>CM057388.1:72486961-73686961 GCA_030015415.1 Cynopterus sphinx | reverse complement strand
ATCTCTTTTTGCTCTCTTCTGTTTCTCTTTTCGTACTGCGGTGAGACTCCCCACCATTGTGAAACAAAAAACACACCAACATTTCTCTGACTGTAAAATAAACCTTTTTTTTTCAATGTCTGTAAAAACCAAACATTTGTATGAGATATAAAGAAGAAAACCCTACAATGTCCCAAAAGTATGAAATTCCTTTAAGGTAGATTTTTTTAAATAATCAATGAATTGGGCACTAGTAAGCTGTTTTATTATAGCACGTTTTTCAACTGTAGCACATAGCCTTCATGAGTTTGCTGTATACTAGTGAACATTTTAATCTCTTCTAATACCTTTAAACATCTTGAGGAAAAGGATTAAATTGTATTTTGTATCACCTGCAGCACACAGTACATGATGTTCTCAATGTATTTTTGTTTAATAATACATGGTCCTTGTTTATAAAAGACCAAATATTAGGTTAAGGGTTAGAAAAATAAAATATTGACTAATTTAACAGCAGAATGTCTTAATAAACCTACTTGATATGATTACACATTGTTATTAAACCAGGTCTGGTGACCTGATACATTTTTAAGAAAGTTTTTCAGACTAAAGCATTCTCATTAGTTTGTCAACATTCCAGTTCCTCTCATGTTATATGCCATCTCTAGCGATTCAGTAGCTACTGTGCCTTGTCTCAACTTCTATTTGTCTATTAAGTTACATTTAAATGGAATGAATAATTTGATCTAAGTAATAACAAATCTTCATACTGTATAAATTTAGTTACCATTACTTAGGTGAGTTTACTGTATTATCTTCAAGTTTGAATTTCTCAAATTACTCAAAAACCAAGATTTGACTTCATGAAATAGTATCTATGGAATGAACTAAGTTTATATTTCTGATCTGTGGGAAAATTATGTTCCCAGATATTGTCTCATATTTGAACCTTACTTTATGGGTTTGAAAGAACCACAAGGAAAACTTAAGCATTAGCTAGGCCTATGTGCTACATGTTTGTCAGATGCTCATGACATTTTGAAGTGACAACTTACTATCTCTTTTCTTATTTTCTTAAAACTATGTGTTGTTCATTTTTTATTAATATATTCACAGTCATCTCATGTCTCTTTGCTCTCTGAACCTAGATATTAGCCAAGCTCAAAATGGGCCTTGCCTGGCTTTGATAAAACACAAAGCAAGCCTATGCATTCATTATGACTATACAGTGTTTCCTGAGAGATTCTTGGAATTATACCATGTAAGATTGTCTGACCTTAATAAATAGAAATGTCAGGTCTACTTCATGTTCATCTCAAATCAAAAATGCAATAAAAGAACATCCTATTTATAGATTTAAAAAAATAAAATTGTTATTGTGTGTAGCAATTATTATAGTGTATCCTTGTTAATATATTAACATTTTTACTCTGCCCTTCAAGGCTGCAGCTTTGTTATTCATATCCACCGAAGCTTATGAATGAAAACTTCAAATACTTTCTTCAGGTTATATGATTACCCAAATAAAGTGCCAGATCTACATGTCAGACAATCTTTTAAGATTAATCAAAAATATTTTAGTTGTAACATTTGAAGAATAAATGGGACCATTAGGCATGACATATGCACACTTCTTTCATGAAAAAGATCAAAACAAAGAATAACAACATTAACAACACACATTTTTGTTTTTAGTTATAAAAATTAAACATGTTATACATAAAAATTTTTTTATCTTCTTAAACCTTAAAGTTTGAGCTTTTCCTAATAATTAAAATTACATATTATTATCTGAGCATCTCAGTTACTATGTCTTTTCTATTTAGTCAACTTCAAAAATAATCCAAAGCTCTTTTAAATTTTAAGTGGATTAAATTTTCCCCATTTAATTTGTTAATTCATGATTAAGTTGAAATTTAAAATGTTCACCAAATTCTAGAGAGAGATACTTTTTCTTTAAGAGACAAAAAAAAAGAAAACATGATTGTTAACTAAATCAGCATTGTCTTTTTCTCTTAAGTGAGGTGGAAAAGATGTTGAGCAGTGAGGATTATAATGTTGTACATGTTTTTCAAAAGAGGTAATAAAATACTTAAATTCCCTAAAATATGATAGTGTGCATGTGTGTGTGCATGTGTGTGTGTGAAATATAATTACTTGTGGTACTATTATAAATGGAATAAGTCTTCCTCACAAATAATTAATTTTTCTTATGTTATATTGTCCTACAATGGTTCATAGATAAGCTTCAAATTATAAAACTAGTATAACATTTTAATTTTTCATGAAGCTGTTTTTATTTCAATGACTCATTCAAACATTCATTCAATGAATATTTATTTAGCAAAGACTCTGTTGGCAGGTACTGTCTGAGCATCAGGTTATGAGGTAAACAAAACAGCAATGACTGCTTTTGCAAAGTTTAAAATCTCTAAAGAATACATTAATATTAGATCATGCAATTTTAGTATAACTGCATTCTAAAAATGATCAATATTCTCAATTTCCCACCTAGACTCAGTTGTTGCATACGTGCTGATTTTGATAGACTCACAACAAAAAGTTTACTTTGTTGTTTTAAAAATGTCAATTTCTGCTACTCAGAAATTAAATTATTTTGAGTATGGTGTTCAATTATTGAAAGAACTGTTAACAATATGAAGCACCAAAAGAAAACAAAAGTACAATAAAATCTGCCACCTTTAAATTTATACCTTGATGTTTATATTTCCTGTGGTAATAATTAAATCAATCTCAGAAGAAAAAATAACTGAACTAAACTAAAAGATAAATATGGGTTTGTCTGAGATGATTGATAGTTTTTAAGATAATTCAATTTACTTCTTTTCTAGAATATATGATGTGTTTACATATTCCAAGTTGTGTTTGTGGACATGTACAAAATTCTTTATAGGTTAAATATGTGTTTTTCTCCACAAAACCTTCCTAAAAGGAGTCACATACCTTACTTTCATTATGTACATTTCCATCTTTATCTGTAAATCTCTGTATCTTACCTAATAGGTAAGTTTTAAATATTTCAATCTTCAACATTTCTTGAATACGCATTGTGCAAAATCCCCTAATAAATGCTTAGACAGAAGAGCTAAAAGTTCCGAAATGCCATTACAGCACTAATTTACTGATCTCAATTAAATTTCATGATGGCATAATAAAATAGGTATGACATCATAATAATGGCTTATTACATGTAGTTTAACACACTGGAGATTATATTAGACTCCTAAATTATTCTTGTATAAAAATAATTAGCCTGTACTTTAAAATTTCTCCTCAAACATTTTATTTTCTTGATTTGCAATTGAACATTGATATAAAGATATGGTCACTTCCCTGGAAGTCCTTGAAATCCATCTGTCAAATAGCTACCTTATTTGGGTAAAAGAAACAAATTTTGAAGATAATAAAACATTTGGCTAATTAATGTGGTTTTTTTTTAATGACAGCCCAAACTATAGTGTATTTTCACTTTTAGAAGAATATAATATAATTGTCTATGTGTGGAAGACAAGATTATATGCCACTCTGAGTAGTAAAATTAATTGAACTAAAATTACAGAACAAAGGCACAACCCAAATTGAAACTACCAGCAGTCTCTAGCTAACATAGCATTTATTTGATATACAGAAGAGCCAAGTAAATCCATCAGAAAGGTAAGCATATGTGGGCAACATTTGACTTCTGTTTTGTTCTGTTTTGTTTCAGAGAGTTTGGTCTATTTTTGTTGATGACCAAGGCAGGAAGCCATATGCATTACATGCATTTTTCTGTGATTTTTTTTTAATAAAAATGGGCTTTTAGAGAGTTTTAATGCTGCAATTTTACTGAGAATTTCACATAATGATTCACATGTGGGAGACGGTCTCTAACAATTTATTATGTGCTGTCCCAGGGTACCTAGTTAGTCCTTAGGCGATGGATAGTTCATGTGGAGGAAATGGCATGCTGATCTACAGTTACAATTGAAGAAAATTGCTTGAGAAGAGTTTGACAGCACAGAAAATAAGCCAATTACTTACCCAACTTTCATCCTCCTGCAATTTATGAATGTCTGCATTTAATTCGGCTGTCACTATGAAGTGCGGTTAAGAATAAATTAAATTCATTTAGCCACACTTGCAATTAGCTTACTCTTTTGCTTTTCCTTCCCACTTTTTAAAACTATATGATAGGGTTTAAAAACCAGTACTCCCAAAACTGTATTTGTCATAAAATACTTCCTAACATTTAAAACCATTTTTCTCAATGCTATAACTTAACAAATAATCATACTCAGAGTAGCTTTTTCTTTCTACCAAAGAATCATTAAATGCTACATTGAAATAATTTAGTCAAAGCTAAAAATATGTAATAAATCTTGGCCAAGTAAAACAATATTAATATTTGAAATCAATTTTATAGTGACAGGTTCATTACAAGAGAACAGTCAAATAAAAAGATAATATAAAAGAAACAACATTCTGTAATGTAAAATCTAAGAAATGAACATTTTTTCAATGTCTCTGTTATTTTAAATTATGTTAAATATTACTTGTACCTCCTTTGATAAAAATAAATATTATGAGAATAAGAATGTTTTAGTTTATAGGAACAATAGAAGTTCATCAGATTTTTTCACATCTGTACATAAATTGATTAATATGCTTTTTCTATCTGAATTCAAAGTATATATTTGTGTACGTTTTATGTGTATTATCTTTCCAACCAATGAAGGTGTCTTAATGACAAGAATAAGGCTTTTACTTGTATAATGTTTCAATCAAAGCACCTACTATGTCTTTGAGTTCACACTACTACTTAAGTATATATTGTAAACATAAGGAATCATCAAATAAACATACAGGCAGATATATTTTTTTAGAAAGGAGACAAAAACAATGAAGAAAGGAAAGCTTCTTCAATAAATAGTGCTGGGAAAACAAGAAAGCCACCTGCAAAAGAATGAAACTAGACTGCTTTCTATCACCATAAACCAAAATGAACTCAAAATGGATTATGGACCTGAATAGAAGACCTGAAACAATAAAATTCATAAAAGAAAAAAATAGGAACTAAACTCATGGACCTTAGACTTGAAGAAGATTTTATGAATTTGACTTCAAAGGCAAGGAGCGTAATAGCAAAAATAAATAAACAAACAAACAAGCAAACAAATAAATAAATAGGACTACATCTAGCTAAAAAGCTTCTGCACAGTAAATGAAACAATCAGGCATAGTCGAACATCCGAATGGGAAAATATATTTGCAAATAATGCCTCTGATAAGGGCTTAATATTCAAAATACATGAAGAACTCACACAACTCAATAACAACAAAAAATACAAAAAATCCTATTAAAAACTGGGCAGAGAAACTGGACAGACACTTCTCCCAAGAAGACATACAAATGGCCAACAAACATATGCAAAGATGCTCAACATCACTAGCTATTAGGGTTTACAAATCAAAACCACAATAAGATACCATTACCATCTCATATCTGTTAGAAGAACTATTATCAATAAGACAAGTAAAAACAAATCTTGGAAAGGATGTGGATGAAAAGGAACCCTCATACACTGCTGGTGGGACTGCAAATTGGTACAGCCACTATGGAAAACAGTAAGGAGGTTACTCAATATCTAAGAATTGATCTACTATATGATCCAGCAAACTCAGTGCTGGGTATTTATCCCAAAGGTTTGAAAATATATATCTAACAAGATTATTTGTACACCAATGTTCATAGCAGCATTATTCTTGGCGGCCAAGACTTGGAAGTTTCCTACAATAGATGATTGGATAGAGAAGTTTTGGTGATATATACAACTGCATATTACTCAGCCATAAGAAAAGATAAAATACTCCAAATTTTAGGAACATGGTTGCATGTTGAGATAATAATGCTAAGAGAAATAAGCCAGACAGAAAAAAGTTGAAAATCATGTATTTTCACTAAGATGTTGTATATAAAACTGAAAGCAAAAAACAAACATGACAAACAGAGACTCATAGACAAGGAAAGTAGATTAGTGTTTACCAGAGTGAACGGAGGAAATGGGAGTAGGTAGGGGTAAAGGGCATTTGGTTATGGTAGGAAATCTAATTTTGTGTGGTGAACACACACTGAAACACACACACACACACACACACACACACACACACACACATATATATATATATATATATACACGTATATGTATGTATGTATAGTGTATATATATACACAATATATATATAGTGTATATACATACACAATATATATGTGTGTGTGTGTGTATATATATATATACATATATACATATATATATATAATGACATATTGTGGAATTGTATATTAATACACTTGAAACTTATTCGATCATTAATCAATGTCACCTTCAAATTTTTAATAAAAAAGTAGCTTGCTATAAAAAAGAAACTTGATTTACTTATGCTAGGAAGTTGTCCTATTATATCCAGAGGCCACAATATTATTCTTATTACTCTAACTGAATTATATCATATGTGTTGTAATTTAGTTTGTATTCTATCACCTATATATCATCTATCTATCATCTATCTATCGTCTATCTATCTATTTATCTATCTATCTATCTATCTATCTATCTATCATCTATCTATCTATCTATCATCTATCATCTCTATCATCATTTATCTATTTCTATATTAATTCACAAAAATTTGTTTTGAATATTTCAACATATTTCAGGATAAAAATAAATTGGTTAGAAGACCAAGTTAAGGCATCTCTAATTTATACTTCAATTACCTGGTATAATTTGTTTCATATTTGTGCAACTTATTAAGTTTCTGGAAAAAGAATTATAAAATGAGAGGGCAAGTAATCAAAGTATAAGGGGTTACTTGGTTGAATATAGCAACCCAAGTGAAGTGAAGAAACATTATGGGATGTAAATAAACTGAATTATCACTTAATGCCTGTATATTTCTTTAGGAAATGTCTAAGAACAAGTTGTTAATTATTTGAGGAACCATTTTTTTCTGGTTCAAAAATACTTGTGGGAGATGTTATCCACACTTCTGGGGACTGAATAAAGTATTTAATTATAAAAGGAGGTATGTAAATTATTTCTAAATGTCTATTTATTTCTCATCTATTCAAGCTAAAATATCTCAATCTATATTAACGTTGTTTTGCTTATCAAGACCCTAATTATTTCTTGTAACACATGAAATTTGTGAACGAAAATAGTCTAGAGAAATTCATTTTAAATATCATCTGCAAAGTCTTCTTTAAATTTTAACATTCTGTAAAAAGATGACATAAAAATCTGAACAGAAGTACCCAATAAAAAAAAAATTATACACCTTTATCTATTTAACTTTTCATATCCCTCAATTATAACAACACATTATAAAACAGGTTGCTTGATAAGTCAAGGAAACACAATGGAAATGCTGTTAAATTGTAAACAACTTCAAAATATCTTGTACCTTATGATGGACAATTTATAAAAAATGTATAGAGAAATCTTACTTAAATATCTCTTCAATTATATTTTGCATTATTTTTAGTATATATATATATATTTACTTTGTTATTTTTCATTTTAATATTTATTATTTTTGACATTTAATTTTAATTTATACTGTTTTCAAGTGTACAGCATAGTGCTTAGACATTTATATAATTTACAAAGTGACCCTTTGATTATTTTAGTACCCATTGGAACTATACAGTTATTACAATATTACTGACTATGCTTCTTGTGCTGTATTCACATTCCAGTGACTATTTTCTAACTATGTGTGCTTCTTAATCCCTTCACCTTTCCACACAGCCTCCCTATTTTTCTCCCATCTTTGTTCTCTTTGCCTATAGTTCCATTTTTGTTTTGTTTGTTCATTTATTTTATTCTTTAAATTTCATATATAAATGAAATCATATGGTAGTTGTCTTTTTCTATCTGACTTATTTTACTCAGCATAATACCCTCTACATCCATTCATGTTATTGCAAATGGTAAGATTTCACTTTTTCATAGCTGAGTTGTATTCACAACTTCTTCATCCAATCATCTATCAGTGGACACTTAGGTTATTTTCCTATTTTGGCTGTTGTAAATAGTGCTGAAGTAAACATAGGGATGCATATATCTTTTCGAACTATGATTTTAGATTTCTTCAGATAAATACCCAGATAAAAGTTTCTGGCTAGTTCTATTTTTAATTTTTTAAGGGACCTTCAAACTGTTTTCCACATTGGCTGCCCCAGTTTGCAATTCCACCAAAAATACATGAAAGAGTCATTTTACTTTACATCCTCCCCAACATTTGTTTTTTCATTTATTGATGACAGCTATTCTGATAGGTATGAGATGGTATCTCATTGCGGTTTTAATGTACATTTCTCTGATAATTACTGACCTTGAGCATCTTTGTATATATCTCTTGGCCATCTATATGTCCTCTTTGGAGAAATACCTATTCAGGTCCTCAGCCCATTTTTTAATTAGAAGTGGGTTTTTATTTATTTATTTATTTATTTTTGGTGTTGAATTCTATGAGTTCTTTATAAATTTTTGATACTAACTCCTTATGAGAAGTATCATAGGCAAATATCTCATTCAGTAAGTTCTCTTTTTGTCTTTGATGATGGTGTCCTTTGATATGCAAAAGTATTTCAGTTTGATGTAGTCCCATTTGTTTATTTTTATTTTGGTTTTCCTTTGTCCAAGAAGACATATCAGAAAAAAAAAATATTACTTAGAGCAATGTCAGAGATTTTACTGCCTATATTTTCTTCTAGGAGTTTGATGATTTCAAATCTCACATTAAAGTCTTTAATTCATTTTAAGTTTATTTTTGAACGTGGTATAAGAAGGTGTTTCAGTTTTATTTATTTTTTTGCATATACATGACCAGTTTTTCTAATATAATTTATTAGAGACTGTTTTAACCCCATTGCATATTCTAGCTGCCTTTGTCATAGATTAAATGACCATATATACATGGATTTATTTCTGGACTCTCTATTCTGTTGATCTATGTATTTGTTTTCATGCCAGTACCATGCTGTGTTTATTACTATAGTCTTGTAATATAGTTTGAATTCAGATGTTGTGATACCTCCAACTTAGTTTTTCTTTCACAAGATTGCCTTGGTTATTTGGGGGTCCTTTAGAGTTTAATATAAATTTTAGGATTATCTGTTCTAGTTCTGTGAAAAAAATGTGATTGGTATTTTGGTAGGGATTGCGTTGAATCTATGCATTGCTTTCATTATTATGGGATTCAATTTGCTAATATTTTGTTGAGGATTTTTGCATCTACACTCATTTTTATGAATTTCTTTCTTAAGACTGCTTTCACTGTGTCCCATAGATTTCGGGTAATTTTGTTTTTGTTTCATTTGTCTCAAGGCATTTTTTATTTCTTCCTTGATCACATTGTTAACTGATTGATCTCATTGTTTAGTAGCATGTTACTTTGTGTCCATATATTCATGTATTTTTAATTTTTTTCCTATATTTGAATTTTATTTTTACCCCATTGTGGTTGGAGAAGATGTTTGATACAACTTTAATCTTCTTAAATTTATTGAGACTTGTTTTGTGGCCTGACATGTCTATTTTGAAAAAAAAAAATTTGGTGTGCACTTGAAAAGAATGTACGTTCTGCTTCTTTTGTGAAATACTATAAAATACTATTTACATTCATTTGGTGTAATTT
Source organism: Cynopterus sphinx (assembly GCA_030015415.1). Lineage (NCBI taxonomy): Eukaryota > Metazoa > Chordata > Mammalia > Chiroptera > Pteropodidae > Cynopterus > Cynopterus sphinx. The sequence continues at coordinate 73,677,283 of CM057388.1, read as the reverse complement.
GTCATTTAAAGCCACTGTTTTCTCATTGACTTTCTGTCTGGAACATCTATCCCTTGATGTCAATTGGGTTTTAAAGTTCCCAACAATGACTGTATTACTGTTAATTTCTCACTTTAATTGGTTAATATTCATTTTATGTATTTAGGTGCTCTTATGTTGGGTGCATAAATGTTTACAAGAGTGATATCCTCTTCCTAGATTGATCTCTTTATCATTATAGTATGTCCTTTGTCTCTTATTATAGGCTATGTTTTAAAGTATACTTTGTCTGATATAAATGTTGCTACCCCAAGATTTTTTTGTTTTGTTTTTATTTGCGTAAAATATCTTTTTCCATTCTTTTGCTTTCAGTCTGTCTTTTGATCTGAAGTGAATCTCTTGTAGACAGCATATATATGGGTCTTGTTTTCTTATGCATTCAAATATTATAGGGATTTTTATTAGAGTATTTAATACATTTAAATTTATAGTGATTATTAAGTTTATAGTTTTTGCCATTTTATTATTTATATTTGTTTTTTTCTCCATCTTTTCCTTATTTCTTGTAATACTGTATTGTTGTTAAGTTCCCATAGCTTTTTTCTGTCTGGGAAGCTCTTTATTTCACCTTCAATTTAGTTGATAGTCTTGCTAGGTAGAATAGTCTTGGTTATAAAAGTTTTCTTTATTTTTTTTTATTACTTTGAATATTTCATGTCAATCCTGTCTGGCCTGCAAAGTTTCTATTGAAAAATCAGCTAATAGTCTTATGGGAGCTCTTTTGTAGGTAACTGCTTTCTCTTGCTGCTTTTACGATTCTCTCTCAGTCTTTAATTTTTTGAATTTTTATTATGCTGTGTCTTGGTGTGGCCTCTTTGGTTGGGATCATCTTCTTTGAATCTCTCTGCACTTTCTAAACTTCTATGCCTATTTTCTTCACCAGGATAAAAACTTTTTTAGTCACTATATTTTCAAATAGTTTTTCAATATCTTTTTCTCTCTCTTCTATTTCTGGCATCTCTATGATGTGAATGCTGTTATGCCTGATGTCATCCCAAAAGTCCCTTAAGCTAAGCTCATTTTTTCCCCTCTTTGCTATTCTGGTTGGATGTTTTTACCTTATCTTCCAAATCTCTAATTTGATCTATTTCTTCATTTAATCTGATGTTGATTTTTTTCTAGTGTATTCTTCATTGCAGTTACTGTGTTCTTCATTTCTGAATGCTTTATTATTATTATTATTATTATTATTATTATTATTATTATTTTCATATCCTTGTTTATACTTGCTATCATTCTATTGAGTTCTCACTGAGTTCATCTAGTCTTACTCTAAGTTCTTTGAACATCCTTATAACCATTGTTTTGAACTATATATCTGGTAGATTGTTCTCCATTTGATTTAATTCTTTTTCTGGAGTTTTCTCCTGTACTTTATTTGGAACATGTTTTTTTGTTTGTTTGTTTGTTTTCATAAGTGATATATACAAAATGTGGCCTCAGCAGGCCAGGTAGTTCTCTGTTGTGGTCTAAAACTGGCTTCTGTGTGTGTTGGTTTTGGGGCCTTTTAGGAGGGGCCCCCAAATTCAGCCACTGTCTGTCACCATACTGAGGCTATCTGGTAGGAGCTACAAAGCAATCTGTTGTTGGTCACTGCCTGTTTTGGACCTGGAGGTGCGTTTGAGAGGCCACACTGTAGATTGAATTTAGCTGTGAAAAGTACTGGGCCTTGGGCAACTTACCAAAAGACCCAGTGCACCCTGAGGCTTGCCACCACTGGCCCATAAGACACAGACACTAAAAGAGCCTTGGGAAGTAAACAAGATGGATGAGTTGAGTCTCAGGAAATCTCCAGGGTGGGTTGAGTGGTACTCACCAGTCCAATGCAGGTTTAGATTTGGCCATGTGGGGAGAGGTCTCAGAAATGAAAATATTGTGCCTGCCTGCTACATGAAATTAGGGCTCAACATGAAAACACCTACAGTTGTCCCTCCAACCTTCACCCAGAAGCCACTCAATTTAGTCTTCCTATATGCCTCTGTTGCCTCTTAAACTGCTCTTTCTCCATTGAAGGCTATAAGTGAGAGAGTCTGTGTGCAGGCCCTTTATGAAGGACACCTAGGTTTTCCACAGCCTTTAGTCTCACCTGAATAGGTGGGGTGCCCATTGATTTTCACAGCCAGATGTATGGGCTCCTCTTCCCAGCAGTGATGATTTATTCTGAGGATTCCCATGTGGGGATGGGACCCCTCGCTCTTCAGGAAGGACCTCTGCAGCTGAGATATTCCTCCCAATTCTCATGTTGGTGTAGTACCAGCTCAATTCACCTCTCTGCCTCTCCTATCAATCTTGACATGGTCTTATTTATATCCTTAGTCATAGGTTCTGTTTAGTTAGACTTTACATGTTTCTTGAGATTGTTCTATAATTTAGTTGTAATTTTTATATAGTTATGGAGGGAAGCAAGCACAGTGTTTACCTACTCCACAATCTTGAGCACTTATCAAGAGTTATGAGGCATGCCGAGGCCAGTTATTTGTTTGGGGTTTATAAACCTTTGAGAGATTTCGGAAAGTCTGAAGCAGCATCCAAGTGTTTGTATTGAAAAACCACTGAAAGTGGCTTGGGTGAGCTCACAAGTTGGGTGGGGTTTCAGAGAATCACCAGGGCAAGGCAAATAAGTGTTAGCTAGATTCATAAAAACTCAGATATAGCAGCTGCCTGCATTTGCACTTCGGGTGTAGGCTGGGCTCAACAAAGTATCAATGACTTATGCCAGCACTTTTGTCTAGGAGAAAGCTTCCTCTTCACTCTTTGCTCTAAAGCCAGATAATTCATTTCTTTTACACTTGTCCATGGCATTTTTTGAGCTACTGCACCAGCACTGGAGCTCAGAGTAAGTGTTTCCATCAATGAGTAAGTCCATACACAGGCCCTTTAAAAGAACTTCCTGCTCTGACAGCAGCCCTTGGTCTCACTCAGGCATGATCTTTGCTCTTTTCCACAGACAGAAGTTATGGAGACTTCTTTTAATGGCACGATAACCCTGGTTTGAGGACATTGGTATGGGGTTGGAACCCTTAATTTCTCAGGGGTGGGGGGCTCCACAGCCGATATATCCCTCCTGATTTTTAACCACAACATACTAGTGTAGGGCCAAACTGTTCTGCATCTCTGCCTCTCTTAGCAATCTTGACATGGCTTCTTCTGTATTTTCTTAGTTATGCAACTTCTTTTCAGCCAATCTGCAAGAGATTCTCAATGATAGTTGTTTTGTAATTTAATTGTATATTTCAACTTTTCCTTACTTGGTCATCCTGACTGGAAGTCCTTCTTTAGTCATTTTTTCACAGTATATTTAATACTACTTTTAGTTACATGTGCAGGACAGAGAAAAAGTAAGTTGAAAGAGTATCTCATATTCTTAGAAAGACGTGGGTGAATTTCAGTGATCCTAGCTCAACACTATTTGTAGGTCAAATAAATAGAATCTCTCAAGTTATGACTCACACATTAAGTTGATTGGAAAACAGTCCCCTCAGTCTTAGAATAGAGGGAATGATAGGGTAGAGTTAGTTATTTCGATGTATTCCATGCATGAATTTATGTCATAGTCAGGTATTTTACAACAAGATTTATAGTATTATGCCTACATCATAGAATGACATAAGGCTACCAGACTTTTATGGCACTATGAGGGTTTCTGAATGAAAATTTTAAAGTGTACAACAGGCACAAAATCCACCAGGGTTTCAATTTATGATATTAATATAGTTTAAAGATATTATTTTACCTTTCAGGTTTCTTATGGCTAAAGTGAGAAATGGAATTTTCTATTCTCACAATAAAGAAAAATGAGTGACAAGTTTTCTTTCAGCATTTAATAGCAAAAGTAAAGTAAACCACAAGCTTTGTTTCTTGACTTACATTTATTTATTTCACCTTAGATTTACAAAAAAAACTATAAATGATTGCCCCAAAACTATTTGTCATGTAAATTAATAAATATAAAAAATAAATATATTTTTTAGTGACTTACGTGTGGAAACAATAAACAATCAAAATATCCACTGTTCACATGTCCCCTAATATTCCTTTATCTTTTCGTCCTGAAAAAATTCAATCCGAAGAAAGGTAATCAGGCTTTTAAAAATATAGATTTAGAAAAGTTAAATAAAAATTTTAGATTAAAAGAAAACAAATCATAATAAAAGTGAGGAAGTCAGATTCTTTTGCTTTATTATTAGTGCTGATCGTGGAGGTACTCAAGCAGCTATAAGAAGGTATGAGGAAAAGAAAGCGATTTAGCTCTATGTCTTGTGTGGAGCCTTATCACTGAATCCTGAAATGTCCTGGGTTTAGCAAAGTATTATTTTTTATAGAAAAAAAAACTAGTAAAAACATAGTTTATTCAAATTTCTGTGAGTGTTTTGTACATGCAATAAAAATTAAAGTGGAGAATAAAAACAACCTTTGATTTGAAGGAAGTTAATGGAATTTCATTAACAAACTGTTAATAGGAACAGCATAAGTTGAATAGAAAGCTGCTTTCACAGGCCATAAAAGCTCAATGTTTATTATTAATAAAAGTCAAAAGAGCATTTAATATAGCATTTTACCAATCAAAAATTAAATACTTAATTCATTAAATACTTTAATTTATTAGCTTCAGTGAACAGAATGAGTAGTCTGTTAAGCTTTGAATCACCACAAATGATACACAGCTTAATACATGGTGGTAGCCTCTGAAGCAAGTGGTGAGGGTAAACATCATTTGGGGGATAAGAGGATGATACTCTTGAAAGAAAAGGAGGATAAAAACCAGTTTTGTGGTAGATGAGTCTCATACAAAACTATATGTAGAGAAATACTTGTCTTAAGCTTCATGATATGGTAGAAATGAAATGGCTCTCCACTTCTAAGCTGTATGATTTAGACAGTTCATTTGTTACCCAAGCTTCAGTTTCTTCATCTGAAAAATGAGTCCTATCTCATTAAGTGGTTGTAAACATATATGATAACATATACATTGTTCTACAAAATAATGATAGTTCATATATAATTTTACATTTCCTTAATTATTCAGTCTCCTTCATTTCTTCCACTACATACGTGTTTCTCCTCCTCGTCCTCCTCCTCTTTCACATCTGCTTCCTCTTTGTGATATCTAATGAGAACACATGAGTAAAGCTGTAAAATTCTTTGGGTTTCAAGAAAAGTTAAATCACAGATTACCTTTAGTTATAGATTTTAACTTTGAAGACATAGAAGAAATAATTTTATTCGTCACATTGTCAACACAGATCTCAGGATTTCTAACATTGGGATATGCCCTGTTATTCATAGAAAAGAGAAAAACATCTTTCCTTGTTACTTGGAACAGCTACCTGAGCTAAGTAATCTATCTTCTTTTTATTCATCTGTTATTTAAATTTTCCAAGAGATGTTTTGATTGGGTTAGTGTATTTCACTCACTGTGGGAGATTATATAAAACCACCTCAGAAATGAATGGCTGTTCTTGTGCCCAGCTCATATATGGGTGCATTGTCCTTGTGCACTGTTTCATAGATAAATCACCTGCATCTAGGTTTGAAAATTTGGCTATTCTTACATAGTATGTTGTGCGAATCAAAGCAATTTATGCAGAAAAATTCTGTTGGGATCACTTTTCTTAAAATAGAGAAGTATATTTAATAGCCAGTTGAGAAGTTTTATGGAGATGTTCTCACTTTTATTATGAAGACATAATATATTCCAGATGAAACAAAATAGAAATTGTATACCTTAACTCTATTTGAACAATCTTGTGAAATATTTATTATGTCCTTTATATAAATGAGTTAAAAATATGGCTCTAAAAAAATTAGCAAATATTCCAAGACTAAAAATCTGGTCCATAACTTTGGAAGGATTCAAACCAAGGTTGGCCATTGTTCATATTTTGTTTCTCACTTCACTAACAACAGTTCTGTCATTAAGTCAGTGGTCTTGGGTAAGTCACTCTCCCACTTATAGACCTTTATTTCCTTATGTGAAAATAAGATATAAAATTGCATCACTGGTATCCTATATTTAAGAAATGCACAGAAATCTTCATTTTATTTAAAATATAAAACAAATATTTATATATGAAATAAACAAGATACTGGAACTACTCTTGTAGAATAAACCATCTCTGAATTTACTAATGTTTTTCTTCATTACTCAAATGCCGTCGGTTCGATTTACTTTCCCTATCTATTTAACCGTAAGTAATCTAATATCTCTCTAAAATTTTATAGTATTTAACTTGTATCTCTCAAGTCTGTATTATTTTTTACCTAATACTCATTTCTCTAAATATCTTAACTTCTGTGGCTATCTGGCCATTCTTGGAAAGCAGGAACTATCTCATTCATCTATATATCTTCCATATAATCTGGCATAGTGTCTGACATATACTAAGTTTAGAGGTAAAAAATACGTTGCAATTTATATGGCAACTCCAATTAAATGGTAATAGCACCGTGGTGAAAAAGAGTCTAACACTGTGCAAGGGTTTATAAGGAATAGTAATAATGTGTATGGAGAGCTATCAGTTAGATTTTATTCAATAAATCAAAGAATGCATGTCAAACTATCCTTAATAAAAAATAAAATTTATTAGATCATGTAAATAAATGTCTCTATGATCTGTGATTATATCTTGTTTTAAGCACTGAAACGTTATTAGGGATTCTCTTTAGATTATTTGCAATTACCATGGATCCATTCTACTCTGAGTGTCAGCCTCATTTTCAGTGTATTTTCCATTATGCTATAAAAAGTGTCTGTAATTGTGTCAGATGTTAACTCTTTAACTACAGCACCCAAAGTCAAACTGTCACTATCTGCAGGAGACATGATTTTCTATGTAGAAAACCCTAAAGGCTCCTCAAGAGCCCTACTAGAAACAATAAGCAAATACGGTACAGTTTCTGTATACAGAATCAATGTTCAAATGTCAGTAGTGTTCCTATACTCTAATAATTAATTGCCAGAAAGCAAAGAGGAAAAAATAGTTTTTTTTGCAATTTCAATGAAAAGAATAAGATATCTAGGAATGAATTTAATGAAACATGTGAAACATCTGTATAATAAAAATTATAAAACCATATTAAAAGAACTTGAAGATGATAGAGAGAAATGGAACGATATTCCGTGCTTTGGATTGGAAGAATCAACATAGTTAAATGACATTACTATCTAAAGCATTATACAAATTTAAAGCAATCTCCAACAAAACACCATTGGTAATTAAAAAAAAAATAAAACAAAAAAAAAAATCATTAGATTTGTATGTAAGCAGAAAAGACCCCAAATCGCCAAAGCCATCTTGAGGAAAAAAAAAAAAAAAAAAAAAAAAAAAACGAGACAGGAAGCTTCAGTCTGCCTGACTTCAAATTATACTACAAAGCAAGTATAATCAAAACAGCATGAGATTGTCAGAAAAACAGACACACAGACAGTGGAACGCAATAGAGAGTCCAGAAGTACACCATGTTTATAGGGGCAAGTAATTTTTGACAAAAAGGCCCAAAAAATACAGTGGAGAAAGGAAAGCCTCTTCAATAAATGGTGCTGAAGAAACTGGAAAGTTACTTGTCAAAGAATGAAACTTCTGTCTATCACCACACACCAGAGTTAACTCAAAATGAATTAAAGACCTGAATATAAGACCAGAAACAATAAAATGCATAGAAGGAAACAAGGAACTAAACTCATGGACTTAGACTTAAAGAGTATTTTATGAATTTGAACTCAAAGGCAAAGGGAAGTAAAAGCAAAAATAAATGAACAAGACTACATCAAACTAAAAAGCTTCTGCTTAGGAAAAGAAACTGTCAACAAGGTAAAGAGACAACCATCCAAATTGGAAAATATAATTTGCAAGCAACCCACTCAAATAAGGGCCTAATATCCAAAATATACAAAGAACTCAGACAACTCAATAACAAAAACAATAACAACAACAACAACAAAATTATCTAACCAAAAAATGGGTAGAGGACCTGAACAGATGCTTCTCCCAGGGAGACAACAAACATATGAATAGGTGCTCAACATCACTAGCTATTAGGGCAATGCAAAGCAAAATCACAATGAGATACCATCTCACACCTTTTAAAATAGCTGTTATCAATAGGACAAGTAATAACAAATGCTGAAAAGGATGCAGAGTAAAAGAAACCTTTATACATTGCTGGTGGGACTGCAAGTTGGTACAACCACTATGGAAAACAGTATGGAGGTTCCTCAAAAACTAAGAATTGATCTACTATATTATCCAGCAATCCTTCTACTGAGTATTTAAACGAAAGACTTGAAAACCCATATCCAAAAAGATATTTGCACACCAGTGTTGATAGCAGCATTTTTCATGGTGGCCAGTACATGGAAGGTACTGAAGTATCCTAGATAGATGATTGGATAAAAAAGAGGTGGTACATATATACAATGGAGCATTCATTACTAACTCTCAAGAAGAGATGAAATAGTGCCATTTGAGACAACATGGATGGACCTCATGATTATCATGCTAAGTGAAATAAGCCAGACATAAAATGTTGAAGATCACATGATATCACTTGTACATAGGGTATCAATCAAAAACAACAAATGAACAAAACAAATAAACAGAGACTCATGGACATGGACGATATAGTAGTAGTTACCAGAGTGTCCGAGGTGAGGGGGTAAGAGGAAGGTAGATAGAGAAAAAGGGGCCAAATATGTGGTGACATCAAAGAATTTAGAAAAATAGATAAATAAAACGGCAAAAAATTCCTGTGGCAAGTTCCCTGAACAGCTCTGCCTTGGAAAGCTGTGAGATGTGGCCACTGACTGCAGGGTACAGTTATCAGATCAGAAAGTGGAGAAGTGGAGCAGGACTGCAGAGGAACAATAGTTGATTTTTGCTGGTGGAGATTGCAAAACCAAGACTGAGCCATAGCCCTAAACCCTGACTTAAAGGGACCCTTCCCACATTCGCTCCAAGACCTATAACATTGGGGCCCCCGTGGAATCTGAGCAAAGGCTACTGAAACAGATAGGGGTTCAACAGGCTTAGATACCACCTATTGGAAACCAAAAGGAGAGTGGATTTTTTGTAGCAGGCTAAAGAAAGACCTTTATTTAATAAATCTTTCTGGAAAAACAGCAGAACACACTTCCATCAATGCCCAGGTAGAGAAATAGTCCATTAAATACCATAAACAACCAAGGTGACAAGGTATCTCAGAAAGAAAGAAAGAGAAAATTTTCCAGAAAATAAGCTTACAGATATACAAATATATGACTTAAATGACAGAGACTTCAGGATGATACTTCTGAAAAATTTCAATGTGATTGAAGACAAATCATATCAACAATTTCAGGAAGTGAAAAAAATCCTAGCTGGGCAGAGCAAGGAGATTGAAACCCTTAAGAACAGAATAGATATTCTAGAGATTAAAAAACAAAACAAAAAAAAAACATTGCAAGAATTGAAAAATAAAATAACAAGCTTGGGAAATAGAGTCAATAAATGGAGGAAAGGATCAGTGATATTGAAGACAGAAATCTAGAAATAAATCAGAAGGAAGAAGAGGGAACCGAAGAATAAAAAATAATGAAAGAGAAATTCAAGAACTAGCTGATACCATCAGAAGAGAAATCATAAGAATAATGGACATTTCTGAAGACAAGGCAAAGGAGCAGGGACTAGAAAGCATTTTTAGACAAATACTGGATGAGAATTTTCCAAATCTAAAAAATTAGTTGGAGCTTGAAATTCAAGAAGTCAACAAAACAACCAATTATCTCAACCCAAAAAGGTCTTCACCAAGACACATTGCATTACATTTTTAAAAGATCAGCGACAAAGATAGAATTCCCAAGGCAGCCAGAAACAAACAAACAAACAAACAAAAAACAAAAAAAAATGATAACAGATAAAGAAAAATCCATTAGATTATTATGGGACTTCTCAGCACAGACTTTACAAGCAGGAAAGAAATGGAACCAAATGTTTCAACTATTAAGTGAAAGTAACTACCAGCCTAAAATAATGTATCCAGTTAAGCTCTCCTTTAGATATGAAGGAAAAACAAAAATCTTTCCAGACATTTAAAAATTGAGAAAATTCTCCACTATGAGGCCTGCAGTAAAGGAAAAACTGAAGAGGTAAGCTCATATAAAACAAAATAACAACTACAACAAAATACATAAATAGGAGTAAAATGACTATCAGACAAATAGAGGCAGAGAGTGCAACCTTTATTAAGAGCAGGACATTACAGTTTAATAATATGAAGGGAATTGCTATAACAAGATAGTAACAAATGATCAGCATACATAGAGACAAATTAAGGAAACAATGATTGAAAGGAGGAGGATTCAAAGATCCATATTCACAAAGGGAAATGAAGATAAGACACACAAAGAAGAAAATAGGCAACTATAGATATAAATATAGATAGATATAGATTAGATAGATATAGATATAGATAGATATAGATATATAATAGATAACTGTATATATGTATACAAAACACACACACACACACACACACACACCCACACATATATATATATATATATATATATATATATATATATATATATATATATATATATATATATTATCCTTTACATATTTGTAGTGGTAACCACACAGCTAAGGTTCAGAACTGAAATATGTAACATGAAACAAGAAGAACCAGAGGCAAAACCCACAAAAGCCAACCTAAATAAAGAAAACAGAAACACAAGGACAAGAAAGCAATGAAAACACCAAGGTATCAGAAGGCAAAAGATAAAATGGTTGTAAGAAGACTTCATATTTTAATAATAACCCTAAATGTTAATGCACTGAACTCACTAAAAAGAAGCACAGGCTGCACAGTAGATCAAAAAACAAACCCCAAACATATGCTGCCTCCAGGAGACACATCTCAGCTCAAAAGACAAATATAGGCTCAAAGTGAAAGGGTGGAAAATGATATTTCAATCAAATGGCATTCAAGGATAATTGGGAGTAGCGGTACTAATATCAGATGAAATAGATCTCAAAATAAAAATAGTAATGAAAGATACTGAGGAACACTTCATAATGATAAAGTGAATCATGCATCAATAAGAAATAATACTTACTAATATTTACTCCCAGAGAGACATGAAATATGCAAAGCAGTTACTAACAGAACTAAAGGAAGAAACAGACCAAAACATTATTGTAGTAGGGGACCTAAATACCCCAGTATCGGATATGGACAGATCATTCAAACAGAAAATCAGTAAGGGAATAATATCCTTAAATGAAACATTAGACCAACTGGACATAATTAACATATACAGAGCCTTTCATCTCTAAACAGTTGCTTGCATATCCTTCTTTAGTGGGCATGGAATATTCTCAAGAATCAATCGCAAACTATAGACATAGCCTTTACAAATATAAGAGGTTTAAAATTATATCAAAAATATTCTCTGAGCATAATGCTTTGGAACTAGAGATCAAGTGCAAAAATGAATCAGGAAGAACCACAAATTAATGGAGATTAATCAATATGCTACTGAATAATAATTGTGTCAGGGAAGAAATAAAAAATTGAAATCAAGAGATACATAGAAATGAATGGTAATGATCGCACAACCTATCAAAACGTCTGGGACATGGCAAAAGCAGTCTTAAGAGGAAAGTTCATATCATTACAGGCCTACCTCTGAAAACAAGAATAAGCACAAATAAACTACTAACATTTCATCTTAAAAAAAAATAGAAAAGGAAGAACAAATGAGGCCTAAAGTCAGCAGAAGAAAAGAAATCATCAAAACTAGAGCAGAAATAAATGAAATTGAAAACAACAACAACAGCAACAAAAACAACAACAAAACCAATAGAAAAAATAAATTCAACAAGGAACTGATTCTTTGAGAAGGTTAATAAAATTGACAAAACCCTGGCTAGACTCATTACAGAAAAAAAAGAGAAAGGACATACATAAACAAAATTAGAGATGAAAGAGGGGAGATTATGAATGACATCATAGAAATACAAAGGATCATGCAAAAATACTATGAAAAAGTATATAATAAAAGATTTAATAATCTAGAAGAAATGGACTAGTACTTCAAAAATGCAATCTTCATAGACTGAATCAACAAGATATGGAAAATATAAATAGACAGATCAGCAGTATGGAAATTGAAACAATCATCAAAAACCTACTAAAAAGTCAAAGCTCCAGGACCAGATGGCTTCACCAGTGAATTCTACCAAACATTCAAAGAAGATTTAATACCTATTCTCCTCGAACTCTTTCAGAAAGTTGAAGAGGAGGCAGTACTCCCCCTCATTTTATGAAGCCAATATTACTCTGATACCAAAACCTGGTAAAGATAACACAAAAAGAAAACTACAGACCAATATCTCTCATGAACACAGATGTAAAATTTCTTAATAAGATATTAGTGAACTGAATACAGCAACATATTAAAAAAATTATACACCATGATCAAGTGGGCTTCATCTCAGGTGCAAGAAGATGGTCCAACATAAGAAAATAGATTACTGTGATACATCACATTAAAAAAATAAAAAAAATAAGAATTATATGATCATATTAAGATGCAGGAAAAACCTTTGACAAGATACAGCATCCATCTATGATCAAAACATTTAACAAATTTGTACAGAAGGAATGTACCAGTTGGGAGCCATTTGCTTGATGGCTGCACTTTGGGCAGGCAAGGGATTGTTTGTTCAGCAGGATGTTTGCATAGTTGGAAAATACTTTGCTATTCCTATAGCAGCTGAGAAACACACTTGTTGCTCCAGAGAGTGAGCTGAATGTTTTATGACCTTGATAAGGAGGAAGATGAGGACCTTGAGAAAGCAGCAGGCCTCCTGTGTAGTTATCAGCAGGTGTTTGTGCATACTCGTGGTTTTGGCATCCCACGAGTTATAATGTATAAATATAGTGTGCTAAATAAACTCGGGGCTGCAGTATTAACTGTTAGCCATCCTGAATTTTTCTCTTATCTCTATCTTTTCTTCAGTCCTCGCTCCCCCACTCAGGGACCATTCGATCTTGACCGGCGGGTTCTGGCATGTACTTTAACATAGTAAAGGCCTTATATAACAAACGCTCAGCAAACATTATACTTAATGGTGAAAACCTAAAAACTTTCCCTCTAAGATCAGGAACAAGGCAAGACTGTCTACTATCACCATTATTTGATATAACATTGGAAATCCTAGCAAGTGCAATTAGACAAGAGAAAGATATAAAAGGTATCCAAATAGAAAAGAAAGAAGTCAAACTGTCACTATTTGCAGATGACATGATTCTCTATATCGAAAACCCTAAAAACTCCACAAGAACACTACCAGAAACAATAACAAGCCAATGCAGTAAAGTCTCTGGATACAAAATCAACTTTTGAAAATCCATAGTGTTCCTATACTCTAATAATGAATTGACAGAAAAGAAGTGGAAAAATAATTTCGTTTGCAATTGCAACAAAAATAATAAAATACTTAGGAATAAATTTAGCAATACATGTGAAGGACCTATATAATCAAAACTAAAAGAGCCTATTAAAAGAAATCAAAGAAGATACAAAGAAATGGGGAAAAAAATATTGTGCTCTTAGATTAGAAGAATCAACAGAATTAAAATGACCATATTACCTAAAGCATTTACAGATTTAATGCAATTCCCATCAAAATCTCATTAGCATTTTTAAAGAAATAAAACAAAAAATCATCAGATTTGCATGGAGGCACAAAAGACCCCTAATTGACAAAGCCATCCTGAGATAAAAGAACGAGGCAGGAGGCATCACTCTGCCTGACTTTAAATTACACTACAAAATGACAGTAATCAAAACAGCATGGTATTGGCAGCAAAGCCGACACACAGACCAGTGGAACAGAATCAATAGTACAGAAGTAAACTTACATTTAAATGGGCAAATAATTTTCCACGAAAAAGCCAAAAACATACAGTGGTGAAAAGAATGCCTCTTCAATAAATGGTTCTGGGAAAATTGGAAGGTCACCTGCAAAAGAATGAAACTAGACTGTTGTCTATCCCAACACACCAAAATTAACTCAAAATGGATTAAGTTCCTGAATACAAGAATGAAATCAATAAAGTGCATAGAAGAAATCTTAGGAACTAAGCTGATGAACCTTAAACTTAGAGAAGATTTTATGAATTTGACTTCAAAGGCAAGGGAAGTAAAAGAAAAAAAATAAATTAATGGGACTACATCAAACTAAAAAGGTTCTGCTAAGCAAAAGAAACCATCAACAAGGTAAAGAGATAACCATCCAAATGGAAAAATATATTTGCAAGCAACATCTCTAGTAAGGACCTATTTTCGAAAATATACAAAGAACTCATATGACTCAATAACACCAAAAAAAAAAAGGTCATAAACAATCCAACAACAACAAAAAAAAAATTTACAAAGGACTTGAACAGACACTTCTCCCTAGAGGACATATAAATGGCCAACAAATATATGAAAAGATGCTCAACAATGCTAACTATTGGGGAAATGCAAATTAAAACCACAATGAGATATCATCTCACACCTGTTAGAATAGCTATAATGAACAGGACAAGTAACAACAAATGTTAGAGAGGATGCAGAGAAAAAGGAGCCCTTATACACTACTTGTGGGACTGCAAATTGGTACAGCCACTAGGGAATACAGTATGGAGGTTTCTCAAAAAACTAAGACTTGATCTACCATATGATGCAGCAATCCCACTACTGGGTATTTACCCCAAAGTCTTGACAAACCATACCTGAAAATATATTTGTACACTGATGTTCACAGCAGCATTATTCCCAGTGGCCAGGACATGGAAGCAACTGGAGTACACTATGACAGATGATTGGTTAAAATTATGTGATACATAATTACAATGGAATATTACTTAGCAATCAGAAGAGATGAAATACTGCCATTTGCAACAACCTAAATGGACCTCGAGATAATCATGCTAAGCAAAATAAGCCAGACTGAAAAAGTTGAAAAATCACATGATATCTCTCATATGTGGGATATAAATCTAAAAGCAACAAATGAACAGGATAAATAGAGACTCAGGGACATGTACAATGGACTAGCGGTTACCAAATAGGGTGTTAGGAAGACAGAGGAAGTAGACAGGGCGAAGGGGGTCAAATATAGAAGGTATGGGGGATAGTAAAGTGGGTAAAGATAGTCAAATATATGGTAGCTGAAGGAAACTGGACTCTGGGTGGTAATCATACAATAGAACATATAGATGTCAAATTTTAATGTACAATTGAAAATTATATAATTATATTAACCAAAGTTACCCCAGTAAACTTATAAATCAGAGAATATCATTCAGCTATAAAAAAAAAAGAATAAAATACTGCCTCCTGAAAATTGGGCATTGTGCCAAGTCAGAGAAATACAAATTTCATATGCTTTCACTTACATGTGGAATCTAAAGCACAAAATAAACAAAACAGAAACAAACTCATTCATACAGAGAATAATTTGACAGTAACTGGTGGGTGGGGGGTTCAGTGGGTGGGTGAAAGTTAGGAAGGATTTAAGAAATACAAATTGGTAGTTAAAAGTAATTATGGGGATGTAAAGTATAGTATCAGGAATATAGTCAATGATATAATAACTGCATATAGTGTCAGATGGGTACTCGATTTATTAGACTGACACTTCCACTATATAAATGTCTAATCACTGTTTTGTACAATTTAAATTAATATTATATTGCATGCCAAAATATTAGTTGAAGTTTAATATGTATATATATATATAAATATAAAAGAAAAACATAAAACAATCCCCCGTCTAATAAAGACCCTTTCATACAAATTTAAGCTTTCTTACTAATAATCTCCAGAAATCAGTACCCAAAGACAAATGTTATCATTTCTGCCAGCATTTTACTTCCCCTCAAAAATAATTTTTCTGTATTATCTACAACCATATTTTTTGTTCAAATACACCATAATAGTGTCAATAAGATTTTTCCATAATGGTGTGGGTTTTTTTGTAGTTTTGTAAATTCAAAAAATGTAATATAAATGTGATTATACAATGTGTTACACTTTGAAATTTATTAATTTTACTCAGCATAAATTTTGGAGATTTATACATGTTGTGTGTCTAAATAGTTGTTATTTTTCCATTGCTGAATACTATACCATCATATGGATATAGTGCATTTGTTTAACCATTTACTTGTTTACAGACATTTGTCCTGATTTCAGTTTTTTAATATTAAAGATAGAACTCCTATAAACATTTTTGTGTGTGTGAACAGAAGTTTTCATTTTTCTGAGATAAATTGCTAGGAATTCAATTGTTTTGATAGTGATTATGTTTCATTATACAGAATACTGCAACATTATTTTTCAGAGTATACTATACCATATTTCTTTTCTACCAACAATATATGAGCAATTCATATTCTCTGAATCCTCACCAGTATTTATGCTGTCATATTTTTTTAAACCGTATAAAGGTGTGTTGATATTTTATTGCAGTATTATTTTCTATTCCCCTGATGGTTAATGCTGAATATATTTTTATGTGCTTATTTGCCATCTGTTTATATTTAGTAAAATTTCTGTCCACATATTTTGTACATTTTCTAATTGGGTTATTATATTTGTAATTGTTGTGTCGATAAAATGTATTGAGATAAAGTTCACATAATATAAAATTAAACATTTTGACATATACAATATAGTTGCTTATAGTACATTCATAATGCCTTGCAGCCACTCCCTATATCTAGTTCCAAAACATTTTCATCTCTCAAAATAAAAATTCCATACTCGTTAAACAGTTACTTCCAATTCTCCTCTCTCATTAAATCCTAGCAAAGGCTTATTAAGTTTTTGTCTCTATACATTTACATATTCTGAAAACTTCATAACAGTGGAATAATGCACTATCTGATCTTTTGTGTCTGGAGTATTTTTCTTCTCATAATATTTTTGCAGTTCATCCATGTCATTTTATGCATACATACATACATACATACATACATACATACAGATATATATATATATATATATATATATATATATATATATATATATACACACATACACACACAGATAGATAGATGATAGATAGATAGATAGATAGATAGATAGATAGATAGATAGATAGATGATAGATAGATAGATAAATAGATAGAAAGATAGATAGATACAGATATAAAATATTCTCAGGAATGGAATTGTTGAATAATATATTAAGGAACTACCAAACTGTTTTCTCCAGCAGCTTGATGATTTACATTTTCATCATCAACATACAAGGATTCTAATTTCTCCACATTCTACCAACAGTTGGTATTTTTTTATTTTTTAATTACAGCCAGTCTAGAATGTATGAAGTGATATTTTTGTGGTTTCTATTTGTATTTTCATAATATCTAATAACTGAGCATCTTTTCACACTTCCTTTATAGAAATGTCTAAGACCTTTGCTCATTTTCACATGGGTTGCCTTTTTGTTCTTAAATTGTAACAGTTTCTATATATTATAAATTTTTGAAAACCAAACCTTTATCAGATATATGACTTACGAACATTTTTCTTCATTCTGTAGGATATCTTCACTTTATTAGTTTCTTTTGATGCATAAAAGTTTTAGTACTGATAAATCTAATTTATTCTTTTTTTTTGTTTCTTTTGCTTTTGATGTTATATCTAGGTATCCACTACATATCTGTAATCATACAGATTTACCTTTCTGTGTCTTTTAGTTTTAGAGTTTTAGCTTTTACATGTAAGGTTTTGATCAAATTTGAATTGGTTTTTTAATATAGTGTGAGATAGTGGTCCAAACTATTATTTAGTGACTATCCATTTGTGCTCAAGAGACTATTCTTTCCATCAAATGGACTTAGTATCTTTGTCAAAAATCAATTGATGATAGATGTATAGGTTTATTTCTGGATACTCAATTACATACAACTGAATTATATATATATGTCTTTATGCCACTACCACATTATTTTTGATTACTTAGCTTTGTAATACATTTTGAAATCAGGAAGTATAAGCCCTACAGCTTTGTTTTTCTTGTACATGATTGTTTTGACTATTTCTTAGGAACTTTATAATTGACATTTCTATTTCTGTAAAATAGGCCATTTTCATTTTGTTAGGGATTTTACTGAACCTGTTGATTCCTTTCAATAACAATATTATGGCATCTAGTTTATAAACATGAATTAACTTTTCAATTATTCAGATACTCTTTAATTAAGCAATATTTTCATAATTTTCAATGTAGAAATCTTGAACTTTCTTAATCAAATGTATTCCTAAATATTTATTTTTATGCTATTGTGTTGGAATTTTTTCCTGATTTTATTTTGATATTATTCTTTGCTGCTGTATAGAAGTATAACTAATGCTGTGTGTTGATCTTTTATCATACAAATTTAATTATTTTTATTCTCTATAATAGTTTTTTTTTTCATGGATTTTTTAGGACTTCCTATATGTGAAATTATGTCTTATACAAAAGAGATCATTTTCTTTTTTTTTAATTTGAATACTTCTTATTTATTTTTCTTGCCTAATTGTTCTGGCTAGAAATTCCAGTACTATAGTTAAACATAAGTGCTGAAAGCAGGCATCCTTGTATTCTTTCTAGACTTAGCAGCTAAGCTGTGTATTTTTCATAAATTTCCTACATTCAGTTGAGGAAGTACTTTTTATTCTTTTTTTGTTAAATACTTTCATCATGGAAAGGTACTAGATTTTGTCAAGTGATTGTTCTTCATGCATTGAGATAAAAGAGGTAATTTCTTCTTTCTATTAATATGGTTTTTACATGTTGAAACTTCCTTAAATTATGGAGATAATTTCCACATGGTCTTGATATATAATTTTCTCAGTGTGGTGCTAAATTCAACTTGCTAGTATTTTGTAAAGAATATTTACATCTGTAGTCATAAAGATTATTTTCTATTGTTTGTTTCCTTGTGATGTTTGTATCTGGCTTGGTATCAAGATAATGCTGATCTCATGAATGAAAAAAGTGTTTCTTTCCCCCTTCTTGTTCAACTTGGACCACCATAATAAAATACCATAGACAGCAGTTTAAAAAATAAATTTACTTTGTCATTGTTCTGGTGGCTAGAAATCCAAAATCAGGGTGCTGGTACAGTCTGGTTCTGGTGAGAACTCTCTTCCTGGCTTCTAGATGACCAATTTCTCTCTGTGTGTTCCAATTATCTCTTCTTTGTATATGATTGGTAAGAGAGAGCAAGCTCTCTGCTATCACTTATTATAAGGACATTGATACAATCATGACAGTTCCACCCACAAACTCATCTAATATTAATTACCTTCCAAATGCCTCATCTCTCAATACTATTACATTGAATGTTAGGGCTTCATATATAAATTGTTGAGGGAGGAGTCACAAACATTCATTTCATAACATCTTTTAAAATACTTTTTGAAAAATTTTGAAAATGATTGGTGTTAGTTCTTTAAATATTTGATAGAATTCACAAGTGTGGCTACCTGGCTCTGGACTTTGTTGGGAGAAATTTGATTAGCAATTCATTCTATTGTTTTAGGTTTGGTAAGATTTTTTATTTTTTCTTCAGTCCATTTCGGTAGTTTGTGTATTTCTAGTAATTTTTTCATTTCAACTATGAAATTTAATTTTTTGGCTTACAATTGTTCATGGTATTCTCTTATAAACATTTTTTATTTCTCTAAGGTCTGTAATAATGTCCCCACTTTAATTTCTGATTTTAGCAATTAAGTCCTTACTATTTTTTAAAGTAATCTAGCTAAACTTTTGTCACTTTTTTTGATCTTTTCAAAGAACTTATTTTTATTTCTGGTGATTTTTCTATTGTTTTCTCATCTCTATTTGTTTTATCTGTTCCATAACTTATATGTCCTTCCCATTAGCTCTGTATTTAGCTTATTCTTTTTATGTAGATATTTTAATTTTTTAATTACAGTTGACATAGATATATTAGTTTCATGAGTACAACATAGTGACTGAACATTCATATAACTTACAAAGTGATCACAACAATAAATCTAGTAGTCATCTGATTTCATACATCGTTATTAAAATATTATTGACTATATTCCTTGTGCTATAATTTACATCCCCCTAACTATTTCATAACTACCAATTTTTATTTCTTAATTTTTTTTTCACCCCCATGCCAGCCTCCTAACATCTGCAACCATCAAATGTTTTCTGTATCTATAAGTTTGTTTATTTTTTTAAATTTTGATTAGACATCATCTTTCTCTGTTTGACTTACTTCACTCAGCACAATACCCATGCTGTTTCAGATGGCCAGAATTCGTTCTATTTTATGGCTTAGTAATACTTCATTGTACATATGTACCATCTCTTATTCATTCATCTATTGATGCACACCAAGGTTGCCTCCATGTCTTGGCTATTCTAAATAATGCTACGATGAACATGTGAATTCATATTTTCCCTTCAACATAATGTTTCAGGTTTCTTCAAATAAATATCCAGAAGTGGAAGTAATGGTTCCTTCTTCATTGTTATAGTCTTTGTTTTAAAGTGTTTTTTTTTTTTTTTGGTCTGGTATAAGCATTGTTACCTCAGTTTTCTCATTTGATAACTTTCATTTTCATAAAACATAGTTTTCCATCCACTTACTTTCAGTCTGCCTGTGTCTTTTGATCTGAAGTAAGTCTCTTGTAGGAAGCACATGTTCTTTTTTTTCTTACTTTTCTGCTATGTGTTTTCTGCTGCTTTATCTTCTAAATTGCTGATTTAATTCTCTGGTTTGTCTAATCTCCTATTGATTTCTCCTAAATTATTCTTCATTTTAGTTATTGTAATTTTTTTATTGTTGTCTGTTTTTTTGTTTGTTTTCTATCTCCATTTTTATGTTTTCTATCTCTTTGTTATTTTTTTCTGATTTTTTCTACTCTTCCCTTAAGTACATTGAGCTTCTTTATAATCAGTCTTTTGAACTCTTCATCTGGTAGATTGCTTGTCTCCATTTTGTTTAGTTCTTTATTTCTGGAGCTTTGTTTTGCTATCATTTGGGACATTTTTTTTTGTCTCCCCTTTTTGATTGCATCCCTGTGTTTGTTTCTCTATATTAGAGATAATACATCTCCCTGTCTGAGTAGAGTGGCCTTATGTAGTAGATGTCCTATGGTTCCCAGTAGCACAGTCTTCCCTGGTCACCTGAGCTGAATCCTGCAGGTGTGTATTTTGTATGGGTTTTCTGTGCCATCTTGTTGCAGTTGAGCCTAGATTGCTATTATCATGTCAATGGAAGGGATTGATTCCTAGGCCAATTGGTTGTGACTATTGGCTGGTGACTCAGTAAAGAAGCTATTTGCAAGAGCTTACTCTATGGAGCAGGATTTACTTTAGCAGGGCTCTGGCACAAGGCAAACCAGCCCTTTGTGTGTGTTGTTGTCTTTTGTGGCCCTGGGTGGTACTCCAGCCCAGACAAAATCC
The DNA here is from genome assembly GCA_030015415.1 of Cynopterus sphinx. NCBI lineage: Eukaryota > Metazoa > Chordata > Mammalia > Chiroptera > Pteropodidae > Cynopterus > Cynopterus sphinx. The sequence continues at coordinate 73,655,768 of CM057388.1, read as the reverse complement.
AGCCAACATGCATGCAAGAGCATGCCTCCTAGGAGAGGCCCCACCACACCCAGAGTTTAGCCACAACCTGTGCCCTTCCCAGGTCTTGGATGTGCCTCAAGAGGTCAAGCCTCAAACTGAGATTAGCTGCCACTAGTGATAGGTTTAGGGCTGCTCAGCAAGAGGTACACAACTCACCAAGGTCAAATTCTGCTTTTTTAGGTTTGTGAAACTTTAAGGGATTTAGAAAGTCTACAGCGTGAATCAAGACAGGCTATTGGCATGAAAAATCCACTGGAAGTGTTTTGGGTAGGCCCACAATTTGTGTAGGGTAGTCTCAGGGAATTACCAGGGCAGTGTGACCAGTGTTAGCCAGGTTGATGGAGGCTCAGATATGGCAGCCACATGAATCTGTACAATAAATGGGGAAAGTGCTCAACAAAGGAGCAAGGCCTCTGCCAGAATTTCTGTCTGAGAGAAAGCTGTCTCTCCAGCACTTGCCCTAATGCCAGTCAACTCTTTCCATAGGTCCCTGGGGCTTTTCAAGTTGCTGTCCCAGCACTGGAGCTCCGAGTGAGTTTATCAACAAGTAAGTCCATGGACTTGCCCTTTAAGATAAATTCCTGGGACTCCCACAGCCCTCCATCTAATTTTGCCACAATCTCTACTGTTGTTCACCTCCAGATTTTGTGAAGCTTATTCTTCCTGGTACTAAAACTCTGAGGTGGGGTCTCTAGTGTGGGGTTGAGACCGCTTGTTCTTTCAGAAGACCTTTGCAGCTGAGATACACTTCCTAATTTTTAACTGTCACATACTGTGTGTGTTTAGCCCAGTCCATGTCTCTGCTTCTCCTACCAGTCTCAGAGTAGCTTCTTCTGTATGTCTTTAGTTGCAGGACTTCTGCTTAGCTGGACTTCAGACAATTTTTAATGATGGCTGTTCTGTAATGTAGTTGTAATTTTTGGTGGTGAGAGAAGGCAAGCAGAGCATCTACCTGCTCTACCATTTTGACTGGAATCTATAGCTTACGCTTATTTTTTTTCATATCCTCATGGGCTAATGTTAGATTATTGATTTGGGATCTTTTTTTTTTTAATGTAGGCATTTATAGCTATAAATTTCCCTCTGAGTACTTCCTTTGTGGTATCCCATAAGTTTTTTATGTTCTGTTTTCATATTTATTTATCTTAAGGTATTTTATAATTTTCCTTGTAATTGAGTCCTTGATCCACTGATTATCTAAGAGTTTTATTTAATTTAATCATATTTATTCAGTTTTCTTTCTCTTATTCATTTCTCATTTTATTTCATCATTAGAGGGGAATACACTCTATATTTTTATTCTTTTAAAATGTATTGATACTTGTTATATAGCATAGTATGTGGTTTATCCTTAAAACTTCCATGTTTAATTGACACAATAGTGTATTACATTTTTTTGAATGATTTGTATAAGTCTGTATGTGTAGTTGGTCATAGTATTGTTCAATTCACCTATTAACTTATTGATCTGTCTAGTCGATGAATGTAGGATTGAAAGTAGGGTATTGAATTTTTCAACAATTGTTATAGACCTATTTCTCTCTTTAATGCCATTAGTTTTTACTTCATATATTTTGGACTCTTTTGTTATGTGTGTTTATAGTTGTTATACACATATTGTTATTATGGTGACATTGGCTAACAAAATCCAGTAAGTTTTATGTGTACAATTCAACAATAAGACTATATATATAATCTATGTGGTATAAATTTTGACAGATATTGATTTTTATCAATAAATAATGTCTTTCTTTGTCTCTTTTAATATTTTTATCTTAAATTATATTTTGTCTGATATTAGTAGAGCCAGTCCAGCAATCTTTGGTTACTATTTTCAAGGAGTATTTTTTTTATATTTTTTTACTTTTAATATTTTGTCATTGGATGTCAAATATGTCTGTTGTAGAAAACATATAGTTGCATTATGTATTTTTAAATCCATGCTGCATGTCTAAGCCTTTTAATTGGGAACTTTAATCCATTTATATTTAAATAATTGCTGATAAAGCAGTACTTCTGACATTTTGCTATTTTTTCTATATGTCATATATTTTATGCTTTTCAATTCGTCCATTACCACTTTGTTTTTCTATTGTTATTTTTCTCTAATGAGATATCTTTCTCTTGTTATTTTTCTGTGTATTTAATTATTTTTGGTTACCCGGATAATTAAAATACCATCTGAACTTTCAACATTCCACTTTAACTTAATACCAAATTATTTTTAATAATGTACAAAACTCTGCTCTTTTATACCCCCATCTCTCTTTTTCATGTTATTGTCACAATTTATATTTTGATACAGTATCTACCTAATAACACAAATTTATAATTGTTGTTTTAAGAATTTGTCATTTAAAAAAAGAAGCTACACATCTTAACTGCAGTAATATTTTTTATGTTTATCTATATAGCTACGTTTATTATTTTTTACTACTTTTTATGGCTTCAAGTTACTTAATACAATCATTCCATTTACCTTGAAAAATACCTTTAGAATTTTTTTATATGTGGATTTACCAGTGTTTTGTTTATTTGTGAATGTTTTAATTTATCCTTTGGGTTTAAAGGATACTTTTGAAAAACATAAAACTCTTCGTTAACAGATTTTGTTTTAACACTTTGAATATTTCATCCTATTGCCTTCTAGCTTCCATGGATTCTTAAAATAAATTGACTGTTAATCTTATCAAGGATCCCATGTATGATAAATAGCTTCTCTCTCTTTGTTTTCAAGATTGTCTTTAGCTTTCAATAATTTGAACATAATGTGTGTTGGTGCAGATTTATTTGAATTCCTCTTTTTGTAGTTTATTGATTTCTCTGGCTGTGTAGATATTCATGTTTTTCATCAAATTTAGGAAGTTCTTGGCTATTGTTTTCAGATATTCTTCCTACCACTTACTCTCCATCCTCTCCCTCTGGTATTCTCATTATATATGTATTGGTTCCAATGATCTCTTACACTGTTCACTTTTCTTTATTCTTTTCTCTTTTGCTCTTCAGACTGGCTAATTGTAATTGGCCTATTTTTAGGTTTATTGAATATTTTTCTGCTTGATTAATTTTTTTCTTGAAACTTTCTAGTAAATATTTTATTGCAATTATGCTTTTTAGCTCTAGAATCTCTATTTTATTTTATAATTTGTATCTCATTTTTAATATTTGTTAAGTAAGTATACTTCTGGTTTAATTTACTTCCTTGTCCCTTGTGTCTTGCCTTTATGAGCATATTTAAGACAGTTTTGACAATATTCTATTACTGTCTTATTCTTCTGTTTTAAAACCATATTGTTTTGCTTCAAACATACCTTGCAATTTTGTTGAAACCTTAGTATTATTAATATAATGTAAAAACTTGAAATTAAAATCTTTTTTTCTTTGAATTTGTTGTTGCTTCGTGTGGACTGTTGTTTATATTGTTGTTATTGATTTAATGACTTTCTATTTTTGTAAACTCTGTTTTTTTGTGTGTATTATCACAGGAGTCTGTTCTGTTACATAGTTGGTCAAATAGTGTTTTAACAGAATTTCTTTGAATGCCTAGAGCAAAGCAAAAAACAAACAAACAAACAAACAAACAAACAAACAAAAAAAACCTCTTTTTACCTTTACAAACTGCTTCTGTGTTAGGGAGCTCCTTTGATGCTTAGCCAGTCTGTTTACAACTCTGCCTTCCACCTCACTTATTGAGGTCACAAAGCCTGAAGGTTAGCCAGAAGATAGAGGATAGTGCTTTCCCAGGTCTTTGCTGAATGTGTGTCCAGTTGTGGACATGTGCACATTCTTCTAAATTCCCCTGTAGATATGGTAACTTTAAAAAGCTCATTCACCATGACGCAGTACCTCTTCACACCTGCTAGGTTGGATATAATCAGAAAGATAAAAAATAAAAATATTAGTGAAAATGAGGAGAAATTGGGACCATCACTCATTACTGGTGGGAATGTGAAATAGTACCCCACTGTGGAAAGCAGTTTGACAGGACCCAATGGTTTCACTTTTAGCTACATACTAGAAAGGATAAAAAAACAGATATTCTAATAAATATATGTATTTTTATGTTCATAGCAGCATTATCCACAATTTCCAAAAGACAGAAACAGTCCAAAATTTTTATCAAGAGATGAATGAATAAACAAATTATGTATACACTTAGAATAGAATGTTATTCAGCCATAAAATAGATGAAATACTAATAATTGTTACAACTTGGATGAACCTTGAAAACATTGAGGTAAGTGAAAGAAGCTGGACAAAATAAAGGTCATATATTGTTTGATTCCGTTTATAGAAAATATCCAGAATACATAAATTCATAGAAACAGAACATAGGGTTGGTAAAATTGTTTTGGAACTTGGTAGAGGTTGCATGAATTTGTGAATGTACTGTTACTTAATTGTTCACTTTAAAATGGTAATGTTATGCAAATTTCACTTGGATAAAATACCTTTTATTCTTTCACGTATATCCTTTTCCACCTTCTTTCTTCTTAGGCTAAACATTAAAGCTAATCCTAAATATTTGTTCTGTGGATTGAGACTGCGGAAGCTAACACTTATCACTTTACATGCTTTAAACAAATGATTCTCAGGAAGTGATTCTAGACTAGGGAAATTTCTGCATCATATTAAACAAAAGCCTTTGTCCCAGTCTTTGAAGAAGCTACCTGACATGTCAAAACACAGAATCACAATTCTATGAGAATAAACAAACATTATATTTCTCCTTATAGTACCAGCAGTCTGCATCAGGAGTGCAAAGTGAGGTCTTCATGGCCACCACCAATTGTGGGACTGGAAAATTGTAAGCAGAAAATTTAAATACTGCAGTCCTTCTTTGCCACAATGCATCAGTTTCTTTGTTAAGTATTCTCCTGGTTTTGTTCATTTTAGTTAGATTTCAGAAAAAGTTGATTTTCCAAGTGTGTACTAACTTATTAGCTGTTTCTGTGGAGGAACAGAGCTCTAAAGTTCAATATTTCACCGTGTGTGTGTGTGTGTGTGTGTGTGTGTGTGTGTGTGTGTGTGTGTAAAATTATCATTAAAATTTCTTTATATATTCTAGATATTAGTCCTTTTTCAGGTGTGTGGTTTCTAAATATTTTCTTTCAGTATGTAGCTTTTCTTTACCTCCTCTGATTTTCCAGAGGTCAAAGTGTTTTAATATTGAGGAGATCCAGTGTATTACTTTTTCCTTTTAGGGATTTTACTTTTGGTCAAGTCTTATGACCTTTTGCCTAGACTTTAATCCTCCATATGTTTTTCTTATAAATATTTTTCACTTGATATTTAAGTTAATGACACATTTTCAGTTAATTTTCATACAATGTGTGAATTATAGGTTGAGATTTATATTTCTTATTTGTATATAGATGGCCAATTATTTCGGCACCACTTAATAAAAATGTTATCCTTTTAAAAATTAATTAATTAAATTTTTTAAAATGCTACTCTTCTGGCTTCTGTCCCCACCCTTGCCTCCAATGTACATTAAAAATCCAACACCATGACTAATTATAAGTACTTCACAACCAATAAAAAAGAGAAAAATATTTGAAATAAAGGCTGAACTCAACAATAAAAAGAAGGAAAAGAGGAAGGAGGCTATGAAGAAGTGTTTGCCATTATGAATGTGAGGAAGGATGTTAGCTCTCTCTCTTTAGATGGAGTGAACTATATGCAGACTGACAACCTGGATCTGAAAAAGCTCATGAATCTCTACTTGATGAACTGCATTACGAGTCAGCTAGACATGGCCAGATGGCTGTCAACAGCCCTATGAAGAACTGTGAAGATTTCATTTCTCTCATTTGGGGCTTGACAGTCAGAACCATGGGGTGTATTGAGGTGTACAAGATTACAGAATATCTTTATGAGCCCCTCTGCAAGTACTTGAAGGATAAATACTCCTATGTTTGGAAAACAGCAGAAGTCTATATGGCAAAACTCTATGATATCAATGCCCAGATGATGAAAGTTCATGGATTTCTGGATTCTCTTCAGGATATTATAGCAGATTCAAATCCAATGGTAGTGGGTCATGCTTTAGCAGCATTATCTGAAATCAGTGAGTCTCACCCAAACAGCAACTTACATGATCTGAACCCATAGAACAATAAGCTGCCAACAGGCCTGAATGAGTATACTGAATGGGGTCAGATTTTCATACTGGACTGCCTATTTAAAAACAACCTTAAAAATAACCAAGAGGTTTAGAGTATCTGTGAGTAGCTAACTCCCTGGGTATCTCATGCCAACTCAGCAGTGCTGGTTTCAGCAGCAAAAGTTCTAATAAAATTTCTAGAGTTGTTACCCAATGACTCTGACTACTACAATATGTTGCTTAAGAAATTGGCTTGTCCACTTAGAACTTTTCTGTCTCGAGAGTCAGAGTTGCAGAACATTTCCCTGAGGAACATCAACTTAAGTGCCCAGAAGCTGGAATTCAGATGATTCCATCTGTGTTAAATTGGAGAAGTTGGATGTCATTAATTGTTTAGCATCCCAAGCCAATATTGCCCAGGTTGTATCAGAACTGAAGGAATATGCCACAGAGGTGGATGCTGACCCTTTTTTTTTGCAAAGCTGTACAGGCCGCTGGATGGTATACCATCAATGTGGAGCAATCTGCATAACCCTGTGTAAGCATATTGTATGATCTCATCAAGACCAATGTAAATTATATGGTCCAAGATGAGATTGCTTTCATAGGGACACCTTTCACAAGTACCCTCACAAGTATTAAAGTGTCAGTGCCATTCTGTGTAAGTACTTAGACTCATTGGATGAGCAGATTTTCAGACAGCTATGATTTGGGTTGTGGGAGAACATGCTGAAAGAACTGATGATGCAAAAGCATTGCTACAGTGCTTCCTGGAGTGTTTTTATGATGAAAGCACCCAAGTGCAACTCATTGTGTTTACTGCCATAGTAAAGATGTTCTTCAAAAAAACTATCAGAAACACAGGATCTGATACAGTGGTTCTTGAGTTTGACAACACAGGATTCTGATAATTCTGATTTTTGAGAGCAGGGCTCGATATATTTATGACTTCTCTTAATGGACCCCTTCACAGCCAAAGAAGTAGTCCTGTCTTAGAAGCCACCAATCTCTGAGAAGACATATCTTATCGAGCCAGCTCTGCTGGATGAGTTAATCTGCCACATTGGTTCTTTGGCTTCTGTGTATGATAAGCCTTCCAATGCTTTCATGGAAGAAAGTCATGGAGTCCATCACAGACACTGGACAATACATCATGGAAGTACTGATGCAAGTATCAGCCTTGTTGGCACTACCACTGCCATCAATGTAGAGCAACCTCAGGTTATCTCCTCTCAAGGTGACCTTTTTGAGAACCTTGAAAATATTCAACTCTGTCCCCCAGTTAACCTGCCACAGGTATCCTTTATGCGGGTAGAAATAATGGATCTTTTGAGAGGAAGACTAGATAGTCTGGTGGGGCATTCCTTCCTGCTATCATGAGTGTCTGCAACCTTTGCTCCTTTACCTACTGCTGAGGTCAGCAGTGGTCTGAATGACTGTTGGGAGCCAAGGCAAAGTACGATCCTTCTTGTTCAGGATCCACTTCCTGGTGAATCGGGCGTGCCGCGAAAAGCCCGCACGCGCCAACTCAAGGCACAACCCCTACTCACCCCCACTTGCATCACGCCATTGGTGCGACCAATGACATTGTGCCAAGTACCTCCCTACGTAAGCAGTCCTGCCCCCCTTTGTTCTTTCTGTATATAAGCGGTTGTGAAAAATAAAATTTTGAGGCTTGATGAGAATTTTGTCTTGCCTCCATTTCTTCGTATCTCCTGTCTCTCCCCCACCCCCATCCTCCACAGGATCCTCTTCGCCCTGCGTTGTCCTGCCCCGCCGGCCAGGGCAGAATTGGCGCCCAACGTGGGGCTCGAAGTACGGAATTCTGTGGACACCTACTAGAGAAGCCCAGGCCTGGGACCCCTTGAGCCTCCACGAGGAGTGAGTTAGGCTCGCACTGAGTCGCTGCGAGGTATTGACCCGCGAGTGAAGACTCGATTTTGATCGCCGCGGGACTAGCCACCCTGCCGGACTGATCGGTTTAGAGGTAAGTGGGTGATCATTTTGGGACAGGAATTGAGCTCCCATGAGCTCTTCCTTAAGGGTCTTAAGGACTCTCTCAAGGTACGAAGGATTAAGGCTCGGAAAAAAGATTTACGTGATTTTTTTACCTTTCTCTCTGATGTTTGTCCATGGTTCCCCCAGGAGGGAACAGTAGATATAAAATGTTGGAAAAGGGTTGGGGACTGCCTAAATGATTACTACACTGTTTTTGGTCCAACTAAAGTTCCTGTTTCTGCATTTTCATATTGGAATTTAATTAATGATGTCCTCCAGGTTCATTCCCATGATCCAGATATCCAAAAAGTAATAGAAACGGGGAAAACTGCCCTTAAAGAGATCCTAGACCCGAGACAAATTGCTCGGGCGCAGCCCCTATGACACCAATGAAGCTCAGGTTGCTTTTCCTCCCAGTCTATTAGCCCAAATTCAAAATGCCGGCCTCAAAGCATGGCGTCGCCTTCCCCCAAAAGGTCCCGCCTACACCTCTCTAGCAAAAATCCGCCAGGGACCAGATGAGCCCTATTGTGACTTTGTCAGCCGCTTAACAGACGCAGCTGAACGCTTAGTTGGGGAAAATGAAACCGAAAGCGCCTTTGTTAAACACTTAGCCTATGAAAATGCCAACCCAACCTGCCAGGCGATCATTCAGCCTCATCGTGGTGGCAGCCTCTCCAACTACATCAAACTTTGCTCCGGAGCTGGGGCTTCCCATACACTGGGACTCACCATAGGAGCAGCCCTTAAAGATTTTGCCAAAGGAAACCTCGCTAAAGAAAAACCACAAAAACATGCTTTAATTGCAAACAACCCGGACACTTTGTCCACGACTGTCCATTAAACAAACTAGAGGGACACCCAACAGATAAACAACCACGAGCCCCCACCACCACCACCATTTGCCCTTGCTGTAAGAGGGGCAAACATTGGGCCTCTGATTGTTATTCTAAAACAGATATTAATAACCAACCACCCCCAAAACGGGGAAACTCCCGAAGGGGCCAGCCTCTGGCCCCGTTTTCGGAGCCGAACCAAGGGGCAATCAGGTTCGTTCCCCAGACACAGCAGATCCTCCCCGCTCAGACGTTAGCTCCCTCTGCCAAGCCACCCCAGGAAGCGCAGGATTGGACCTCTGTGCCGCCACCGATACAATATTAATCCCGGAACAGGGTGTTCAACTTGTTCCTACTGAGACCTTCAGTCCCCTGCCTCCAGATACTTTTGGCCTAATCCTGGGGCGGGGTAGCTCCTCCTTAGCCGGCCTTCATATTGTACCAGGAGTTATAGATAATGATTACACAGGGCAAATCACACTTCTTCCCTCTGCCCCCTGAGGTCCCATATCTGTGCCTAAAGGAAAGAGAATAGCACAACTTGTATTATTCCTTTTAAACTCCACAAATAAAAGTAATCTCCAACACCCTAGGTTAGATGCCTCCTTTAGCTCCTCTGATGCTTATTGGGTTCAACAAATTACCCTCGAGAGACCATTCTTAACACTACAATTAGACGGTAAAAATTTGAAGGCTTAATTGACACAGGAGCCGATGCAATGGTCATATCAGAAAGATTTTGGCCCCCCGCCTGTCCCTATAAGGTCTCTATTATGCATTTACAAGGTATTGGACATTCAAATAATCCTAAGCAAAGCTCCAAAATACTAACTTGGACAGACTTTGAAGGCAATACTGGCAAAGTTCAACTCTATAGAAATTGCATTGTTCTTATAGATCACAGAATTCAGGTCAGGAAAAAAGGATAAATAGGACTTTTAAGGAAACATTGACTAAATTCGAATTAGAAATTAGTGAAAACTAGGTAAGCCTCCTTCCCTTAGCTCTTTTAAGAGCACAATGCACCCGACTACTATCAAAGAAATCAGGTTTGTGTGTTTAGGCTTTTTAAAAAATTTTATAACAACTTTTGGATAAAGAAATTTAGTAACTCACTGTTACTGAGAAATTTGTTTTTCACTTGTAATTTCACATAAGGCAATTCCTGTAAAATGTTGTTTACTAGTGTACCATATTGTTAAAAGCCAATGACCAGTTTCTGTTAGCTTTGTAAAAGATTAACTTCTGTTCTCTTTTTAACTTCTGTTCTGGATCTCCTAAAACCCGCAATCCCCAGCCACCTTGAGTAAGGACTTGCTTCGTCCAGGGGGCGGCCGCTGAGAGATGTTTCTCAGCCCCAGACACCAAGCAGCCTTGCTCAGGAGGGCAGGAGGAAAAGAAGTCTCATTTTAACTGTAGTTGGACACGAGCCACCTAAAGCAGCTTCACCGGTGAATAAGACTGCGTTAGCATCTATCTAGATGCATCAGTTCTGTTCCTGTCTGATTGGGCCCTTGGTTAACTAGCGGAAGGCTGGACGCAGCAATACTTCCCTAGTTCGTTTGGTCTGAGATGTCAGACTCTGACCCTGTACCTGTTCTGGTTCTGGTTTCTGATGCTCTAGCGTTTTGTGTTATCTGTAATTTGTCTTGTCTGTCTTGTGTCTGTCTGTCTGGGCTGGCCGAATGTACTATTACCCTCCTTTACTTATTTTGATTCTTTCCTTAGGTCTGGCCTCCGTGGCCCCACCCGACTGGATGCCAGGTGAAAGGCTGATCCTAGCCCTGGCTTAGTTGTCTCTTGTGGGGACTTTCTCTTTTCTTACCTGTTTTCACTAACATGGGTCATGCTTCCTTCTCAAATCATCCTATGTCCTCCCCCCCTTCAATACTTCTTTAACCATTTTAAGGATTTCAGGAAACAAGCCCAAGCCTACGGAGCTAGAGCGTCAATCCCTGCCAGCTAAATTAGCCCACGTTTGGAACAGAGTGACCATCAGAGGGACCACTCGACCTGCAAACAGCCTTTGAGCTGCGAGATATTATCTGTGATCTGGGATCGTTCGAGATAAGATCAAGAAACTTCAAGAAGACCTCATCAAAAGATGTAGGGAGCTCCAAGAGAACCCCTTTCTAACTGGGTTAAATGGACTCCTTCCTTACCTCCTTCCCATCCTCGGCCCCCTTTCTTGTGTTCTTTTACTTATAACCTTTGGACCCTGGGCTTTCCGGCGCATAACTGACCTTATTAAGCAACAGGTAGATGCCTTGCTGGCCAAACCTATCCAGATTCACTATCAGCGTTTAGCCACCTCTGAGAACGCTCGTGAAGGGTCCCTTGGCTTCCTCTCTTCGGGGACGGCATGATAACTAGAGGCATGCCTACCACCTCCTCTAATAAGAGGAGAAAGGTATGGGCACCGAGCTGAGTGCGGAGCAAAGCATCGCAAGGGAAGGTCCTTGTGACCTCCTCTGGATTTCCCTGTGAGTATGCCTGACTTGCATAGAGGTTGGTATCAATAAAGTATAAAAATCGGCTCTGCCTCTCCTCCCCAAATGATACCAAGAGCCGTAACTAGTGGGCCACTATGGCTCACGGGAGGAGTCAGGCCACTACTCCCTCACTCGGTGAAAGCCCACCTCCCAAATAAAACAAAAAGGGAGGAGATGTTGGGAGCCAAGGCAAAGTACGATCCTTCTTGTTCAGGATCCACTTCCTGGTGAATCGGGTGCGCCGCGAAAAGCCCGCGCGCGCCAACTCAAGGCACAACCCCTACCCACCCCCACTTGCATCACGCCATTGGTGCGACCAATGACATCGTGCCAAGTACCTCCCTACGTAAGCTTTCCTGCCCCCCTTTGTTCTTTCTGTATATAAGCGGTTGTGAAAAATAAAATTTTGAGGCTTGATGAGAATTTTGTCTTGCCTCCATTTCTTTGTATCTCCTGTCTCCCCCCCCCCCAATCCTCCACAGGATCCTCTTCGCCCCGTGTTGTCCTGCCCCGCCGGCCGGGGCAAATGACCTATTTGAACTCTCTACAGAAATAGGAATGACACCTGCTTACTATGTGTCTCCTGAGGTGGTCTGGATGCCTGTAGGGCTAACAACTTAGAGATATACAGAACATTTACTTGTTGCTAAGGGCACATCTACATGGAAATAAACTTGCCTCTCAATACCTTGGGTCCAGTCATGATGATGGAACCTCTGAATACTCTGCAGGTTGCTGTGAAAAACAATATTAATGTCTTCTACTGCAGCTGCCTCATCTCACTCAATATACTATTTGTAGAAGATGGAAAATTGAAACACCAGGTCTTCCTTGTAACATAGAAGGATATTCCTAATGAAAATGAACTTCAGTTTAAGATTAATGTCATTTAAATGCTGAAATAGTTTCCAGAAAGTTGCAAAACAACAATATTTATGTTGTTGCCAAGAGGAATGTGAAAGGGCAGAACATGCTGTACCAATCCCTGAATCTCACTTAATGGGATTTAACTCTTGGTTGAGCTATGTATTCAGACAGGAAACCCCAATTATATGCCATTGTTGAAGTAGAGCTCCTGAAGTCTCTCAGTACACCTATCAAATCTATCAGCAGAATTTTGAAAAACTAATAGACTGGCCCAATGCCTTCCAACCACTCTATAATTAATGCATGGCAATAATTCTTAATTGGAAAAAATTGTATTGCCATATAGAATCTGAACCAAAATATACTGAGGTTACCCACTAATGTAGTGTCTAGTCTAACCTGTACTAACATTAGGGCTCAAGCTGTTGGATAGTTTAGGTTTTTTTTAACATTTGTAACCACTGTTTCAATCACATTCCACCTCTTGTCACCTGCTGCTGCTATCTCCTTGTGGGCTTTTCCATATTGTGCCAGTGGCTGGCATTTTTGAGTGTAGTTTGATATTTTGTAATTGAGAGCTCAATTTAAAAGCAAAAAAAAAAAAAGAAGAAGAAGAAAAAAAAATATTAAAGCAAGGAAAAATGTCACCAAAACATAAAAAAAAATCCAACTCTTCCATCATTAAACTGGTTTGCACTTTTGTCAAAAAACTCAGTTGAAAGAGGGAAAAAATAACATAGTTGATAGAAGCTCTATTCATTTCTCTGGCGACCAAATCAAACTTGAGGAAAACAAGAAGCAAGCAGCAAGGAAAAATCACCTGAAATCTAGATGAACAAGCCATACAACTAGGAAGAAATCCAAAAAATCACTCTACAATGGCAGAAGGTAGGGCAGAGCGAGGATACAGGGATGCTTTGTCCCGAGCATCTGAGATGGTTGCTGTGACAGCCTCACACACCTCTTAAAGAGGCTGTGTCTGCAAGTGGTTTTTCACTGTGACAGACCTGGTAACTCTGAGCACCAGTGCTGATTCAGCTGAATGCAAGGGTCACCAAGGCCTTACAGGGAGACATTGCTGGAGTGAGAGTCAAGGCAAGACTTGCAACATATAGAAGTGCCGGCACTATCTATTGTTCCCTGTTGAGGCTTCCTGTCTCCCAGTGCACAGATACAGCGCTGTCATGGTCGAGATGTCATCGAACTGGATATCAGAGGTCGCATCACCTAGGGAATTCCCTGAAAAACCGCATTCCCCAACTCATGGTCTCACCAAAGCCGCATCCAGGTATATCCTCAGCAAGTCAGGTGCTCTTTGTTGAGCAGTACCTAGACTCTCCCTGGAGGCACCTGGCCTCAGTTTCTGGTGTGGCTTTTTGAGGCTTCTGTGGAATGCTTGCTGAATCTTAACAGGTGGCCCTGGAAAGGCAGAGGCTTGGACTTGATTTGGCCTGCAGCTGAACCCTTCTCAGGACTGTGATGCTGGTCACATACTTCACAAATACACATTAATAACATCAGAAGACTTTGGGGCTTTGCTTAGTACATAGAAACAGACACAGAAATTCAGCCAAAATGGAAAGAAAGAAGCCATATGAGAGAACAGAGCAGAGATCCAGATAAAATGGAGTCAAGTAGTTTAACAGATGCCAAGTTCAAAGTACTGAATATGAAGATACTCAATGAACTTTTGGGAAGTGTAGATGAATTCAGTAAGAGCTTCAATGAAGAGATAAAAAAACATAAAAATGAAAAAGGAAATGATTAAGGGAACCTGTCTGAAATGAAGAATACATTATCCAAGATGAGAAGTATATTAAATGGAACAAACAAAAGAATAAAAAAAGTGAATAAAGAAAAAGATCAAATGCCCTATTGAGAGGATGGGAAAGCCAACGACACTTAATCACAATGGCAAGGAAAAAGATGCCAAGACTATAAAAATAATTTAAGGAGCATATGGGACACTATTAAAGGTCCAAATATCCATCTGGTCAATGTAACTGAAAAAAACCAAAATGTTGAACAGCCGTTTGAAGAAATAATGAAAATCTTCCCTAACCTGGTGAATGAAATGGACATAAAACCCCAGGAATCTTAGAGAATTCCAAATATCAAGGATCCAATGAGGCCCACATGAAGACATATCATAATTAAAATATCAAAAGTTAAATACAAAAAAAAAGGAATATTAAAAGCATCAAAAGAGAAACAGATAGTTACTTATAAGGAAACACCCATAAGACTGGCAGCTGATTTCTCAAAAGAAACTATGCAGGACAGAAGGGCTTTGAAAAAAAAAAATTTTTTTTTTCTATGTGATGAAAACCTGGGATCTATAACCAAGACTATTTTATCCACCAAAGCTATCATTTAGAATTGAAAGACATACAAAGATAGTCCTAGACAAAAATAAGCTAAAAAGAATTTATCAACACAAAGCCAGTATTACAGGAAATATTGGAGGTACTTCTTTAAGAAGAAAAAATAAGTATCAGAAACAGGAATAAAGTGGTAATAAGTATATTCCTATCAATAAGTATCTCAAATGGAAAAGAATTAAGTGCTCCAAGCGAAGATAGAGTGGCTGAAAGTATAAAAAATATCAACACTCCTCCATATGCTGCCTACAAGAAACTCTCTTCAGATTAAAAGACTCACAGAGACTAAAAAGAAAGGGATGGAAAATGATGTTGCTTTGATGGACCTAGAAGGTATTTAAGTCAGACAGAGAAAGACAAACACTATATGATTTCACTTATATATGGAATCTTAGGAATAAAAAGAAGAAACTAATCAAAAATAGACACAAATATAGTGGACAATTTTGTCACAGACAACAGGGAAGGTTTGGGGCTGAGAAAATGGGGTGAAGTGTTAAAGAAGTACAAATTAGTAACTGGCAGATAGCTACCTATTTGGGGAGTACGGCATAAGGAATGCAGTTAGCATTCATAGGTTGGCTAGGTGGAAGGTCAGTGGAAAGAAGGAGCAATTGGGGGGATCATTTTATAAACTATATAGATGTCTAACCAGTGTACTGTATACTTTAAGTTAATTAACATTAATAACTTAAAAAAGAAAGAGAATTATGGCTATAGCACCCTTTGTTAAAATAAAATGTAAAAAGTCAATGTACATGGATAAAATTTTCAGTTAAAAATAATCTCATTTGAGCATATTTCTGTTTCTCTTTCTGGGTCCTCCATTTTGTTTGTTTATGCTCTTCCACTGAAACCACACTTTCTTGATTACTAAACCCCCACCCATCTGGAAACCATTTGTTTATTCTCTGAATCTATGAGTCTGTTTCTGTTTTCTGTGTTCACTTATTTTGTTCTTTATATTTCATATGTAAGTAAGATAATATGGTATTTGCCTTTATATTATTTATTTCATTTAATATAATACTTTCCAGGTCTGTCTAAGTCATTGAAAGTAATAATATTTCATTTTTGTTATATTGCCAAGTAATATTTTATAGTGTGTATGTATATATATTTTTTAGAAAATTATCTATTGATAGACAGCTAGTTTGTTTTCATATCTTTGCATTTATAAATATCATCACAGTGAACATAGGAATGTATGTATCTTGTTACATTAGTGTTTTGGATTTCTTGAAATAAATACCCAGAAGTGGAAATGCTGCATCACAAGGTAGTTCTAGTATTTAATTTCCTTAGACAACTCCAAACTGTTTTCCAAATAGCTGCACCAATTTTCAATCATACCAACAGTGTACAAAGGTCCCTTATTATACACATTCTCGCTAATCCTTGTTTTT
Organism: Cynopterus sphinx; assembly: GCA_030015415.1. Classification (NCBI taxonomy): domain Eukaryota; kingdom Metazoa; phylum Chordata; class Mammalia; order Chiroptera; family Pteropodidae; genus Cynopterus; species Cynopterus sphinx. The sequence goes on along the minus strand of CM057388.1, from coordinate 73,639,661 downwards.
TGATGTATTGATGATAACCATTCTGACAGGTGTGAGATGATATCACATTGTGGTTTTAACTTACATTTTTAAGATGATTAGTACAAACTAATCAAAAACAAACTCACAAATATAGTGAACAATTTGATGACGGACAGAAAGAAGAGGTTGCAGGGACCTGAATGAATGGGATGAAGGGTTAAATAAGTACAAATTAGTAGTTGATAGATGGTCATGCGGATGAGGAGCACAGCAGAGAGAATGCAGTAATTATTAATATGATGACTAGGTGGATGGCCAGTGGAGGGAGGGAGCAATTGGGGAATCATTTTATGAACTATATAGATTTCTAACCAATGTACTGTATACTTGAAACTAATCTAAATAAATAAATTTTAATAAAGAACAAAAAATACTGTTTGTCAGTAAGCACAGTAAATATAAATAAATCAATTTTTCTAAAAATGGATGAATTTTATATGTAAATTATGACATTAAATTATTTTTAAAAAGAAAAAAGATGATTAGTGTTCTTGAGAATCTTTTCATATGTCTATTGGCCATCTGTATGCACTCTTTGGAGAAATGTGTATTTAGGTCCTCTGATCAATTTTTACTTGGATTGTTTCACTGTTGTTGTTCCTGCTTCTATCATATCTAAAATGAACATTTAGGCATAGATTTATTTCTGGATTCTTCGTTCTATCCATCGATCTATGTGTTTTTATGCCAGTAACATGTTGTTTTGATGACTGTAGCCTTGTAATATAGTTTGTAATTTGATAGTGTGATAACTCCAACATTTTTTCCTCAAGATTGTAGTGCCTATTCAAGGTCTTTTGTGATTCCATATAAATTTTAGAATTATTTGTCTTAGTTCTGTAAAAAATGTCATTGGAATTTAATAAGGATTGCATTGAATATATGAATTGCTTTGGATAGGAAAGACATTTGAATGATGTTGATTCTTCCTTCCCATGAGCACAGTATGTGCTTCCATTTATTTGTATCTTCTTCAATTTTTATTTCAATGACATAGTTTTTTGAATACATGTTTTTACCTCCTTGATTAAATTTATTCCTGGGTATTTTATTGTATTTGATGCAATTGTAAATGAGATTGTTGTCTTAATTTATCTTTCTGATAGTTCATTGGTGTATAAAAATGCATTCGGTTTCTGAATATTATTAACTTTGTACCTTTCTATTTTACTGAATTTATTTATTTATTAGTTCTAAAAGTTTATTTAATGGAATCTTTAAGGTTCTCTCTATATAGTATCATGTCATCTACAAGTAATGACAGTGTTACTTTTTTCCTTTCTATTTGGATGCTTTTCATTTCTCTTCTTGTCTGATTACAGTAGCTAGGGCATCTAATACTATGTTGAATAGAAGTTGTAAAAGTGAACTTCCTTGTCTTCTTCCTGATCTTAAAAACACACTTTTAGCTTTTTCATTTTGAATATGATGTTAGCTGTGAGTTTGTCATTTATGCTCTTTGTTATGTGGATGTATGTTCTCTCTATTCTTATTTTGCAGAAAGTTTTTATCATAAATGGAGGCTGGGTTTTGCCAAATGCTGTTCTACAGTTATTGATATGATTATATGATTTTTATCTTTCAATTTGTTAATGTGGTATATGACATGAATTGATTTGCAGATATTAAATTAACCTTGAATTTCAAAAATAAATTCTACCTGATAATGGTGTGTGATCTTTTAATGTATTACTGAATGTAGTTTGCTAATATTTTATTTAGAAGTTTGGAATCTATATTTATTAGCAATATTGCCCTATAATTTTTATTTTTTGTAATGTCTTTGATTTTGAAAGGAGGAAAATGGTGGCCTCATAAAATGTTTTTAGGAGCCTTCCTTCCTCTTGAATTAATAAGATTTTGAGAACAGTTGTTAATTCTTCTTTAAATGTTTGATAAAATTCACATGTAAAGTCAAATGATAAAAAACTTTAGTTTCTTCAGAATTTTTTAATTACTCTTTTTATATTCTTAGTAGTAATTAGTCAATTCAGACTTTTTGTTTTTTTATGAACTCAATCTTGGAAAATGGTATGTTTCTAGGAATGTACCAATTTCTTCCACATTGTCCAATTTGTTGGCATATAATTATATATAGTCTTTTCTTGTAATTCTTTGTATTTCTGTGGTACCAGTTGGCTTTTCTTTTATATTTACAATTTTATTTATTTAGGGTTTTGAACTTATTTTCTTGATGAGTTAGGTTAAAAGTTTATCAATTTTATCTTTTCAAAAGACAGCTTTTGTTTTCATTAACCTTTATATTGTTTAGAGTCTATTTTCTAAATTCCACGTTGATTTTTATTATTTCATTTCTTTTACATACATGAGTTTTTGCTTGCTGTTTTTTTAGGTATTATTTAACTAACAGATGCCATTGGTTAATGAAATTATGCAGAGTTCAACCATACAATTTAATAATGTGTCAAATGTAAACTCTGTAGTGTGTTCACAATCCAAATTAAATTACCTTTTATCACCATATATTTGACACCCTTTACTTTTTTCTTTCTGTGACCCTCCTGACTTCTTTCTGGTAACCACTAACATGTTGTCCATGTCCATGAGTCTGAATTAGTTTGTCTTGTTCCTTTGTTGCTTTCAGTTTTACATCACACATATGGGTGAAATCATATGGATTTCACCTTCTTCTGTTGTACTTATTTTGCTTAGCAGGATAATCTCAAGATCCATCCATGTTTTCTCAAATGGCAGTACTTTATCTTTTCTTGTGGCCAAGTAATACTTCATTGTGTATATTACCAAATCATCTTTATCCACTCATGTGTTGAAAGAATGCTGCAATGAACATCGGAGTGCATATATCTTTGTGAATAAAAATTTTCTTTTTTCCTTTTGAGTAGATACCCATAAGAAAAAGTGCTCAGTTATATGGTAATTCAATTCTTAATTCTTTGAGGAAACTCTATACTGTTTTCTATAGTGACTGTATCAGTTTACATTCTCACCAGCAGTGTATGATGGTTTCTTTTTTCCCACAATTATTCCAACACTTATTACTTGTCTTGTTAATAGCCATTCTAACAGGTGTGAGGTGTTACCCCATTGTGATTTTGATTTACATTTTTCTAAAAGTTAGTGAACTTGAAGATCTTTTCAAATATTTTTTGGCCATTGATATGTCTTCTTGGAAGAAGTGTCTGTTCAGGTCCTCTGCCCAATTTTTTAAAATTCTATTGTTTGATTTTTTGTTGTTATTGAATTGTTTGAGTTCTTTGTATATTTTGTATCTTAATCTCTTATCATAGGCATTATTTGCAAATATCTTCTTCCATTAAATTGATTGTCTTGTCAATGGTTGCTTTTGCTGTCAGAAGTTTTTCAGTTTAATGTAGTTCCATTGATTTATTTCTACTTTTACTTCCCTTGTATTTGAGGTCAAATTCATAGAATTTTCTTTATATTCAAAATCCATGTGTTTGATACTTGTTGTTTTGTTTTGTTTTTCTCAAAATTACTTTTTTTATTTGGAGTCTTTTGTGATTCCATACAAATCTGATAATTTTTGTTCTACTTATTTAAGAAATAGATTGTGACTTTGATGGGAATTGTATGAAATCTGTATATTGCTTAGAGAAATATGTTCATTTTAACTATGTTAACTTTTCCAGTCAATGAACATGAAATATATTTTCATTTCTCAGTGTCTTTTTTAATTTTTTAAGTAAAGTCGGAGTTTTGTGCATAGTTTATTCACATGCTTTGTTGGGTTTTCTTCTAAGTATTTTATTTTTTTGTTGCAATTGGAAAGTTCTTTTGTTCATTTCCATTTCTAAAAATTCATTGTTAGTGTATTGAATTTATATCCTGAAACTTTACTGTTTAATATTTCAAACGATTTTTAGTAGAATCATTAAGGTTTTCTATATAGAGAATTTTGTCATTTGCAAAAAGTGACAATTTTACTTCTTCATTCCCTATTTGGATTTCTTTTATTTTTATCTTGATTGCTCTAAGACTTCCAACTCTATATTGATTAATAGTGGTGATAACAGATGGCCTTGTCTTGTTCCTAATCTTGAAAGGTTTTTAGTTTTTACCATTAAGTATGATGTTAGCTGAGGGTTTGTCATATATGGTCTTTATCATATTGAAGTACTTTCCTTGTATATCCATTTAATTGTTTTAATCCTAATTGGATGATATATTTTGTCAAATGCTTTTTCTGCATATATTAATATGATCGTATGATGCTTATCTTTAATTTTTTTTATGTGGTGTATCATTAATCAATTTATGTATGCTGAACCATCCTTGTGTCTCCGGGATGAACTCTACTTGAGTGTGATGTGAATTTTTTTTAAATGTATTGTTGTATTAGATTTGCTAGTATTTATTTAGGATTTTTCCACCTAAATTCATCAGAAATATTGGTCTATAGTTTTCCTTTATTACGATATCTTTACCAGGTTTCAGTTCCAGGGTAATGCTGGCCTTTGAGGTCACATTCATAAAATCCTCTTTAAGTCCAAGGTACTTCAGTTTAGTTCTTATATTTTCTTCTATGCATTTTATTGTTTCAGGTCTTATATTCAAATCCCTAATCTATTTTGAGTTAATTTTTGTGTGTGTGATAGAAAACAGTCTAGTTTCATTCACTTGTGGGTGGCTTTTCAGTTTTCCCAGCACCATTTATTGAAGAGGCTTTTCTTTCTCCACTGTATGTTTTTGTCTTTTTTGTTGAAAATGATTTGCCCATATAAACATGGGTTTACTTCTGGACTCTAGATTCTGTTCTATTGACCTGTGTATCTGGTTATATGGTATAACATGCAGTTTGATTATTATCACCTTGTATTATAATTTAAAGTTTACAGAGTGATGCCTCTGGCCTCATTAATTTTTCTCAGAATGTTTCTGGCTATTCAGGGTCTTTTATGCTTTCATATGAATTTGATAATTTTTATTTTATTTCCTTAAAAAATGCTGATAGAATTTTGATGGGATTGTGTTAAATATCTATAATGCTTTAGGTAATAAGGTCATTTTAACTATGTTCATTTTTCTAATCTAAGAACCAGGAATATCTTACCATATCTTTGTGTCTTACTAAATTTCTTTTAATATGGTGCTATAGTTTTCATTCTATAGGTCACATGTTTTGTTAGATTTATTTCTAGGTAGTTTGTTCTTTATGGTGCCATTGCAAAAGGAAGGTTTTTTTTTTCAATTTTTTTTCTGACACTTCATTATTAGAGTATAGGAGCACTATGAATTTTTGAACTTTGATTTGCATCCAGAGACTTTACTGTAATTGTTAATTGTTTCTAGTAGTGTTCTTGTGAAGTCTTTAGGGTTTTCTATAAAAAGAATCATGTCTTCTGCAAACAGTAACAGTTTGACTTCTTCAATTCCTATTTGGATGCCTTTTATATATCCTCTTGCCTGATTGCACTCACTAGGATCTCTAAAGTTCTATTGAATAACAGTGTTGATACTGGACACCCTTGTCTTATTTCTGACCTCAGAGGAGAGGTTTTTATTTTTTCACCACTAAGTATAATGTTGTTTGAGGGATTGCTATATATGGTCTTTATTATTTTAAGGTACTTTCCTTTTAATACCGATTTCGTTCAGTGTTTTGGTCATAAATGGATGCTGTATCTTATTGAAGGTTCGTTCTGCATCTATTGATATGATTATGATTCTTCTTTTAAATTTGTTTATGTGGTATATCACATTGATTATTTGCTTATGTGAAAGCATCCATTTGGGCCTGGAATGAAGCCTATTTTATCGTTGTATATAATCTTTTAAATATGTTGCTGTATTCAGTTTGCTAGTATCTTATTTAGGTTTTTCGCATCTGTGTTCATGAGAGTTATTGGCCTATAGTTTTGATTTTTTCTGTTCTTTTTACCAGGTTTTGGTATCAGGGTAATATTGGCTTCACAAAATGAGTTAGGAATTATTGCCTTCTATTTGATTTTTTGGAAGAGTTTGAGGAGAATAGATATTAAATCTTTGAATGTTTGGTAAAATTCACTGGTGTTGCCATCTGGTCCTGGACTTTGATTTTTGTTAGGTTTTTGATGATTGTTTCAATTTCCTTACTGCTGATATGTCTATTTAGATTTTCAAGTTCTTTATTCAGTCTAGGAAGGTTGTAACTTTGGAAGTACTTGTCCATTTCTCTTAGGTTATTAAATTGGTGTTATATACTTTTTTATAGTGTTCTTTTATGATCCTTTGTGATGTCTGTCATCATTTCTCCTCTTTCATACCTGATTTTGTTTATTTGTGTCCTTTCCCTTTTTGCTATAATGAATCAAGCCAGGGGTTGTCAATTTTATTAACCTTCTCAAAGTACCCATTCTTTATTGCATTTATATTTCTATTTATTTTGTTTTAAATTTCATTTATTTCTGCTTTAATTTTGATTATTTCTTTTCTTCTGCTTTCTTTAGGCTTCATTTGTTCTTTCTTTTCCAGTTTTTTACGATGAAGCATTAAGTTGTTTTGGGAGGCTTGTCCTTGATTTTTTGTTGTAAGCCTGTAATGATATGAACTTTCCTCTTATGACTGCTTTTGCTGTGTCTCAAAAGTTTTGAAATGTTGTACTATCATTATTTGTTTCTATCTATCTCTTGAACTCTTTTTTCATTTCTTCCCTGACCCAGTCATTCTTTAATAGTATGTTGTTTAATTTCCACATATTTGAGGTTCTTTCTGCTTCTTTTTACAGTTATATCCAGCTTCAAAGTATTATGATCAGAGAACATGCTTGTCAATATTTCAACCCTCTTATATTAGTTAAGGCTATCTTTGTGTCCTAGTATGTGGCCAATCCTTGAGAATTGTTCCATGTACACTAGAGAAGAATATATAAGCAGATGTTTTGAGAAAAAATCTTTGTAAATGTCATTATGTCCAGTCGGTCTAATATGTCATTTAAGATTGTTATTTCCTTATTGATTTTTGTTTGTACGGTCTGTCCATACCTGACAGTGAGGTATTTATGTTTCCTACTACCTTACTATGACAATGTTTTGTTTTTGTTTCTACTTTTAGTTCTGTTTGTCATTGCTTTATATATTCGGAGTTCCGTAATTGGGAGCATAGATATTAATAAGTGCAAAGTTTTTTTTTTTTGTGGATGATTCCTTTATCATTAAGAGGTATCCCTCAGTATCTTTCTATGCTTTTTTGATTTTGAAGTCTATTTTATCCGATATTAGTACCGCTACTCCTGCTTTTTTCTGAATGCCATTGACTTTAAATGTCATTTCGCATACTTTCACTTTGAGTATATATTTATAAGTGGGTCTGAGATGTATCTTCTGGAGGCAGCATGTGGTTGGGTTTTGTGTTTTTTGATACATCCTGCAGCTCTGTGACTTTTTGTTGGAGTTTATTCCATTTACATATGGGATGATTATTGAAATATGAGCTCATCTTAAAACCATTTTATCTTTTGCTTTCTGGTAGCTCATTTTTTTTCATTGCTTCCCTGTCACTGTGTTTTTTTGTTTGTTTGTTTGTTTGTTTGTTTGTTTGTTTGATTTGGCTTTATGGGTTTTCCCTCTGGTCCTCCTTTTATTTTAGATACTTAGTTCTGAATCTTTGACGTTTTGTTACCCTTCTGAATATATGTATACACACACACACGCACATATGCATACATACATACATAAAAATCTATATTTTTATATCCTTTTTCTTCTGTGTGTGCCTTATCTTAATTCACCTTTTTGAATTTGGATATTTTATTTCTACCCTTTTCAATAATATTTGTCTCAATTTTTCCACATGTGAGCTAAATATTCATTACTGTCTTGCTATAGCAAATTCTTCTTATTGTTTAAACTCACAATGTCCTCTTCCTAATAAAGGTTGCACTCCTCTGCTTCTATTTACCTACTAGTCGACTTACTCTTTGTTATTTATTTTTTCTTATAACTTTGTTTTGGTGAGCTGATCTCTTTCAGAATTTCCTGTAATGCAGGCCTCATACTGGAGAATTCCCTTAATATTTGTATTTATTTAAAGGTGTTTATTTCTCCTTCATATCTAAAGGAGAGCTTTGCTGGATACATTACTATTGGCTGGAAAATCTTTTCATTTAATACTTTGAATGTTCAATTATACTTCCTTCTACTTGTGAAGATTGTGCTGAGAAGTCGGATGATAAATTAATGGACTTTGCTTTACAGATTACCAACTTATTTTCTCTGGCTGCCATGAGAATTTTTCCTATGTCATTGATTTTTGATAATTTTAATACAATGTATCTTGTAGAAGGCCTTTTTGGGTTGAGATATTTTAATATTCTCTTGTCTTTTTGAATTTCAAGCTCCAGCTCATTCCTTAGATTTGGGAAATTCTCGTCAATTCTTTCTCTGAGAAAGCTTTCTAATCCCTACTCATTTTTTTGCCCTTCGAATATGCCCATTATTCTCATTTTTTCTCTCCTGATGGTATAAGCTAGTTCTTAAATGTCTCTATTATTATATTTTATTCTTTGGTTTCTCTATTCTTTCTGATTTATTTCTAGATTTCTATCTTCAATGCCACTGATCCTTTCTTCTATTTGGTCGACTTTATTTCCCAAACTTGCTATTACACTTTTTAACTCTCATAATTTTATTCATCTCTGGAAGTTCTATTTGATTCCTTTTGTGGATTCAATGTTCTTGCTAAAGAAGTCATTCTGCTCATCTGATTCTAATTTAATTCCTAAAATTGTTGATATGAATTGTTTGGATCTCATTGAGTCTTTTTCAGAAGTACTATCCTGAATTCTCTGTCATTTAAGTCACATATTTCAAATTTGTAAATTTATTTCCTGGAGATTTTCTTTCTTTCTGAGATGCCTTGTCACCTAGATTGTTCATTGTGTTTAACAAATTATTTCTCCACCTGGACATTAAGAGAAATGGGTTCTGTTTCTTTTTTTTTTTTTTCCAAGAAAGAAGATTTATTACATAAGGTCTCTCTTTAGCCTTTTGCAAAGAAGGAATTTTCTTTTTGGTTTCCAGTTGGTAGCATCTAAGCCTCTTGTATCCCTGCTTTATATAAAGTCTTAATAATGCTTTATTATTATTATTTTGTAGTTGATGTTCAATCACACTTGGTACTCTCAGTCTCAGGACCTGTCAGTGTCAGCAACAGTTTACACAGTATTTGTTCTGATTTCCCTGGGGCTCTATGATGTTTGGTCTTGGAAGATTTGATGAGAGGAGATGGGAGCTGCCTCTCAGCCTAGCAGTTTTCTTCCCATGGCTGGTATTTATCAACTGTTGTTTCTCCTCCATCCCCACTTCTCTTCCATCACCACTTCTTTGCTTTTCTGCTCTGATGCCTGGGCACTGCTGCTGGCCATGTGAAGCTTACATTTCTCCTAGGTAGGCCTGTCGAGAGAACCTTTTCTTCTCCACCTTCTCTAGGGAGCTCTGTGGCTGTGAAATCAGCTTCTTTGTTTCTCCCAGGCCACCACTCAACATCCGGGATTCTGACCTATCATAGCTTTTATGGATAGATCTCATGCTCAGATGTGCTGGTGTGCAGTTTGAATTTTTATTTTATTTTTTTAAAAGCTTATTATTTTTTCAGCTTATTGTTTTTTCAAGGGGAGAGATCTGGGGATGTCTCTCACTTCGCCATGTTTCTTCATTAATCTGTTTGGATTGTTTACATTTTTAGGAATTACTCTTTCCAGAAAAAAATTTGAAATGTTTTAAGAAGTTGTTCATTATAACCTCAAACTATATTTTTTAAAAGATTCATTATAAAGCATTTTATACCTACACATATATGAAGGAAAGCATAATGAACCCCATACTGCCATTATACACATGCTAAAATTGTCAAGATTTTTACAACTCACTCACCTTATTTTTGTTTTGTTTTATTTTGTTTTGTTTTCTTTGATGAAGAATTTCAAGGAAAATTTCTGATATCATTCCATCACTATATATTTTGCTAAGCATCTCTAAAAATGCATAATTTTATTTATACAGCTTTTGTGCCCATCATAATACCTAACAATTATTCCTTGGTTTTATCTAATACCCAGGTCATAATTTAATTTCCGCAATATTGTCAAAATAGTAGCTTTGAACTTGATTTGACTTCAAATTTAAATTAGCTCCATAAAATATTCTCAAGTATGTTTGTGTGTTGTTTAAATTAAAGTAATCTGCACTTAATTTTGTTTCATACCATTGGGAAGTTTAAGAAAGAGCAGTAATTCTGTAGAATACTCAACATTCTGGATGAGTCTGTTTGCTCCTTTAGCGTATTGTTTAACTTGTGTCTCTATCCTTTATATTTTCTATAAATTATATGTAAGTGCTAAGTCTTGGTCAGATTCAAATAGTGTTTGGTATCATCATATTTGGTATAAAAGGATCTTCCACGCTTATATTTAAAATTATGTGACCCTCAAGTGTAATAAACCATTTTTTCTAAAGAGTCCTTGGTCTTTGTTTCTTTAAGTGAAATTCATTTCAAGATTATATTTATTTTAGAGCCAGGTACAGTCACTGTGTGTGTGTATGTGTGTAAAATACCTACTATATGTATAAAATGACTATTATATGTAGATGTATGGTGTTTTAGTAATAAAGTAATAAATTTATAATTATAAAATCATAGTTATAGTGTTAGGTTATAGTTATATAGCTATAGTTATTGAGTTACATTATTACAAATATAGTTAGAGTTATACAGTTACATTTATAGTATTATAGTAATAGTGTTATAGTTACAATGTTAGAATAATAGTTACACTGGAATAGTTACAGTGTTATATTTTAATTACTGTGTTGCAATATAGTTGTAATATTATGGTTATAACTACAGAGTTACTGTTTTACTATCATATTTATAATTACAGTCTTTTAATTATATAAATAATCATGGTTTTAGTGTTATAAAGTAATAGCATTTTTATGCCTCTAAAATTACAGTATAGTGCTATAATTGTACTTACAGTAATAAAGTTATATAGTTATAGTGTTAGTATTATATTTACAGTTATAGTGTCACAGACACAGAATTACAATTATAGTGATAATAATATAGGTATTTGTATCAAGGTTATAGACACAGTGTTAACACTATAGTTACAATTTTAGAACTACTGTTATCATGGTCCTGTCATAATGGTAGAATTACAGTTATAATTGTAGTGTTATAGTGCTATATAGTATTATTGTCAGATTAAGGTTTTATATTATAGTTGTACTGTTATAGTTATGTCTTGTGATACAGTTATAAAATTTAGTTACACTTATATGTTAAAGTTATAGTCACAGTTATTGTTAAAAATTAATGGTTTTAGTTTTAGTTAAATAGTAATTTTTAGTATTTATATTTATTATTATAGGTACAGAGTTACCAATGTTATCGGTATATGTTTATAGTCATAGTTATCACCCTATAATTACAAATGCAGTGCTAATGTCATAGCTGTAAGGCCACAGATATAGTTAAAGAGTTATTAATATAGTGTTAGCATTGGTGTTACAGTGATAGTATTTTAGTTATCATTATAATGGTATAGTTGTACTTCTATAGCTATAATTATAGTTTTATAGTTATAGAGATAATCTTGTGGTTGTAATGGTAATGGTTTGATTATTTATAATGTTATGGTTATAGTTATATTGTTATAACCATATTGTTAGTGCTATATAATTTATTTTTTCAATTACAGCTGACACTCAATATTTTGTATTAGTTTTAGGTATACAACATAATAATTAGACATTTATATAATGTACAAAGTGATCACACTAATAAATCTAGTACTCATCTAACACTATGCATAGTTATTACAATGTTATTGACTATATTTCTTATGCTATAATTTATATCTTCATAACTATTTCACAACTACAAATGTGTACCTCTTAATTCTGTCACCTTTTTCATCCAGTGCTGAAATCCCTTCCTATCTAGGTACCTTAGTTTGTGCACTGTATCTATGAGTCTGCTTCTGTTTTGTTTGCTCATTAAGTTTGTTCTTTAGATTTCCCATATAAGAGAGATCATATACTATCTGTCTTTCTCTGTCTTACTTATTTCACTTAGCATTATATTCTCTAGGTCCATCCACAGTCACAAATAATAAGATTTCATACTTTTTTTACAACTGAGTAATATTTCATTGGGTATATGTAGAATTTTTTTATCCAATCATCTATTGATGGGCACTTAGTTTACTTTCAAATCTTGGTTATTGTAAATAGTGCTTCAATAAACATAGGATTGCGTATGTCTTTTCAAATTAGTGTTTTGGATTTCTTCAAATAAATATCCAGAAGTGTAAATGCTGAGTAATAAAATATTTAAATTTTTGAGAAACCTCCATACTGTTTTCCACAGTGGCTGCCACTAATTTTCAATCCTACCAACAGTGCACAAGGGCTAGTGTTATATAATTTATTATTTTAGTTACAGGGCTACAGTTGTAGTATTAATTATAAAGTTTAATTACAGAGTCATGGTTTTATCTATAGTTTTAACTATAAAGGTACAAATTATAATTATAATTATAGTTATACTGTTATAATTATAGTTATATAGTTATTATCTTAGCATTGTAGCGACTGTGGTTTAGTTATAGTTGTAATATTATAGTTATAGTTATATTATTATAGTGTTATGCTTTAGTATTATAGTGTAGGGTTATGGTAAAAGTGTTAGAAAATTTTAGTTAAAATTATACAATTATGATCTTGGTTATAATATTATAAAAATATATCGTTATAAGTCTCTAGATATATTTAGAGTACTAAATCCTAGCTATATACTGTCATATAGCTGCTATGCTATAGTTATAAATATAATGTTGTTACAGTTATAATGCTATAATAAATATAGAATTATATTTATAATTCTATGATTATTATTACAATATCACTGTAATGACAGTACTATAGTTATTTTAACAGTGTTAAAAGTATAATTGTTAGGGTTATATTTATAGGGCTATTGTACAGTTATAGGTGTAGAGTAATTATTAAAATTATTATTCTAAAGTTATATGACAGTGTTGTAATGTTATCTTTATAGTACTATACTCTAACTTAAGCACTACAAGTATAGAACTATAGGTAAAACTGTAACACTAAAATTATGTGCTAATGTTAAAGTTATAGATTATTATTGAGATAACAATAGTATTATACAAATAATGTTTTATTTTAGGTCAGATTTAAATTTATAAACATAGATATAGGTATATTTTACAGTAACAGTGATAACTCTAATAATAGTTTTAGTGATATAGTGTTATAATTATGGTGTTACACTAATAGTCATATACATTATATTATAGTTATACAGTGCTACAGTTGTAGAAGAGGGATAATAGTTACAGTGTTATTGTTTTGGTATTAACAACATTGTAAAGGTGATTATGTTATGATACACTAATAGAGGTAAGGTAAAAGGTAGTGTTTTGGTTATAGCAATAGTGTTATAATTACAGTTACAGAGTCATAGTTATAATTATAGAACCAAAGTTGGAGTTATAATATCATAGATTCTGTTATAGGTCATCGTTCTAGTTATAGTGATAAGGTTATTGTTATAGAATTGTATTTATTCTTATTGAGATAGATATAGAGCTATAGTTATTCTATTCTTACAGTACTATAGCTACAGTGTAGTGGTATACTGATAGTGAAATATTTATACTTTTAGCGTTTAGTTACATTTTTACTGCTAAGGTAATAACTGTAATGATATTGTTACAGTTATCACTATCATTATAATGTTAGTATTATGTGTATGCTATGCCTATGTTCATAGCATTATAGATAGTGTTATTTTTCAGTTAAAATTTTGTATATCAGTTACAGTTATAGTTATGGAATTATTTTTATAGTTGCTTTTATAGTTACATGATGAATGATAGTGTTATAGTTTAAAGTATTAGTTATATTTACAAATCATGGTTAGAATTAAAGTGTTAAAATTAAAGTTATAATTATATGGCATTCATCATAATTATAGTACTGGCACTATATTTATAGTACTATAGTTATAATGTTATGGTGCTAGCATTATAGTTCTAGTGCTATAGGAATACCATGTTAATATTATATTGTTAGTTATGTAGTTATAGTGTCAGCATTACAGTTTAACATTATATTGTGATATTAATAGATGTAAGTAGAGTGTTGTAAAATCATTGATATACTTCTATGTTGTTATCGTTATAATGATAGCTGTGATAATAATTGTGTTATATTTGTAGCGCTGCAGTTACAGTGAATGTCAACATATAATTGTAAAATTATAGTTTTAAGGTTATTTTAAATTTAATCATGCTTATTGTTATAGAATCATAGTTCTAATTTTTGTGCACTTGTTCTAGGCACTTAGTCTCCACTCTAGTTATATAATCATAGGTGTAGTTATAGACTTATGGCTAATATTAAGTGATAGTCGTGTTATAGTGCTTTAATGTTATATCTTTAAATACATAAGTGTAAGTTATAGTTACCATAATATAGTTATTATAGTAATGTAGTTATAGTACTAGCATTATGACACATTTGTGGTATTTGTGATACAATTCCTGTTATAATGTTATGGCTATAGTGATAGTCGTTAAAATTTTCTATATTGTTATGGTTATAGAGTTCTATTTATAGTTACAGAATTGAAGTTTGAGATTCACAGTTTTAGTTATACATTCACATTTTAATTATAAAATTATTATAATTAATTTTTTTCAGTTGTAATGTTACAGTTACAGAGTTATTGTCCTTCTATAGTTCTTAAAGTACTATTAGTTATGAGTATAGTATAATTATTATTATATGCCATAGTTTTATAGTGTGGTTTATAGATTTATAGTTTCTTCATAATTTTACATATACATACTCAGGCATTTGAAAATAGCAGAACTCAAAATAAGGATCTACTTTTCCTTTTTAATATATTTATTTTTCAATTAGAGTTGAAATTCAATAGTATTTTATATTAGTTTCGAGTGTATAACATACAAGATAAACATTTATTTAATTTATGGGAAATGATCCCCTTAGAGTAGTATATTGGCATTATATATAGTTATTACGATTTCATTTACTATTCCTGATGATTTGCTTTACATCCCCATAACTATTTTCTAATTACCATTTTTCACTTTTTAATAATTTTACCTTTTTTACCCAGCTCCCAACACCTCTCTCATCTGGCAACCATTAGTTTGTTTTCTGTAACTTAGATTCTTTTTCTGTTTTGTTTCTTTGTTTATTTTGTTACTTAAATTCCACATATAAGAGAGATCATATGATATTTGTCTTTCTATATCTGAGTTGTTTCACTTAGCCTAATACCTTCTAGGTTCATTCATGCTTTCAAAAATGGTAAGAGTTTACTCTATTTTTATGGCTGAGTAATATTCCATTCTGTGTTTTGTGTGTGTGTGTGTGTGTGTGTGTGTGTGTGTGTGTGTGTGTGTGTAATCATGTTGTCTTTATCCAAACGGTCTATTGATGAGCACTTAGGTTGCTTCCATAACTTAATGTTTGTAAATAACACTACTATGAACAGAGGGGTGCATATATATTTTTGAATTACTTTTTGGATTTCTTCAGAGATACCCAGAAGTGGAATTGTTAGGTTTTAAGGTAGTTTTACTTTTAATTTTTTGAGGAACCCTCAAACTATTTTCCAACCAACCAACCAACCAGCCAACCAACGGTTCACAAGGATTCTCTTTTCTCCACATCATCACCAAGCTTGTTCTTTATTTACTGATGATAGCATTTGGCATTATAACTTAAATGGCAGAGGTTAAAAACAAAGAGAGAATCTTAAAAGCAGCAAAAATTTTTCAGAATGTTATTTACAAGAGTAAGACTATTGGCTTATTTCTCAATAAAAATTTTGCAGGCCAGGCGGAATTGTCATGAAAAACAAGGAACTCATACAACTTGACATCAAAACAAAAACAAACCAACAAACAAAAAACAGCAATCAAATTAAAAAATGGGTAGAGGACCTTAATAGCCATTTCTCCAAAGAGGACATACAGATAGCCAATAGACATATGAAAAGATGCTCAACATCACCAATCATTAGAGAAATGCAAATTAAAACCACAATGAGACATCACCTCACACCTGCCAGAATGGCTATCATTGATACATCAAAACAAAACAAAACAAAACAAACAAACAAAAAAAAAATGTTGGTGAGGATGTAGAGAAAAGAGAACCCACATGGCAAATTGGTACTACTGCTATGGAAAACAGTCCAGAGGTTCCCCTTAAAATTAAAAATGGAACTACCTTTTGACCCAGCGATTGCACCTCTGGGTGTTTATCCAAAGAAAACCGAAACACAAATTGGCAAAGATCTATGCACCCCTATGTTCAAGCAGTGCCAAAATATGGAAGTAACTGAAATGCCCATCAATAGATGATTGAATAAAGAAGATATGCTTCATATACACAGTGGAATATTACTCAGCTATCAAAAATGAAATCCTATTATCTGCAACAGCATGGTTATCATGCTGAGTGAAATAATTCAGACAAAGAAAGATAAACATAATATGATTTCATTTATATGCAGAATATAAGGAACAAACTAAATGAAAACAGACTCACAGATACAGAGGAAAATCTGGTGACTGACAGAGGGAGGTGTGTTGGAGACTGGGAGAAAAATGCAAGGTGTCGAAGAAGTACAAATCAGTAGTTAAAAAATATTCACAAGGATGTAGAGTATAGCATAGGGAATACAGTCAATAGCATTGTAGTGATTATTTGTAGAGTCAGAAGGGTGATAGAGTAATTCGGGGAATCATTTCATAAACTATAAATGTCTAACCAATGTACTGTACACCTAAAACTAATTTTAAAATGGGTTATCATAATAAAGGCCATATATGACAAACCCTCAGCCAACATTATACTTAATGGTGAAAAAACAAAAACCTTCCCTCTAAAATCAGGAAGAAGGCAAGGTTGTCCACTATTGCCACTGTTATTCAATATAACATTGGAGGTCCTAGTGAGTGCAATCAGGTAAAAGAAAGATATAAAAGGCATCCAAATAGGAAACAAAAAAGTCAAACTGTCACTATTTGTGGATGACGTGATTCTGTACATAGCAACCCAAAAGACTCCACAAGAACACTACTATATAATGAGTAAATACAGTAATGTTTCTGGTTACAAAATCAATGTTCAAGAATCCATAGCATTCTTATACTCCAATGTTGAAGTGTCAGAAAAGGGACTGGAAAAAATAATTCCCTTTTTAATTCTAACAAGAATAAAATACCTAGGAATAAATCTAATGAAACATGTTGAAGGACCTATTAAATGAAAACTATAAGTCTCTATTAAAAGAAGTCAAAGAAAATTCTAAGAAATGAAAAAATAATCCATGATCTTGGATTGAAAGAATAAACATAGTTAAAGTGACCTTATTACCTAAAGAATTAAACAGATTTAATGCAATCCCCATCAAAATCCCAATGGCAGTTTTTAAAGAAATAGAACAAAATAAATCATCAGATTTGTATGGAAGGACAAAAGATTGCAAATTGCAAAAGCCATCCTGAGGAGCAAGGCTGAGGCTAGAGCCATTACTCTGTCTGTCTTCAAATTATACAGACATAGAGACCAGTGGAACAGAATTGAGAGTTTGAAAATAAACTCATGTTTATATGGGCAAATAATTTTCGACAAAAAAGCTGAAAACATACAGTGGAGAAAGAAAAGTTTCTTCAAGAAATGGTGCTCAGAAACTTGGAAAGCCACCTAAAAAAATGAATCTAGAATGTTGTCTATCACCACAAACCAAAATTAACTCAAACTGCATTAAGGACCTGAATATAAGACCAGAAACAATAAAATGCCTAAAAGAAAACATGAGAACATTCTACAAGGATCTTGGACTTCAAGAGTACTTTATGAATTTTACCTCAAAGCCATGGGATGGAAAAGCGAAAAATAAATGAATTTGGAGTACATCAAACTAAAAAGCTTTTGCTTAGAAAAAGAAACCATAAACAAGGTAGTCAATCATCCCAATGCAAAAATATAATTTTGAAAGCAAGGCCCCTGATAAGGGCCTAATATCCAAAATATACAAAGAACTTATACAGCTCAATATCAACAAAATATATATATACAATTCAGTTGAAAAATGGGTAGAGGTCCTGAAAGAACACTTCTCTCAAGAGGACATACAAATGGCCAGCAAACTTATGAAAAGATGCTCATTATCCCTAGCTATTAGGGAAATGCGAATTAAAACCACAATGAGATACCATCTCACACCTGTTAGAATAGCTGTTGTCAACAAGACAATTAATAATAAATGTTGAAGAGGATGTGGAGAAAAAGGAACTCTCAGACACTTCTGGTGGGACTGAAAATTGTTAGAGCCACTATGGAAAACAGTATAGATGTTCCTCAAAAAACTAAGAATGGATCTACCACATGATCCAGCAATCCCTCTACTGGGTATTTATTCTAAAGTCTTGAAAACTCACATCTGAAAAGATATTTGCACACCGATGATCATAGTGGCATTATTCACAGTAGCCAAGACATGGAAGCAACCAAAGTTTTCTACAATAGATGATTGGATAAAGAAGCTGTGGTACATATGTAAATTGGAATATTACTCAGCCACAAGTGTAGATGAAATACTGCCATCCATTTGTGACAACATGGATGGACTTCGAGATAACCATTCTAAATGAAATAGGCTAGATAGAAGAAAACCACATGCTATCACATATATGTGTGATATAAACTTAAAGGCAACAGCTGAACAGGACGATAAACTGAGTCTCATGGACATGGAAAGTAGACTAGTGGTTAACCAAGTGTAGGGAGAAAGGGTGGGGAAGAAAGAGGTAGATGGGGTAAAAGATGATGATGTATGTGCTGAGATAAAGAAATCTAACTGTGGCAGGTGAACACACAATGTAAATATATATGTGCATTACTGTTAAAATGTATGGCTAAAACACTGGATTTTGTTAACTAGTACCATAAAATAAAAATACATACATACATACATACAAACATACATACATACATACATACATACATACATACATATATATATAAATACATAATTTAAATAAATACATAGATCGATAGATCGATAGATGATGTATAATAGATAGATAGATAGATAGGTAAATAGATAGATAGATATATAGATGATAGAGAGATAGATAGATAAATGCATGTTTTGGTTAAAATTAAAATAAAAAGGAGCAGATCACCAAACTCAGTATGTATTGTATGATCTACTTTAAAAAATAAGCAGAGTAGAAATAAATATTGTTACTACTAATCTGGATTACTGCTCTAATCCTAAAATAAAATAATTTGAAACCAAGCCACAAAATAAAGAATTGCTCAGAAAGAACCTATTCCTCCTTAAGCATAATTTCAGAATAAATATTGTGTGATTCTGTATATTTTCAATAATGTAATATATATATATATGTGTATATACATAATATATATATACATACATATATGTATGTATATATATATATATATATATATACATACACACACGTATATATGTGTGTACGTGTGTGTGTGTGTGTGTGTGTGTGTGTGTGTGTGTATTGTTAGGCAGAGAACCAAAGGAGAGAAAGAGCAATTGATTGGATCGGATCATTTAGAAACTATATAAATGTCTAACCAATGTACTTTATTCTTGAAACTAATAATAAAATTAAAGAAATGTCCTGACCCTTGATCTTAAACAACATATAAAACGTAAAAGTCAGTGCTAAAAAAGAAGAAACAATTTAACTTAATTAAACTTTTAAATTTCTGTTTGATATATGAGAATAGATGCAAAGTTAAAATGCTATTAAATAAGATTAAATATTAGTAATATAAAATCTAATAACAGATAATGGTAGTTTTAATTCAGATAATAAGAACAGCTTCTACACATCAATAAAGTGAAAGTATTAAAAATCAATTTAGCAATAGATATCAATTTAAAATGCACATATGCTTTTAACTACCAATTTCAGTTTTAGTAGTATTTCACAAGTGCTGAGGTTATTTTAGCAAAGAAGTTCACAATAGAATTGTTTATAACTGCAAAAAAGTACAAGAAACTTATGAGTAATATTAACTAAATTATGGTATATTATTATAATTATGATACACTTGAGATGCAAATGCTTTGTATATGTTGATTCATTCAGTGCTCATGACCATCAGTATGAAAGCTTTTATTATATTCTTTCATATATATAAAACAGGCTTAGTGAGATTAAATAGCTTGCTATAACTCACAGTGAGTTGATGGTTAACCAGTATACTAATCTAAGCACTTTGATTTCAGAATTCAGTCCTAATTACATGATTGCCTTGGTGTGTAATGCTATCTTGTTATTAAATGAAAATATGTGTAATATGCAATAACTTTTCAAACATTTTTAATGAGATTGATTTAATCACTGACAACTATCTATATGTTAAAAACCATAATTCACACTGACACATGTCCATATAGAAAAGGAACACAAAAATGCATACCATAAAATTAACAAATATTTCCTTTAAGAGTGTGGGCAGTTAACAGTGTGAGTTGCAGAATGGGGAAAAGCTCAAATTAAATGCACTTATCTGTAAAAATCACTATTGCTTGAATTCATCCAATGAGAATATATTAATCATTAATAGAAGAACATAACTTAATGTAAGATTTCATTGTAACAAAATATTTTTACCTTTATAATAACATTTTAATAAGAACCTTTAAATTTAAAACTTTTAAATATAAATTGATACATCAATGACCTTTTAAAGCAGTTCAATGTGGAAAACGGAAGTTATGAATGAATGATGGTCATTAGGTTAGAACTAATTATCTTCTAAATATTTTATTGAAATGCATGAATATAATAAAAATGTCTATCCCTATTAGCTTGGTATAGAATTTTCTTGTCTTTTGAAAAAAATGTATTTATTTATGGAAGGAAAAGATTGTAGATGCTATCATCCTACAAATTGATAATAGAGCTGAAACTTTCTGAGATGTCATTCTATTTTTACATATTCATAGTTTGATATTAAGAAAAATATGGAATTGTGTTAACTAAATTTTTTATAACAATGCATTTAGTTTTCTATACTTATTTAAATACTTTTGGGGAACAGTTGAAAATAACTTTTATAGACACAGATTTTACCATGGATAACCTTACTGAACTTGGGTTTCAGTGTCTTCAAAGAAATTCTTATATGTGTAGAAAAAAAAAAAGAAAAACAAATCTTATTTACTACAACCAATCTATTAAGATAAAGCATTTCTGACCGCAATAAATGAGTTTTCTTGTTGCTTTACATTCTAGCAAGTATTTGTTAGTGTCAATGTTTTAAAATTTAGCTATTCTAGTGGGTTTGTAGTGGTATCTCATTATCATTTTAATTGTAAATTCTTTAATGTCCTATAATGTTGAACATCTTTACATATGCTTATTTATAATCTATATATCTTTGTTTAGGAGTCTGTCTGTAGGGTTGTTTTTTTTTTTTTTAGTATATTTTGTGTACCATTCCATTACTTTATGTCTTAGGTAAATATTTTTTCCAGTCTATGGCTTGTCATTTTATTCTATTAATATTGTTAACTGATCAGAATTTTTAACTTAAACAAAAACAAGTTTCTTTTTTTCCCAATGAAGCATACTTTTGGCATCTTTCTAAAGCATGGTAATCATTAAATAATTTGATGACAATTATAAAATGAGAGCAATGATCATTAATCAATATATTCATTTGTTTTTTGACTGGACTACTAAACTAATTCATCAGGGAAATACAGCTGTAGATGTAGTATGTCTGGATTATGTCAGTCTCATTGTGTCCTCTAGAAAAAAAATATTTTGTTGGCTAAGTGATCATTTTAAACTGATCTTTAGTTAGTTGGATAAACACACAGGCAATGCTGATTTCTGAGTTTCTGTCAATCTAGAGTAGATTCACTAATATCGATTCTACAGACAATTCTCCTATCAATAATATATAACAACTCTTAGGGAATTGGTGTTCAGTTATTGATGGCATCCAGTTATAATTTAGGTATAACAGAATAAAAAGACTATGTGTGTTAAAACCAAAAATGTTTACATAGACCAGAACAGGAGTTGAATCCAGTAAAGTAAAATTTACTAGAGGTAAATTCCTATAGTTATATGAGTAATATTGATTTAAACACAACAAGTTAAA
Source organism: Cynopterus sphinx (assembly GCA_030015415.1). Lineage (NCBI taxonomy): Eukaryota > Metazoa > Chordata > Mammalia > Chiroptera > Pteropodidae > Cynopterus > Cynopterus sphinx. The sequence continues at coordinate 73,617,417 of CM057388.1, read as the reverse complement.
AAACCTGACTATATTGCATTTAAAAATAAGACTTTGTTAGTAGGTGCTTATTTTGCTGACTTTACATATTTTAAGGATTTCATTTGTACCAGCAGAGAAAAAATGGATAAGGGCAGTTTTGCCCTCAAATAAAATCTATCAATTAGAGCAATCCAGAAATAAAATTGGTTAGTTTGGATGACTGTGTTTTCAATAACATTGAAAGTATTAAAATAAAGGCTAGAAAACCATCTATTATTATACTAGTAGTAAATTCAGTCATTTCATGGAGGATTCATTTGGATCACCATTAAAGGGCTCTCTGACTTTAATTGACTTGACAGTATTTTTTTTAAATATGCAATTAAGACTGAGGTAACAAGTATTAAAAATAATATTCATTTGGCCTTCTGAGATTTTAGGACATATGCTAGAGATGAGTAAAGCTATTGTCTCATTTAATCATTTACTAATATATTCAAAAAGTATTTATAAAGACAAAATCTTTAGATATACATTAGTATGTGTAATACATTAGTATAAAAAGAAAAATAATCAGTGCTTCTGTAGAGCTTGTATTATAGAGATCATAAAAATATAAAAGACATATATAAGTAAATTAAAACAGTTGGTAATTAGTACTGCATTTATGAGGATTCTCCAGAGAAACAAAACCAGAACTAATATGACACACACACATACACACACACACACACACACACACACACACACACACAGATGGAGAAAAGTGATTTACTATAAGGAAGAAGCTCATACAATTATAGATGCTGAGAATTCTCACAATCTGCTCAGCCATCTGCAAGCTCTGAAGGCACAGGATCATTGGTGAAATAATTAAGTTGGAGTCCAGGGCCTCAGAATCAGGAGAATTAATTGTGTAAACTTTAGTCTGAGGGCAGGAGATGTTAAGATGTCTCCTCTCAGATAATGAAGCAGGAAAAAAGTAACACAATTCATCTTTCTTTGCCTTTTGTTTTATTCAGGCACTCTATGGATTTGATTATGCCTATCCACATAGATTCACATGCTAATTTGATTCAGAAACAACCTCACAGACACATCTAGAGAGTTTAATCTGAGCACGCTATAGTCGGGCAAGTTGACACAAAACTAATAGTCACAGATCCAGCCCTTTTCAATTATGCAAACATAGCATCATTTTAAACTATATTTACTGTCAAAATAAAGACAATATCAACATTATAATTATATTTAACTCAATACAATAATCCTACATATAAGTACTAGTATATTTGGCCCTAACATCTTCCCCAGAGAAAGGTGTATTTTTTGAGTGATATTTCTTTTCTCTTTATTTCTTAAAATATTAAATATTATAATATTTATAATACTTAAATATTAAAATATAAATGCAATATATTTTATATTATAATTTTTTAGGAGAATAGATCTTATGTCCAGTGTTCTTCACACAATAAAATAAATAAAATTTTACCTGTGAATCCAGCAAACATCAAAAAAATTATAACAGCTTTTGCAAAGTTATAAATAACTTTTTAAAAATACTCTACTATAGAGTGAATACTTTCTCACTTTTCATGTTTGCATTTCAATAAAATAATAGCTTGATATTTTTATGACTCGCAGTTTAACAGTGTACCCCTTATCCAATATCTCCCATGATAAAGTTTTCCTTGAGTTTAGTCAGTAACAGAAAATATTTTCCCCTGACTCTCTGGTTCAAGATGGTCACAAAGAAAGTATCCCTCTCTCTATCTTTTCTGGCTTTATTAAAATATCATAGACAGTTAGTTGCTTGTAATACAACATATCATTCAATGAGTTTTTTTTTATTCAATTATAGTTGGCATACAACAATATATCAGTTTCAGTTGTACAGCATAATTTTACTCATCTTATATAAGTCACAAAGTGATCACCCCACTAAATCTAATGCCCCTCTTCCCTCTTACATACTTATTACAACATTAACTATTTTTCTTATGTTACACTTCGTAGCTCCATGTCGATTTTAGAACTATCCATTTGTACTTCTTAATCCCTTGCATCTTTATAACCAATATTTTGAACTCTGCTTCTGTTAGATTGCTTGAATCCATTATTTCCAAATCTCTGTTCTGTTCTTTCATATGTGGTTTCTGATTCTTTGTCTTCCCATTTTGGTTTCTTTTCTGTGTCTGTTTCTATGTACTAAGCAAAGCTCTTAAGTTTCCTGGTATTATTAGTGTGGCTTTCTGTAGTAGGTGTTCAGTGGCACAGTCCTGAGAGGGGTTCAACTGTAGGCCAAATTTAGCCCTACTTCAAGGGCCTCCTGTTAAGATTCAGTAAGCAATCTGCATATGCCGTGCTTATAGTTGCCTCAAGAAACCACACCAGAAACTGAAGTCAGCTGCCACCAGTGAGAATTTTTGGAGCTGCTCTGCAAGGAGCACTGGAATTTTCAAAGACATACCTGGAGGTGGCTTGGATGGGGCCACGAGTTCGGGGAGGCATAATTTTAGGGAATCCTCTGGACAGAGGGACTTTTGTTATTCACTTTGATGTCTCGACTATGGCAATACTGTGTGTACATACTGGGTGGTGAGGATGACTCCCAGAAAGAGAGCCTTGCCTCCAGCCCTCACTCTGACAACTTAGTGTCCCCTGTAGGTCCCTGATGCCCTCCATGAAGCTGACCCAGTGCTGGTGCTCAGAGCAAGCAGGCTCATCATGGCAAAATTCCACTTATAGACATGGCTCTTTTAAGAACTGAAGCTTCTTGCTTCTGCAGCCATATCCTGTGTCCCAATCATCCCCTCAGGACCAGGCAGCCTCATGTCTTCACCCCTTTCTACCTTCTACCATTGCAGTTTTATTGATTATTTCTCTCCCTAGTTGTAGTGCTTCTGTTCATATACAGCCCAGGTGATTTCCTTACAGTTTGCTCAATGTTTCTGTTACAAATTTGATTTGATTGCAAAAGGAAGGAACAAAGCCTCTATCATCTATGTCATTTTCCTCCATCCTTGGAAGCATCTCTTAAGGACACACAGAGTCAAAAATTTCATTTGAAAGATATCCAAAAACTAGACATATGATTTCTACACTTTGGGAAACAAACAAAAACATTGAATTGGGTAGAACATTTTCAGTGGCTGATTTCTAACAAATGCCCATCAAAAAATCAAAGAATAAAAATGACTTATTTAGAATATATAAAATAAAATAGAGTGGAATAATGTTGTCTCAAGTTGAGCATTTACTCACAAGCATCATTCTTGCTGTTAAAACAGATTTCAATGTTGATTCATTGAACTTCTCTACACAGTTTCTTGCTATTTTATTTTAATGTAAAACCAAAATTCATTTTCTGTGACCATAGCAACAGTTTAGAGAAAATTAACTTTATAGCTTAGTAATTCTCCAAATAATTCTATTGATTCCCAAGTTTGAACAATTGTATTGTAGGGCATCATTACAATTATAAATAAAATTAAGCTTACATGATTTAACTGCAATTACTCCAGAAAGTTAAAATACACAATGAATTCTTTTAATTTTTATGTGGCTTATTTGTCTCTTTCCAAAAATGTGCTGTTTTAAGGTTGTCTTGGATCATTCAACAAGAGTCAAGTTCACAACTCAATTTACCTACCTGAATGATACCATCCAACAACAAATAAAGTAGCAGTATTACCCAACTGAATCTAACAAAATGATAGAATCATGAGAAAAAATAAGCAATTATGATTTAGGGTGTTTTTGAATGAAGCATAAGTACAGGAAACAAACAGAGAACAAATATCATTTCAGGAAGTGAAAACAGTATGTGTAAAGAAGCTTAGAGCAGGATGAACATGATGGAAAATGCTTAAAGAACTCAAGAAATGGTGTCACAGGATTTTATGAAGGTAAAGAGATTGAAATAAAAATAAGACAAGTCAACTAGGTAGAGAACATAGGCCAAGTCATACAGATCATCTTTCAGTTTCTATAATTTGACATTGGAATTGACACTGATTATGACTGTTACATCATGTTACAGATATCATAAAACAAATTGCAAAACAAATTTGGCATATTTTATTTTTTGAAACTATAGTTATAAACATAACAGAAGAAACTTTTCTGGTAAGAATATCGAAAACTGCTAGATAAAGTGTAAACGAACCTTTGCAAATGCACAAAAGAATTACATGTGTTGCATAACAATGTTTCAGTATGAGAGACTCACATATATGACAATGGTCCCAATAAGATTATATTGGTGCTGAAAAGTTCCTATAGCCTAGTTATGTCATAGCCATTGCAACAATGTGGCTCAATGCATTACTCACATGTTGGTGGTGATTCTCTTGAAAATACATCTACTGTGGTGCAAACCATTTAAAAGTATAATATATACATTATTTCAGTACAAAATACTTGATAATGATGATAAAACACTTGGTTTCTGTTATCCTTACTATGCAATTAAATCCTTATTTAAAGATGAAGATAGCTAAAAATAATTTGGTCTCTACTTAAGAGGTGTATGCCTTGTATATTTATGACAGGTGTCATAATCTACAACTCACAGTTAAAAATAAAGACTCTGTTCATGGGTTTTGTTTTTCTTATGACTTCTATTAAATTTTATTTATGATCAAGTTTATTGATTACAGGTAAAGGCCAAAATTGCTGTCATTACTGTTTGTGATTATTTCACTGCTATTAATTGTTTGATAGCTTTTCTAAGATTTGACTAAAAAAAACTGCTTATGAGGAAGACATCAATCATAGAATTTTACTATTTTAATGATCAATAATGTATCAACTGAATATACCCAACAGTGACCTCATGGGACTGAATTCACTTTACAAGACACAGTGCAGTTGTGGCTATTTATTTAAATCTTTAAATAGTGTTAAGGAACCATAATGGCATGATTTCACTAGATGGTGAGATTCAACAGAGCCATATATTCACAGAGGTTTAAGACACTTTTTTCTTATATTTCTTATATTTTTTCACCTTTTACTTATATTGCTCTAGAGTTTAAGGCCCCCTGTTCCTCTGTGGATTTTTCTTGAATTTTGATTACATATGTGGGCCTCACTAAACTACTTACCTAGTATATGCTAGGTTCTGCTAGATTGGGCTAAAAGTGCCTGCAGCGATATTCTAATTTAGAAATCTCCACTGAAGTAATGTATACATTATCTGAGACTTACTATTTTAGTGATTGAATACCATATCTTTTAATGATTGAGAACAAGAGACTACGCAATTATATTTAAACCCACTGTTCTCGTGCAGTAAATGGCACATTGGTCATAAGCAAATTCAATAGACTAAATCAACTTGTCAAGGACACAAAGATGAAAGGAATGCTAGGAAATAATAATCTACCACAAAAGATGTATTTGCCAACATAAATCTTATTACTCCTAGTTTTTATTTCTTAACCTTAAAAATATTTTTAGAATAAAGAAATTGCTACTTATAACATTATATTGAAAGATAAAAAATAATCACCAGATTATTGTTTATAAACTATCAAAAATATTAATATTTTTAACTTTCTTAAAACCAATCCATTTTAACTTGTAATTTCTTATCCTACTCATTTTGTTTTGATTGAATTTGCTTAATTTACTCATTTATTTTATTTTTTTAATTGTGTTTATTAAAAACAATTTTAGAAAAAGTAATTGGCAGTTTTAGGAAACTAGTTGATTAGATAAACATAGATGTTAATATACCTAAAGCAATAGTTTATTGATACATTGTATTATCCCTTTATTATACAAAATATTGTGTGAGTACTTTGCATAATTTTGTTTCTAAAATGTTTCCAAAAATGGGTTGGCTTTATCATTTGTCTTTTGGATGTATGACAGAATACATCATGACATGGTGTATACAACTTGAACTAGAAAGATACATATGACTTATGTCATCCTTTAAACTTTGCCCAAGCATTGAATTAGTTTTTCCACTTTTTCTTTTTAGCTATTTTCTTTTTTCTTTTTAAAACATTAAATATCTAATCACACAAACACAGAAAACAAGTGTACACATGTGAACACATGAGAAAAAGAACTTAGATTTCATGAGATTATATCATTTTTATTACCTGTTTTCCATTTCTGGTTTTGTCCTCTTTCAAAGAGTCTATCAAGTTTCTGCTTGCTTTTCTTTAGCATAGTAAATTAAAAAATAATACAAAATATCTGTGCTTGAGTACACACAGAAGGAACTGGTACAGTTGTAAAAGTGACTAATGTTAATAATCTGGAGCTATTCAAATTTTTTAACCAAAGAAAAATAATTCAATTCCTTCTTGTCTATAAAGGCATAAGAGCCCATCTGTGTAGGGTTCATACAGTCTTCCTTATTTCTGAATAGTCTCACAAATAAAGGTCAGTAGAAAGCCCACAAGTCCAATTTACCCTGCATGAAAGAGTTCTGAATGCCTTTAAACCAAACATGACTGGTTTTTGCTCTTCATTTAATCACAACATGAGTAATTTTCACATAGCAAAGAATAGGAGATTTTAACCTAAATAAAAGCATACTTCCCAAAGAAATTTGCTGAAACTATTGTAATAACTAGTTAAAATTATCCAGTAAAACAATAGTGAAGATATAAGCAAAAACCACAGGACTAAAATCACTATTTGTCAACATGGAATGTGAGACTCTTCACTTGAGACATAAGTGAATGTAATAATCCTAACATTGAAAAATAAATCTAAATCGGAAATAGCAAATCATAAGTAAATAATATTTTAAAAACTTAAAATATATTACTAGATTATTAAAATATTTTAGTTCTTGCATTTCACATTGACCTATTTAGTATATTATATTTGCATCACAAAATTATAGTAACAACTTTTTTTTGCTTCTCCTAAATATTATATTAAAAGTTTTGTGAAGAATGAATAAGTAAACACAAATAAATAATAAATTATTCATATGTTTTCAGTTTTCAAAGCATGGCACTTACAAACTTCATCCACTAAATGCATTTCATTGTTATTCAAGAGCCAAAATACTGGATAGCACAGACCCAAGAAGTGTACTTATTTAACCATTCCAAAAAAAATCTATTTCCTTTAAAAAACAATCACTTTTTTATTTTGTATTTTTCATAACCCAAGTTGTTTATTAGTTTACTTATTTTTTTCAAATTTCAGGTAATAGTATATTTACACACAGTTTTAAGAAGTATAACATAGAGACATCATGAATGTTACTATTATAAATAGTATATTAACATAAAATTCATTTATCTTGTTTAGATTTTATTGTTTCACCTACACTTATTTGTGTGCATTCACTTTTAGATGTGTAAAGCTTTTATATATAAACCAAAATTAATACAAAACAGTTCTATGGCTACTAATATCCCTGAGGTTATCTTATAATAAACAAACATATATATCCTTCCTTTTACACTACCCTTAACACCACAGGTTGATTATTCTTTTTTATAACAATGTACTTCTAAGAATGTTATATGGAGATTTTTTTTCTAAGTTATTCTTAAAAGAAATTTAACCCAATCCTTGCAGAAACCCAACAGTTTACAGCAAAAATGTTTTTAAGGAAAATGGGTAAATGTCAGTAAATAGAGTGACTTTGGAAAATGTTCATTTATTCCAGTTTGATCCTACACAACCCAGCTCAGAAATACCATTAGAAATAACAAACATTACCAATTTGGAAAAATCAAAATGTACCATATTTTCAAAAAATTAGTATATAATCTAGTTACTGTCAAGCTAGGGGACAAGGAATAATTAGCAGGGTGAGTCAAAATGACATGAGGTTCTTTTACTAAGATTCAACAATATTTTCTTGATTATATGTTTCCATAGTTTATGTGAGTTTGAGTTTAAATGTCACAATCCCCAAAAAGTTTATTTTGACAGTTTTGTCAATTTATTCATTGCCTTTGTGAAAAAATAGACATTTGGATTTCACTAATTTGCCTTTCGCTCTGACGTCACTTTTGTCAAATGACTATACATGACTTCAGTGTAAAATTCTGTGTATATATGTATGCATGCCTGTACATATATTTACCTTTTTGATATTGATTTCTTCATTTTCATATTTTTAAATTTTTAAAAACTTTTTCAATGGCAGTTGACATACAATATTATATTGGTTTTAGGTGTACCACATAGTGATTAGACATTTATCTAACTTAAAAAGCGATCACCGAAATGAATCTAGTACCCATCAGATGCCATACATGGTTATTACAGTACTATAAAATATGTTCTCTATGCTATACTTTACACTCTCATGACTATTTTGTAATGATCAATGTGTACTACTTAATCCCTTCCCCATTTTCACTCATCATGCCAAAATATCTCCTATCTGGTAACCATCAAAGTGATCTCTGTATCTATAAGTTTATTTCTGTGTTGTTTGATAATTATGTTTATTAAAGTCCACATATAAGTAAAATCATATTATTTTTTTCTATTTGACATATTTCACTTAGTATAATACCGCCTAGGTCCATTTTTGTAGTTGAAGATAGCAAGGTTTCATTTTTTTTTCTGAGCAATATTTTGTTATATGTATGTACAACTTTTTAAAAAATCTATTGATGGACACATATTGTTTGCATATTTTGGCTATTGTAAATAATAGTGTAATGACATATATATGTATTGGTCTGTTTGATTTAGTGTTTTAGGTTTTTTTGGATAAATGCTTAGTTCTTCAAATAGGTTTTTAATCCCCAGTTCTCTTTCTCCTCCTTCTGGTACTTACATGAAGATAATATTGGGATGGTTGATATTGTCCCCGAGTCTCCTTAAACTATATTCATTTTTAGGATTATTTTTTCTTTTTGTTGTTTTTACTGTTTTTTTTTTTTTGATACCTTATTTTTGAAATTGGTGCTTTGATCCTTTCTTCACCCTTTGATGTCTTTCTTATTTCAATTATTGTATTCTTAATTTTAATGGGCTTTTCTTATGTTTTTATTTCCATTTTTATTTCTATCTCTTTGTTAAAGTTCTCACTGAAATCATTTAGCATCATTATAACCACTGTTTTGAATTTTGCATCTGGTAATCTGGTAGATTGCTTGTCTTCAATTTGCATAGTTCTTTTCCTGGAGCTTTGTTCTTTCTTTTGGAACATGTTTGTCTTCTTATTTTGGTTTCCTCAATGTTTGTTTCTATATACTTGGTATAGCTGCTATATATACCTGTTTTACTATATTGTCTTTATGTATTAGGCGTCCTGTGGGGCCATTGACACAATCTTCCTGGTTACTTAAGCTGGGTGCTCCAGGTGTGACACTTGTGTAGGTTGTCTGTGCCTTCCTGTTGTTAGTGAAACTTGGTTGTTGTTTGTATGCCAATGAGTGGGATTGACCTTCAGACTGGTTGTGAGAACTGGCAGTAACTATAGTTGAGAAACTGTTGTGTAGAGTGTTGCCAGGAAAAGGAGGATTTGCTTTAATGGGGTTCTTCTACTTGCAGATTATAACTTTTGGTTATACCAATGAAGGTAGTTAAAAGGTGTTTTGGCGTGATCTGAAGCTGGGCATTGAGTGTGTTGATTCTGGGATCTCTTGGTAGAGGCTCTGTTGCAGGCAAGTTCAGCCACTGCCTATTCCTTGCCCAGGAGCACCTTGGTGTAATCTACAAAGCAATTTGCAGATGATTGCCACTAGGATAGACTAAATTATAAACTGAAGCTAGTTTCTGCTAGTGACAGGTTTAGGGTTGCTTAAAAAGGGGTATGGGGCAGGATGAGATCAGATGCTGCTCTTTACAGGTTTGCAAACTTGAGAGACTTGAGGAAATACTGAAGAATAAGTCAAGATAGGCCATTTGTATGGGACAGCCAGTTAAATGGGTTGGCAAGTTGGATGGGGCAAGGGTCTCATGGAGTCTCCACGCTGGGCAAACATCATTAGCTTAGCTGAAGACTCAGATACTGTCCATGCTTTTGCATGTAGCTGGGTGAGAGGAAGGATCAACAATAAAACAGTGGATTCTGCCAGCATTTCTTTCTGGGGGAAAGTTGGGCCTCCAGCCTTCATTCCGAAACCAAACAATTCAGTTACTCTTGGTATGTCACTGGTGCCCCAGTGCTAAAACCCAGATACAGTGAATTTATCAGCTAATAAGTCCATGCATGGTTTTTTAAAGAAAAGCAACTGATACTCCAGCAGCCTTCCCTTTCATTTGCAATCTACTCTGGTTTTCACAGCCAGAAATTACAGGGATTTTTCAGCACTGAAACCCTGGACTGAAGAACCTTGTGTGAGGCTAAGACACCTCATTTCTCAGGGGCATTCTCCACAACTGAAATATGCCTCTTGATTTTTTAACCACTCATGTGGATGTGGGACTAGCCCTTTCCATGTCTCTGTCTCTATTACTTGTCTCAAGCAGGCTTTTTCTTCTATATCCTTCATTCTAGGACTTCAGTTAACCTCGACTTCAGGTGGCTTTAAATGATATTTGTTGTGTAGTTGTAATTTTCATGTCCATCTAATATTTCTGTTTAGTAAATTTTTGTGAAACTTCTCAAAATATCTGGCCTGCTGATAATACTTGGCTTAATTACAGTGCCATTACCAACTTCTTAATTTCTAATAGCATAATGTTACTGCAAAGAATTTTGGGAAATGAATATGCTCAGTCCACCATCTTGATCATGATGAGAATAGATAGAACACAGTAAATAATATTTGCAATTATAGATAACTTTTACTTACACGCTATAAAACATTTTTTATTCTTAATTTACTATTTTTTATGACATATATACATGTAAATATATGCACATATATTGAATATTCCACTCCTTTCTGGCTTGTAAGTTTGTGCTGAGAAGTCCGACGATAATCTAATGGTTTTTGTTTGTTTTGTTTGTTTTGTTTTGTTTTATTTTTATAAGTAGACATATACTTTTCCCTGGCTGCCCTGAGAATTCTGTCTTTTTCATTGATTTTTTGTAATTTTAATAGTTTGTCTTGGTGAAGGCCTTTTTGAGTTGTGATAATTGGGTGTTCTGTTGACCTTTTAAATTCCAAGCTCTAGCTCTTTCCTTAGATTTAGGAAATTCTAGTAAATTCTTTCTCTGAAAATGCTTTCTAATCCCTGTTCCTTTTCCTCCCCTTCAAATTGCCTGTTATTCTTATGTTTTTCCTCCTGATGGTATCAGCTATTTCTTGTATTTCTCTTTCATTATTTTTCATTCTTCGGTTTCTCTCTTCTCTCATCGATCTATTTTTAGATTTCTGTCTTCGACACCACTGATCCTTTCTCCATTTGGTTGACTCTATTTCCCAAGTATGTTATTTCATTTTTCAACTCTTATAGTGTGTTATTTATCTCAAGAAGTTCTATTTGGTTTTTTTTTTTAGGGTTTCAAGCTCCTTGCTGAAGAACTCATTCTGCTCATCTAGTTGTTTTATCCCGTTTCTGAAATTCTTGATAATTCATTTTGGATATCATTGTGTTTTTTTCATAATTACCATCCTGAATTCTCTGTTATTTAAGTTGCATATTTCTATGTCTGCAAGCTTATTTTCTGGAGATTTTTATCTTTCTTTCTGAGATGCCTTGTCACCTTCCTTGCTCATGGTATTTAATGGACTATTTCTCTGCCTGTGCATTAATAGCCGTGTATTCAGCACTTTTTTCCAGAAGGTAGATATATTATATAAAAGTCTCTCTAGCCCTTTTAAAAGAAAGTGTTTTACTTTTGGTGTCCAGTAGTTGGTGTCTAAGCCTCTTGGATCCTTGCTTTATATAAAGCCTCAATAATGCCTCTTTTTTTCTCATAGATGTTTAATCATGCTTGCTACCCTCAGTCTCAGTCCTTGTCAGTGTTAATGTCAGTTTCAATATCATTTGCTGAGATTCCCCTGGGGTCCATGGTGTTCGGTCTCGACTGGTGTGGGGAGAGGGACTCTCTGGGTTGAAGCATGTTGGCTGTGGCTCAGCCTTGTTTTTTCAACCTCAGCTGGTAATAATCAATTGCTATTTCTCTACCGTCCCCACTACTCAGCTTTCTGCCCTGATACCTGGGCTCTGCCACCAGGCGTATTAAGCTCACAGCTCTTCCAGGTAGAGCTTTTTGGAAAACTGACTGCACCTTTTCTCTTTTCTCCTCCTCCAACAGGAAGCTTTGGCTGGGACAGGCAGCTTCTTTGTTTCTCCCAGGCCACCACCTGGTGTTCTGACCTGTGTTAGCTCTTATGCACAGATTCCATGCTCAAATGTGCTGGGGTGCAGGTTAGGCATTTTTTGTTGAGTTTTAGATGTTCAGCTTAATTGTTCTTTCACTGGGAATGATTTGTGGCCATCTCTCTGCTATTTTTCTGATGTAACTTATTTCTTGATATTTTAAATAAATAGATGCTGCTTTTTATCAAGTGTGTATTCATAATAGTAATGACTATTTTTTTCCTTTTATTTTTTGATCTAATAAAATAAAAACTATATTATTATTATTAATAATATACTTGATATCATAGTTTTTACTATATTTGTTTAGGTTGTAACATAAATATATAAATAGTAATTTTTTTCCAATTTACTATTTATATATTTATTTTAATGTGCCTTACTTTACCAACATTTTAGCAGTCATAATATGAGATTATGCTAATATTGTTTTAAAACAAAATTTTTGCAAATTTTTTTGTTTGTTCTAAGGTAGGGTTATATAACACATAAAAACTTTTCTTCAATATCACATATTAAAATGGATAAAGAGTCTTCTGTTTTGAAATTTCAAAATAACTTACCTTTGAAAAACTTTGGAAAAATATAATTGTAACTAATTTTGTCATATTAAAAAATATAATTTGTTTTAGATGAGTGTTTTTAATCTCATTTGTTTACTTGCATCTTAACTGTGAGTATTTCAGAATATAGTATTATATATTTCAATATCAATAGTTTACTCTTTAAAAAATAAAACAATGTTATTAATATTTTACTTGATTTCAGTAATTTTGTTTAATTTTTATTTTTTCCACTTTTATAATATCTTACTATTTTTAAATTCACTGTTTAAAAAGGAAAACAGACATAACTTACATTTATTCTATTGTTCTTTTTTGCGTGTACATTAACTGCTAATTTTATTATTTTATACTCTCATTTTTTGCTTTTGTAAAGTTTGCTTTTTATTTAACTTATGTAGTCAAATATTTATATTCACTTATATTCTGATAATGAAATCATTTCAAAGATATTAAGTATAACTTTGGCCAAATCTTATAACTTTAATTTGGGGTGTTTTTTCTCATTTGTAGGAAAAGTTTAATTAATCCATTGTTTAATTATATGTTGAGTATATTAGCATGCACTCTTTTACCTCTTCAGTAAATTAAAAGTATTTTTGGTAAGCTTTCACATATCTTTGGTAATTTGCTGTTTTCTTGAAGAATCACTGAATTTTGTATTTCTGATAATCTGTCTTCTATTTTTCACCTCTCTTTCTATATTCTTCCATATTTGCTTTAGTTTTGTGCATTTTATGTAAGCTTCTAAAGCTTACATTTTACGTTGTTTGTGCAATTTCAGATCATTTATTTTCTGAAATTAATTGGAGAATATTTACCTTCCCTTATCATTTGCTATATTAATTTATTTTATTCAATAAATTTATTTTATTAGCAATTGAAATATATGAGTGAAGGCTCTTTTGCTTTTATGTGACAGAAGTTGAACTGAAACTATATTAGGCAAATAGCTTTTACTTTTCCACAGGTTACAGATATTAGATTGCTAGCTATTTAGTAGTGTCACGTGTATAGATGATTTCTGTAGATCAACTGGGTTATTTTCTTGAGGAGAGATACAAAACAATATTTTTTCTGGCTATTTCTGGTAGCAATAACATTTTTAAAGATCTAATTCATAATAATAATTATCATCATTATATAGGAATGCTCCAAATTTATAAAAGTGGCTGAAGTATACAGAAGATCTCTCATGATAATTACATTATACAGCTTGGTGGAAAAAGACTCACTGTTATTTGGTTTGGGAATTCAAATAATGCAGATTATATTGATAAGCCATTTATTTTGTGACTGTTTTTTCATTAAAATGTAAAAATGCTGATACAGTGAACAACTTAATTTGGGTAGCAGCACTCAATATTTCCTTTCATACTCAATTTTTTTAAATCTTAGTATAGTTAGAAAAATTCTAGTTTGGTAAACAATTCATACAAAATCACCCAAACAGAAGGCTCTTTTTACTAATGGGGCTCTGTTAATTAACTGTAAACGTAAATTTTGTTTTTGATTTATCTTAGGAACATTTTGTGATCATTATGGTTTTGATCAAAGACAAAGTATATGTATGATTTAAGAACAAGGTGACCTCTTCTTTCTATTTCAATCACTACAAACATATTTTTTGAAATACACAAAATAGACTTCATTATTTATTGAATCTCACTGCTATTCTATTTACTTTAGTTATGTAAGTACTGGCACACAAAGGAAAATAAAAAATACTCTCTATCATACATTTCTTTCTAAGGCACTATGCCAAGTTTTTCCTTGAATTCTATATGGAAGGTAGTATTAATAAATTTTTATTAATATACATTTAATAGTGTTCTACACCAGCAACTTTATTTCTAAAGAGGAAAGAGTCACATTTGTAGTTCTTAATACAGACTTTTTAATGATGGCAGTTTTCCATTAGTTGGATGTCACCAATGTAGTAGAATTTTTTTTTTTTTAACTTAGTCATAGTCAGACCAGGCAGGGTCAGAAACAAACTGTAGAGTATCTTCTTCTGTAATTAGAAAATAGAGTAAAATATCTAAGCAAGAAGATATCCATAACATAACCAGTGCCAACTGCAAATACCAAGACTTTCATGAGTATTGAGAAATTAACTTAGGATCTGAAACATGCTTCATGAAATCAGTTACATCTTCGATTGACTTCTTTGGTTGTGGCTTTGTTCCATTATTTGTATTTATTTATTAGGACTCATTAAAGGGAACTTGTTGAATTCTTTCTAAAACTGGCTTTTCCTTCTTTTATTCTTAGATTTCAAGGTATTTATACTTTATTGAAAATAATCTATGCTTTTCAAATAATAAATATATAAAATGCCAAACTAGAAAGCAAATGAAAATACAACAATGACAAGTAATGTTTCACTTTTCAGTTATTTTGGAATGAACATATTTCCAAATTGAGTATTTAATATCAAGAAACTAACACTCCAAAGTGGCCGCTTTCAACCATGCCTAGACTAGAATTTGTGAAAAAATAACCCAACTTTTTCATGCTTTGTATGGTTGAACTTTAAATATATGTATGAGTCATATTACATTTTTCCAGAATAACAAAATTAAAAAAAATAAATTGAATAATTATTTTTGTAATTTCCACCAACATTTAAGAATACTGATTCTTATCTTTACTACATTTACTTCTTTTTTCAATTGTGCACTATGAATAAAATGATTTTAGAATTGCTAGCCCATACTCTCTGGGAAGAGAAATTTAGTAACTAGAGTACAGTGTTTGGGTACAGTTTTTTTCATAGTACTTTGCATTATTTGGGTGAAAACATTACTTTTCAGAGTTACTTAAGATATATTTTTTCCTCTCCATTTCCTCATTGTAACTATATAGTCACAGTCTGAATTTATTCTGTGTGAATTTAAATTTTTTAATGTAATAAATTTCACTCTTTATGGTGTATAGTTCTATGGGTTTGGGGCAATATATAAACACTACTACGATTCCCTATAAAATGATTTCTTCACCTCTCAAATTTTCATAATCTTTTCATGATCCTCACCTCCTACAATCCATGAACTCTTTTCTATTCTTCTACTTTCCGTTTTCCAGCATATTATATGAACAAAACCATACTATATACAGTCTTTTGGATCTGGCTTCTTAATTTTAGTAAAGTGCATTTAAGAATTATCAAAGTTCATTCATTAATTACTAGTTTATTTTATTTATTTATTTATTTGTTTGTTTGTTTGTTTGTTTGTTTGTTTTGCCAAGGAGCCCATTATTCCATGTGTGTAAAATAATGTATTCATTCACCTTTTGAAGGCATCTGAATTATTTCAGTTTGGCAAAAATTTTGAATAAAGCTTTTAAATTTGCATCTAAGTTCATATATAATTGTAATTTACATTTCTCTTCAATTAATACTTAGGATTTTAATATGATATGTGGTAATAACTTCATAAAATAACTATTTCCTAAAATAGCTATAACAAGTTTACAACACTAAGTACTATTACTTTGGGAGTTCAATTTTATTCATTTTAATAGATGTGTAGTGATATATAATGTTGATTTTATTTTTTACAAATAGTGGTAATCATTATTCTTTATTTTAATTTTCCTGGCTTTATTGAAATACAATACAAATTAGTTGTTCATATTTACATTATACAATATAATGATATTTTTTCAATTACGCGTATAATTCAATTATACATACATTCAATTGGCATACAATAATATACCAGTTTCAGGTTTACAACCTAGTTATCAGAGATTTGTATAACTTGCAAAATGGTAATCCCACTAAATCTAGTACCCTTCTTCCACCTTACATATTTATTACATTATTAACCATCTTCCAAATGCTTTACTCTAATTCTCCATTTCTTTCCTGCAACTATCCATTTATACCTCTTAATTCCTTTGCCTTTTTTCCCATCCACCTAACTTCCCTCCCATCTAATAGCCCTCAAAATATTCTCTGTATTTATAAGTTTATTACAGGTTTTGTTATTGCCATTCATTTTTTTTTAGATCCCATATGTATGAGAAATCATGTGATATTTGCCTTTCTCTAATTGACCCATTTCATTCAGTGTAAAAACTTCTAGTTCCATCAAGGCAGTATCTTTTTCCATTTCCTTCTTTTTAGTCTGTGTATATCTCTTAATCTGAAATAGGTCTCTTTTAGAAAAGATGTGTAGGGGTCTTGTTTTCTTATCCATTCAACCACTCTATCTTTTGGTTGGGGCACTTCATTCTTTTCCATTTGCGATACTTCTTGATAGGATTGTAGTTATTACCATTTTTTATTCCTGTTTTTCATACATGTCTTTTTTTTTCTTCTTGGAAGAGTCCCTCCAACATTTTCTGTAATAGTGGTTTGGTGTTGATAAATTCCTTCAGCTTCTTTTGTCTGGGAAGCTCTTTATCCGTCCTTTGACTCTAAATGTTAGCTTTGCTGGATAAAGCATTCTTGGTTGTAGATCCTGGGTTTTCAATGACTTAAATATTTTATGCTGCATGGTTTCATTGGAGAAATAATCTGCCAGTCTTATGGGTGCTCCCTTGTAGGGAGCTAACTTCTTTTCTCTTGCTGCTTTTAAGATTCTCTCTTTGTATTTAACCTTTGACATTTTAATTATGATGTGTCTTTGTGTGGGCCTCTTTGGGTTCCTGGTTTTTGGGAAACTCTTAGCTCTCTTGGGTTGTATGTCTATTTCTTTCATCAGGTGAGGGAAGTTTTCCATTATTTTGTCCATCTTCAAAGTCTCGTTTTCCTTCAGGTACCTCTATGACACAAATATTTTTTTACATATAATAGTGTCTCATAGGCTCCTTAAATTGCACTTTGCTTTTTTTTCTTTACCCTTCTAATGGAATATCCTTGGCTTCCCCTTTCTTTATATAGGTGGTTCAATCCTCTTTTATATCCACTCTGTTATTTCCATCTAATATACTCTTTATCTGAGATATTGTGTCCTTCATTTTTGACTTGTCCTCCTTTATAATTTCCATTTTGATTTTTATGTTTTTTTATCTCTTTTTAAAAGTTCTTACCAAATTCATCTAAACTTCCTCTAAGTTCATTGAGCATCTTTATAATCAGTGATTTGAACTCTGCATCTGTTAGATTGCTTGACCCCATTATTCTTGGATCTCTGTTCTGTTTTCTCATATGGTTTCTGCTTCTTTGTCTTCCCATTTTGACTAATTTTCTGTGTCTGTTTCTATGTACTAAACAAAGCTCTTAAGTCTCCTGGTCTTATTAGTGCAGCTTTTTTTAGTTGGTGTCCAGTAGCAAAGTCCTGAGAGGGGTTCAACTGCAGGCCAAGTTTAGCCTGAGCCTATTCCCCTACAGGGCTACCTGTTAAAATTCCTACCAAGGAATCCACAGATGCCATGCTTATAGTTGTTTCAAAAGTCCACACCAGAAACTGAGGCCAACTGTTTCCAGTATGAATCTTGGTTCTGCTCATCAAGGAGCACCTGACTCAGTGAGTATACACCTGGATATGGCTTGGGTAGGAACATGAATATTGGGAGGTAGAATTTTAGGGAATCTTCTGGACAGAGATACCTCTTTTGTTTAGTTAGATGACGTCTCAGCTATGGCAGCACTGCGTCAGCATACTGGGAGAAAGGAGGGCACAACAGAGGAACAATGAATACTGCCAGCACTTCTATCCAGAAGAGACCCTAGCCTCTGGCCTTCATTCCAAAAACTCAGTGTCCCCTATAAGTCCCTGGTCTCCTCTGCATAGCTGAACTGAAGCTGGTGCTCAGAGCAAGCAAGTCCATCACCGTGGAAGTCCACTTGTAAATATGGCCCATTTAAGAGATGTCTGCAATTGCTGGCTGCTGCTGCTATGGCATCTGTCCCACTTAGCCACTCTGGACTTGGCAGCCTCTCATCCTTGCCCTGTCTTACCTCCTCCTATTGCAGGGTGATTTCTTATTTATCTCCTTATCTGTAGGGATTGTTCCAAGGTGGCTTTCCTTGACGTTTCCTCATGATTCTGTCACAACTTTGATTTGGTTGCAATTTGGTCACAAGGGAAATTAACAAAGCCCCTACAATATATTTCATTTCTTTCTTTTTCTAACACTCTATTCTTTATTTATACCAAAATATCTAAATATTAAAAAAAAGGCTGGCAATTTCAAGCTTTATAATGATGCAAAACAACTAGAACTCATATATTGTTTTTTTTTTTTGAGAGAAATATTACAACCATTTTGGGGTAAACAACTTCAGCAGAATTTACTGAACCTATAAACATTCCTATCACATGTACAACTCAGTCATCTCACTTCTAGAGAAGCTAGCTCATCTCTAAGAAAAATAAGTATATATGTGCCTGTGTCCTCTGGAATTAAGTAAAATTAATTTATATAAATGTATTAATAATGCATCCAAACTAAAAACAATAATATCATGAGGAGTAGAATTAATAAATGAATTTTGATCCATGTGTACAGCAATCACACAAAAAACCACCAACCTTGTATGTGATTTTCACAGGTATTAAATTGACAGAAACCAAGCACAACCTATGTATAAATCAATACATACTGTGTGATTACATAATATTTAAGAAGAGGCAAAAATGTATTCTGCATAGCTTTGGAATGAAATAATCTAAAAAATATAAATTTTATCTATGTTGTCTAATGTGTCATTTCAGACTGCCATTTCCTTTTTGATTTTATGCTTGGAAGAGCTATTTCTTAATGGTAATGTGGTATTATTCTTCCCTACCATGATATTTTGCTTTGATTTGTAGCCATCACAATATGATAAATAAACACACACACATGGCAGTATGCATATTATTTTTTTCAACAAAACATTACAACAACATTGGCTATTTTTACATTAGGGCCATTTGTGAGATGCATCACAAATAATTCTTTACTGATTTAAAATATTTTTAAAAATTAGGTAAATTGGAAGATCTAATAGACATTTTTTTTTTACAAATCAGGTAGTATCTCATGTAGCAAGTAGAAGGATGTTTTGAAAGGTTGTATAAAATGAAAAGTTTTATAGAAATAAAAGTGGGGCAAGGAAGTCATTAATAAAAGAATATAATGGATGATTTTTAGCCCATATAACAATTGTTTTATTTTATTTTTTATTTATATATAATTCGTATATAATCGTATATTGGTTATATTAATTTTAGGTGTACAATATGGTGACTTGACATTTCTAAACCTTACAATGTGATCACCCCACTAATTATAGTAAGCATCTGTCACTGTAAATTTATCACAATTTTACTGACAATATTTCTTTTTTTCTTTTCTCCCATCCCTCCACTCTTTTCTTCTCTGTTTCTATGAGTCTGTTTTTATCATGTAGATTGTCTCTTCTTTTTAAGGGAGACTGAAAGACCTACAAGACCAATTACCTCATTGATGTTGACCAGAAAATTTCACACTGGTTGATTAAGATTTTATTTCTGGGAGAGGTTGAAACAATCAAGTGAGTTATTAAATTAGGATTATTATCCTGAGCTTTAGCATAAGTAATGCCATTTGGAGCCTGTGGTTCTCTAAAAGAAAGTATCATTTATGAAAAATAAGACTTTTGACTAGTTTTATAATTATCCCTATAATAAGAACCACTTTCTTATGCAAACGTGGCAGAAAATATGCTGCCAAAGAAAAAGCTTGAGAACTAAAGTGCTACAAAATAATAAAACAAATGATTAAACCTGCTTTAAACAACTTTCTATAATTTGTGTGTGTATGTGTGTGTGTATGTATATATATATAGATATATACATATATATATATATATATATATATATATATATATATATATATACATATATTTTTTTTACATGAACCCTCTCCAGCTCAGCTGAGCAATTTATCCTCTCAAAAATATACTATATGTATTGTTGCCCCTATTCCAAATATGGAAAATAATTTATCAGAAGTGCAAACTAATGATTTGGTAGCAGTTGCCTAAAACTCTATTAATAAGTATGATAACCAGAAGATTGTCATATAGGAATACTTCTATCTAAATTCCAGCCAATTCTGTTTCACTATACTGAAATATTTTTTCTGTCCAAAAGTAATGCCATTTTGGTCTTCTATATACTTTAAATCCTAATTATGTACCAATATCTGCCTTTATTAAATTTATTAGGGTAACATTGACTAATAACTTCATATAAGTTTTAGGTGTACAATTCTATAATATATTGTCTGTATATTGCATTGAGTGCTCACCATCCAAAGATTATTCTCCTTCTGTTACAATGTATTTGACTTCCTTTTCCCTCTTCATCTTTCCTGCATCCCCTTTCCCTTTTGGTAACCACTATACATTTGACCGAGTTTGTTTTGTTTGTTTGTATCTTTCTCTTTTATATCCAGAATATGAATGAAATAATAGAGGTCTTTCTTTTTCCCATATGACCTTTGTCAGCATAATACTTTCAAGACCAATATCTGCTTTAAAAAATAAACTCACTATTAAACAAGGAATTCCTTTTGATTAGTAGAAACACTATTTGTAAATACTATTCCTACATTGGTAGGTTCAAAATCTTTATACTTAAATATGGAAAGGCGTGGTTAGTTTGAAGAAACATGGTTCAGCTTAGAGATGCCACCAGATCTCTCCCCTTGAATCAATAATAAGCTGAACATTTAAAACTCAACTAAAAACATCTAAACTGCACACCAGCACATCTGAACATGGGATCTGTGCATAAGAGCTACCACAGGTCAGAAACCCAGATGTCAGGGGGTGGACTGGGAAAAATAAAGAAGAGCTCTAGCAGCTGCTGGAGCTCCCAGTAGGAGGAGGGAAAAGGGTGAAGGTGTGGCAAGTTCCCTGAACAACACAGCCTGAAAGTGTTGTGAAATCCATGTAGCCGGCAGCAGGGCCCCGTCACAGTCAAGAAAGTAAAGAAGTGAAATGGCAGAGAAACAACAGTTGATTTTAACCCGCCACAGTTGCAAAACCAAGGCTAAACCACAGACCCTAACCCCCAACCCAGAGGACCACTTTCCTCATACCCTACAAGGCTGAACACCGCAGAGCCCTAGGGGAATCTGAACAAAAGCTATAGAAACTGTCATTAATACTGACAGGGACTGAGACTGAGGATAACAAGCCTGAGTAAATAGCTACAAAGAAAAAAAAGCATTATTAAGGCTTTATATAAAACATGGAACAAAAGGCTTAGATTACACCTACTGAAAACCAAAAACAAACAAACAAACAAAAAACAAATAAACAAACAAAAATTCTTTGCAGCAGGCTAAGGAGAAATCTTTATATAATAAATCTTTTTTCTGGAAAAATAATAAAGGATACACTTTCATTAATCCCCAGACAGAGAAATAGTATATTAAACACCATTAACAACCAAGGTGACAAGGCATCTCAGTAAAAAGAAATCTCCAGAACATAAGTTTACAGATACAGAAATATACCACATAAATGACAGAGAATTCAGGATGGTACTTATGAAAAAACTCAGTAAGTTCCAAAACAATTCACATCAACATTTTCAGGAATTAAAGAAAACAAGATGAGCATTATGAGTTCTTTAACAAGGAGATTGAAACTTTCAAAAATAACAGAATAGACCTTCTGGAGATAAAAAAAAAATAAAAATCATCCTGCAAGAGTTGAAAAATAAAATAGCAAGTTTGAGAAATAGAGCTGATCAAATCGAAAAAAGGACTAGTGTTATCAAAGAAAGAAATCTAGAAATAAATCAGAAGAGAGAATAGAGAAACCTAAGAATGAAGAATAATGAAAAAGAAAATGAAGGACTAGCTGATACCATCAGGAGAGGAAACATAAGAATAATGGGCATTATCGAAAGTGAGGAGAAAGAACAGGGACTACAAAGCATTTTCAGACAAATAATTGACAAAATTCTCCAAATCTAAAGAATACATTAGAGGTTGGAATTCAAAAAGTTAACAGATCACCCAATTATTTCAACCCAAAAAGACCTTCACCAAGATACAATGTATTATAATTATCAAAATCAACAACAAAGACAGAATTCTCAGGGCAGCTAGGGAGAAGAAAACAGTAACTTATAATGGAAAACTCATTTGATTATCTTCAGACTTCTCAGCACAAAACTTACAAGCCACACAAAAAAGTGAATGAAATACTCAAACTATTAATTGAAAGGAACTACCTGCCTAGAATAATGTATCCAAATAAACTCTCCTTTAGATATGAAAGAGAAAAAAAAGATCTTTCCAGACATACAAAAATTGAGGGAATTCTTCACCAGGAAGACTGCACTATAGAAAATACTGAAAAGGGTTACCTAAAACAAAATAACAAAAATAAACACATAATTAGGAATAAGGTAACTATCAGGCAAAAAGAAGCAGAGGAGTGCAACCCATACTAAGAACAAGGCATTATAAGCTTAAATAATAAGAAATTTGCTTTAGCAAGATAGTAGTGAATGTTACTATCTAGGGGAAATTGAGACAACAATGACTGAAAAGATGAGAATTCAAAGATCCAAATTCAAAAAGGATAATGGAGATAAGGCAAATGCAGAAGAAAAAATATATATCCTTTACAAATTCATAACGGTAACTGCACATCAAAATTCAGAAATAAAGTTTATAACATAAACAAAAAGAACCAGAGAAAAAACCCACAAAAGCCATCCAAAAATAATTAATAATAATAATAATAATAATAATAATAATAATATTGAAGCACAAGCACAGAAAGCAAAGATAAAATGGCTCTAAGAAGACCTCATATTTAAATAGTTACACTAAAAGTGAATGGACTGAACTCACTAATAAAAATGCACACAGTGGCAGAATGGATCAAAAAATAAAATCCAACCATCTGCTACCTCCAGGAGACACATCTCAGCTCCAAAGAGAAATATATACTCAAAGAGTGGAAAATGTCATTCCGAGCAAAAGGAATTTAGAGAAAAGCAGGGGCAGTAGTATTAATTTCAGGCAAAATAGGCTATAAAAAAAGGTAAAGAAAGATACTAAGGGACACTTCATAATGATAAAGGAAATTATGCACCAAGAAGACATCACACTTATTAATATGTATGCTACCAAAGAGCCCTGAAATATATAAAGCAATTACTAACAAAACTAAAGGGATAAAAATACCAAAACACTATCATAGTAAGGGACATAAATACCCAACTGTTAGATGTGAATATATCATCCAAACAGAAAATAAATACAGAAATAACATTCTTAAGTGACACACTGGACCAACTGGAAATAATTGACGTTTACAGAACCTTCCATCCAAAACAGCTGCTTATACATTCTTCTCTAGTGCACATGGAACATTCTCAAGAATCAACCACATACTGGGACAGAGATAGCTGCAGCAAATATAAGAGGGTTGAAATCATACCAACCATATTCTCTGATCATAATGTTTTGAAAGTAAAGATCAACTGCAAAAAAAAAAGGCAGGAAGAACCACAAATACATGGAGATTAAGCAACATGCTAATGAAGAATGACTAGCTCAGAGAAGAAATAAAAAGAAATATCAAACTATACATAGAAGAAAGGATAATGATGGGACAACATATCAAAGCTTTTGGGACATGGCAAAAGTGGTCATAAAAGGAAATTTCATAGCATTACAGGCCTATTTCCAAAAACAAAAATAAGCCAAAATAAACAACTAACACTTCATCTTTAAAAAAAAAAATTGAAAAGGAAAAACAAATGAAGCCCGAAGTCAGCAGTAGGAAAGAAATAATCAAAATTAGGACAGAAATGAATGAAATTGAACCAAAAAGAAGAAGAAGAAAGAAGAAAGAAGAAGAAGAAGAAGAAGAAGAAGAAGAAGAAGAAGAAGAAGAAGAAGAAGAAGAAGAAGAAGAAGAAGAAGAAGAAGAAGAAGAAGAAGAAGAAGAAGAAGAAGAAGAAGAAGAAGAAGAAGAAGAAGAAGAAGAAGAAGAAGAGGAGGAGGAGGAGGAGGAGGAGGAGGAGGAGGAGGAGGAGGAGGAAGAAGAAGAAGAAGAAGAAGAAGAACAACAACAACAACAACAACAACAACTAACCCATGGCTCAACTCACTAAAAAAAAAGAGAAAGGACAAAAATAAACAAAATCTGCAATAAGAAAAGGGAAGTTATGACACACACTGTAGAAATCCAAAAGATTACACAGGAACACCATGAAAAAGTATATAACACCAAATTTAATAACTTACAAGAAATAGACAAGTAGTTAAAAAATACAATATTCATAGACTGAATTAAGAAATGGAAAATCTAAATAGACTGATCAGCAGTATAGAAATTGAAGCAATTATCAAAACCTAACAGAAAGTAAAAATCCAAATCTAGATGCCTTCACCAGTACATTCTACCAAACGTTCAAAGATTTAATAATTATTGCCCTCAAACACTTCCAAAAAAATTGAAGAGGATGCAACACTTCCCAACTCATTTTATGTGGTCAATATTACTCTGTTACCAAAACATGGTAGAAAGAACAGAAACAGAAAACTACAGATCAATATCTCTCATGAACAGAGATGCAAAAATTCTAAGATACTAGCAAACCGAGTAGAGCAAACATATTAAAAAGATTATAACCATGATCAAGGAGGCTTCATCACAGAGTAACAGGGAACATTCAACATATGCAAATCAATTAATGTGATACACCACGTTAACAAATTAAAAAATAAGAATCATATAATCATATCAATAGGTGCAGAAAAAGCCTTCGACAAGAAACAGCATAATTTTATAATTAAAACACTTAAGAAAATTGATATAGAATGAAAATACCTTAACATAATGAAAGCCATATATGACAAACCCTCAGCCAACATTATACTTAATGGTGAAAAACTAAAAACCTTCCCTCTAAGATCAGGAATAAGGCAAGGCTGTCCACTATCACCACTGTTATTCAATATAACATTGGATGTCCTAGCAAATACAATCAGATAAGAGAAATATATTTTAAAAAGCATCTAAATAGGAAACGAAGAATTTAAACTGTCCTTGTTTGTGGATGACATGTTTCTATATGTAGAAAACCCCGAAGACTCCACAAGAACACTTCTAGGAACCATAAGCAAATATAGTAAAGTTTCTGAACACAAAATCAGTGTTCAAAAATCCATAGTGTTTATATACTCATAGTGTTTATATCTCACAAATTAGTGGAAAATAATAATTCTTTTTGCAACGGCAGAAAAGAGAGAATATAATAGAAATAAATCTAATGAAACATGTGAAGGAATTACATAATGAAAACTATAAGACCCTATTAAAAAATAAAGAAGGTACAAAGAAATGGAAATATATTCTGTATTCTTAGATTGGAAGAATCAACATAGTTAAAATGATCATATTATCTAAAGCATTATACAGATTTATTGCAATCCCCATCAATATCCTATCGGGATTTTTTAAAGAAATAGAACAAAAAGTCATCATGTTTGTATGGAAGCACAACAGACTCTGAATTGCGAAAGTCATGCAGAGGGAAAAAAATGAGGTTGGAAGCATCACTCTACCTGACTTCAAATTATACTGCGAAGTGACAATAATCAAATTGAATGGCTTTTATTGTCATAAAACAGACACGTGGACCGGTGGAATAGAATTAAAAGTCCAGAAGCAAATCCATATTTATATGGGAAAACAATTTTCAGCAAAGAAGCCAAAAACATGCAGTGGAGAAAGGAAAGCCTCTTCAAAAAATGATTTTGGGAAAACTGGAAAGCCGCCTGCAAAAGAATGAATATAGACTCTTTTATCAACACACACCAAAAATAACTTGAAATGAATTAAGGACCTGAATATAAGACTGGAAACAGTAAAATGCATAGAAGAAAACAAAGGAACTAAACTCAAGGACCTTGGACTTAAAGAGAATTTTATGAGTTTGACCTCAAAAGCAGGGGAAGTAAAAGCTAAAATAAGTGAACAGGACTACATCAAACTAAAAAACTTTTGCACAGCAAAAGAAACTGTCGATAAAGTAT
Organism: Cynopterus sphinx; assembly: GCA_030015415.1. Lineage (NCBI taxonomy): Eukaryota > Metazoa > Chordata > Mammalia > Chiroptera > Pteropodidae > Cynopterus > Cynopterus sphinx. The sequence goes on along the minus strand of CM057388.1, from coordinate 73,590,670 downwards.
TGAGACAGCCATTTGAATAAGAACATAACATTTGCAAGCAATGCCTCCGATAAGGGCCTAATATCCAAAATATACAAATAACTCATACAACTCAGTAACAACAAAAACAACAATAAAATACTGTGAAAAAATGGGCAGAGGACCTAAACAGACACTTCTCCCTAGAGAACAAATGGCCAACAAATTTATGAAAAGATGCTTAACATCACTAGCTATTAGTGATAATGCAAATCAAGACCACAATAAGATTTCATCTCACACCTGTTAGAATAGCTGTAATCAACAAGACATGTAATAACAAGTGTTGGAGAGGATGCAGAGAGAAAGGAACCCTCATACACTGCTGGTGGGACTGCAAATTGGTACAGCCACTATGAAAAACAGTATAGAGATTCCTCAAAAAACTAAGAATTGATCTACCATATGATCCAGCAATCTCTCTACTGGATATTTACCCCAACAACTTGAAAATGAATATTTGAAAAGATATTTTCACACCGATGTACATAGCAGCATTAATCACAGTGGCCAGAACATGGAAACAACTAAAGTGTCCTAAGATAGATGATTGGATAAAGAAGCTTTGGTACATATATACAATAAATATTACTCGGCCATCAGAAGAAATAAAATACTGCCATTTGTGACCAGAAGGATGGACCTTGAGATAATCATGCTAACCAAAATACCCCAGACAGAAAAAGTTGAAAATCACATAATATCATTTATAAGTGGGACATAAACCTAAAAGCAACAAAGAAATAGGATAAATAAACAGAAACTTGTGGTTACCACAGTATAGGAGTTGGGGGGTTGGGGGAGGTATATGAGGTAAAGTGGGTCAAATGTGTGTTTACAGAAAGAAATATAACTATGAGAGGTAAGTAAATGGTGTAAATATATAAATGTCTTAATAATAAAAACGAATATATATACATACATACATACATATATGTATATATAAATACTTATGTATTTATATGTATGTGTGTGTATATGAAAAGCCTTTTTTTATGCGCCGTTGACTTTACTGAAAATTGAAAACTTTCATTTTTAAATAGAGTAAAATACTAACCTGAACGATGTATACCCAGTGATCATAAGGCCAATTTACTAAGTAATTTTATTATGCCAATTCACATGTGTAATTTATCCTTCCACAAATGAATGCATGAGTAAAGTTAAGACTTTGTTCTTCCATTTTGTATTAAATATAGTTTTTATGTGTGTTGTTAATATTGCAAATTGAAGAAAAATACTTAACACATTTGCCTATGTGGCTAGTTTGAAAAATTATTGTTACTGAAAATTTTTTCAACCCCTTAATTAATTTTTTTAAATATATAGCATTAGCCTCCAATCAAATGCAATAAAATGATACTTTTAAAATTCATCACTTTTTATTATGATGTTTGCATTACCCAGTAGTGAACGCTGGTGCAACAAGCTCCAAAGTCGTGTTAATGGAAGAGTCCAATTTTGTTTGGTTCAATCTCCATTTAACAAAACAATTGCAGTTCATTCTAGCTTTGCTGATAAAGAAATGGTTTAATTTCCATCTTATAACTGTGTATGATGAAGGATCTTTCCAAATAAATACTGTAATCAGAAATGGTTTATGGAAATTCTGGCAGGTACAGTCCAGCAGTTGAGCAGTTTCCTTTTAAAAATTTGACATTGCATTTATGTAGACCATTTTCATCTTGTGATAAATGATGGAATAGCACAAGAGTTTTTGAAATTTATAGATATAATACCTTTCCGTATTGTCTCATCATGGAGAGAATGTTCTAGTTATACTCATTGATCTCTTCTTACCTAGGAGAAACTTGAAGTTTACCATAAACCTAAAGTGCTTTTACTAAAAATAACTACTATAAACATTATGGTTTAAGTGCCCTGGTTTACCTTGTTTTTAAATTTCCTTGGGATTTTATCTTCTTTATAATATTCTCTACCATTAACTTTCTCTTGTTTTAATTGAATTTGCCCTATATTTAACCAATTAAATATTAATAAACAAGTAAGTTATGTCTTTGATTATTTTGTTTCCATGGATGTTGTCCACTGTAGTGTCTACACAGTTGATTGCAAAGCTATATTCATAACATGGTACTAAAAACATATATTACTAATTTATATAATTTTTACCTTTCTTTATTTTGGAGACTATGTTTAGGCACAATTTCTTCCTAACTCAATACATTTCTTTTTAGCTGGGTAGACAGTTCTAATATGTAATGATAAATATTAAGCACAGAATTAATGTCTATAGTACTTAATTTTAGCCCTTTTGCTAAGAATTATTTTTAAAATATATATACATACATATAATTTATTGAACTTGTCTGTATTATTTATGACCTTTAAAATGCAATGTATTTAAACAATTGACTCAGAAATACGTATTTTTATTTGTGAATAAATATTGAGGAATTAAATTTAAATCTTTCTAAATCAAAAATTCTGTGTGTGGGGGGCAGTGTGGCACAAGCAAGATTGCATAGAAGGTAGAAATTTTGCTTGCCTCCTCTCATGGCCACATCAAAATTATAATGCAACTACAAGAACAACCATTATTGGGAGTTGCTAGAGGTCTGGCTGAACAGAATTTCTACAACTGGGGACATACATAAGAGGTCACATCAAGACTGATAGAAAGAGTAGAGAAAAATAAGTCAGTCCCACAGTCAGTGTGGTGGTTGAGAATCAAGAGGATAATCTTGGCTGCAGAGGGTTCCTCAGGAGGAGAAAGGGGTCCCAGTTCTACACTATGATCCCCAGTCAAGGATTACAATGGCAGGAAGAGAAGTCCCTACAATATTTGGCTATGAAAACCAGCTGAGATTGTGGTTAAGTGAGACGGATGTCTCTGGGAGTCACAGACTTCCTGTAAAAGGGCCTCCATATGGACTTACTCTGAGACAGACTCATTCACTGTGAGCTCCAATGCTGAAACAGAAGCTCAAGAGTGTGAGAGACAAACTGGGAAGAACTGAATTGTCTGAATTTAAGGAGAAGATTGGAGATGTGGTTTTCAACTGAGACAGAAGTGCTAGTAGTATCTATTGTTCCTTCATTGAACCCTCCCCACTCCCAGTGTGCAGACACAGGTGACCACCATATCTGAGTCTCCATCAGCCTCGGTAACACAAGTCACTTCAGCCAAACAATTCCTTGAGACATTGCACCTCCCAACTTATGGGCTTACTCAAGTTGCTTCCAGTGGATTTTACATACAATGGCCTGTATTGCTCATGCTGCAAACTTTCCTAAAATTTTTCAAATGTTGACAAAACCTGAAGAATCAGCATCTGACCTCAGCAGCATGACTTGTATTACTTGTTTAGAAAACCCAAGTCTAGCACTAGCAGTAGTTAGCCTTGGATCCTGGCTTGGCCTCTCAAAGCACCTATAAGCCCAGAACTGGTGGTAGTCACCTGTGGATTGCTTGGTGACTCTTACCAGGTGACCCCAGAAGTGCACAGGCTACAATTGAACTTGACCTACAGCTGCACCCCTCCTAGGAGGTCCTTGCCAAGCACACCCAAGTGGCCTACTTTGACTAGACCAAAGCCAGAGCACTACTTAGGGGCAGCATTTGAGTAGGACACACCAAAAGAGCAGACTGGACAGAACTGAGTCCTGAAAAAGTAAAACATGCTCCATAGGTGTGACTCTTCATTGGTCACTTATCACAACCAATTAGCCCAAGGATCAATCCTTTCATTGACATGGAAACACCAACAAAGGCTCAACTACAACAGGTGGTCACACAACCTACACAAGAGACAAACCTTGAGCACCTGGTTCAGGTGACCAAGGAAGATGGTGCCATCTGGCCCCACAGGACACCTACCACATAAAGACACTCTACTAAGACCAAAAGACCTAGGAGCCCTACCTAATACATAAAAGCAAACCAAGGGAGGTAGCCAAAATAGGGAGTCAAACAAACATGTCTCATATGAAAGAACAGAACACATCTCCAGAAAAAGAACTAAACAAAATGGAGACAAGCAATCTACCAGATGCCAACTTCAAAACAATGGTTACAAGCATGCTCAAAAAACTTAAAGAAAGACAAGCTGAACTAAGTGAAAACTTTAACAAAGAGATAGAAAACATAAAAATGTAAATGGCAATTATGAAAGGAATAAGTTAGAAATGAAGAATCCAATATTTGAGCATATTAGAGGAAACAAACAAATTGGATGAAGCCAAGGATTGAATCAGTGATTTAGAGAATAGGATAGCAGAACACTCTATTAGAATAGCAACAAAAACAACAACAAAATACCCCCCCCCAAAAGATAGTTTAAGGGGTCTCTGAGACAACATCAAGTGTAACAATATTCACATCATAAGGGTACCAGAAGAAGAAAAGAGAAAAGAGAATTGAATACATATTTGAAGAAATAATGATGGAAAGCTTTCTTAACCTAGTAAAGAAAATAGACATACAACCCAGGAATTGCAGAGAGTTCCTAACAAGATGAACCCAAAGAGGCCCACCGCAAAACACATCATCATTAAAATTACAAAGGTTAAAGACAAAGAGAGAATCTTAAAAGCAGCAAGGGAAAAGTAGTTAGTTACAAAGAAGTTCTCATATGACAGTCAGCTAATTTCTCAACAGAAACTTTGCAGGTCAGAAGTGATCTGAAGAGTATGTTCAAAGTGATGAAAAGCAAGGACCTACAGCCAAGATTACTTTACACAGTAAATGTATCATTTAGAATTGAAGGACCTATAAAGATCTTCTCAGACAAGAAAAAGCTAAAAGAGTTCAACATTAATAAGCCAAGAATGCAGAAAATGTTAGAGGGACTTCTTAAGGAAGAGGAAAATTATGTATCAAAAATATTATTAATAAAGTGGCAATAACTACATAGCTATCAACAAGTATTTCAAGTAACAAAGAATTAAATGCTCCAATCAAAAGACAGAGTGGCTGAATGGATAAGAAAACAAGATCTGCCTACCAGAGACTCACTTCAGATCAAAAGACACACAGACTGAAAGTAATAGGATGGAAAAAAATTTTTCATGAAAATGGAAATAAAAAAAATCTGGGTTAACAATACTTAAACAAGATGAAATAGATTTTAAAACAAAGACTATAACAGGAAATAAAGAAGGACCCAGTAATTCTGCTTCTGGGTATTTATCTGAAGAAACTCAAAATATTACTTTGAATGGACATGTGCATCCATGTGTTGCAACATTGTTTACAATAACCAAGATATGAAGGCAACCTAGGTGTCTATCAATGAAGTAATAGAAAAAAAAAGAGGCTGTGCATATATACAATGTTATATTACTCAGTCATAAAAAAATAATAAAATTTTGTCATCTGCAACAACATAGATGGACGTAGAATATTGTACTGAGAGGAGTAATGCCATATGATTTCACTTACAGAATATTCAAAAAATATTCTGAGGGTTACAAGATGGGAAAGAAGTTGAGGAGATAGGGTGAAAGAGGAAGAAGAGATTAAGAAGTACAAATTGGTAGTTACAAAATAATCATAGATATATAAAATAATAGGATAAGGAATACAGTCTATAATATTTTAGTAACTATATACAGTGTTAAATGACTCAGATGAGTGGTAACTTTATTAGTTTTATAGATGTTTAATCACTATATCGTACACCTGAAACTAATATAATATTGTAAGCCAACTATAATTGAAAAACAAACAAACAAAAAAAAACATTTATATATTATTAAAAAATGAAGTGAGAAAATAATTATTTTTAAAAATAGTCATTTTGTTAACAGTGATTTTCTTTATGTCATGGCAAAGTAGAAAAAATATTATGAAATTTGTCATCATTAAGATGTCTCAAGGGAACCAAGCAAAATGGCGAAGAGGATAGAAGCTTCACTAATCTCCTCTTGCAACCACATCAAAGTTGAGAAGTCTGGAGCAAACATCAAGCAGAGTCAGCTGAGCGTCTAGATGAACAGAATCCCTAAAATTAGGGATAGAAATAAGAAATTACCCTGCAATGGATAGAGGTAGGAGGAGGTGAAGGTTCAAGGCTTCCCAGACTCCAGTGGTTGAGTGGGACAAAGACTATGGCAGCAGCAGATCGCAGCTGCAAATGCCTCTTAAAAGAGCTGTGTACTCAACAGACTTTCATGGTGACAGATCTGCTTACTCTGAGCATCAGAGCTAGGTTGGCTGTTTAGGGGACACCAAGGTGCAGATGCAATGCCACCATAGCTGAGATGGCATCAAACTGGATAAAAGAAATCTCTTTGCCCAGAGAATTCCCTTAAACTCTGCCTTCCCAACTTACCTCCCAATCCAAGCCACATTCAGTTGTGTCCTTGGTGAGTCCTGTACCACTTACTGAGCAGTGCCAAGACTCACACCGATGGCAGCTGTTCTCAGTTTCTGGCATGGCTTCTTGTATAAACACAACATCTGAGGATTGCTTGCTGAATGTTAGCAGATTGCCATGGAGGGTAACAGTGTAGGGCTAAACTAGGCCTGCAGCTGACCCCCTCTCAGGATTGTGTTGCTGGACATCTATACACAAGCAAACACTAATAAGTTGGAGAGACTTAGGAGCTTTGCTTATTACATAGAAACAGAGAAACATGGCTAAAACGTGAAAACAAAGAGGCAGAAACCAAATTAAAGAGCAGAATAGGAAAAAAAATAGAACAAGGAAAAATGGAGTTGAGCAATCTCACAGATGCAGAGTTCAAAACACTTTGTAAAGACACTCAATAAAATTAAGGGAGATGTAGATTAACTCAGTGAGAACTTTAACAAAGAGATAAAAAAATAAAAATGAAAATCATATAAGAGAACCAGTCAAAAATAAAGAACACATTATCTGAGATGAAGAATATATTAGATGGACAAAACTGAGTGGATAAAGAAGAGGATCAAACCAAAGATATAGAGGATGGGGAAGCCAAGGACATTCAATCAGAATGGCAAAAAAAGAAAAAGAAAAAGAAAGGAAGGAAGGAAGGAAGGAAGGAAGGAAGGAAGGAAGGAAGGAAGGAAGGAAGATAGGAAGGAAGGAAAGAAGAAAAGGCAACGCTATAATCATAATTTAAGGAGCTTATGGAACACTACTAAATGTAAAATTATTCACATCATATGGGTACCTGAAGAGGGAGAACAAGAAGCTGAATACATATTTGAAGATATAATGATGGAAAACTTCCTTAACCTGCTGAAGAAAATAAACATACAACCCAAGGTAACCAAAAGACTTCTTCAAAAATATGAATCCAAAGCAGCCTACACCAAGACAAATCATAATTAAAATGCCAAAAGTTAAATACAAAGAGTGAATCTTAAAAGCAGCAAGAGAAGTTAGTTCCCTACAAGGGAGCAACCATAGGACTGGCAGCTGCTTTATAAAAAAAAAAAATTCAGAGGTTTGGGAGAAACATGGTGGATTGAGAGATGTCTCTAGATCTCACCCCTTGAAAAAACAATCAGCTGAACATCTAAAACTCAACAACAAAAGAAACCACCCAAACTGCATACCACCATGACTGAGCATGGGATCTGTGCATAAGAGCTACCAAAGGTCAGAATCCTGGATGTCAGAAAGTAGACTGGCAGAAATAAAGAAGCTGACTCTAGCAGCTGCTGGAACTCCATGTTGGAAGAGGGGTAGGGGAGAAAGTGCAGAGAGGTCTCTGAATAGCCCTGGGAGAGTTGTGAGTTCCACACAGGCAGCGGCAGAGCCCAGTCATTAAGGCAGAAAGAAGAGAAGTAGGATGACAGAGAAATAACAGCTGATTTTTACCCGCTGCAGTTGCAAAATCTAGGCTGAGCTATAGACCCAATTCCCAACCCAGATGGCCCCTCTCATTATATCCACCAAGACGGAACACTGCCGAGCCCAAAGGGAATATGAGCAAATGCTACCATAACTGTTGCTAGCATGGACAGGGATTGATATTGAGAATAGAAAGTGTGATTAAATATCTACAAGAAAATAAAAAGGCATTTTTAAGGCTTTATATAAAGCAGGGATCCAAGAGGCTTAGATGCCACCTGCTGGGAACCAAAAGAACGGCACCTTCTTTGCAGCAGGCTAAAGAGAGACCTTATATAATAACTCTTATTTCTGAAAAGAAAGCAAAATACATTTCCATTAATGTCCAGGCTGAGAAATAGACCATTAAACACCAAGAACAACCAAGGTGACAAGCCATCGCAGAAAGAAAGAGAAAAATCTTCAGAAAATAAGCTTACAGACACAGAAATATGCAGCTTAAAAGACAGAGAATTCAGGATGGTAATTCTGAAAAAACTCAGTGAATTTCAAAGCGAGTCATATCGATGATTTTAGGAATTGAAAAAAAAAGAAAAACAACAAGATGAGCAGAATGAGTTCTTTAGCAAGGAAACTGAAACCCTCGAAAAGAACAGAATACAAGAATAGATCTTCAGAAGATAAGAAAAAAACATGCTGCAATAGCTGAAAATTGAAATAGCTAGTTTAAGAAAGACAGTAGAATGGAGGAAAGTATCAGTGATATCAAAGACAGAAATCTAGGGAAAAAAAAGTAAGAAGAGAGAAACTAAAGAATAAAAAAATAATAAAAGAGAAATATAAGGACTAGCTGACACCTTCAGTAAAGGAAACATAAGAATAACTGGAATTATCAAAGGTATGGAAAAAGAACAGAGACTAGAAAGCATTTTCAGATAAATAGTTGAGGAGAATTTCCCAAATCTAAGGAATGAGCTGGAGCTTGGAATTCAAGAAGTCCACACAGCTTCTAATGATCTCAACCCAAAAAGACCTTAACCAAGACATATTGTATTAAAGTTATCAAAAATCAATGACAAAGACAGAATTGTCAGGACAGTCAAAAAGAAGAACATGATAACTTATAAAGGAAAACCCATTAGATTATCATTAAACTTCTCAGCAAAGACATTACAAGCCAGAAAGGAGTGGAATCAAATATACAAACTATTAAGTAAAAGGAACTACCAGCCTAGAATAACGTATCCAGGTAAGCTACCCTTTAGAAATCTAGGATAAATAAAGATGTCTCCAAACATACAAAAATTGAGGGAATTCTCCACTACAAGGCCTGCACTACAGGGTATACTGAAAGGGGTCTGCTTACCTAAAGCAAAGTGAGAAAAAAAACACATAATTAGGTGTAAGGTGACTATCAGGAAAATAAAAGCAGAGGAAGACAACCCTTACTAAGAACAGAATATTATAAGCTTAAATAATGGTAAAAAAAATGCTAAACCATGATAGTGATGAATGTTCAGCACAGACAGGGAGAAATTGAGACAACAATGACTAAAAGGGGAGGATTCAAAGATGAAATTCACAAAGGGCAATAGAGACAAGGCACATGCAAAAGAAAATAGATGAATGTGTGTGTGTGTGTGTGTGTGTGTGTGTGTGTGTGTGTGTGTGTGTAATGATTCTTTATACATCCATAGTGGTAACCACACACCAAAGATTCAGAACTGACATATATAACATAAAACAAGAAGAACTGGAGGCATAACCCACAAAAGCTAACTAAAATAAAGAAACAAACACAAGGACAAGGAAGCAATGGAAACACCGAGCTACCAGAAAGCAAATGATAAAATGTCTATAAGAAGACCTCATATTTCAATAATCACCCTAAAAGTATATGGATGAACTCTCCAATAAAAAGATACAGTTGAAGAATGGATCGAAAAACAAAACCCAACCGTATACTGCCTCCAGGAGACACAACTCAGCTCCAAAGACAAATATAGACTCAAAGTGAAAGAGTGGAAAGTGATCTTTCAAGTAAATGGCATTCAGAAAAAAAGTGGGAATAGTAGTACTGATATCAAATGAAATAGTCTTCAATATAAAAAAGGTAAAGAAAGATACTGAGGGACATTGCATAATGATAAAAGGAATCATGAACCAAGAACACAAAAATACTTATTAATATCCATGCTCTTAATCAGGGAGCCACGAAATATGTAAAGCTATTACTAACAGAACTAAAGGGAGGAACAGACCAAAATAGCATCATAGTAGGGGATCTAAAACTTCAATGTCAAATATAGACAGATCATCCAAACAGAAAATCAATAAGGAAATAATGTGCTTAAATTTTACATTACACCAACTGTACACAATTGACATTTACAGAGCTTTCCATCCTAAAACTGATGCTTATACATTCTTTTCTAGTGCACATGAAACATTTTGAAGGATTGCCCACATACAGCGACACAGAGGAGCCTCAAAAAACATAAGAGGGTTAAAATCATGCCAAACATATACTCTGATTTTAATACAATGATTTGAAACTGGAGATCAACAGCTAAAAATAATCAGGAACAATCACTAATATATGGAGATTAAACAATATCCTACTGAAGATACTGGGCCAGAGAAGAAATAAAAAGAGAGATCAAGAGATATATAACAACAAATGATAAGGCTAGCACAACATATCCAACCTTTTGAAAAATGGCAAAAGCAGTCATAAGAGGAAATATCTTAGCATTACAGGCCTATCTCAAAAAAGCAGAAAGAGCTCAAATAAACAACCTAATGTTTCTTCTTTAAAAGCTAGAAAAAGAAGAACAAATGAAACCTAAAGCAGAGGGAATGAAATAATCAAAATTAAAGTAGAAATAAATGAAATTGAAAACAAAAAAAAATCAATAAAAAAATGCAACAAAGAGTTTATACTTTGAGAAGGTTAATAAAATTGACAAACCCCTGGCTAGATTCGCTAAAGAAAAAAGAGAAACAACACAAATAAACAAAATCATGGATGAAAGAGAGGAAATTATGATAGCCACAGCAGAAGTACAAAGGATCATTCAAGTATACTATGAGAAAGAATAAAACACCAAATTGAATAACCTAGAAGATATGAACCAGTACCTAGAAAGATATGATTTTTTTTAAATTGAATGAAGAAGAACTGAAAAATCTAAATAGATCAGCAGCATGGAAATTGAAATAATTGTGAAATTCCTACGAAAAATAAATGTCAAGTACAAGATTGCTTCACCAGTGCATTCTACCAAACATTCAAAGATGATTTAATATCTATTATCCTCAAACTCTTCCAAAAAATTGAAGAGGAAGCAATACTTCCCAACTGATTTTATGAGGCCAATATTAGCCTAATATCAAAAGATAACACACACACACACACACACACACACACACACACACACAGAGAGAGAGAGAGAGAGAGAGAGAGAGAGAGAGAGAGAGAGAGAGAGAGAACTACAGACCAATATTTATCATGAAAAATCCAGATGGAAAAATCCTAAATAAGATACTAGTGAACCAAATATATTAACATATTAAAAGGACTGTACACCATAACCAAGTGGAATTCAACAAATGCAAATTAATGTGACACACCATATAAACAAATTAAAGAATAAGAATCAGGTGATCATATAATAGATGCAGTAAAAGCCTTCAACAAGATACAGCATCCGTTTAGGATCAAAACATTTAACAAAAACAGAATGGAAAGAATGTAGCTTAAAATAATAAAGACTGTAAATGACAAATCCCCAGCCAACATTACACTTAATGGTGAAAAACTTAAAACCTTCCTTTTAAGATAGGGAACAAGGCAAGGCTGTCTATTATCGCAGTTTTTATTCAGTACAACCCTGGAAGTCTTAGCAAGTGCAATCAGGCAAGAGAAAGATGTAAAAGGCATCCAAATAGGAAACAAAGAATTCAAACTGTAACTATTTGCAGATGACACAATTCTCCATGTAGAAAACCCTAAAGCCTCTACAAGAACACTACTAGAAACAATAAACAAATATAAGAATGTTTCTGGATACTAAAATCAATGTTCAAAAATCCATAACGTTCCTATAATACTGAAGTGTCAGAAAAAAAGGTGAAAAAAATAATTTCTTTTGCAATTGCAACAAAATAATAAAATGCCTAGGAATAAATCTAATGAAATATGTGAAGGACCTGTATAATGAAAACTATGAGACCCTATTAAAATAAATTGAAGAAGATACAAAGAAATGAAAAGGTATTCTGTGTTCTTGAATTGAAGAATCAACAGTTAAAATGACCATTTTATCTAAAGCATTATACAGATTTAATGCTATCCTCATAAAAATCCTGTTGACATTTTTTAAAGAAAAATAACAAAATCATTGGATTTGTATGGAAACATTAAAGATCCTGAATGCCAAGGCCATCCTGAGAAAAAAGAACGAGTCTGGAGACATCATTCTGCCTTTTTTCAAATTATAGTACGTATCAAAACGGCATGATATAGACAGCAAAACAGACATACAGACCAGTAGAATAGAATTGAGAGTCCAGAAATAAACCCATATTTATATGGGCAAATAATATTTCACAAAAATCCAAAAATATACAATGGAGGAAGGAATGCCTCTTCAATAAAAAGTTCTGGAAAAATTGGAAAGCCATCTGCAAAAGAATGAATCTAGCTAGAATCTTGTCTATCACCACAATCCAAAATTAACTTGAAATGGATTAAGGACCTGAATATAAGACCTGAAACAATAAAATACATTGAAGAAAACATAGGAACTAAACTCAAGAAAGTGTCTGTACAACAACAACAACAACAACAACAAAAAACCATCAACAAGGTAAAGTGACAACCATCTGCATTAGGACATACATTTGCAAGAAACATCTCTGATAAGGGCCTAATATCTAAAACATAAAAGACCTTATACAACTCAAAAATAACTGAAAAAAAGCGTATCCAATCAATAAATGGACAGAGTACTGGAACAGACAATTCTTCTTAGAAGATGTACAAATGGCCAACAAATATATAAAAAGATGCTTAACATTGCTAGCTATTAGGTAAATGCAAATCAAAACCAAAATGAGATTCCATCTCACATCTGTTAGAATAGCTATAATCAACAGGACATATAATAACAAGTGTAGGAGAGGATGCAGAGAGAAAGAAACCCTCATACACTGTTGGTGGGACTGCAAATGGGTACAGCCACTATGGAAAACAGTATGAAATTTCCTAAGAAAACTAATAATTGATCTACCATATGATCCAGCAATACCTCTACTGGGTATTTACCCCAAAGACTTGAAAATTCATATCTGAAAAGATATCTACACACTGACATTCATAGCAGTGTTATTCATGGCGGCCAGGACATGGATGCAACTGAAATGTCCTCTGATATGTTATTGGTTAAAGAAGCTTTGGTACATATACACAATGGAATATTACTGAACCATAAGAAGAGATGAAATACTGTTATTTGCGTCAACATGAATGGACCTTGAGATAATCATGCTGGGCAAAATATGCCAGACAGAAATAGTTAATAATCACATATCACTTATATGTGGATATAAATCTAAAAATAACAAATTAACAGGAGTAACAAACAGAAACTCATGGATATGGACTATAGACTACTGATTACCAGAGGGTAAGTGTTGGAGGTAGGAGAGAAGTAGACTGGGTAAAGTACATCAAGTATGTGGTGACAGAAAGAAATCTAACTGCAGGAAGTAAACACACAGTGCAAAAAAAAAAAAAAAATAAATATATATATATATATATATATATATATAAATATATATACACACATACACACACACACACACACACACACACACACACACACACACACACACACACACACCTGACTGTTAAAGTGTTTATCTGAAATTTATTGGGTTTCATTTACCAATATCACCATTAAAAATAAATAAATTTAAAAAAAACAGGAATAAAATGGTAATTACTACATAGTTATCAATAGTACCTCAGATGGAAAATAATTAAGTGCTACAACCAAAAGATGGGATAGTTGAATGGATTAGAAAACAATACCCTTACATATGCTGCCTGCAAAAGACTCACTTTAGATTAGGAGACACACACTAAGTGAAATGAAGAGGATGGAAAAATATATTGCCTTGATATACCTAGAGAGTATTGCACTGAATGAAATGTGTCAAATAGAGAATGACAAATATAACATGATTTCACATACGTGTGGAATCTAAAGAACAAAATAATAATAACAACAAAAATAGAAATAAACTCATAGATACAGAGAATATTTTGATGGCTAATAGATGGGAGAGTTTTTTTGGGGAATGGTGAAAAGTGCAAAGGATTTAAGAAGTATAAATGATAGATACAAAATAGTTATGGAATTATAAAATGTAGCAAAAGGAAAATAGTAATGTAATAAATGTGTAAGAGGGAAGAGGGGTATTAGATTTAGTGGAGTGATCACTTTGTGAGTTATATCAATCTCTAGTCACTGTGTTATACAACTGAAACAAATATATTATTCTTTGCCAACTATAACTGAACAAAAATTTCATTGAATTGTACAATTTAAACATAAACAACTAGTTATCTATTATACTTCATTAAAGTTGAGAAAAATGTGAAGTGTATGTGCTGCCAAATATTCTTGTGGGGATGTATTTGGTACGACTTTTTAAAAATCGTTATAATTAAAAATATAGTATTATGCTGGTTTCAGATGTATAACACAATGATTCAATATATGTTTATTTTGCAAAATGATCACCACAATAATTCTAGTTAATGTCCATCACCACACACAGATACATTTTTTTTTCTTGTGTGAGAACTTCATCTTTTCAACATTGACTATGAATATAAGCTGTGGGCTTATTATACATAGTCTTTATTATGCTGAGGTACATTTCCTCTATATTCATTTTTGAGATTTTATCACAAATGGATGTTGAATTTTGTCAAATGTTTTTTCTTCTTCTATAAGATAATTGTATAAGTTTTATCCTTTATTTTGTTAATGTGATGTATAACACTGATTGATTTGTGGATGTTGAACCATCTTTGCATTCCTTGAATAAATTGTGCTTGATGAAAAAAAAAGTCTTACACTTTAAAATTCACATCAGAGGATTTAGTAAATTTAAGCATTCTAAGAAAGTAGTTAATTGAGTCAATTACCTTGTTTTTAAACTTGTTTGTATCCCATCCTTACTTTCAGATTGAAGAGGTACAATTAAATAATGTAGTTAAAAATCCTCTGGGCTATCTATTCCCACAGACTTTCAAATGTATTTAAGACAAAGGACTGCTAAAGCAATTATAACTTGTTATTAAACTCCATGAAAGCAGAAAGCATTTCTTGTTGTTAAACATTTTATCTTCAATTTTTACCATAATGCTGTTGTTGAATGATGAGCATGGAGAGATCCTGTGATATCTGTTTCCTAATGTCTGTAATAACTCTTTTCCAGGGTTTTATATTTTTCTATAGTTCTCAAGTCAATCAACATTCAAGGGGATTGTAAGATATTATTATTTCCTTATGAGTATAAAGACATATTTTTATATCAATTTAAAATAAGCCACCATTGTGGAAAATATCTACCCCCACTTTGATTATGAGACAATTGAGCCCCAGTTAGAATTAGTAACTTTCTTAAAGTCACATAGGTAGAGTTCAGTTTTAAAATCAGTCAGTCTGGAGCTCCTGGTAACCAAATTAGTTATTCTAACTCAGTCTTCTTCTAAATAAATTATGAATATAGTTATCAGGTGTCCTTTTGACAGCCAGCAAAATACTTAAGGTAGTTGTACTCTTTTTGATATACTCAATATTCAGATTTCAAACTGGAAGAAATTATTACATAATATCACTATCAAACGTAAGCAGGATATTTAAATCTGCATTTGAAATTGTGAAAAATGTAAGCATCATTGTTCCCAGGCTAAAAACACTCACTTATTCAATAAAGATTTATCAATCTTGGCACTGTTTTAGTTGCTGATAACAATATCCATAGAAATGTTTTATACTAATTTAATAAAAAAAAAAAATCTCTAAATTACAGTTGTTTCTTGTAGCATCAAAAGTAGATGTGATTTAGGCATTTTTACAGGGTAAACAAAGACTCAGTTACCTTTGTGTTCTCCGAAACTGAGTTTTTATTAGCTCAGTCACTAATAAAAGCTCTGTAAATATTAATTTTAGTTAAAAATCAGTTAAGGAAAAAATTTAATTCTCAGTGTATATTTTTTGATTTACTGAGAAAAACTAAGACTGGCATTTTTCTCTAAAAAACACAATTTATTATTATTTTAAATGACAAAAGGTGACAAATTATCTGACATACCCCTGAGTGACTATTTTACTAAAAGTGATAAAAGTACCATCAAAGAGGGTTGTATATTTAAGATATGTCATATATAAGATTTTTCTTATATTTAACCTCCATTTTTTTTGTTCAGTGCACTGTGTTCTGTAGAAACCCACTCTTTTCTTCACACAGGTTTATTTGTGCACATTTTATCCATTAACCTGGCTACATAAGAGCATGGTTATTTTGCTTACATCTAAATTGCTATTTTACTGTTTGTGAGCTATCGATAGTAGTGTAAATGGAATTGTTCAAATGGTTACAAGAATTAAACCATTATATAAATCTAGGAATTAATCACAAGTATAATTATAGGCATTTGTTAGCTAAAAAATTGAGCCTTCTACATTATGGTGGAAAAGGTTGAACGTTAAGTAGGAATGTCTTTTTCAGAATGGTAGTTAACATTTAGATGTACTATTAAATCCTTCAGGCAGAATTATTTTGAACAGAGAAACTAAATAAAAAAGTTATTTTTCTAGTCAGCGTTGTCACACTAATATATCTATATCTACATCTACATCTACATCTACATCTACATCTATCTATATCTATCTATATCATCTATATCTATATCTATCTATCTCTATCTCTATCTATCTCTATCTCTATCTCTATCTATCTATATCTATGTCTATCTATATCATCTATATTATCTATATCTATATCATCTATCTTTCCCTATCTCTATCTCTATCTATCTCTATCTATTTCTATCTCTATCTCTATCTCTATCTCTATCTCTATCTCTATCTCTATATCTCTATCATCTCTATCTCTATCTATCTCTCTATCTCTATCTCTATCTCTGTCTCTGTCTCCATCTCCATCTATATCTATCTATATCCATATTCATATCCATATCCATATCCATATCCATATCCATATCCATATCTATATCTATATCTATATCTATATCTATATCTATATCTATATCTATATCTATCTATATCATCTATATCTATATCTAACTATTTATATCTATCCATATCCATGACTATATTTCATCTATATCTATCTATAGCATCTATATCTATATTTATAGATATATTTACAATAGATGCTAATTTGAAACTTAGCCTTTGTATATGTGTTACAACAGCAAGTGATTAATGGAAATGAAGTGAAGAACAAACATAGGGAAAAACATCAAATCATAATTTGCCATCATATTTATAGCATTTTAGAGTTTAAATGGAAATGTCTACTTCAAACCCAAATTTATGTTATCAAAAGTATCCGATATTCAGAGAAGTGATTTACCTAAAGTAATATGTAGCTGGGACTTTTGATTTACAATCTAGGATTTTACCACTAACCTATAGAGTGCTTTCTTTGTCTTTATCTACTTATAAAATGTCAAAATCACCATCTCTTTCAAACTTTTAGAAAATGTCTGTGATTAACTTACTGTGCTAGGATGAAAAACAGTTTCACACACAGGAATTTACACCTCATTGGCAATTTCCCGTGGGAGTCCAAGTGAATTTGAATAAAAAAGAAAACATAAAGAACAAGAGATTGAAAAAAGTAGAACCAAATTAGTCTTAGAAGGGGCTACTTGAAAAATATGGTAACTAATTCAGACAAATTTGTGAAAAAAGATATAGAAGAATGATTGAAGCTGACAAAAAATTGATTGAGATTTTCAAATAAAGCATATACTAATGAAGAAAGACAAAGTGTATTCACTTTTAATTAAAAGAGTCAGATATATTCCAATTATTTTTATTAGTCTGCTATTAATAATTTCCCTTAATATTGTGACATCAAGACTCTTGCAAAAAATTGAAGTTTTAAAAACTTACCTATAATAATGAAAAATCCTATGAAATGGCTCTACTGGAGAACTTTTCTTATTTCCTTATTTTGATTGCTTTTTATTTATGGTTTAAATTAATAAAATGTATTCTTTAAAAATAATTCAATGTTTTTCAACAATAGTTTACAGACAAAAAAAGCATTGCATGTCTCTAATTTTCATTTGTGACATCAGCAGGACCAAATGAACACAAATCAAATATCCTTGATATAAAATATGTTGCCAAATATTTCTCCAAATTATTCCCCAAACATCATAGGGACAAAGATACAAATTCCAAGATACAGAACACATTAACAAACCAAAAAGTATTTTTAAAAATCAAATATAAGAATCTTTAAACTTTTATTTTTAAAATGAAATGCTTAGGAATTAAAGTGTAATTTAATATAATCATAAGAAAGCACTATCCTTTCTAGAATATTAAATTATTTTTAAGTCATATAAATATAAAATAACATTTACTTTGCTTGACTTCAATGAGGATGGCGAGTAAGATTTCAAGATAATAAAATTAAAATTAAATATCATTTTGACAGAAAGTTTTTTAATTTTATTTTATTGAATGATATTTCAATTAATATAAGACAATTAACATAATCTAACCACTTCTTGATAATTCAAAATACATATTAAATACATCTTTTATTGTACTATGTAAGAGTAATGTTCATGGCTATCTTTCAGCTATTCTATTGTTTTTCTTGAAGTCACATTTTGAGCTTTTATTTCTCCTGCAACCATTAGAAATGCCTCTAACAGTTCCCCCAGTTTCTTCTTGTTTTAATTCCAATCTTTACTGGACCCAGGAACCAGATAATCAATATTTAGGTTAAAGCAAAGTCAATACATCTCTAATTGAGAAAAAGGCATACTTCAAGGCTAGGATTTTTGTGACAAATAGTACTTTCAGGTAGTGTGGCCGTTGATAGATGTTCAATGACATACTTTTGGTTTTCAAATGACCAAAACCATTATTATGCATCACATTAATAGATATACAGGTATATTTAAACACATGGCTTAAATCTTATTTTTTAAGATAGGTTTAGCTTTGACATTAATCTGGATTATAATTATTTTTAATTTTTATTGATCGTAATTTATTCTTTCTATTCTAATAATGATGATTGCTCTCTAATAAAAACAAATATCAGATGCAATCTCTATTACCCAACTGCAAAAAGACTGTTTTGTGTTTAATTTCAGTGCAGGACAGGGCCAATTCTTCCAAGTGGTGGGGTGAGGGAAACCAAGCCTTACATGACAGAAAGTGGTTCTTGGCAGAGAGTGTAGAAAGAATTCAACACATATGTCAAAGTGAGAGTCAAAAGAAGAGTTTATTGGAGAAGGAGTAACACTCTATATACATAGTGTGGTCTCCTCTCAGAGGCAGAGAGTGAGAAATCCTAAGAGAAACTCAGAGTAAAAGAGACAAAGGAGATGAGAACGTTGAGAGAGATAGAGTAAAGGCACTGAGAGTAAAGGCACTGAGAGAAACAGAGTAAAAACAATGAGAGGAAAATATTTTATTTTGTGTGGACCAGCCACTTAGAGACTGCTTTTCCTGTTTCCTCTTCACAAGTGTGGTAAATGGGTTGTTAGCAATCCCAACAGAAATCTGCTTTTGCTCTGCAGGTGTCCTCATATTCTGGGTACAGAGTTGATCACCATATTGCAATCTCTGAATGTAGTTTGATTTACTCTTTAATTCTCTTGCCTCCTCCCTTCATTAATTTAACAAAACTAGTAATAAAGTTTTTATTTTTTAAAAAATAAAAGTGTATTTTAACAATCAAATATCTAGGATTTGAAATGTGTTTACTATATCTAGGGTGGTCTAAGTACAAAGTCAAAGTGCTTGAATTGTTGGTATTTCTATAAACTCAATTTATTAACCACATAGGATTTTTTTTGTAAAGTTATATTCAAATCTATGAACACATCCTCAATGAAAAATATCATTACACTGAATTTAACTTTTTGTTTTACATTTTTATTATTGATAGAAAATGGAAAAAGTCTATTTTATATTTATTAAACTCTCGTTGGAAATACACTAATGTAACTCAGAGTCAGAAACAAGCTAAAACAAAATTGGCACTGAGGCGAGAAACTAAACAAAGATATGATCAGATGTTTCTTAATAAAAGAGAGGTTTTATGTCTGAGGCACCCAAGTCACTGAGATAAACATTTATTATTATTATTATTATTATTATTATTATTATTATTATTAAAGGTGAATGGCAACTTAAAATCTATGTCTAATACTTCATTTGACCCCTAGATTTTAAAAGAATTTCAGTTGGAATATCCAGAAAAATCAGCAAAAAGTTTTATTGTCAAGTTTTTATTTAACAATTTAAACAAATATCTAAGTTTTCTTCTTATAAGATTTGCATCAATTGCATGTGGAGTGCCTTTATGTATTGCCCAATTATATTAATAAAATTATTCATTTTTAAAGCATTGTATTTGTACTATCTTACTTGAAATACATAACCATCTGCTCCCTTGGTTTTAAAAATGTAAAATTCAACTGGGTTTGTATGGCTAGTTTGGTTCATTAGCAACCTTCCTCTAAAATTTAGGTAACAGGCTTTTCATTTAAATAGAACACATTTATAACTTCTTTGGAAAGTGTTGTGGTGCATGAGCTACAAGATGGAGAAAAGCAGATCCCATTTTCAGAAATAGAGCTCCTCATATTTCTCATTCTAAATTTTAAAGTGTAAATCTGCTTTTATTTAAAAAATAATTCCAGTTTTATACTCATTAAATGAATATTTTAATTATTTTTCTAAATTATATGTATATATTTGAGGAACACACATTTTCATATATATAATTTATATATACACAATATTATGAGCTAAACTGTTTCCCAAAATGTATACTTTGTTTTCCTAATCCTTAATACCCAAGAATGTGACTATTTGGAGACAGAGCCTTTAAAATGGTATATAGGTTAAATGAAGTCATATGGGTAGGCCTTAATTTAATCTTACTGGTATTCTCATTAAAAGATGAAATTAGATATGTAAAGAGGCATGACAAATGAAAGAGCACAGAAGAAAAGCAATGTGAGGATGCAGCGAGAAGTAAGTGAGAAAGGCCTCAGAAGAAATCAAACATACAGAACTGTGAAAAATTAATTTACATGGTTTAAGGTCACCAGGCTGGCAGCATTAACAAATTAAAATATACATATACACTAGATCATCGTACACTATTCTATATTTTCTTGCCAAGTGATAATATAATATTTAAATTTTTAACTCACGTGTTATTAAAGATAGTTTTCATTGACATAAGGTCTTCACAAGGCAATGTATAATATCTGGTAAATTTTTAAATATATATATATTTAAAATTATACACACACACACACATATATGTGTGTGTGTGTGTGTGTGTGTGTGTGTATTATTTCAACTCCTAGGTACATACAACCAAAAAACACTTGCATATGTGCATAAGAAGACATTTATACACTGTAATGGCAAAACAATAATGAAAGCAATATAAATGCTCATCAGTAAAGGTACATATAAGAATATTATAGTATGTGAATACAATGGAATACTTACTATATATGTGAAAATGAATGAAATAGGTTTGTATTCCTAAACATTAATATATAAGAATAAAATATGTGAAAAAACAAATTGCACAATGATACAAGAAATATGCATTAATATATATTTAAAACATGCAAATACTAAAACTACCAATATATACATATACACACATGTAACAAAATATTTACCCATATTGTAATAATAAAAATATTCATACTAATAATATGCTCTGATAAAGTTGGGAAGAGAATTAAGCTGAGGAAAAAGATAAAGACTTTTAAAAGATGTTTTCCATGTTAAATACATATATACCATAAAATAATAAACAAAAAATGTTTTCAAAAATGTAGAATAATTTTGTTAATTGTGAAAAGTGATATCATGGGCGTTTGTTGCAGTTGTTAATGTATTGTTTCTAAAATTTTTAGTAAATATAAATGAAAAGTAAACCCTAACAAAATATGATATTATGTACTTTTATAATTTTGTTAAAATGTGGGAAGAGAAGGCAGTATCAATGGTAGCACTTTCCAATATCCTGGTTTTTCTAGGGTTAGGGGGTGGGAGAAGATTTTTTTTTAAACCGAACTCTTCATTGCAATATACAAAATAATTACTCTGATTGATATTAAATTTTATTGAAAACAAAATGAACTAAAAAGCAAATAATACTCTATGTTGGTGAAAGTGGAAGAAAAGAATGAGTCCTTCAAAGGAGGAAGAGAGACAGTTGGGGGAAAGTTCTATGGCTGTGACCCCAGGTGGTCACTCACACTGCTCCATTTTTACTTTCTGTGGTCTCAGGAAAGTCTGATTTTTCCTTCTCTTTCATCTCTGTATTTGGTTGGAAATTTCACCAGCTGTCCACATGACCATCTTGACTTTCCTCAAAGTATTTCTGGCACTCAATTTCCCATTTGGCTTTTCAATCTCTTCTTCCCTTTGTCACTTCCTTTCATGCATCTCTTTGGCTTCACCTTCCTTTTAATTTTCAGCTTAGCAGAGTTTCATAGTCTGTTTGTATACTGCTTCTTGGAACGCCTCTGAATCATCCTCCTCCACATATATAGATTTTCCTTTCTTCTATAGTTGCTTTTTTCTTTCTTCCACAGTGTGTTCCACATATTCTTTCCCTGCATGAATTACATCCATGGCCCTCTTCTTTTGTTCTTGATACAATAACAACTTGTAAGCTTTGTCCACAGCTTCAAAACTCTTTGTGCTTTGTCAGCATCATCTTGATTTGTCAGGATGCACCAGTATGGAGAAATGCCAAAACCTCATTTTTATTTATTCATTTGTCACTTCAGGATCTATCTGAAGGACCTCAAATGGGTTCAAATTAAAGTAAGAGGAATCAGGACGGGTCAATCTTTCAATATGATTTTTGGATGTTAGAACTAAATCTCTCTTCTCTATTTGTTTTACCTCACTGTAGAAAGTCATAAATACTTCCCCCATGCTGCTGCCACCCAAAACCCCACTCTCTCCTGGAGCCATCATTTCCCTGGCCCCACTACCATATGATTTCAATGTATTCTTAATTCCACTTACTGTATTCTTTGTGTCTGACAGTTTTTAAATATTTTCTATACCCATCTTTATGTTTCCTATGACTTTATTGAAGTTCTCACAGAGTTCATCTACTCTTCTCCTAATTTCATTGAACACCACTGAAAACTGGTTATCAGTGTTTTAAACTCTGCATCTGATAGATTGCTTTCATTTTGTTTGTTTTTCTCTTGTGCTTCGTTCTATATTTTCATTTTGAATATGTTTCTTTGTCTACCTACTTTAGTTGCTTCTCTGTGTCTGTTTCTATGTATTAGGCAGAGCTGCTATGTCTCCCAGTTTTAGTAGAAGATCCTTAAGTAGTGGGTGTCCTGTGGGGCCCAATGACACCATCTCACTTGTCACCTGAGCTGGGTATTTCAGTTGTGTTCCTTTTATGGTTTGTATGTGCTCTCCTGTTGTATTTGAGTCATGGCTACTATTTGACCCTCTGGTTGATTTGTTGTGAGAATTGGCCTTGACTACAATGGAGGAGCTGTTGTGCAAAGAATGACCTTATGAAACAGAATTTGCTTTCGCACGGTTTTGACAGCTGCCTAGTCTGCCCTTTGAGTATTTTTGTGTGTGTGTGTGGCTATCTTTTGGTGGTGCTCTGATGTGGTCTAAAGCTGGCCACCAGGTGTGTTGGTTCTGGAACCTCTTAGGAGGAACTCCATTGCAGGTCATGGTCAGATGCTTTCTGTGCCCTGCCCAGGATTACTTTGTATGAGGTAAAAATTGATCTGCAAAGATTTGACACTTGTGATGGGTTTGGAATTGCCTAGGAGAGGCTATTCTGTATATAGAGACTGGCTACTGCTACTATCAGTTTTGTGACTGCTAAGCAATAGGTTCAAAGCTTGCTAAGGCTAGACACTGCTTTTTCAGCCTTCATGAACCTTTGAGAGAGTTTTGGAAAGTTTGCAGCATGAGCCAAGACAGGCTGTTGTGTGAAAAAGCCACTGGAAGTGAGTTGGATTAGCCCAAAATTGGGGGAAGTGTCTCAGGGAATCATCAGCGTAGGGCAAATGATGTTAGCTAAGTTGATGGATACTGAAATATGGCATCTGTTTGCTTCTGCAGGCTGGGTTGAAGGTGGGCTCAACAAAGAAACAATACTTTCTGCCAACACTTCCATCTAGGAGAAAGCTGCTGCTCTAGCTTTCTCCCTGAAGCAGAGAATTTGATTTCTCCCCGTATGTTTTGCACTTTCTTAGCTGCTTTACTAGGGCTAGAACTCAAGTGAGTGAATTCATCAGTGAGTAAGTTTATGCTCAGGCCCTTTTAAAGATATGTCTAGGACTCTAGCAGCCCTCCATCTCACTATGCCACAATCTCCATTGGTTTTCACAGCCAGATGTTATGCTGACTTTTTTTCCCAGCACTTAAATGCTTGACTGGAAAGCCTGGTGTGAGACTGAGACTCATCATTTTTCAGGGTTGATTTTCAAGAAATCCCTCTTCATTTTCTTTTTTAAAAAAAATTATTTATTTTTTTCTATTTATTTATTTCTATTATGATGATTTTGGTTAACAGAATCATGTATGTTTCAAATATACAATTCAACACTAAGACATATGTATTGCATGTGTGTTCACCATCCATGATTAGATTTCTCTCTGTTTCCACATATTTGACCTCTTGTTTCTTAACCATTACTCATTTCTGTGATACCAGGATGTTACACATCACCACTCCTTCTATCATTCTCTATGTGACTTCTTCTTCATATCCCTAGTTATAAGAATCCTATTCAGCTAGTCTTCAGGTGATTCTTAATGATGGTTGTTCTGCAGTTTAGTTGTAATTTTTATGTGGTTGTTAGAGGGAGAAAGCACAACATTTACCTACTCTGTCATCTTGACTGGAGGAGCTGCATTATGCACTTATGTACTTTTAAAAGTACTGAAAGTTTTTGCATCATGACTAAAAACTGAAATCTAATTGGAGAAAATCTAAGCTTTTAATTTTCAGTTTGTGTGACGTTGTTCTAGACATTTTTGCTATTAAAAATAAATTGATAGAAATTAAAAAGTAATTTAAAATGAGAAAGGTATGATATTCCTTAAGATTGGATGTACATTACTCAGAACATTTTCTGATAATGACTTTTGTCATTTTTTGTCGTTTCAAGAAAATTATATATATATGTGTGTGTGTGTGTGTTTGTATGTGTGTGTGTATACATATATATGTATGTATGTGTATGTATGTATATATATATGTGTATATGTGTGTGTGTGTGTGTGTGTGTGTGTGTGTATATATAAAACTTATTTCTAGTCTAGTCTCTTCTCTGAGTATGAAGACAAGCCTGCTGAATTGTATAGACAGGAATCAATTGTTGAATAGAATGAAGAGTTCTACTAGGAATTTCACAACTAGTTTCTACTGAGTAAGCACATGACTTTCTAAATTTCTTACAGATAAAATTAATGCATATAATATAATAAACATTTCCTGAATTTTAAAATCAAAGTTGATCTAGCTTAAAAAGCAAAGTTTGCAATCAATCTTAAAGGAAGGAGTTATAGTCATAATTTACCAACATTTAGAAAATCAATTGTCATTTCTAGCTTATGCAGCTCTCCAAAACTTGCATTTTTGACATTTTTGTAAAATTAACTTTTAGCATCTCTGTAGTAATTCACATTGATTGCAAAGCACTTGATCAGAGACAAAGCAATAAACTCCAAGCCCTGATGCTGCTAAGGTCAGCAAATAATCCAGTTATGATTTCATTTTTAAAATGTTTTACATCAGGGAATTTTTGTTCTTGAACTCAGAAATCATCTTCATACCAGAATTGTCTAAATTATCTAAACTAACTTCAATATCTTAAGTGTTAATAATTGCATTTCAATAATATGTTTCATTAAAGTACCTCTAGAAACTTAACACACATCAAGTAAGGTATAGCATGCCCCCTGTGAAGCAGGTCATGATTGTTATAGACTCTGTGACACAGTGTAGTAACTGAATGAAGGTCATGGAACAAATTGATAACAAAGTAGTAGAATGCCACAGTTCAAATTAAAACCTTGTTTTCTCTCTTAATTTTATGTTCAGTTTCTTAAATGTTATTTGCATTTCATTCACTTTTAATTATAAATAAAGTAGAAATTCAATACTTCAAATACTATGAATTTAAAATGCATAATTATAGGTAGCTTAACCAATTTGGGTCTACACAAGAGTAATCAATTTATGTCATAATTTTTAAATATTGTTTGGATTCTATACTTCCTACTCATGACAAATCATTATTACAAGCCACTTGAATTTAAATATTAATACTGATATTTATTCTTATGTATAATTTTCTCATAAAATATTCAAGTAAAATCTTACTCTGTATATGTTATTATTTCTACTTCCTATAGAACCCATGCCAGTACTCATAATTACACATAGTCAATAGATGATCACTGTCATACCCTAGAAAAAACTATAATAAATAGTTAATAAAGAAATAATTGATTCTTGATATAATGTTTTGTAGTATCTACTTAAAGTATCTCACTTGGACAGGCATTTTACTATGCAACACTAAAAGAGGGTTCAAAGAAACTCATCTGGAAAAAGTTTGGCAAAGGGAAACTAAAATAATAAAATGATTGGTTAGATAAACATACCAAGACAACATTAGGACTTGTGAATCTAGGAAGATGAAAGGTGTGGGAGATATGATAAAATTTTATAAAGACAAGAAATGTGTGACAAAAGATTTTTAGGTCCTTGAAAAAAGACTCTAACATTTCTTTAATTTTAAAACAGGCACTTTATCACCATGGGAATATCTATTTAAATAGCAGTTTTTTTTGTCAGGTAATGAATGCATTAATACCCCAAAATGACACCAGCAGAAAGTATAATTATTAAAAATATTTTCAGCTGCATTCCATAATTAGAGTTGAAATTTATATATAACTTATTAGATTACAGGTATTTCGTAGAAACAAATACATGGTAAAAGTTATTGCATCTTTTAAACAAATGTTTTCTGGGTTGTTTATGGAGCTTATATCTTGGAAACTCAATATTGAATATGCATTTAATTTGTACAAGATGATTATAATATAGAGACCATTTAACTGTTTGAATAAATCACTTGTTTACTGAATATGCTGAGGCAAAGGTACAATTTTCCCTAACAACTTATGGTCCTTTTTGTCATCCAGCCTCTCAACTTCTATGTCACATTTTTGTTATAGGCAAGGATGTTATATATATTTAGTGGTTAAATATCAGAGCTCTGCTTATGAATTAAGAGACTTCTAAACATTCGTATATTTCTTCAGTATAAATTCTTCTTAATTAAATTAAATTAAATTAAATATTTTGCATAATAGACCTTCCTTTTTTAAAGTTTTTCTCATGCAGTGGGAATTTTTTGTTTTAATCATTTCATTAACTCCCCCCCCCCAAAATCGGTAAAGGAGAAAATACATGTCAGTATGAAAACTTAAAGGGATAGAAAACATTAATGCACAATATGATATTTATATGTAATGTTTAGATGAAACAATAAAGATGAAAAGATTTCGTTCTTACAAGATCATTTCAGCAAAGACAGTTTCCTTGGTATTTAATCATCTTAGGAGAACCTACGTGAAACATATATAAAATGCTCTAAACTCTGTATCATTCTCTCCTAATCTGCACCAGGCATCTTAAAAATTACCTGTTTATTATTTACTAATTACAGACATGATTAGTATTGGTAAGTGAGTGACAATACATATTAAATTTATGTCATTTTGAATGTCATCTGACAAGCACTGACTCACATCTTGTAGGCCAGCAAATATAATGAAATGATAAAGAAACTCTAAAACTAAATTCTAAAATAAAAATCAACATTATATTTTAGCTCTGTTTATTTAAATCATAACTAATTTAAAACCCAGTAATATATTTTTTTAATATTAGTTTGTGGTGAGACCTCAAATAAAAAAAAGTGTGGGCGGAGTAAGGGACATGGGGGAGTAGAGATGAAAAATAGTGACTACTGCTAATTTCAAATGATTTAATTTAACTGTATTTCTATGCTAGCGTTGGGATAGTTACTTTATAAATGCCAAAGAAAGCAAAATATATGTATAGCAATAAGAGCTATCTGTTAATGTAAAAGAATGTTAATTGAATTCTTTTATTCTTCAATAAGACGAAACAATATCATACATTATATTGCAGCCTCATGTACAGATAAAATAACATAAAAGAAAGGCTATTGAAATGATAGAACTGAAAAATTAACTCAGATTTGCTTCTTTAACTCCTTTTAAGCATCTTTTAAGTAGAAGATAGAGAAGTTGTAAACATAACAGATCATTTTACTCACAGTAACTTTTACAAAGATACCAATTAAAATTATAATCTCTAATTTATTGCTAATAACAGCACGTACTTTTTAAAATAAAATATAAAAACAGCTATTTATTTTAAAGGACAACTGAGACTTGATAAATGATTTGGTCACACGTATACACACCACACACACACACACACACACACACACACACACACACACACACACACACACACTTTTTAGGGAAGTCAGGGGCCAGGAAAGTGTAATGCTTAGAATTAATGTACTAAAATACAAAGAGCAAATCTATCATTGTGCACAGTATCCTACGGCCAGAAATTCACATAGTAGGGCTAAATATCCATGAGGCAAAGCAAAAATTGGCCTTTATTTCTATATTATCTACAGATGATGCTAATGATAGCATGGTGTTAAATCTTGCCACACAGAAAGGAAATTTGCCTTAGAGAGCATCTTTCATTGGAAAAAATAAACAACTCAAAATCACTGCACAGAATTGGCAAAGTCATAATCTTTGCTTCCAAATCATTTGTATTTTAGAGATAGGAAACAATATATACAAGCAAATGCTATTCTGAAAACAAAGAAATAGTACTAAATTTAAAATAAAGAATGCAAATAGCTGCATGAGTAAAACAAAAGTTACTCATTTGATGACCATCAATAATATTTCACTGAAGAGATGGTACTGAGATAATTTTTTAATTGAGTACTAAAGATATAAATTTTAAAATAATAAGTAACTAAGACAAAGAAAATATATGTGAGCTTTTATATTTGCTTTTGCCTGACTTATTTCATTTCACATAATACCCTCTAGGTCCATTCATGTTGTTGCCAATGGCAAAAATTATTTTTATGGTTGAGAAATATTCCATTGTTTATATGTATTACTTCTTCTTTATCCAATCATCTATTAATGGACAGTTATGTAGCTTCCATACCTTGGTAATTGTAAATAATTCTGCAATGAACATAAGGGTGCATATATCTTTTGGAATTAGTGTTTTGCATTTCTTCAATAAATATCCAGAATTGGAATTGCTGGATCATATACTAGTTTTATTTTTACTGTTTTGAGAAACCTCCATACTGTTTTTCATAGTGGCTGCATCAATTTCTAATTTAAACAATAGCTCACAATGATTAGATATTCTCCACATCCTTGCCAACAATTGTTGTTTGTTAATTTATTAATGACAATCATTCTGGCATTTTGGGTGTTTTTTCACTATAGTTTTAATTTGCATTTCTCTGTTAGTGATCTTGAGCGTTTTAAAATATGTTTATTGGATATCTGTATGTCCTCTGGGGAAAAAATGTCTTCAGAACCTCTGTCCACTTTTAAAAATTGGATTGTTTGTTACTTTTTGATGTTGAATTACATGAGTTCTTTATTAACCCTTTATCAAATAAATCAGGGAAAATATCTTGTCCCATTCAGTAGGTTGTTTTTCTTTCTTTTGTTGATAGTTTCCTGTGCTTTGCTAAAACATTTAGTTTGATATAGCCTCATTTGTTTATTTTTTGTTTTCTTTTTTTTTCCAAAAAGGCATATCAGAAAAAAATATTACTAAGAACACTGTAGCAGTTAACCACCCATGTTTTCTTCTATGAGTTTTATATTTTTGAATCTTAAACATTTAAGTTTTTAATCTATTTTCTTTCAGTTTATTCTCCTAAATTGTATAAGAAAGCAGACTAGTTTAATATTTTTGCCTGTATCTGTCTAGTGTGCCCAACATCAGTTTTTTAATAGACTGTTTTTATCCCATTGTGTATTCTTGCCTTCTTTGCAATTGGCCATATAGGCGTGGGTTTATAGCTGGACTGTCTATTTTGTTCCATTGGTCTATGTGTCTGTTTTAATGCTGATATCATGTTGTTTTGATTACTATGTTCTTTATAGCATAGTTTAATAAAAGATAGCATACTATTTCCAAATTTGTTCTTTCTCAAGATTATTGTGGCTATTTGGGGTCTTTTGTGGTCCCATATAAATGTTAAATTGTTTGTTCTAGTTCAGAGAACAATGCGATTAGTATTTTGATAGAAACTTCATTGAATCTATAGATTGTTTAGTGTAGTATAAATATTTTAACAATGTTAATTCTTTCTATCCATGAGCGCACTATATGCTTCCATTTTGTTGTACCTTCTTTTATTTCTTTCTTTAATATTTTAAAATTTTCCTAGTACAGGTCTTTTACCTCCTCAGTTAAATTTATTCATATTTGTTTCCTTCTTTTGTTTTTGGAATCACTTGCAAATGAAGTCTGGATTTCTCTTTAAAATAGTTTCTTACTCCTGTATATGAATGCAATCAATTTCTGAATAATAATTTTGTATCCTGCTACTTTACTAAATTTATTTATCAGTTCTTAGAGCTTTTTTGGTAAAAATTTAGGGTTTTACATATATAGTATCATGTCACCTGCAGATAATGAGTTTACTTTTTTCCTTTCCAGTTGGATAGCTGATTTCTTTTTCTTGTTAGGTTTCTCTAGCTAAAAAGTCCAATACTATGTTGAACAAAAGAAGTGAAAGTGGACACCTCTGTTTTGTTCTTAATTATATAAAATCGTTTAGCTTTTCCCCATTGAATATGATGTTAACAGCGGGTTTTTCATATATGGCCTTTATTATGTTGATATATGTTCTTTCTATTCCCACTTTGATGAAAGTTTTGATACTAAATTGATGCTGTATTTTCTCAAATGTTTTATTGCATCTATAGATCTGATCATATAATATTTATCTTTCAATTTGTTAATGTGATGTATCACATTACTTAATTAGCAGATATCAAATCAATCTTGCATTCCAGAAATAAATCCAACTTGATCATCATGTATAATACTTTTAATGTATTGCTAAATTTTATTTGTTGATACTCTGTTACAGATGTTCACAACTATGTTCACCAGAAATATTGACCTATAATTTATTTTAGGATTTTTTTCTAGTTTTAAAATCAGGGTGATGATGATCTCATAAAGTAAGCTTGGCGTCCTTCTTTTCTCTTGAATTTTAAAAACAGTTAAGAGATCATGTTTCCAGAAGTTTTTATTTTTATTTTATCCAATTGTCCAATTTGTTAAAATATAATAGTTGTTATTTTTTGTTATAATTTCTATTTTTTTTATGTCTCATTAATTTGTGTCTTTCATTTCTGATTTTATTTAATTAGGTATTCTTCCCTTTTTTCTTGATTAGTCTGGCTAAATGTTTATTGATTTTTGTTTATGTTTTCAAAGAACCAGGTCTTGGTTTCATTTATTTTTTGTATTGTTTTTGGGGGACCCCATTTTTTTTTTCACTCAGCTTCTTTTTATTCTCTCTTTTTTTCTACTCAGTTTGGGCTTTGTTTATTCTTTTTCTAGTTCTTATAGATGCAAACTTAGATTGTTAATTTAAGACTTCTTGTTTCTTGATGTAGGTCTGTACAGCTATGAATGTTTCTCTTAGGACTGCTTTTGTTGTGTTTCATTAATTTGAGGTTATTGTGTTTTCATTCTGTTTTTGATGTGATTTTGTCTCAAGGTAGTTTTAGATTTCTTTTTCAATCTCATTGTTAGCCCACTTAATAACTTGTTAATTAACCTACAAGATTTTGTGTTTTTCAGTTTGTATTGTAATTGATTTGTAGTTTTATATACTATAGTGTTCAGAGAAGGTACTTGATATAATTTCACCCTTCTTAAATTTATTGTGCCTTATTTTGTACCCTATCTTGTGATCTACTTGGAATCTGTAACATATGCACTTGAAAAGAATATATTCTGCAGCTTTAGGGTAAAATACCTTTAAAACATCAATTAAATCCATCGGATTCAGTGTCTCATTTAAGGCCGCTGATTCCTTGTTGATTTTCTCTCAGGAAGATCTGTCCATTGATGTCCCTAGGTCCCTAGTAAGACTTTATTACTATCAGTCTTTCCCTTTATGTCCATCAATATTTGTATTAAATTTTTAAGTGCTTCTATGTTAGGTGCATACAAGGGTTAGATCCTCTTGGTGGACTGACGTCTTTATCATTATAAAGTGTCCCTTTTTGTTCTCTTATTGTAGATCTTATTTTAAAGTCTATTTTGTCTGGTGTAAGTATTGCTACCCAGCTTTTTTTTATATGCATGAAATATATTTTTCTATCTATCAACTTTCAATTAGTGTGTATCTTTATATTAGAAGGGGGTCTCTTGCAGATAGTGTATATATAGTTCTTTTTTATCTACTACTGTATGTCTTTTGGTTGCAACATTTAGTCCATTTATATTTTAAGTGATTTTGTAAGCACATGGTTACTGCCATTTTTTATTTATATATATTTTATTTTTCTCTTCTTAAAGTAGTCTATTTAGCACTTCTTGTGTTTTGGTGGTGATAAACTTTTTAGCTTTTTCTTGTCTGGGAAGCTCTTTATCTGTCCTTTAATTTTAAGTCATAGTCTTAATAGGTAAAGTAGTCTTGGTTGTAGGTCCTTGTTTTGTTTGCTTTGAACATTTCATGCCAAATCCTTCAGGCCTGAAAAGTTTCTGCAGAGATATCATGTGACAGTCTAACAGGAGATCTCTTGTAGGTATCAATTTGCCTTTTTCTTGATGCTTTTAAGATTATCTTTTTTGTTTTTAATTTTAACATTTTAATTGTGATGTGTTCTGTTTTGGACCTCTTTTGATTCACCTTGTATTGGACTCTGTGCTTCCTGGACTTGTATATCTATTTCTTTCACTGGATTAGAACAGCTTTCTCTCATTATTTCTTCAAATAAGTTCTCAATTTCTTGCTATTTTCTTCTGTTATCACTATTTCACAAATGTCGGTCTGTTTGATGTTGTACCACAGATCCTTTAAACTACTCATATTTTAAGATATTTTTTTGCTGTTCTGATTGTGTACTTTCTGCTGCCTTATTTTTAAAATCACTGACTAAATCTTTTGCTGTTGATTTTTTAGACTGTATTATTTATTTCAGTTATTGTATTTTCCGTTTCTGACGGGTTCTTTTAATGTTTTCTTGTCCTTTTTTAATGTTTACAATCTCTTTGTTGAAGTTCTCACTAAGTACCCTGAGCACCCTTCTAATCAGTCTTTTGAATGCTATATTTGGTAGAGTGCTTACTTCCATTTCATTTTTTTTTTTTCTGGAGTTTTCTTTTCTTTTTTTTTTTTTTTTAACTTGGGACATATGTTTTTGCCTCATTATTTTGCCTGCTTCTCTGTGTTTGCTTTTAAGGTTTAGGTTGATCTGCAACATATCTCAGACTTGGCAGGGTAGCCTTATGTAAATGTGTTTTTTGGGGACAACAGTGATATCTCCTTGATCACCTGAGTCTGGTGCTCTAGGAGTATCCTCTGTGTGAGTTGTATGTGCCTTTTTGTTGTAATTGAGCCTTAATTGCTGTTTGCATGTCATTGGGTAGGGTTGGCCCTAAATCTGACTGGCTGTGAGGATTGGACATGAACATAGCATGCAAGGTGCTATGAACATACTGACCCCACAGAGCAGCTTTTGGACCAGCAGGATCTGGTGGCTGCTGAGACCATCTTTTGGGTGTGCCACTTGTGGAATTATTTGTCTTATTCTGTTGTGGTCTGAAGTAGTCCCTTGGGGGTGTTGATTCTGGGGTTTCTTGGGAGGGGTACCATTTCAAACCAATGTTATCTTCTTCCTCTGATTAGCCCAGGGCTACCTGGTAGGAGCTAGAAAGTGATCTGCAGTAGGTAACTGCCTGTGCTGAACCTGGAGGTATGTGGGAGAGGCCATGCTGTAATTTATGTTGACTCTCACCAGTACTGGGACTGCGACAGCTCAGCCAAAGGCCTGGGGCACCCTGAGTACTTTCATCACCTGCTGGCTGCTTGTAAGACTCAAGCACTGAAGAAAGTTTGAGTGGTACACAAGTTGGGTGATACAGGGTTTCAGGAAGTCAGCAAGGTGAGGAGAGTAGTATTTAGTAGGTTAATGCAGATTCACATTTCACCATTTCTGAGCCTGAGCCACTCAAGAAAAGTCACAGAGCATACCAAGAACAGCTGCCATTCAAATAGAGTTTTTGGCTTTTGACTATTGTCCAGCAAAAACCTGCAACGTGTGCCAACATTAGCTATTTCTTGATGAAATAATCTCAGAGTGTTTGTACGTTGGTTGAGAAAAAGTCCCAGAGAGTCACCAGGGTAGAGGTATTGTAGTTCACTAGGCTAATGCAGATTTAGATTTTGCTGCATGGAAATAGTGTTGAAACCAGGAAAGATGGTGCTTACCCACAAGCTGCATGGGAGGAGTGCTCAACACATGGACCATGGTTCTGTCCCTTCTCCCACACAGTCAGTGTCTCCCTGGATGTCTTTCACTTCTCCAGCTATTGTCTCTCCAACAGAGCTCAGGGTGAGTGTCTGGGATTGAAAATGTGTTGAAGCCTATGTGGATATCTGGGTTTCCAGCAGCTTTCCGTCTCACCCAGATGGACAGAATTCCTGCCAATTTTCACAGCCAAATGTGGATTTTTTTTTATCTTGCACTGGTGCTCTGGGCTGTGGAGCCAATTTGAGGCTGAGAACACTCAGTCCTCAGGGGATACCTCTTCATTTGAAATATCCCTCTTAGTTCTCAACCTTATTTTGGTATGTGGTTAGCCCATTTCACATCTTTGTTCTTTATACCAGTCTTAACTTGGCTTTTTTTTTTTATCCTTAATTATAAGATTTCTCTTTAGCTAATCTTCAGATAATTTCTCAGGTTGATTTTTTATAATTTGGTTCTAATTTTAATCTAGTAATGGATGAAGGCAAGCACAGCATTTACCTACTCCTCTATCTTGACTTGAACCTTACTCTTTTAACAAATTTCAAGTGCACAATATAATATTAATAAATATAACCATTAACTGTGTATTAGATCTTTGGAACATTTCCATCTTACAACTGAGTGTTCATATTCTTTGACTAACATTTTTTCATACATCACACCATCAGGCTATGGCAAACAACACCATTCTACTTTTTAATCTAGAAATTTAGCTTTTGTGGATTCCAAATGTAAATGTTTATCTTTCAGTGCCTGGCTTATTTTACTTAGCATGATGTTCTCAAAGTTCATACATTTTGTCACAAATACCAAATATCTTTTATGGTTATATAAGAATTAATTATTCTAACACTTATTCATATGTCTACATATGAAAAAAAATATATATAAAGAAAACTTTGGTATGTATAAACAAAAATATATGTAAATTTATTCATTCATCAATGAATACTTATGTTGTTTTCATGCATTGGAAATAATATTGCAGTAAACATGGAGGAACGAATGTCTTTCAAGTTATTGATTTTATTTTTTAGGATATATATCTGGAAGTGGGATTGTTATATCATAAGGTAGTTCTATTTCTAGTTCTATAAGAAATCTCCATATTATTTTTCATAGTGGCTATACTAGTTTACATTCTCCACACTGGCTCCAATATGTCTTATATTTTGTGTTTAGAAAATACCCATCCTAACAGGTATGAGGTGAAGTTTCACTGTGATTTTGATTTACATTTCCTTGATAATTAGTGAAATTGAGCACCTCTTTATATACCTGTTGAACATTTCTCTGTCTTCTTTGGAAAAAAATGTTTATTCAGGGACTTTGTTCATTATTAAATGGGCCATTTTTTAAATATATAAAGTTGAATGAATTCCTTATATATTTAAGAAATTAACTTTTTATTTGATATGTGATTTGCAAATATTGTATTCTATTTTATAAATTATAATTTCCTTTATTATTATTATTTTTTGGTATATAGAATATTTTTATTTAATATAGTCCTAATTCTTTATTTTGCTTTCATCATCTATGCTTTGGTGTCACATCCCAAAAATGTTGTCATGGCTAATGCCAAGAAAAATTTTTCCATGTCATCTTCTAAGAGTTTTATAGTTTAAAGTCTCCCATTTAAGTGATTTCATCAATTTTAAGTTAACTTTTGGGTAGAGTATAAAATAAAAGTTCAGTTTTATTCTTTTGCATGGGATATTTTGTTGTCCAACATAATTCATTGAAGTTTTCCTTTTGCCATTGTGTATTCTTTGTGCCTTTGTCAAGATTAGTTTAACTTATATGTATGAATTTTTTTTTTTCCGGGCTTTTGCTTTAGTTCCCTTGGTTTATGTGTCTCTTTTTATATTACTACCACACTTTTTTGATTACTATAATTTTGTAATATATTTTGAAATCAGTAAGTGTAAGTGTGATGTCTTGTTTTTATTTTTTTCTTTCAAGAGTGTTTTCATTTATCAGAGACATCATGCTTTCATATGAATTTTATTATTTTTTATATTTCTGAGAAAAATGTTACTAGAATTTCAATAGGGATTTTATTGAATTTGTGTATTATTTTGGGTAATATAAACAGTTTAACCATATCAGGTCTTCAATTCTACAAATACAAAATATATTTTTGTTTATTTGTATCTTCTTTTCATTTTTTCATCAATATCATAATTTTTACAGTGTACTCTTTTGCCCCCTTGGTTAAGTGTCCCCCTAAATAGTTTTTTTTGATGCTATCATAAATACATTTCTTAATTTTTTTTTAAATAGGTCATTGTTAAGATACATAAATGTAACTGAATTTTCTATATTGATTTTGTATCTTGTGATTTTATCAAATTATGATTCGTTGTATCACCTTTTCTAGTAGAGTTTTAAATGTTATTTATATAAAGCAGTTGTGTTCATGGAAAACCATCAAATTATTGCTGAGCTAGTTATGAATGGGACATCTCTTATTGTGCTATCTTGTTCTGGTATTGATATTTTGAAGAGGATAATTATTTATAGTGGGAATGTGGTGTAAGGCCTAAAATAATGCCCTATATACAATATATTAACATCTAGAAAAATAAGAAGGATCTTAAAAAAGGCCCTAATCACAAATTCTCCTCCTCTCTCTGCTTTGGCCAAAAGCTACACTAGCCAACACTGCTCTTTATCCAAAAAAAAAAAAAAAAAATTGCTGCTTATCCCAAAGCAGTAGGTTTCAGTTCCTTGCCTGACCACATGTTATACAGTCACATGATTCTTGTTATATGAAAGCTAAAAATAAGCATAAAAGAGATGATGTTGTGGATATAAACATTTTCTTTTTATAATTTCATGGTTAGGTGAGACAACAATATTTTTCAAAACTACCTTATTTTATTAGCTTCACTAAAATCACACTACAGGGGCTTTCGAACAAGATGGAAGAGTAAGTAAAGGCTGTGCTTGCCTCCTACCATGACAACTTCAAAATTACAACTGAATTATAGAACAATGATTATTGAGAATTAACAGAAATGTAACTAAACACAGGTTATGTAATTAAAGAATATACAGAAAAAGGCAAGTCAAGATATGTAGAGTAGGTGAAAATGCAGAAAAGGCTGGTTGCAAACCCATATGTAACAGTTAAAAATCAGGATGGATACATCAGCTATTTAGCTCCTTCCTGAGGAGCAAAGGGCTCAGCTTCACACCAGGTATACCAGCCCAGGGTTAAAGTACCAGGAAGAAAAGTTCCCATAACTCTTCATTGAAAATTAACAGAGATTGTGGCTGAGTGAGACTGAGGGCTTCTGGAGTCCTAGGCATTCATCTTTACGAGTCCATGTACAAACTTCCCTGATAATAAACTTGCTCACTTTGAGCTCAAGTGCTAGGACAACACATTGAAATGTGCCAGGGACAAATAGGGAGAAACTAAATTGTTTAGCACCAGGTCAAAGGCTGATGGGGCAGCATTCTCCCAGACAGAATTGCTGGCAGAGACCATTGTTTCTTTGTTGAACTCTTCCACCACCTGGTCATCACATGCAGGCAGGCACCATATCTGAGACTTCATTATTCTAGCTAACACCATTTGTACCACCTTGTTGCCTTTTTGTGACACCATTATACCCAATTTGTTAGCCCACCTGGGCCGTTTATAGTTGCTTTTCCATACAAACAACCTGTCTTGGGTTATGCTGAAAACTTTCCTAAAATCTCCCAAAGGTTTACAGCCCCCACAGCATAGCCTCTTTCAAGCACCTCATACTTTAGAACAAGTAACACCTATGTGCAGATCACTTTATAGCTCATAGCAAGTAATCCTGAGCGGGGCACAGAAGGAAGTTGGCCTGCAATGGAACCACTTACAAAAGGCCCTAGAACCAATACACATGGTCTCTAGCTTTAGACTAAACAAGGTACCACACAAATACCTCCAAAATGACACACCCAAAGGGAAAACTTGACAGGCACCAGAATGCTCCTAAACCAAATTCTGTTTCATAAGGCTAGCCCCTACACAACATCTTCGCCACTGTAGTAACAGCTAGTCTTAAGAACAAATCAGAATGATGGTGAAATCCACCCATTGATGTGAAAACAGCAATTAAGGCTCAACTAAAACACAGAGGTACACACAACCCACACAAAGACACACATGAAGCACTTGACTCAGGTGACCAGGAAGAGAGAGCCACTGGACCCTCAAAACACCTACTAAGGACACTTTACTAAAACTGGGAGATAAAGAACCTCTAATACACTGAAATAGATTTAGAAAGGTAGCCAAAATAGGAGACAAAGTAACATGTTCTAAATTAAAGAATATAACAATGCTCCAGAAAAAAGAAAAAAATAAAAAAAAAACAGGGACTAACAATATACCAGATGTAGAGTTTAAAACAATCATTAAAAAGATGCTCAATGAATCAGTGAGAACTTTAAACAAGAGATAAAAAACATAAAAAAAATTAAGAAAGAAAGCATAACAAAAATCAAGACCAAAAAATAAGACAATAACTGAAATAAAATATATATTAAAATTAACAGTAGGTTATATTAAGCAGAAAATCAAATCAGCAATTGTGAAGATAGAGGAAAACACCCAATTGGAATAGCAAAATGACAAAAGAATAAAAAAAATTAAGATAGTGTAAGAGGCCTCTAAGACAACATCAAGCATACTAATATTTGCATCATGGGGTACCAGAAGGAGAATAAAGAGCAAGATGTTGAATACCTATTTGAAGAAATGATAGAAATCTGTCCTACTCTGAAAAAGATAATTAACATACAAGCACAAAAAAAGCAGAGTCCCAAACTATATGAACCCAAAGAGGCCAACACCAAGACACATCATAATTGAAATGTCAAATGTTAAAGACAAAGAATCTGAAAAGCAGCAAGAAAAAGCAATTAGTTACCTACAAGCAGCCTCCCGTAAGACTGTCAGCATATTTGTCAAGAGAAACATTGTAGGCCAAAGGAATCAACATGAAATATTCAAAGTGTAGAGTAGGTGAAATATTCAAAGTGATGCAAATACTTCATCCAAGATTACTCTACCAACCAAAATTATTATCTAGACTTGAAAGACAAATAAAGAGCTTTCTAGACAAGAAAAGCTATAGGAGTTAATCACCACCAAACCAGTATTACAAGAAATGTTTGAGAGACTTCTTTAAAATATATATATATAAAGAAAAAGATTAAAAATGAATAATGGCAACAGCTCAGCTATATATCTATCAATAATTGCTTTAAATATTAATACATTAAAATTTTCAATAAAAAGTAATTGTATGGATAAGAAAACAAGACCCTAAATATATTGCCTATAAGAGACTCATTTCAGATAGAAAGACACATACAGGATGAAAGGAAACAAATGGAATAAAAATATTTCACAAATATGGAAACAAAATAACATACTAGAGAAAATTGATTTTAAAAAAAAAGTTATAACAAGAGACAGACTAACCTGATATTCCCACTTTTGGATATTAATCTGAGGAAACTCAAAATGCTCCTTCAAATGGACATCGGGCTCCATTTGTTCATTGCAGTATTATTTACAATAACTAAAATATGGAGGTAACCTGGGTGTCCATCAATGGATGGATGGATAAAGAAGTGGTGGTACTTATATATAATGGAATATAACTCAATCATAAAATTTTGAAATCTTGTCATCTGCAAAATGTGGGTGGATCTAGAGGGTATTATTCTGAATGGAGTCAGAAAGAGAAAGGTGAATGCAAGTGATTTCACTTACAAGTGGTATCTGAAAAATAACATAAATGAACTAAAAAAATGGAAAAAATTCATAAGATATGATATAGATGAAAGGAATGTTAGATTTAATGGTATAGATGAAAGGGATGTTAAAGATGTGGATAAAAAAGTGGAAGAAATTAAGAAGTATGAATTAGTAAAAACAAAATAGTCATTGAAATGTAAAAAAATATAAGGATTATAGTTGATAATATTGTAATAACTATGCATGATGTCACGTGGTTGCTAGATTAATCAAGGACATTACTTTGTTATGTAAATATCTAATCATTATGTTTTACAATTTAAATTAATATAATATTGAATGCCTTCAGTAATTGAAAATAAAAATATTTTAAGAATTAATAAAAATAAAATTATCTTCTCTAAAAGATGTAAATGATTTTAATGCTCCAATCAAAAGACAAAGAGTTGTTGAAAAGATAGGAAAAGGAGACTCCTACATATGCTGCCTATAAAAGACACACTTCAGATGGGCTATAAACACACCAACTGAAAGCAAACCTTTTACCGGATTCATTAAAAAAAAAAAAAGGACTAAAATAAATACAATCTGAAATAATAAAGAAGTGAGAACGGACACCACAAAAATAGAAAAGATTATAAGAAAAGACTGAATTCATATGCCTGTAAAATTGACAATTTATAAAAGATGGATAAATTTCCCCAAAAAACATATAATCTTTCAAGGCTAAATTCAAGAAAAAAAGAAACTTTGAATCTACTAACGACTACTAACAAAATTTAATCATTAATTAATCTCCCCACAAACAAAAGTCCTGGGCCAGATTGCTTCACAGGTAAATTTTATCAAACACAAAAACAATTAACACCCTCTTTTCTCAAAGTATTCCAAAAAATTCAAGAATAGAAAAAGCTCTCAATCTTATTTTAGGCTGATTCCAAAACTAGACAAAAACACTTTAAAAAATAAAGTTGTAGGCTATTACTCATATCATAAAATGCAAAAGTCCACAACAAAATATTAGCAAAATGAATTTAGGAAAACATTTAAAAGACCATGATCAAGTGGGGTTTATTCTGAGTATGCAAGGTAGTTTCAATATACACAAATCAATCAAAGTGATACACTGCATAAGCACAATAGAAAATAAAAATAATAGATTACATCAATAGATATGAAAAAAAAGCATTTGACAAAATTCAACACAAATTTAAAATAAAAACTCTAAGCAAAGTAGAACTAGAGAGAACATATCTCAACATAATTAAGACTATATATAAAACCCACAGATAAGACTCAAAATGAGAAAAAGCTAACAGAATTTTCCTTAAGAATAGGAATAAGACAAGAATGTCTCCTTTCACAACATCTATTCAACATAGTATTGAGCAACAGCAATCAGACAACAACAACAAAAAATGAAAGGCATCAAAATTGGAAAAGAGAAAGTAAAACTATCATTATTGGCAGATGACATGATACTATATAGAGAGAACCTTAAGATTCCACTAAAAAACTATTACTACTGAAGTGAATTCAGTAAAGTAGCAGGATACAAAATTAATATTAAAAAATGTGTTGCATTTTTATACACCAATAACAAGTTGTCAGAAACAGAAATTTTAAAAAATCCTAGTGACAATTGCATCAAATATAATGGAATACTTAAGAATAAATTAAAGCAAACAAGTAAAATACATCTACCTGAAAAATTCTAAGATATTTTTGAAGGAAAAATTAAAGAAAGTGCTGTGCTCATGGACAGGAAGAATTAATGTCATTAAAATGTCCATGCCACCCAAAGCAATCTATAAATTCAATGCAACCCTTATCAAAATATCAATGGCAATTTTCACAGAATAATTAATCCAAAATTTTTTTAAACCATAAAAATTCCAAAATAGCCCCAGCAATCTTGAAAAAGAAGAACAAAGCTGGAGGTATCACACTACCTGATATCAAACTATACTACAAAGTTATAGCAATCGAGACATGATGGCACTGGCATAAAAGCAAACACATAGATTAATGAAACAGATTAGAGAGCCCAGAAATAAACCCATACTTATATGGTCATTTAATCTTTGGCAAAGGAGGCAAGAATATACACTGGGGTAAAGACAGTTTATGCAATAAATGGTTGAGAAACTGCATAGATACATGCAAAAAATGAAATTGAACCACCTCCTTATATTATATACAAGTATAAACTTAAAAATGGATTAAAGACTTAAATGTAAGACTCAAAACCATATAAGTCCTAAGAAAAAACATAGTGAACTTCTGACATTGTTGCTTGTGAGCTATATTTTTTTCTGACATCTCTCAAAAGCAAATGAAACAAAATAAAAAATAAATAAATGGGACTACATCAAACTAAGAAGTTCTTGCAAGCAAAAATACCATCAAGAAGATTAAAAGACAACTTACTGAATGAAAGAAAATATTCATCAATGCTGTATTCTATAAGGGGATAAAATTAAAAATTTACAAAGAACTCATGGAATGTAGCACCAAAAAAAACTAAGAAGTTGATTAAAAAGTTGGCAGAGAGACTAAATAAACTTTTCTTCAAAGAGAACATGTGGTCAATAAACATAAAAAGATGCTCAATGTCACTAATTATCAGATAAATGCAAATTAAAACAATTGCTATCATCAACAAATCAACAAACAGCAAGTTTTGGTAAGAATGTGATAAAAGGAAAATGGCAAAATGGTACAGTAACTACAGAAAACAGTTTGGGGGTTCCCCCCAAAATTAAAAATAGAACTATCTTATGACCCAGCAATTCTACTTCTGGGTATTTATCCAAAGAAAACCAAAACACCAATCCAAAAAGATGTATGCACTTCTTTGTTCATTGTAGCATTATTTACAGTTAATAGTTTCAGTTACCTATAAAGATAATTAATGCAGGTTTAAAAAATAGAAAACAATATGGGACTAGAACTTTGGGGAAATGGAATCAGAGTCGATTTTGGATAAAGTAAAATAAGAGACGTTCTATTTGAAATGGAGAGTGAGTTAACATGATATGGTTTATTGAGGGTTGTTACATAAAAGCTATTAAAGGTCATTTTAATATTGAACTCTGTACTCTGTACTTTTTTAAAAACAGTAATTCAAGTGAAATACAGGAGAAAGCAGTATGCAAAATATAGGATAAACAAGAGAAGACAAAAATTACAAAACAGAAACCTCTGAAAACGTGGTATAATTGATATTGAACTACTTCTGGGATGTGGTTATCTCATACAACATATGTTGCAGAAAGTCTTCCAAGGATTTTGTTACCAATTCTACTGGGTGTCCTTTTACAGTGATTATCAATCAAGAAACAGCAGGATGCATACATTGGCTACAATATTTTTTCGCCATAACTTTGTATTTAAAATAGAAACAAAAAATTTTTACATATCTAGATTTTAAAGATTACTATAAAGTTTGTCTACTGATACTACTATGCTCTCCACTTTAACATTTTCATAAAGAGGTAACAACATTTTGCACATATGGCAATGATAAGTAATAGAAATGTCAATAGTGTATCGAGTAAGCACATTTAAATATTAAGGATGTGTATTTTTTCATTAGGCTCAATATGTTTAGGAAAACTATTATTTATTTTGTAAAATCAGTTAGAAAAGTCAACACTTATACATATACATCAAATAATATTGAAATAGCATGCAGTGTATTGTATTAATACCTTAGACAGAAAAAAGAACTGAGTAGAAATAATCAATATCTGAATTAATTTTTATCATATATGCATTGCTTTCCCCAAATATTGTATTTACTGTTTATTACACACCACAGAACAGCCATTATTTTCTTCCTAAAAGTATATAATATAAAGCAAATGGTTTTTACATAGGAAGAAAACAGTAGTTGAATGGATGTAGGCAGATAGAAATTTCAATGTGCACCTTTCTGAAACAGTTGAGAGAAAAAATAATTAAATGTATTGGGGTACATTGGTTTGAAATTTATGTTTCAAGTGTACATTTCAACAATATATCATAACTATATTGCATTGTGTGTTCAACACCCAAACTTAAGTTCCCTTCCATCATCTTATATTAACCCCTTTAAACTTATTTGTTTCTTTCCTCCCATTTTCCCTTTGATAACCACCTTTTTCTCTGGTAACCACTAAAATTAATGATAATTTTTT
This sequence comes from Cynopterus sphinx, assembly GCA_030015415.1. Classification (NCBI taxonomy): domain Eukaryota; kingdom Metazoa; phylum Chordata; class Mammalia; order Chiroptera; family Pteropodidae; genus Cynopterus; species Cynopterus sphinx. The sequence continues at coordinate 73,545,954 of CM057388.1, read as the reverse complement.
GAGAAACCTCCATACTGTTTTCTATAGTGGTTGTATCAATTTTTATTCACACTAGTAGTGCATGAGGGCCCTTTTACCCCCACAATCTCTTTGACACTTGTTATTACTTGTCTTGTTGATGAAAACCATTCTAAGAGGTAAGAGGTGGCATCTCAACGTGTTTTTCAATTTGCATTTTTCTAATAGCTGGTAAAGTTGATAATCTCATATGTCTGTTGGTCATTTGTAAGTCTTCTCGGGAGAAGTGTCTGTTTATGTTTTCCAACCATTTTTTAATTGGATGTTTTTTGTTGTTGTTGAGTTGTATGATTTCTTTGTATACTTTGACTATTAGTCCATTGTTGGAGACAGTGTTGCAAATAAATACTCCCATTCAGTTAGTAGCCACTTTATTTTGTTGATGTGCCTTCTGCTGTGCCAAAGCTGTTAGTTTGATGTAGTCGCATTCATTAATTTTTGTTTTGACATCCCTTGCCTTTGAGATAAAAATTCATAAAATCTTTCTTAAGTCCAAAGTTCATGAGTTTAGTACCTCTGTTTTCTTCTACTCAATTTATTGTTTCAGGTATTATATTTAGGTCTTTGATCTTTTTTGAGTTCATTTTTGTATATGGTGACAGAACGCAGTCTAGTTTCATTTTTGGCATGTGGCTTTGTAAATTTTACACCACCAATTATTGAAGAGGGGTTCTTTCTTCCATTGTATGTTTTGGGCCTCGTTGTCAAAATTATTTGCCCATATACATGGGAATTTATTTCTAGAGTCTCAATTCTGTTCCATTGATTTGCATGCTTGCTTTTCTGCCAATAGCATTCTGATTTGATTATTGTCACTTTATTGAAGTTTGAAGTTGGGCAGAGTTATACCTCTGGACTTGTTCTTTTTTCTCAGGATTGCTTTTGCTATTTGGGGACTTTTATGCTTCTATGTAAATCTGATGATTTTTTGGTTCTATTTCTTTAAAAAATATCATTGTAATTTTGATGGGCATTGCTTAACAGAATATACCTATAAGTACTATGAATATTTTAACTATATTGATTCTTCAATCCATGAATATGATATATCTTTTCATTTCTTTGGTTCTTTTTAAATTTCTTTTTATAAAGTCCAAAATTCCCAGTGTACAGGTTCTTCACATGCTTTATAAGGTTTATCCCTAAGTATTTTATAACTTTTGTTGTATTAGCAAAATGAATTTTTTGTTTCTTTTCCTGAAAATTTATTATAAGTTGATACGAATGTTATGAATTTTTGTGCACTGATTTTGTATTGTAAACCTTTCCTGTATTTGTTTATTGTTTCTAATAGTTTTTAGTGGTATCTTTGGGTTTCTTTTCTTTTTCATTTTTCCTTTTTCTTTTAATAGAGAATGGTGTCATCTGCAAAAAGTGACAATTTGACTTCACATTCTTAATTTTGATGCTTTTTATTTCTTTCTCTTGCCTAATTGCTCTAGCTAAGACTTTCAACACTACGTTTAATAAGAGTGGTGAAAATGGAAAGCCTTTTCATGGTTCTGATCTTAGAAAGAAGGATTTTTGTTTTTTGCTTGTTTTTGTTTTTTGATTTTCAACATTTAGTATATTAGTTGAGGGTATGTCATATGTGGCCTTTGTTACATTCCTTCTATACTCTTTTTAATATTTATGCTTATAATTTCCTGTCATTAATAAGGATTGCACTCTTCTGCTTCTTTTTGCCTGATAGTCCCCTTAATCCTAATTATGTATTTCTCTTTGTCATTTTGTTTTAGGTGAGCTGACCCTTTCAGTATTTTCTGTAGTGCGGGCCTCCTGGAGAAGACTTCTTTCAATTTTTGTATGTCTGAAAAGAACTTTATTTCTCCCTCATATCTAAAGGAGAGCTTAGTTGGATACATTATTTTAGGCTGGCAGTTTCTTTCACTTAATAGTTTGAATATTTGATTCCACTCCTTCTGGCATTTAAAGTCTCTGCTAAGAAATCAAAGAATTATCTAATAGATTTTTCTTTATAAGTTACTGTCATCTTTTCTCTGGTTCCCTTGAGAATTCTGTCTTTGTCATTGATATTTGATAATTTTAATACAATGTGTCTTGAATGCCAAGCTCCAGCTCATTCCTTAGATTTGGGAAATTCTCATTAACTATTTGTCTGAAAATTCTTCCTACTCCCTGTTCCTTTCCTTCACATTTGACAATGCCCATTATTCTTTTGTTTCCTCTCTTGATGGTATCAGGTTTTTGTATTTATCTTTTATTATTTTTCATTCTTTGGTTTCTGTCTTCTTCATTCTCATTTATTTCTAGATTTCTGCCTTCGATATCACTGATCCTTTCCTCCATTTTTTCGACTCTATTTTCCAAGCTTCCTGTTTCATTTTTCAATTCTTGCAGTGTGTTTTTATCTCCAGAAGATATTCTTTTTTTTGGGGGGGGGGAGTGGGGTTCATTCTCTTTGCTTTTTCCTTCTAGTTGTTTTTTTCAGTTCCTGAAATAGTTGATATGACTCATTTTGGAACTCACTGAGTTTTTTGTCAGGAATACCATCCTGAATTTTCTGTCATTTAAGTCACATATTTCTATGTCTGCAAGCTTATTTTCTGGATATATATATATATATATATATATATATATATATATATATATATATATTTTTTTTTTTTTTTTCTGAGAGCCTTTTCACCTTAGTTGTTCATGGTGTTTAATGGACTATTTATTTGCCTACACATTAATGGAAGTGTATTCTGCTTTTTGTCCCAAAAGAAAATTTATTCTATAAAGATCTGTTTAGCCTATTGCAAAGGAGACACTTTTCTTTTGGTTTTCCAGGAGGTGATGTCCAAGCTTCTTGGAACCCTGTTTTATATAAAGCATTAATAACGCCTTTTTCCCCCCAATATCTATATTTAGTCATGCTTATGACTCTCATTCTCGTTTCCTTTCAGTGTTAGTGACTGTTTCAATAGCATTTGCTCAGATTCCCCTAGGGCTCTGCAGTGTTCAGTCTTGGAGATTATGGGTGGAGGGGCCCTCTCATTTGGAGTTTGAGTGCTACAGGTCAGCCTAGAATTTGCAACCAAGGCTGATAAAAATCAACTGTTGTTTCTCTGCCGTCCCACTTCTCTGCTTTCTGCCTTGATGACTGTGCCCTGCTGCTGGCAGTGTGGAGCTCACAGCACTCACAGGTAGGGCTATTCAGGGAACTCACCACACTTTCTTTCCTACCACTCCTTGTATAGGGACCTCTGTTAGCTGCAATAGGCAACTTTTTTTTTTTTTTTATTTCTCTCAGTCAACCACCTGACACCTGGGGTTCTGACTTGCGGTAGCTCTTATGCACAGATCCCACACTGAAACATGCTGGTGTGCAGTTTGGGTGTTTTTGTTGAGTTTTAGATGATCAGCTTATTGTTGTTTCAAGGGGAGAGTTCTGGGGATATCTCTCACTCCACCATGTTTCTTCAAACTCTGCATTATGTGATATTTAAGATTATAACACCCCATTCTTAATAGGGTTGAAAATTCTGTCTGACTGTTAGTCATCTTACTTACAGGTTTGTTTTTTTTTTGTCTTTTTGTTTTAGATAGAATAAACCTCTTTAATATTTTCTGTAATGCAGTATTTGTGGTATAACATTACTTCAATTTCAGTATGTCTGAAGAAATCTTCATTTCTCCTTGATATCTAAAGGAAACTTTTATTTGACATATCATTTATGTCTGGTAATGTTTATCTTTCAATAGTCTGAATATTTGATTCTACTTCCTTCTATGTTTAAGGTCTCTGATTAAAAGTTCAATCATCATCTAATAGGTTTTTTATTTAAAAATGACCATCTTCTTTTTCCTAGCTGCCTTGAAGTTCTTTATTTTTTAATTTTGACAGTTTTAATATAATGTTTCTCCAAGAATGTTTTCTGGATTGAGATAATTAGACACTCTGCTTGTTTTTTGGATTTGAGGATCCAGTTCTTTCCATAGATTTGGAAAATTCTTTTCAACTAATTTTTCGAATATGCTCTCTTGTCCCTTCTCTTTCTCCTCTCATTCTGGCATACTAATTATTTTTATATTACTTTTTCTAATCATGTCAGATAATTCTTATGCTGGAAATTGCCACAGTGTGTATCTTATTTCTCTGCTCTTTATCCTGACACTCACTGCTGCAGTTTCCTCCTTTAAGTGCCCACAATTAGTTCTGAGAGGGTACTGGTAAGTCTGGGTAGAAGGTGGTGGTGGCAAGGCTCCACTACTCTACTTTCTGCCTAGCAGTGGAAGTTGCTGAAACACAGCTCTCACCCTTCTGTATTCTGCCTCTATTTTGGTTTCTGCCTTGATCTCTGGACTCTGCCATGTGGAATATACTGATCACTCAAGCAGGAATGCTCCAGATTACAAAGAGTTCAAACTATAACCTAATTTTCCTTCTCCTCACACCCTGAAGGGAGCTCCAGGTTACATCCACAGCACCTATCTCCCTTTTACTTTCCTTTTTCTCCGTTGCTCACCCAATTCGCCCACCTTCCAATGCTCTGATGTGCAAATCTCTCAGATGTGTTTGTGTTGTAAGCTGTTTTTTTTTTGTTTGTTTAATTGTACCTTTTTTAATTTGTTATAATTTGAAGGGGAGTAATCAAGGAATCAAGCCATGCTTCTGACATCATTTTACTTTTTTTTTCCTTTATGGTTGTTTGAAGATAGTAATTCTCTTCAGCTGAAATTTTTTTGCTCAGAAGCTTTGTGTAGAGATCATGTCTTCTCCTTTTTCTCTTTCTCCTTCTCTTTCTCTTCTCCTCCTCTTCTTCTTCTTCCTCATCCTCCTCCTCTTCCTTCTCCTTTCTTTCTCTTCCTTTTCTTCTTTTCTCCCTCTGTGTATTTTACTATTTCTATTCATATCATGCACAACATTTTTACTTGAAACATACTGTCTTCTTTTGCTTTATTAAAATGTGATTTCTTTAACACATTATGTTAAGGTTGAAATGATTGGAGTGAAGAAAAATGTTGCCAAAAATTTTGTTCTTTTATTTTCAGAATTTTAATATTTTCTTCTCTTTATTTTTCTTTCTTTTTACAATTATCTTTCTCAAGGGCTCAACTCTATCTCCTCCCTCAGAAAAATCTTCTCTAATACTGCCACTTTCAGCATCTCTTATATCTGCACCATCCTTGTATCTGGTGGTGTTGACTATCAAGTGCAAAATATTTGTTATATAATTTGGCTCTTAACATTGGATATTTTCTCTTTAAGGATGATTTTTTCTTTCTTTCATTCTTCCAATTCTCTATATTTTTCTGACAGAGGTTTTTATACTTTCTGCCCTTGTTCTCCATGTCCAGTCTTGCAGTTTTTTTTGAAATTAATTATTTATTTTCCTGCTTAAATGTAATTTGAAGTTTATGATAACCTCTCTCATATTATTCCAGAATTGCAGGTTATGTGCAGTTATATATGCCATTTTTATTGATATTTTAAAAGGCTATACACATTTTTAAGGACTCAGATTCTGACAGCCACCACTTTTCACCAAACACTGAGGTCTCTGATTTACTTGTTTGAGATATTTCTCAAAATTTTGTTCTGCTCCTTGGAAATTGTAAATTGAAACTCCTGGTAGTTCACAAGATGCAAAAAGATATCTGGCAAGCCTTGACCTACCAGTTTGTATAAATGAGAGGGTGGCATAACTTGCCTAGTTTTGTTTTATTTGTTTTATTTACTCCATCTTTTTTTTTTAATGTCCAGATTAATTTATTTAATTGTTATAAGTTTCTGTTATAAAGTGCGTTGGTTAAACATTTTTATAGTTTATGAAATGACCCCCCTCCAATTACTCTATTATCCATCTGGCTCTACACTTAGCCATTACACTACTACTGTCTACATTCTCTATACTGTACTTTCCATCTCTGTGACCATCTCTCAACAAATTTGTCTTTCTTCAACACTTCACATTTTCTCCCAACCCTCCAACATTCCTCTGTCCTCTGGCAGTCATCAGATTATCCTCTGTACCTGTAAGTCTGTTTTTGATTTGTTTAAACTTTTTTTTCTTTAGATTCTACATGTAAGTAAAATCATGGCATTTATTTTTCTCTGTCTGACTTACTTCACTCAGTATAATAACCTTTAGAATCTATCCATGTTGTTGAAAATGGTGGGATTTTAACTTTTTATGGCTGCGTAATATTTTATTGTATATATATGAATCATAACTTCTTTATCCAATTATTTGTTAATGAGCATTTAAGGCTGCTTCCAAATCTTGGCAATTGTGAATAGTGTTGCTATGAACATTATGGTGTAGAGATCTTTATGAAATAGTGTTTTTTTTTTAAAGAAATTCTATTTTTAATTTCTTGAGAAACATCCAGAATATTTTCCATAGTGGCTGCACCAATCTGCAATCCCACCAACAGTGTATGAGTGTTTTCTTGTTTCCACATCCTTGCAAAAGCGTTTTATATATATATATATTTATTGATAGCAGCTATTTTTAAAAGGGTAAAATGAAACCACATTATGGTTTTAATTTACATATCTCTGATTATTAGTAATACTGAGCATCTTTTCATATGTCTATCAGCCATCTGTATTTTCTCTTCAGTAATATCTAGTCAAGTCTTCTGCCCATTTTTTAGTTAAATTGTTTTGTTGTTGTTATTGAGTTTAATGTGTTCTTTATTAAATTTTGTATATTAGCACCTTAATAAATGAATCATAGGTGAACATCTTCTCACATTCTGCTGGTTGTCTTTTCATTTCATTGATGGTTTTTTGTTGTTGTTGTGCAAAATCTTTTTAGTTTGATGTAGTCTCATTTATTTTTTTTTCTTTTTCTCCCCTTATCCAGGGTGATATATCTGAAAAGAAATTGTTAGTAGCAATATCAGAGTTGACTGCCTATGTTTTCTTCTAGAAATTTTATGGTTTCGGGTCTTAACATTTAAGTCTTCAATCCATTTTAAGTCTATTCTGTATACGGTGTAAGAAGGTGGTTCAATTTAAATTTCTTGAATTTCTGCCCAGTTTTCCCAACATCATTTATTGAAGAGATCATCTTTGCCCCATTGTGTATTCTTGCCTACTTTGTCATATATTAAATGAGCATATAGATGTGGATTCCTCTCTGCGTCTATTACAGGGGTCCCCATCCCCCAGTCCATGGGTTAGTATTGGCCCTGGCCTGTTAGAAACCAGGTTGCACAGCAGGTTAGTGGTGGGTGAGTAAAGCTTCATTCATATTTGCAGCCACTCCCAAGAACTAGCATCTCCACCTCTGCTGTACCTCAGATCATCAGGCATTAGAATCTCAGACCAGGAGCACTGGTCTCTGGTGCCAAAACGTTTGAAACTGCTGTTCTATTCTATTCCCTTGATCAATGTAACTGTTTTGATGTTTGAACCATGCTATTTTGATTACTATAGATTTATAGTATAGTTTGATAACAGGTAGTGATACCTTCAACTTTGTTCTTCTTTCTCAAGATTGCCGAGGCCATTTGGGATCTTTTTAGTTCCATAAACATTTTGAATTACTTGTCTAGTTCTCTGAAAAATGACATTAATATTGTGATAAGGACTGCATAGAATCTATAGATTGCTATGGGTAGTATTGCCATTTTAATGATGATGATTCTTCTTCCCCATGAGCATGGTATATGCTTCCATTAATTCTATTGTCTTCAAATTCTTTTTTCAATGACATGATTTTCTAAGATCGAATCTTTTACATCTTTGGTTAATTTGATTCCTAGGTTTTTTATTGTTTTTGATGCAATTGTAAATAGAATCTTTTTCTTAATTTTTTTTCAGAAAATTTGGTGCTGATGTATAAAAATGCACTGATTTCTGAATATTAATTTTTATCCCACTTTACTGAATTTATTTATCAGTTCTAACAGGGTTGTTTTGTGTGTGAAACTTTAGGAGTTCTCTCCCTCTCCCTCCTCCTCCCTCCCTCCCTCCCTCCCTCTCTCTCTCTCTCTCTCTCTCTCTCTCTCTTTCTTTCTTTCTTTCTTTCTTCTTCTTTGTAATGTCTTTGTCTCATTTAAAAATCAGGGTAATAGAGGCCTCATAAAGAGAATTAGAGAGGCTTTGCTCCTTTTAAAATTTTTTGAATACTTTGAAAAGAATAATTGTTAATTCTTCTTTGAAAGTTTGGTAAAACTTGCTAATGAAGCCATCTAGTCCAGGACTTCTAGTTTTTGAAAATTTTTGTTTGCTGATTTGATGTCATTACTGGTAATTGGTTGGTTCAGATTTTCTGTTTCTTCTTGACTCAGTCTTGGGAGATTGTTGCTAGGAATGTATCCATTTCTTCCAGATAGTCCAATTTGTTGATAAATAATTGCTCATAGTATTTTCTTATGACTCTTTGTATTTCTGTGGAGTCCATAGTTATTTTTCCTCTTTCATTTCTAATTTTATTCATTCAGGCCCTCTCTTCTTTTTCTTGATGAGTTTGTTTAAGGATTTATCAATTTTGTTTATTCTTTTGCAAAATAATAGCTCTTGATTTCATTGACCTTTTGCATTATTATTTTTCTAGACTCCATTTCATCTATTTCCACTTATCTCTATTATTTTTTCCCAATTTTTCATTTTGTGAATTATTAGCTGTTCTTTTTCTAGTTCTTTTAAGTGTAAATTTAGATTGCTTATTTGAACTTTTTTCTTGTTTCTTGAGGTAGGCCTGTATTGCTATGAATTTTTCTGCTTTCTTTTTGTCCCACAAATTTTGAGTTATTGTGTTTCTATTTATATTTGCTTCTAATTTTCTTTTTATTTCTTCTTTGATCTCATTACTAATCTATTCATTGTTTAGTAGCATGTTTTTGGCCTCCACGTGTTTAAGTATTTTCCAATTTTTTTCTTGTAATTGATTTCCATTTTCATGCCATTGTGGTTGGAGAAGACACTTGATTAGTTTTTGGTAATAAATTTATTTATACCTGTTTTGTGGCCTAACACATGGTCTATCTTGGAAAAATGTTCCATGTGCAACTGAGAAGAATGCATTGTGTTCTTTGTGCTTCCTGGTCTTGTATGTCTAATTCCTTTGCCAGATTAGGGAATTTTTCTGTCATTATTTCTTTAAACATAGTCTCAGTCCCTTGTTCTCTCTTTTCTTTTTCTGGTAATCCTATCATGTGGATATTGGTATACTTAATGTTCCAGAGGTCTCTTAAACTAGCTTCATCTTTTAAATTCTCTTTTTCTTTTTGTTGTTTCAATTGGGTGCTTTCTAATACCTTGTTTTCCAACTCACTGATTCAGTCCTCTGCTTCATCTAATCTACTATTGATTTCTTCTAGTATATCATTTGAGTTATTGTATTCTTCATTTCTTTTTTGTTCTTTCTTGTGGTTTCAATGCCCTTTTTATGCTTACTATCTCTGTTTTGAAGTTTTTATTGAGATAATCTATTTTCCACTTAAGTCCTTTGAGCATCTTTATAATCATTGTTTGAACTTTGTCTTTGGTAGGTTTCTTGCCTCCATTTTGTTTAGATAATTTTCTGAAGTTTCCTTCTGTTGTTTCATTTGCAACATGTTTCTTTATTTTCTCATTTTAATTGCCTCTGTGTGTTCATTTCTATGTGTTAAGAAGATTTATTTCTTCTCTCAGTTTTGTAGATTTTCTGTGTGCCCTGGTGGCACCTTCTTTCTAATAATCTATACCAGGGGCTCTCCCATGTTCTTTGTATAGAGTGGGTGTGTTCTCTTGCTGTAGCTAATCCTTGATTGCTATTAGCATGTCAGTGGCTGGGGTTAACTCTCACATTGATTAACTGTGGGGATTGCCCACGCCCACAGAGCATGACTTGCTATGTGAGGGCTGACCCCTCAGAGTGAGATTTTCTCCAGAAGGCCTGTGTACATGCTGACACTACCCTATGAGTATACTGCTTATGGGGCTAGTCAGGTGTTGTTCTTTGTGTCTGGTGCCAGCCTTTAGGTGTGCTTGTTTTGCAGCCCCTTGGTAGAGTATGCAAAGGTCAGCCACTGCATTTAATTGCTCAGGACTATCTAGTGAGAGCTAAGAAGTGAATTGTGGATGGTTGTTGTCTAAACTTGATCTAAAGGTAAGTGGGAGAGACAACGCTGCAAGCCGTGGTCTGATTATTCCCAACCAGACCTGGGCAGTTTAGCAAAAAGGGTCTAGTGTGCCTCAAGGCCTGAAAATGCCTTCCAATTGCCTCTAAGTCTCTTCAGCTGGACTATCCTTTGGATGGTATGTGAGTTTGGTGGTTCAGGATCCCAGGGAGTCACCAGGGTATAGTGATCAGGTTTCTTCCAGCCACTGCAGTGTCATTTGTCATGCTCATGCTTTCTCTTTACCATCCTGTAAAAGTCTTAGATAGCAACATTGGCAGCGGGTAGCCACTGCCAGCCTTAGGACTGAAAAATCCCTATCTGTTCAGGATATATTATAGCTTGGTGCAGAATTTGTGCGCTCCCACTGAAACTCTTTTCAAGAATACAAAGACTTTGCACAGGCTGCTCAAGCCGAGGTCTGTTGCCTGCATGGAATACACAGTCCTGGGAAGGGGCAGGGCATGGGTAGCTGTCCATCAATGGGCCTAACATGGTGTAAGAGGGGAAAATGTTCCAGTAAAACAGTCACAGGGAGGTGATATCTCCAGGTGCCAGCCCCTAGGAAAAGCACAACATTCCAGGATACAGATAACAAAACTGTCGGCTAGGCCCTGTTTAATCTGAGTCCCCCAGATACATTTATTAGTGTGCAAGTTCTGCTTCTGTAATGACCAACTTATGCTTCTGTAATCTGCTTGATTTTTAACTACGATGTGGTTCTAGGAGATGTATAGTACAAAGATATGCTAATGGCCAACTTCTGCTTTTGTGGTTTCAGGCTTTATATACTGCCTCTTTTAGGGCTCGTGACTGATCTCCTCTAACCCTGTGTGGTAGAAAGTCAATCGCTGGCTGACTAATAAATGCTCATAATTTACCTTATTTGGCTTCATGGGTCTTAGATTCAGATGTGCCACAACAACAGGAAATTTGTGATTTGAGTGGGGCGGGTTTCAGGGAGACACAAGGCCATCAGGACAATACAGCATCTAATTTGCTGCCAGTTCTGAGTTTAAAGGCACTCTCAAAAGTTGCAGATCACAGTGAGACCAGCTATAGTTGGAGTCAGGCCAGCTGTGGTTTGAGTAAGGACCATTAAGCCCTGTGATCTTTCAAGAGATTCTGTAGCTTGTGCTGGCAGCAATGGTCAGTCACCAAATGACTCCTTCAAAATGTGCATGCCACAAAAACAGAGGTTTGCTTCCCTTAAGGTATGCATGGCTTTGTGAAGGGGCAGGCTGACATCAGTTTGCTGACAATAAACTGGCTATGGGCAATTTGTTGGTTGCATATGGCAAGCTGAACTTACTAGGCCAGTGAGGCATCAGAATTGGCTGTGGGGGTGGGCACAGGGTGTCTTTCTGGAAGAGGGCTCAACAAAGGAACAATGGCAATTGTCTCTCCAGCTCCCTATCCAGAGACACATAATGCAGTCTTTCTCGATATGTCTCTTGTACTTCTTAAACTGCCAAATCTATCCCAGTTCCCAGAATGCATATCTGCAAGAAAGTGAGCCTATGCGTGTGTTCTTTAAAGTGGGCATCTGGGGTTCCAGTTTTCTTCCATTTCACCTTAATAGCCAGAGTCTTCACTGCTTGTTTAAAATTAATTAATTATTTTTTATGAAGACATTGGTTAACAAGATACAATAAATTTCAGCTGTACATTTTAACAGTAAGTCGTGTATATATATACATATATATTTTTTTTTCACTGTGTGTTCACCTCCCATAGTTAGATATCTTTCTGTCACCACATATTTGACCCACTTTAATCATCTCAAGTTTCTTTACATTTCCCATATTATTCTTCCCTTTTGATGCCTGTCTAAATTTTTTATAGGGCATCACATTTTGACTACCTTCTTGATCTCCCTCTTGGTCTCCCTGGACTAGGGACTAATAATTCTATTGCATAAAGATCTTTGCTGTAGTCTTTCTCTCCACTGTAGCTTCTATAAGGGAGATAATCATCCAAACAAGGGGCAACAGGCAAGGCAGAAGTAGTCAGGTACCAAGGAAGAGGAGTACTACTCTAATTAAGGTCTTAAACCATCAAAAAGCAGAGAACCAACCTCTAAAGAGGTTATTGGTGTCCCATCTGTGCTATGTTTGTACAAGCACATATGCCAATCCCATTATCTGTTTGACAAAATCTTTGACTGCCTGGCGCTGATCTTCGATTTGCACACAACAGTTGGTGAGATTGAATTTCCCAAATACACTTCTTTCTGCTACTAATAGATAATCTAGTGCCAACCTGTTCTGGTAGATGGCATTTCTCATCTGAGTTTCTTGATGTTCCAAGAAAGTCAGAACTCTCCTGCTTTTATTAGTAACTGCCTGTAGTTTGATAATTCAATTTAACATGTAAATAGGGGTACAGTATCCCCAAGATCTCTTTGCCAAAGTGACAGGCCTATAATATTGTATTATATGTTCTGGGGGCCATTCATTACCCTTCCAGTCCCCTATTTGGAGTTCCCTTTTTACCTGCTGTAATAGAGAGAGGACTTTGCTATGTTGCCCAGGCCAAAAGAGCAGTGACTATTCATAGGCACGGTCCTACCACTACTGATCAGCACAGGAGTTTTGACCTGCTCTATTTCTGACCGAGGCCAGTTCACCCCTTCTTAGGCAACCTGGTGGTCCCCCACCCCCAGGAGGTAACCATATTGATGCCTAACTTAGTGCAGACACCTGATCAGCATAGCACACTACAGCCCAGAATTCCTGGACTCAAGCGATCCTCCTGCCTCGGCCTCCTGAGTAGCTGGAACTACAGGTGTGCACCACTGTGCCTGGTAAAGGCTTTTGGGGCCCAGTGACCAAGCAATTCTCCTGTTCTCAGAGGTAGGAGGAAGGCTTTATTATGCTAATTATGCAGCTTCTTTCCTAATTTTGGAGAGGCAATTACAGGCCTTGTTTCTGCAAATCTAGTAAAGCCTATGTGGGTCCACCCAGTTTTGGACCTTGCCTAGATGAGAATCAGTTCAGTAGCTTCCCAATCATTTCCCTGCCTTAACTATTTATAGTTTCTTCCTCTGGGAACCAGTGACAAGTTCCTATAGGAGCTCTAAAATTGCTGAATCTGGTGAGTGTGCACACCATATTCTCTAGCCCTAAGTATAGCTTTAAGCTATGTACAAAAACATTGCAGTCCTTTGACCCTTGTTCTATGTTTTACTCCTGGTTATGACAGTCTATTCTTTAAATTTCTTTAACACACTTGCTTTCTTGAATTCTACCAGGCTGTGATCTGTATTTTCTCTCTCCTACTCTTTTGTGTATGCTTTGTTCCCAAAAAAGTCTACTCACCTTACCTCATTTACAAGTTTTTCCATACTCAGGTCCCTGTTCATGGGCCACTTGCTGTGTCCAGCAAGTTGTGTATTCTGCCATGTCTAGTGTGACCCTGGAAAATATATCTGAAAAGCCCTGCCATTCATAGTAGCTATAGAAAACTGCAGTAGTGAACATTCTCTGACCTCCTTTGGTAACATGGATACATATTCGCACTTCTTTGTACGAATTTTCTCCCCAAAGTCCAATTATTAAGAAGTCTCATGATGAAATTCCTCAAGCTTCTGCTGTGCGTAGACTGACCAGCTTCCGGAGGTGGCCAGAGCAGGGTCTACAATCTCAGGTGGATTTTCCCCTGCCTCCAGAATGTGATCTTGAGAGGCTGATCAAGAAAACGTTCTGCCATCTAAATTTCCCAGTTCTCTGGAGATGCTGTTTTCTTTACTCAGTGTTGGAACAAAATGGCCCTTAACTTTTCACCCCCTCCATCTTAGTGAAAAGCCCACCGGCGCCAAAAGCCCCCTCCATCTTAGTGAAAGGCCACGCGGCCAAAAGCCCCTCCATCTTAGTGAAGGCCCAAGAGACCTATCAACACTAGCCCCCTACCACAATCCAATCAATACCCTACACGAACACTAGCCGTCCCCAACCGGATCCTCCCCTATATAAGCTCGCTCCTCCATTTAATAAATTGAATTCCTCTCGGACTCCTAAAGGCCCTGGTGATTTCTTTCGTCTTGGGTTCCTGCGATTCCTGGTGATTCCCTTCCTTTCGGATTACTGCGTGTTTTGGTGATTTCCCTTCCTTTCGGATTACTGCGTGTTTTGGTGGTTTTCTCTCATTTCGGATTACCGCGTGTTCTGGTGGTTTTCTTTCATTGGTGCCGAAACCCGGGACAAGGAGTGCCTTCATTAGGCCCCTTGTCTCCCGTTCGCCACCTAGAACGACCCAGTCCGGAATTCCCCTGCCCATTTGACCCGGCTCCGGCTCGTCACAGTCACCACCGACCAACCGGCTATTCCGTGAGTAACCCCTCTAGAGACGGATACTCCCCAGTTACTACAACAGAAGAGCCAGCCGTGACCATCCGGCGGCCTCCTGACGTTACCGAGGAGAGAGGGAATACACCCCACCACAGTCTTCAAGACTACGGTGGACTCTCGTCCTACCCTACACCAATTTATAGGGACAACACCTGCGCGGGGTAGAAAGGGGCTGGCTCCCTCCTTCTCCTATACTTTTCCTCCAGGCTCCTTGCCTTCCTCCTAAAGCCCGGTACCGGCACTCTCCGAATCCTGAGTCCTGGACTCAATTTAGGAACCTCCCACGGGTGACGACCTCTGGGAGGTCTCCTAACCGGTTCTACTGAACCCTCCGGAACCCCCACATTATATAGGGGACGCCCTATATATTTGTGCGGAGGTTCCCCACTGCTCGGAGACTTCTTTCCTGCCTCGTATCTCCAACATTATGGGAGCCTCCTCTTCCTCCCCCGCCGCAGACTCCCCTCTCCAATGCCTTTTACGAAACCTTTCCACACTCTCTTTAAAGGGAGACATCAAACCTAAACTCCTCACCAGATTCTGTACTCAAAATTGGCCGCAATACCCCTTAGATAATCAGTCCGTTTGGCCTTCCGAGGGGTCTCTTGACTCTAACCTCATCCATGATCTTTTCAATTACTGCCAGCGCCTGGGCAAATGGGCAGAAATCCCCTACGTTCAAGCTTTCCGTCTCCTATCTCAACACCCTGCTCTCTGCTCCTCATGCTCTCCCTCCCAACTCCTCTTGGCCGTCACTCCAAAGCCATCTCCGGCCACCCTCCCTCCTCCTCCTCCCTCCCCACCTGCTACCAACGAAACCTTCGATCCCATGGATGAGCCTCCTCCGTATCGATCTCCGCCCCAAAATCTGGCTGTACCCCTACCACTACCTGCCTCTAACACACCTCCCCCAATTCATATCTCTTCCGCTCCTCCATTCAGCCCGCCACACACACGATCCCGTGGCCCTCCCCCACATCCGGCCCCCTCCCTTTCTACCCCTTCCAATCCTCCCACCTTAATGGCCCCACTTCGGGAAGTGGCAGGGGCAGAAGGGGTAGTCCGTGTCCATGTGCCCTTTTCTCTTTCTGATCTCTCCCAAATTGAAAAAAAAGCTAGGCTCCTTTAGCTCCGACCCCACCACCTATATTAAAGAATTCCAATGGGTGCTCCAAGCATACAGCCTTACTTATCAGGACATTTTTATGCTCCTGGCCAATACTCTCCTATCAGAGGAACGCCATAGGGTATGGGATGCTGCCCAAACACACGCCAACGAGACTAGACGAACAGACCCTACCTTTCCCATTGGACCCGAGGCAGTTCCGGATAGAGATCCTAACTGGGACTATAATACTGTTCAAGGTGTCCAATCCCGTGACCGATTCGCCTCTTGTCTGGTAGTGGGCCTAAAAAAGGCTGCCCGGAAAGTAGTTAATTTCCAGAAGGTCCAAGACATTATACAGAGAAAGGAAGAAACTCCCTCTGATTTTCTAGACAGATTAACACAAGCCGTCCGACAGTACACCAGCTTAGATCCAGACACGGACGAAGGAAAACATATCTTAATGACCCTCTTTCTAGCCCAATCCTACCCCGACATAAAAACAAAATTAAAAAAAACTAGAGCATGGCCCGGCAACCCCTCAGAGCGAAATCCTTTCCACTGCCTTTAAGGTCTTTCACGGCCGCGAGGAGGAAAAAGAAAAACTCCGTAATAAGGCACGCCAGGCTGACTTTCAGGTGGTGGCTCAACTAGTGTCCAAACAGACAAAGGCCGACCCTACCACAAAGACCCCTCCCGGAGCGTGCTTTAAATGCGGCAAGGAGGGCCACTGGTCGCGTGCGTGTCCACAGCCCCGGGCCCCCACCCGGCCGTGTCCTAAATGCAAACAGATGGGACATTGGGGATCCGATTGTCCCACCACCCGAAGGGGAGATGGAACAACGAATCTTCACTCTCCACAATCCCCTCCTGTGATCGCCTTGGCCGATGACTGATGGGGCCCTGGGCCTGTCCCGACTCTTACTATCACTAAAGCAGAGCCCAGGGTTAGTCTGGTGGTAGACGGTCAGCCTATCTCATTTTTAGTGGACACTGGAGCCACCTTTTCACTCTTGAGGGAGTTTCGAGGCCCTACCACACCCAGTTCAACCCCTATTGTCGGGGTAGGGGGAACACGCATACTCCCTCATAGAACCCCCCTCCTATTTTGCCAATTACAAAACGCTCCCCACTCCTTTTCACACTCCTTTTTAGTTATCCCACAATGCCCAGCTCCTCTGCTAGGAAGAGATATACTTTCTAAGCTTGGAGCTTCCATCTCAATCCCCTCCTCAGACCCCTCCAGTTCCTTTCCTCCTGGCCCATTCCTAAAACCAAGTCCGAAATCCTGTCCTTCCTAGGACTGGCTGGGTATTTTAGGGCTTGGATCCCAAACTTCTCTCTCTTAGCCAAACCTCTCTATGAACTAGCCAAGGGAGACCCCCAGGAACCTCTGTCCACGTCTTCTGCTACTCCCTTTTGCTCTTTATGTGACAAGCTCCTCTCCGCTCCTGCTCTCCACCTACCCAACTTGACACAACCCTTCCTACTATACTCTCACGAAAACCAAGGACAGGCCTTAGGCCTCTTAGCACAAAAACAGGACTCCCTGCTAGCCCCGGTCGCTTATCTTTCTAAGCAACTAGATCCAACCATTAGGGGCTGGGCTCCTTGTCTACGTGCCCTGGCTGCAGCACAGAAACTTCAACAAGAAGCTTCCAAACTCACTTTCGGTACTCCCATAACTATTCTCTCTCCCCATCGCCTCAAAGACCTGCTCACTTACAAGGCCCTCCAAAGTCTCCCTCCATCTCGAGTACTCTCCTTACTTACAGCCTTTTTAGAAAATCCCTCAATCTCCTTTCAGCCCTGTTCGCCTCTAAACCCAGCCTCCCTCCTTCCCGTCCAGACTAACGTTCCCCAACCCCTTCACAGCTGCTTAGAAACTTTACACCATAATACTCCTAAAGCTGGATATGCCATAGTCTCTCTTCAAAACACCATAGAGGCTCATGCACTTCCCCCCAACACAACCAACCAACAGGCGGAGCTCGTAGCAGCTATTAGGGCTTGTGTCCTGTCCCGTGACAAGACTCTCAATTTATATACCGATTCCAAATATGTCTTCCATATTCTCCTTTCTCATGCTCAAATATGGAAAGAACAGGAACTCCTTACCAAATTAACGCTTGAATTACATCTCGACTGGACTCAGTTGCTACCACTGGCTCTTCTAAAGATTAGGCTCTTTCCAAAAAAACCTACCAACCTCTCTCCCTTTGAAATTATGTATGGGCGTAGCCCTTTACCCCCTGGCATAGTTCCCTCCAACTCTGTCATTCCTTCTTCCCTCACCATCCCTCTCCTGTCGTACATAAGAGGTGAAATATGGAAATATCAGGACTGGCTATTGCCTGCACCCCGTAAGTCAGAAATACTAACCCCCTTACGACCTGGCGATCAGGTCCTCTACACCCCTCCTGACGGAAAGAAGGACCTCCAACCAAAATGGGAGGGTCCTTACCCAGTTGTCCTAACCACTCCAACAGCGGCCAAATTACTCCTTCCAGACAAAAATCTAACTCCTTGGATTCACATTTCCAGGTTGAAGGCATACACCTCGAAAAACCTCTCCTCCAGTCAGACAGCGGAAAGCACCAGCCACTGCGATACCTACGCCTGCTCCCCACACCCGTCCAACCCCCTTAAACTCAAAATCACTCGCGCCGGAAGCCTGTCGCCTATCCCAGAGTAACTATGACCCTTTTTCTTATTTTTTCTTTTTCAGTCTCTCTCCCCTACCCTGGGCTCTCATCCAGTCTGTTTGTCTGGAGGTTCAAGGTTCAGGAAACTTACACTGAAAAACAAATCCAACTCACTCGCCTTACCGCCACTGCTGACTGCCCCCTAGTGGGATGTTCCGGGCCAGTCACTATACCCTGACAAACAGTAAGCTTATCTCCCCCGCCACCCGTCCTTTTGTCTGGTTTTTTTTTGACAAAATACAGGATTATTGCAAACGATGGCGGAAACTTATGGTGGATGTCCTTACTGGGCCTGTAAAATCCATGACCCATATCTCCAACAGGTCAAGGTAGGTGGCAGTATTTTACAGGTCTCAGGTGGCTCCTTCAAACTCCACATCCAAGATTCTTGGAACTCTAGATGGGCGGGGTAGGTCCTGGTGCCTTTTATTGGAATGGCTATGCTTCACGCCCTTGCGGACGCCTTACTATCACCCGCCAATACATTCCCATTAACCACTCGGTTTCTCTGGTATCTACTGACATCAAACATCAAGAGACTCAACTCATTTCAGCCCTAGGGTCCACTGACTCCGACAAGTCAACTACCTTACCCACCTACACCTGGCTACACATCCTCTCGAAACGCTTATCTCTCTTAATCACACTCTCCTTCCATATCTCCCAAAAACTGTTTTCTTTGTGCATCTCTCAGACGACCACTCTTGGCCGCTGTCCCTCTAAACTTAACTTCATTTCCCTCTAAAACCTCGAAACATACACTCCCCCCCCCCCCAACACCCAAAAGTTCCCGTAAGGGAAACCGCGGACCAGTCCAATCACCCCCTTAACCCCATCCGGGGCCTCCTCGGAAACTCTGACCCCACGCAATCAACGCCCATCCACAGCGACTATAACATCACCATTTCTAATCCCACCGCAGCATCCCCGGGTTCTTTTTTCTGGTGCAACGGCACTCTCTACACTGTCATCTTTCCCAACGTTACTACTCCCTGCCTCCCCGTCACCATTGTTCCCCAGCTCACCCTCTATTCTAACTCTGAACTACTCTTCCTCCTCAACCGGTCTTCTAAACATAAGAGAGCGGCCTTCCACCCAGTCTTGATTGGAATCTCTCTTATAACATCAGTGGCAGGAATTGGATTGGGAGGCGGGAGCCTCGGACGCACTCTATGGGCCGTACACGATCTTAATTCTAAACTCGAGAGTGCTCTTACATCTACTGCTGAGTCCTTAGGCTCTCTCCAACGACAAATAACATCACTCGCAAAGGTTGCCTTGCAAAACAGGAGGGCTCTGGACTTACTAACTGCAGAACAAGGTGGAACTTGCTTATTCTTAAAAGAGGAATGCTGCTACTATGTTAATGAATCAGGTATTATTGAAACCAACATAAAAAAACTTGAGGACCTAGCCACCTCATTCTATAAAACTAATGCCCAACCCGCCACCTGGACATCTCTTTTACAAAACCCCTTCCTCACCTGGCTCTGGCCCATTCTAGGGCCACTCACTATAATCCTTCTCGGCTGTCTCTTCCTTCCCTGCTTAATTAAATTTCTTCAGACACAGGTTGGGAGAATTTCTAACCAAACCTTTAATCAGCTTCTCCTCAGGAATTATAACTACCGTCCTTTGGCTCAGGATCCCGTTTCTTTTAAGGAACAAATCACTGAATGCTGATGGCTACCTAGGTACAGTTCCTGGAGGCTCTCGACTCTGACCTGTGGGCCCTCCACCCGAGGATTCCTGGGAAGATTTTTGTGAACAGATCAACGATTTCTGGCTGCAGGAACCCTCCAGGACTTCACGCCAACAGAAATTATCTTCTTCTCCCGCCTAACATGGGATTATATACAGGTCTTTTGTTCCAACTTTCCTTTCCGCAGCAACTCCCTCCCTCCCAAACAGCCCTAAAACTACGCCCCTTTCAGCAGGAAGTAGCTTGAGACGGTCAGCGCCCCTTTCCCCAAAAACAAAGAGGGGGGAATGTTGGAACAAAATGGCCCTTAACTTTTCACCTCCATCTTAGTGAAAAGCCCACGGCGCCAAAAGCCCCTCCATCTTAGTGAAAGGCCACTTGGCGCCAAAGCCCCTCCATCTTAGTGAAGGCCCAAGAGACCTATCAACACTAGCCCCTACCACAATCCAATCAATACCCTACACGAACACTAGCCGTCCCCAACCGGATCCTCCCCTATATAAGCTCGCTCCTCCATTTAATAAATTGGAATTCCTCTCGGACTCCTGTGCGTCCTGGTGATTTCTTTCGTCTTGGGTTCCTGCGATTCCTGGTGATTCCCTTCCTTTCGGATTACTGCGTGTTTTGGTGATTTCCCTTCCTTTCGGATTACTGCGTGTTTTGGTGGTTTTCTCTCATTTCGGATTACCGCGTGTTTTGGTGGTTTTCTTTCACTCAGGTGTGGTGGATTCACAGAGCAATACCTGTAACTTTAATAGCAGTGAGATTTGCTAATATAACAATGTGAGAACCTGTTTAGTTTGGCTGGAATGGCTCATTTTTCTAACCCTTAACCTATATTTTTTCTCCTGACTAAAAATGGTGGACCTGATTCGCTAGAACTATGGGGATTCTTTCTAAAGTTTAATTTATCTTTTAAATGAGAATTATCTCATTTAAATTAAAATTAAATTAAAATTATCTCATTTTAAATGAGAATTACAATAGGAAAATGAGCCAGTTATGATCTGAGTCTTCTATGACTCCAAATTCATTACAAATACCTGTGTATAAACCTTTTTCAAAAAGTTAATTCTGCCAGCCAGATCTTAACACAGAACTTACTAAATTTCTTTCTCTACTGACTGAATAACTTTAAATCTATTTTTTCCTAAAGTTCTGCTAACATGGTGGCAGTTACACCCTTCCCTCACTTTTGTGCTGGGGATGGGGGGTAGAGAGTCTCCCAAAAAGGATTTTGTAAGGGGAGAAGCTTAAAGACCTTGGGGTGCATGATGGATTACAACAAACCCCTTCTGATATAAGATGACCTCAGTGTCTTTGCAGGCAGACCTAGAAACCCCTTAACTAATTTCCCTGCCTACCTCTTTTCTAAGAGCCATGAACCTTATTATTAGTATGGATGTTGAGGGACAGGAGATCTCTTCTTTTATATCTGCTTCCTTCTGGGAAGGGACATTGTCCCTGCCTGCTGGGGTTTCACGGAACTCTTTCTTTCTGCCTTAGTTAGAGTGGGGTCTTGGGTTTCCTGCTGAGGTGCAGCCTTATTCCCTAGACAAGGGAAAAGATTCAAACTGATTATTTAAATCATATGTCTATTACTTTTGCTATTAACTGAGTAAAGATAAACAGGCTTGGTTAATATATTTCTTAAATAGTAAAACAAGAATTTTGGCCTAAAGTCCCCTCCCACTCAGACTTTAAGAATCTTGTCTGGTTTAATACCATTTCTGCTTAACAATGGGCTGATGACCCTTATCAATAGCAAGAGGATCTGATTTACCAGTTATCAGCATTTGAGAGAGAGTACCTTTTTCCTAAAGAGAGGAGGGAAGAAAATTTAACTAGGTTTACTAAAAAGATTAACGCTGCAAGAGATGTCCCATTTCATTTTCTCCTTCTTTTGATGGGTCTCATATCTAAGACTAGCTTAAGATGAAGTTGATTGCTTTGTTGCTGTAAGAAAATTCTTCCATGTTTTTTGGTTGTAACAAAAGAATAGATCTTCCCTAAAGGAGAGACTATCTAGTGAGTAATTTGCATACCTTACAGAAGTAGTGGAGTAGTAGTTCAATGGCATTACCTGAGAGGTTGAAGCATTAGTTAGCACACTTAGCAAATGTTACACATTTTCTGCTTGTGTTATAATAGACACTTTTTAAAAAAGCATAGCCTTATCCTTAGTGAGTTTGGGGTGGGGCCCTTTCTGTTTGCCTTGTGGGCTGACTTTTAACAGTTTGCTGGGAGGTAGTTGGCCTGCTAGTAGGAAACCCTGACATAGACGCAGGTTGTCTACAATGGTTTAGCCTTAGGTTCCCTACAAATGTGCACTGTGTGGTGGGAAAAGTGGGCTGTTCCCCTTTTACGCTGTGTCCTAGTTTTTGAGACAAGGTCCTTTCTGCTCAGGACTCTGGCCCTGATGCATGTCAGAGAACTGCATTGCTAATCCTGCTCTCACAATGGGAAAGGAAATTTGTGTTAGGCTGACTGTTTATTCCAGTCACTGCAGTTAGCATTGTAGAGAGAGACCTATGGGAAGGCAACTCTAGTATCTACTAAAAATTCAGTTGTTTTCTTTTTGCCATGTTGGGGGTGACCTGAGATTCTACTTTTGTGAACCTGGTGGATTTTTCTAGGGCTGGAGGTTGCAAGTGCTTGGGCCTCAATTGTTAGAGGAGAGAGCAACCCCTTTGTGAGAGGCTTTCTATGCGGGGCGAGGGCTTATGAGATCCACCCCTCCCCAGCTTCCCAGGATTGAATGGACACTTGCCCTTTCAGTGCCCTTCCTTTTGAAGTTTGCACATTGATTATGTCTCAGTCCCAACAATGCCACTCATGGCAAACCAAGATTGAGGCCCTCCAGACCTGCATGGTTTTTACTGACTAGGGTCACCTTGAAATGGTTCCTGTATTATGACAGCTAAAATTGGTACCCTTTTATACTTTGCTTTCTTCTCTGCCCAGTCTAAGTTATTGGACACCTTAAAGACCTCTAGCACTGAGGCAGACTGCAGGATTTAATGTACTTACAGTTTTGAGATGGACTCGGGTTTTTGTACAGCAGTCTCTGATAAGAAGTTATTCTGGCATTGGTATCTGCTTATACTTTTGACTCTTCATTAATGAGGTAAATTCAAACCTAGCACCCAGAACTGACAGAATTCAGCTGCCCCTTGAAACTTATTGACTCCTTTTTGATGTTTGGCCATGGCTACGGTGTTGAGTGTCCACTATATAAATCATTGATTGTCCCTCCCCCTGTACTTTTATTGTGACTGTTCCTAGTCTGATTGTCCTTTGGCCCAGTCTTTTTTGATGACTGGCTCAGGTTGATGTCTTAAATTCTCTGGTCCTTTTGGACTTACAGTTTCCCTGCAATGAGGGCACTCGTTCTTCCAATGGCCGATCTCTCTATAGAAGGCACATTGTTTATGGCATAATTTCCTTTCGGTTTATTTCTGCCTTGTGGAAGCAGCCATCTGTTCCACTAGACCTTGGATTTCTAATGCAGCTGCCAACAGGGACACCTTCTGCTTTCCCTGTGTTTCAGTTACTTCCTGGTGTATCTCTGCTCTTTTTGACACATTTGTTGACTTACTAGCCCCAGCCTTTACCTCTAATTTAGACTTTTCGTGATATTTCCCCTGTAGTGGGGATCTCACGAGCTTTCTAACAAATGGGGCAGGAATCATTCCAACCCAGCTGTCTTTGTTCTGGGTACTCCACCATTATTCTTCGGGCTTTTCTATTATCAAGTTGAACTTGAATGAGATGGGAGGCATGGTGTTGAGCCAAGTCTCTGGGGCAGTAGGGGGTGGCAAAGGCACTGATGGTAGAGGCCCATCTGGTAATTGATACTAAAGTGGTCTCACGGGGACTGATGGAGCTACTGGGATGTACGGTGGTCGTTAGATAGAATCTTCCTTAGGGACCCTGGGTGAATTAATTTTGTTGGCACCTCATTGTCCTTTTGCCTAGCCAGGAGGGCCACAAATGCCCTATTCTTTCCCTGCCTTTTTGTACCAAACCAAACTCAAGGGAGCACTACAGTAGAGGTCTGCAGCCATGTGTCTATGTACAGAACTTGGTCTAAATATCATGTGGTCCTTGTCACTACCCAATACAGTGTTCTCACTGTGGAAAGGTCTAAGATCCCTTTTGAAGGCCAACTTACCCCTAAAGTGGGCCATTCAAGCTCACAAAGTATACATAGTATTTCTGAGGTCAACTGACCCTATACTCCTCAGAGAAACCCTCTTTAAAAATTTCCAACATACAATCTAAGACAGTTGGCTTAGTGGAACTCCTCCCATATTTGCAGGGAGCTTTCTTTGAGAAGAAGGCACAGAGGCCAGTGTTAATATATTCTCTAAAGTCCTAGAAACTTTGTTAAAGTAATGCAAAAACACTAATGTTGTTTTGAAGAAATACAGAATCCTAGTTTCTTCCCAGGAAAACTTTAGAAAACATTTGTGTCAGACCAATAGTCTTAAAAACATTAAATACAGTCCAGTTTTTGTTTTTGTTTTTTTTTTTTTTTGATCAGCTTGTTCTCGGAATTTATTTCCAATCTTTTTCACTTTCTTACAGAAAATTTTCCCTCAGAATTTCTTCACAAACCTTCTCCTACACCTTCCCCTCTTAAGGTTTTCTCTCAAGATTTACCTTCACAGACCTTCTACTACTTCCACAAACCTTTCACACTTTATTTATTCAGTTTGCTTCTCTTTACTCATTCAGAAATAACCACCTCTGAGGCAAATACATTTCTTGAAATTCTTTAACATAGTCTCAAGGACTGTTGCCTTACTCTGACTTGACCCCATGTTTCCCATTGTGTCAGTACTGCAAAAACAGACAAAGGGTTGGGTGTCCCTTTTCAGAGACCATTCAGATACCCACCTGGCTGTGCCTCTCTTGAGACTTTCAGCACATCTTGGCGAAGGTGTACCCGTATAAACACTGGGCCTGGTCATTCCCTGGAGGAATGAATGACCGTTATACCTTATGACATCACTACGGAACCACAGTTTGGGGTCCTCTCTGACACCATAGTTTTGCACTGGGAGGCCATAAACTGGCAACTCAGAGACAAGTCTCTGAGATCCACACAGATGCACACACGCTCTCAGAGGTTAAAACATTTTCTCCCTGGTGGTCCCTGCCTGAGGGGTGCTTGCCCCTGGAAGGTGATCACTCTCCCCTTCCACCCTTAAGGTGGGTCTGTCCACCATGGGCCACAGCCTTACTGTGTCCCATGTGGATCCGCCAAATCTCCTTGTTTTCGCCACTCAGCGTCCAGAGGAAACAATGAAGCGAGGTCAGCTGAGTGCAGCCAGGCCCAAGACCGCCCAACTGGGCCAGGATGCACCTTTTAGTTCCTCAGTCGCCTCAGCCAACCAGGTCTCAGCATTGTGCCCAAAATGGTGGCTTCAAAGGGCCGGAGTGTTTGGGTTTCTCAGTCAGGGAACCAAAATGTTGTGGATTTTGGCCTGTGTACCCATAAAAACCAAGAGGCACTCAGCAAACTAAAATTTAGAGTCTGAGCCCCAAACAAAGGCAGAAAAATAGATTTATACATTAATTACTTCTGCATACTTAGAGATCTTTTGTTTTGCATGCACAGGAAAGGTAGCATTCAAGGGAGAGGAGGCTGGAAAAATTCCTCTGGGACAGGGTAGCCATCTTAGATTTCTTTATATTTCCCTTATCACTCTAGGGAGAATTATCTGTTCAGGTTCTCTGCCCATTTTTTGATTGGATCATTTTTGTTGTTGTTGTTGTTGTTGTTATTGAGTTATCTGAGTATTTTGTAAATTTTGAATATTAAGCCCTTATCAGAAGAGTTGCTTTCAAATATACATTCAGATGGTTCTCTCTTTACCTTGTCTACAGTTTCTTTTCCTGAGTGAAGCTTTTTAGTTTGATGTAGTCCTATTTATTTATTTCTGCTTTTACTTCCCTTGCCTTTGAGGTCAAATTCATGAAATCCACTTTAAGTCCAAGGTCCATGAATTTTGTTTCTATGTTTTTTCTATGCATTTTATTGTTTCAGTTCTTAAATTCGGGTCCTTAATTCATTTTGAGTTACTTTGGTGTGAGGAGATAGACATCAGTCTATTTTCGGTCTTTTGCAAGTGGCTTTCCAGTTTTCCCAGCACCATTTCTTGAAGAGGCTTTTCTTTCTCCACTGTATGTTTTTGGCTCTTTTAAAAAAAAATATTTGCCCATATAAACATGGGTTTACTTCTGGACTCTCAATTTTGTTCCACTGGTCTATGAGTCTGTTTTTTTTTTTTTTTTTTTTTTTTCTGCCAAAACAAAACAAAACAAAACAAAGAAAACCATGCTGTTTTGATTACTGTTGCTTTGTGGTATAATTTGAAGTTGGGCAGAATGATACCTCCAGCCTCGTTCTTTTTTCTCAGAATGGCTTTGGCAATTCGGGGTCTTTTGTGCTTCCATACAAATCTGATAACTTTTTGTTCTACTTCTTTAAAAAATGCCAATGGAATTTATATTCAGATTTCTCGGGAACTCCTTTTCCTGGCACTGAGACTCTGGCTAAGACCCCGCACTTTTTCAGGAGTGCTTCTGTAGCTGTTCTCTCCTTCCCAGTGCTGCCTCACACAGATGTGGGGCCAGACCGTTTAGCATCTTTGCCCTTCCTGGTCTTGATGTGGCTTTTTCTATATAGCCACAAATGTATGTGTTCTTATCAGCTAGACTTCATGTGATTCTCTATGTCAATTATTTTATAATTTGGTTATAATATTAATGTGGTCCTGAGAAGAGGTGAACCTACTTTTACCTAGCCCATTATGTTGACCCTCAATCCATTGGATTTAAAACCATTTTTTTTCTAAAAATAAATAGAATTTTCAGTAATTTTTAAATTTAGATATGTGGCAAATAACATTATATTAGTTTAAAATGTACAAGATAATGATTTGACATTTGCATATATCACCAAATTGTCACTACAATAAGTAATTAACATACATCAACATGCGCAGTTACAATTATTTTTCTTCCAATGAAAAGTAAGGCTTACTCTCTTAGAAACTTTCAAAAGTATAATACAGTATTATTAACTCTAGTCACCATGTTGTGCATCACCATGATTTATTTATTTTACAGCTGTAAGTTTGTCCTTTTCAACACCTTCCCTCCCTCCTACCGATGGTAAATTCTGATGAATTCTCTGCATTCATACGTTTTTTTGTTTGTTTATTTGTTTGTTTTAGTTTCCACATATAAGGGATATTTTATAGCATTCATCTTTCTCTGACTTATTTCACTTAGCATAATGCCTTCAAAATCCATCCATATTGTCACAAATATAAATTTTCATTTTTATTTTTCAATTAGAGTTGGCATACAATCTAATATTAGTTTCAGGTGTACAATATACTAATTAGCTATTTATAAAAATTACAAAGTGATCACCACAATAAATCTAGTAAGCATCTGATGCCATACATAGTTATTACAAAATTATTGACTATATTTCTTATACATGCCCACGACTATTTTCTAACTACCAATTTGTATTTTCTTAATTTCTTTCTCTTTTTTTTTTTTACATGAACCACCAACACCTCTCCTATCTGGAAACCATCAAAATGTTCTCTGTATCCATGAGTTTGTTTCAGTTTTGTTCATTTATTTTGTTCTTTAGATTTCACATGTAAGTGAAATTATATGAAATATTTTTTCTCTGTCTGACATATTTCAATTATCATAATAACCTCTAGGATGATCCATGTAGTTGCAGATAGAAAGGTTTATTTATTTTTTTTATGGCTGAGTATCATTTAATTGTATACATGTACTATCTCTTCTTTATTCATTCATCCATTGATGGACACACTGTTTGTGTCATATGTTGGCTAAGATAAATAAGGCTGCAGTGAACATAGAGATTCACATGTCTCTTTGAAGTGATGTTTTGAGTTTCTTCAGATAAATACCCAGAAGGGGGATTATTGGGTCCTTCTTTGTCTCTTGTTATATATAGCTTTTATTTTAAAGTCTTTATCTGGTATAAATATTGCCACACTTGCTTTTTTTTTAATTTGTTTCCATTTTTATGAGATATCCTTTTCATTTCTTTACTTTCAGTACATGAGTGTCTTTCAATCTAAAGTGAGTCTCTTGTAGGTCGCATATGTAAGAGTCTTGTTTTCTTATCCATTCAGCCACTCTATCATTTGATTGCAACATTTAATCCATTTACATTCAAAGTAATTATAGATAGATATGTTGATATTGCTATTTTAGTATTCATATTTATTTAAATTAATTTTTAATTTTTTCTTCTTAAAAAAGTTCTTCCAACATTTTCTGTAATACTGGCTTTGTTGTGCTAAACTCTTTTAGCTTTTTCTTATCTGGGAAGCTCTGTATCTGTCTTTCAATTCTAAATGATAACTTTGCTGGGTAGGGTTATCTTGGTTGTAGTTCCATGCTTTTCATCACTTTGTTTTGTACCAGTTCCTTCTGGCTAGGAAAGTGTCTGTTGAGAAATCAAGTGACAGCTATGAGAGCTCCCTTGTAGGTAACTAATTGCTTTTCTCTTGCTACTTTTAGGATTCTCTTTTTGTCTTTAAACTTTGGTGTATTAATTATGTTTTCTGGTGTTGGCCTGTTTGAGCTCATTTTGTTTAAGACTCTGCTTTTTCTGGGCTTGTATGTCTCTTTCATTTGCCAGGTTAGGGAAGATTTCCATCATTATTTTTTCAAATCAGCTTCTAATTTCTTGCTCTCTCTCTTCTTCTGGTACCCCTGTAATGCAAATATTGGTACATTTGATGTCCCAGAGACTCCCTAAACTATCCTCATTATGAGGGGAATTCTTTTTTCTCATTGCTGTTCTAATTGAATATTTTCTATTATATTTTTACACCATTGATTTAATTATTATCTGCTTCATCTAATCTCTTGTCGATTCCTTTTAGTGTATTTTTTTATTTTAGCTATTGCATTTTTTACTTTTGAAATTGTTATGTTTTCCATTTTTTAAAAATCTTTTTGTTAAAGTTCTCACTGAGTTCATCTCCTCTTCCCCTAAGTTCATTGAGCATTTTTATCATTAGTGTTTTGAACTGTGCACCTGGAAAACATTTGTGTTTGTTTTTTTAATTTAATTAATCTGTTTTCTGGAGCTTTGTTCTGTTTTATTATTTAGGATACATTTATTTGTCTTCCAATTTTGGTTGACTACTTGTGTTTGTTTCCATGTTTTAGGTAATGCTTCTCTGTATCCCAGACTTAGTAGAAGGGACCTTATGCATTAGGTGTCTTGTGTGTCCCTGTGGTGCACTCTCCCTAGTCACCTTAGCTGGGTATTTGTCAGGAGCTTTTGATTGATAACTGCCCTCAAAGCAGGAAAGGGCGGATGTTTGCAGCAGGTGGTCTGCAGCAGAAAAATCACATAGTTTACAAATGCCTTGCTAATCTTGTTATGGCTGAGAAGCACCTTTGAGGCTCCAGAAAGTTATCTGTTGGTTTTATGACTTTGATAAGGAGGAAGGCAGTTACCTTGAAAAAACACAGGTTTCTTGTGCAGATGTTACTAATTGTTCGTGCATACTTTTGGCTTGTGTTTCCCATGCCACCCTGATGTTATAAATATGCTGTGCTAAATAAACTCGAGGCTGCAGTATTGACTGTCAGTCCTCCCGATTCTTTCTCTTCTTCTGTCTTTTTTCCTTAATCCTCATTCCCCTCTCAGGACTGTTTGATATTGGCTGGCAGGTTCTGGCAGGTATTCTAAGTGGTCTTTGTGTGGGTTGTGTGTACTCTCCTTTTGTTGAGTTTTGATTGCAATTTACACATCTGTGGGAGGGATTGACCCTCAGTTTGGTTTGTCATAAGGACTGGTCAGTGACTAAAATAGAGAAACTGTTGTGCAGGTGGTGTCTCTAGAGAGCAGCATTCACTTTAGCAGGGCTCTGGTGCCTGATTAGTTTGACCTTTGGATCTGTTATATTTTAATGCAGCCTTGGGTCTGGCTTAATCCGAAACTGCTGACCACTGGGCATGCCTACTTTGGTGTCATCTGGAAGAGGCCTTATTGCAGAAATAGTTCAGCCACATCTTGTGCCCAATTTGGGGCCACCTGATATGAGCCATCAAGTAATTGTCAATTGGCCATCACACCTGCTGGGCTTAGAGGTGCCTCAAGAGGCCAAGTTATGAACTGAGGTTGGTGGTTACTTGTGCCAGGTTTGCATTGCTTGGTAAGAACCTCAAAGCATGACAGCGGCAGACGTTTCTTGTTTGGAGTGAAACTTTGAGAGATTTTAGACATTTGCAGCATGAGCCAAGAGAGGCCATTTGTATGGAAAATTAACTGGAATGTATGTAAGGTGGCCTGTAAATTGGGTGATGAAGGATTTCAAAGGAATTACCACATAGGGTGATCAGCGGTAGTAAGTTGATGGTGACTTAGACATGTTGGCTACATTTGTGTCCATGCCAGGAGAAAAGAGGACTCAACAAAGAAACGATGGATTTTGCCAGCACTTCTATCTGGAAGAGAACTGCTCTTAGATCCCTCATCCTGAAGTCAGACAATTCAGTTTCTCCCCATATGTCCCTGGAACCTTTAAAACTACTGCCTCAGCTCTAGAGGTCAGAGCAGGTGAGCCCATCAGCAAGTAAGTTTATGCATGGGCTCTTTAAAAGAAATGCCTGGTACTTCAGTAGTCCTTTGTTTCACTCAATGACAACTTTGCTAGGTTTCATAGCCAGAAATTGTGTAGGCTTCTTTTCCTTGCACTGGAACCCTGGGCTGGGTAGCCCAGTGTGAGATTGGGACTATTTGCTTTTCCGGGGAAAGCTCTGCAGCCGAGGTATATCTCTCAATTTAACCACCACACGTGGGCATGAGACCAACCCATTCTGTGTTTCCTCGTCTCCTACTAGTCTTGAGGTAGCTTCTTATGTAGATCCTCAGTTATAAGATTTCCATTCCTTTAGAATTCAGCAGTTTCTCAGTAATGGTTGCTCTGTAATTTAGTTGTAATATTGATGTGGTTGTGAGAGGAGGCAAGCACGGTATTTAACTACATCATTTTGACTGAAAAAATTTATTCTTTTACTTCACATTTTTAATCCATTGATTTAAAATGGACACTTAGGTTTCTTTTGTATCTTGCCTATTGTAAATAATGCTGCAATGAACATAAGAGTTCATATAGCTTTTTAAGTTAGTGTTTTCTTTTTCTTTGCATAAATACTGAGAAGTGGTATTGCTGGATCATATTTTACTTCTATTTTAAAAATTTCAAAGAATCTCCATAGTGATTTCCATAGTGGTTGAATCAATTTACATTTCCAGCAAATGTGCACAACAGTTTTCTTTTTCTCCATCTCCTCACTAACACTTGCTTTTTCTTGACTTTTTATAGTAGCCATTCCAACAGGTTTGAGATGGTATATACTTAAGGTTTTTATTTGCACTTCCTTGATGGATAGTAATGTTGAACACCTTTATTGTACTTATAGCCATCTGTATGTCTTTTTGGAAAAAAAAAAATGTCTATTCAGGTCTTCTGACCATATTTTTAAATCAGATTATTTAATTGTTTGTTTGCTATTGAATTGTATAAAAACTCTTTACCTATTTATGATATTAGCCCATTATCAGATATATGATTTGCAAATACTTTGTACCATTTTTATTAGTCGCCTTTTTATTTTTTAATGGTGTTTTTGCCATGCAGAAACATTTTAGTTTGGTACAGCCCCACTTATTTATTTTTGCTTTTCTGCCTTTGCTCTACATTGTCAAATCTAATAACTTATCACCAAGACTAATGTCAAGGAGCTTACCACTTCTTTTCTTTAATGAGTTTAATGGTTTCAGATCTTTCGTTTATATATTTTTATCCATTTTGAGTTAATGTTTCCATATAGTGTAAGATAGTGGTTCAGTTTCATTCGTTCTTTTGCATGTTGCTATCCAGTTTTTTCAACAGCATTCATTAAAGAGACAGTTCTTTTTCCATAGTATCTTCCATAAATCCATATATACTTGGATTTACTTTTGAGCTCTCTAACCTGCTCCATTGATCTATGTGTCTGCTTGTATACCAATACCATAGTATTTTGATTACTGTAACTTTGTAATATTATTTGAAATCAGGGAGCATGATTCCACCAGCTTTGTTCTTCTTTCTCAAGTTTGCTTTGGCTATTTGGGATAGGCTACAATTTTATATAAATTTTAGAATTGTTTTATTTCTGTGAAAAAAATGCCATTAGAATTTCATGAGCGATTACATTAAATCTGTAGATTCATTTGAGTATTATGAACATTTTAACAGCATTAATTCTTTTACTCCATGAATATGAGATATCTTTCCATTTATTTGAATTGTCTCTAATATATTTTATTAATGCCAGGTTTTTCAGCATACGTGTATTTTACCTCCTTAATTAAATTTGTTCCTAGATATTTTATTCTTTCTTATACAAACATAAATAAAATTGTTTTCTTAATTTCTCTCTCTACTCTTCTTTATCACTGTTTGAAAACATAATGATATTTTTTATATTGTTATTGTATACTACAACATTATGAATTTGTTTATTAGTTTTACCAGTTTTCTGGTGTAGTCTAGGTTTTTAATATATGATATGTCATCTGTAAATAGTGACTGTTTTATTTTTCTTCTCTGATTTAAATGCCCTTTTTAATTTTTAAAAAATATTTCTAGCATACATTAATTAATTGGCTTCACATAATTTTTGATATGTAATGTATTTATTACCTCAGTCCTAAATGTTTTGCTTTTTATTATTGTTTTGTAACAAACCTGTTATTTTAAAGTAGGTTTTTAAAAATTCATTATGTATTTTAAGTTATAATCATCAATCTTTTTATCTTGTCAACCTTCAACTCATACATTTTCTAATTATATTATTGAATGCTTAAAAGTACATGATTCTATAACTTTATAGTAAATTGCTTTATTATTATGTAATATGAATGTATGTGTTTCTCTGTATAACCTGTTATTAATAGAGTCACATAGTAGTAGTTGTCTGGCACAACTTATGCCAACCTTTCTCCCTCCAATTTTATTTTTATTTTTCATTATTTTAAATATTATCAACAACTTAATTTTTTAAAAATCTACTTCTAAGAGCCTCTCTTAGCTGACTTTTTAATTTACTTATTGTTACTGAAATTTCAGATATAGTGTGGATTTATACCTATCCTAGCATTTAGTGATTTTATTAACTATTTAGTTTCTTTATCATTATTTTTTCTTTTTTCTTTTACTGACTTGGAAAGTTATACATACTCTTTTCATAAAATTTGTGGATTCTTTAAATATTTAAATATATTGACTTTCTGAATTTTAAAATAAATCATTTACTCTCAAAATCTCTAATTAATAAAAGGATTTCAGAAAACTTTTACTCATCACTATTTTCTAATATTTATTTCCACATTTAAAAACTATTCTCTATATAATCTTTCTTATCATTACTAAAGTACATTTTTATTTATATTTATCTATATATTTGTCAGTTGCTTTATATACCATTACTCCTTTTTATTGCCTCACTCTGAATTCAAATTTATTTGTTCTAAAATACATCTTCTAGGACAAGTTCTTTCAGCATGCATCTGTGATTAATAAAAATTATCAGTTTTGTTTAGAGATGTTTTCATATTTTTTTATTTTTTAAGTTGAAATACAATTTAATTTAAACTTAAAATTTAATATAAAATTGTGATTATTTAAGATGCTTTTTAATCAAAAGTTTTAAATTATTTTTATGGTTACATTGTTTAACAAAATCCAATAAGAATCAACAGTATATTATAACAGTAGTGTGCATAAATGCACACACACACACACACACACACACAGTGTGTGTGTTTACCTCCCATAGTTAAAGTTGTTTCTGTCACCAAATCTATAACCCCTTTTATACCATCTACCTCCACCTCCCCTCTACCCTACCCTCTGGCAACCACTAGGCTACTATCTATGCCCATAGGTCTTGGTTTGTCTTGGTCATTTGTTGCTTTTAGGTATATATCCCACATATAAGTGATATCATGTGATTTTCAACTTTTTCTGTCTGGCTTATTTCACTTAGCATGATTATCTCAAGTTCCATCCATGTTGTTGCGAATGGCACTATTTCATCTCTTCTTATGGCTGAGTAATACGCCATTGCATATATGTATCACTACTTCTTTAGCCAATCATCTATCGTAGGACACTTCAGTTACTTCCACATACTGGCAACCATGAATAATTATATATGAACATTGATCAGTGTGTAAATATGTTTTCTGACATGGATTTTCAAGTCTTGGTGGTAAATACCCAGTAGAGAGATTGTTGGATCATGTGGTGGATCAACTCTCAGGTTTATGAGGAACCTTCATACTGTTTTTTGAAGTGACTGTACCAATTTGCAGTGACAGCAGCGAAATATGAAGGTACCTTTTTTCTTCAAATCCTCTCAGATATTTGTTATTACTTGTCCTGTTGGTTATACCTATTTTAACAGATGTAAGATGATAACTCATTGTGGTTTTCATTTCCATTTTCATAATAGCTAGTGATGTTAAGCATCTTTTTGATGGCCCCTTGTATGTCCACTAGGGAGGAGTATCTGTTCAGGTCTTCTGCCCATTTTGATTAGATCATTTGTTTTCTTGTTGTTAATGAGTTATATGAGTTCATTGTATCGTTTGGATATTAGGCCCTTATTGGAGGCATTGCTTACAAATATATTTTCTTTTTTAGATTGTTGTCTCTTTGCCTTGGTGATGATTTTTTTTTTTTTTGCTCAGCAGAAGCTTTTTAATTTGATGTAGTCCCATTCATTTATTTTAGCTTTTACTTCCCTTGCCTTTGAGGTCAAATTCATAAAATCCTCTTTAAGTCCAAGGTCTTTGAGATTCATTCTTACATATTCTTCTATGCATTTTATTGATTCTGGTCTTGTTTTCAGGTCCTTAATCCATTTTGAGTTAATTTTAGTGTGTGGTGAGAGACAATAGTCTAGTTTCATTCTTTTGCAGGTGGCTTTCCAGTTTTCCAAGCACTATTTATTGCAGAGGCTTTCCTTTCTCCACTGCATATTTTTGTTTTTTGTTTTTTTGTCAAAAATTATTTGCCCATATAAATATAGATTCATGATTCTATTTGACTGGACTGTGTGTCTGTTTTACTACTAATAAAAACCATTCTATTTTGATTACTATTGTTTTGTAATATAATTTGTAGTTGGGTAGAGTGATGCCTCCAGCCTTGTTCATTTTTCTCAGAATGGCTTTGGAAATTTCTGGCCTTTTGTCCTTTCACACAAATCAGAAGATTTTTTTCTTCTATTTCTTTAAAAAATGCCAATGTGATTTTGATGGAGATTGCATTAAATATGTATAATGCTTAAGTAATAAGGTCGTTTTAACTATGTTAATTCTTCAAAACCAAAAGCATAAAATATCTTTCCATTTCTTTGTAGCTTCTTTGATTTCTTTTAATAGGGTATCATAGTTTTCATTATATAGGTCCTTCACATGTTTTATTAGATTTATTCCTAGGTATTTTATTCTCTTTCTCTTTCTTGCAATTGCAAAAGGAATTATTTTTTCAAATATTTTTCTGACACTTCATCATTAGAATAAAAGAGTACTATGGAATTTTGAACATAGATTTTGTATCCAGAAAATTTATTGTATTTGCTTATTGTTTCCAGAAATGTTCTTATGGATTCTTTAGGGTATTCTATATACAGAATCATATCATCTGCAAATAGTGACAGTTTGACTATTTTGTTTCCTATTTGGATGCCTCTTATACCTTTCTCTTACCTGATTGTACTGATTAGGTCCTCTCATGTTATATTTTAATAACAGTGGTGATAGTGGACATCCTTGCCTTGTTCCTGATCTTAGAAAGAAGGTTTTTAGATTTTCACAAATAAGTATAATGTTGGTTGAGGGTATGTCATATATGATCATTGTTACTTTAAGGTACCTTCATCCTATATAAATTTTGTTAAGTGTTTTGATGATAAATAGATGCTGGATCTTGTTGAAGGCTTTTTCTGCAGGTATTGATATGATCATGCAACTCTCATTTTTTAATGTGTTTATGGGCTGTATCACATTAATCGATTTGTGTATGTTGAACTGTCTCTGTCCACTTTGTCTAGGTGTATAATATTTTAAATATTATGTTATATTCATTTTGCTAGTAGTTAATTTAGGATTTTTACATCTGTGTTCATGAGATACATTAGTCTTTATTTTTTTTGTGTTATCTTTACCAGGTTTTGGTATCAGGGTAATATTAGCTTCATTAAATGTATTGGGAAGTATTGTCTCCTCTTTGATTTTTTGAAAGTGTTTGAGGAGAAATTATACTAAATGTTCTTTGAATGTTTGGTAGAATTCAGTATGAGGCCATCTGGTCCTGGACTTTTACATTTTGGTAGGTTTTTGATTATTGTTTCAATTTCCATACTGCTACTCAGTCAATTTAACAAAATCCAGTAAGTTTCAACTGTACATTTTTACAGTATATATATATATATATATATATATATATATATATATATATATATATATACACACACACATATATATATATACACACACACACATATATATTTGTTAACCTATGTGGCCATAAAAATTTAAAAAAATAAAAGAATAGAGTAGAATTAAATGAATATATATATAAATTATATATATATATAATATATATACTGTAAAAATGTACATTTGATACATATACATATATATATATATATATAACTAAATATATATAGATATATATTAGTTTTTGTGTATGTGTGTATTTATGCACTGTGATCACTGCCTGATAGTCACATTTCATTCTTTCTCCACGTATTTGACCCCTTTAACCCCTTCTACCTGTCTCTTTTCCTCTCTACCCTAAACTCTTATAACCACTAGTGTATTGTCCATGTCTATGAGTCTGTTTCTTTGTCCTGTTCATTTGTAGCTTTTAGATTTATGTCCCCATCTAAGTGCAACAAAAAGCGAATTCTTTGAGAAGTTTAATAAAATTGGCAAACCCCAGTCTAGCCTCCCTAAGTAAAAAAGAGAAAGGACACAAATAAATAAAATAAAATATGGAAGAGGAAAAATTATGACTGATATTGCAGAAATACCAAGGATTATACAAGAATACTATGAAAAAGTATATAACACCAAATTTAATAACCTAGAAGAAATAGCACAGTACTTTGAAAAATACAAACTTCCTAACTAAATCAGGAAGAACTGGAAAATCTAAATAGATCGATCAGCAGTATGGAAATGAAAACAATCATCAAAAACCTACCAAAAAGTAAAAGTACAGGACCAGATGGCTTCACCAGTGAATTCTACCTAACATTCAAAAAAGATTTAGTAACTATTCTCCTCAAACTTCTACAAAAAATCAAAGAGGAGGCAATAGTTTCCAATGCACTTTATGAGGCTTATATTACTCCAATAAAAAAAAAAAAGAAAACTGGTAAGGATACCACACACAAGAAATGAAAACTGCAAATCAATATCTCTCATGAACACAGATGTAAAAATCTTAAATAAGATACTAGTGAACAGAATATAGCAACATATTAAAAAGATGATTCACCATGATCAAGTTGGCTTCATTTCAGGGTCACAAGGATGGTTCATCATAAGCAAATCAATGAATGTGATACACTACATGAAAAAGTTAAAAAATAAGGATCAAATGATCATATCAATAAATTCAGAAAATGCCTTTGATATGACAGAGCTTCTGTTTATGAACAAAGCACTTAACAAAATTGGTAAAGAAGGAAAGTACCTTAACATAATAAAGGCCAACTATGACAAGCCCTCAGCCAACATTACACTTAATGGTGAAAAGCTAAAAACCTTCTCTCTAAGATCAGGAACAAAGCAAGACTCTCTACTATCACCATTATTATTCAATATAACATTGGAAATCCTAGCAAGTGCAATCAGACAAGAGAAAAATATAAAAGGCATCTAAATAGGAATCAAAGAAGTCAAACTGTTGATATTTGTGGATGACATGATTCTCTCTATAGAAAAACCTAAAGACTCCACAAGAACACTTCTAGAAACAATAAGCAAATGCAATAATATTTCTGGATGCAAAATCATATTCAAATATCCACAGTACTCCTATAGTCTAATAATGAAGCATCATAAAAGAAAGTGGAAAAAATAATTATTTTTGCAATTGCAACAAACAATAAAATACCTAGGAATAAATGTAACAAAACATGTGGAGGACCTATGTAATGAAAATAAGGCCCTATTAAAAGAAATAAAGAAGATACAAAGAAATGAAAAAAATATTATGTGTTCTTGGATTGGAAGAATTACCATAGTAAACAGAACCATAATACCTGAATAATTATACACATATACAGATTTAATGCAATGCCCATCAAAATCCCATGGGCATTTTTTAAAGAAATTATACAAAAAAATCAGATTTGTATGGAAACACGAAAGGCCTTGAATTGTCAAAGCTATACTGAGAAAAAGAATGAGGCTGGAGGCATCACTCTCCCTGATTTTAAATTACACTATAAAGTGACAGTAATCAAAATATCATAGTATTGGCAGAAAAACAGACACATGAACCAGTGGAAGAGAATCAAATGTCCGGAAATAAACCCATATTTATATGGGCAAATAATTTTTGACAAAAAGCAAAAACTTTATAGTAGAGAAAGGAAAGCTTCTTCAGGAAATGGTGCGGGGAAAACTAGAAAGCCACCTGCAAAAGAATGAAACTAGACTGTTGTCTATCACCACACACCAAAATTAGCTCAAAATGTATTAATGACCTGAATATAAGACCTAAAACAATAAAATGCATATAAGAAAACATAGGAATAAAACTCAAGGACCTGGGATTTGAAGAGGATTTTATGAATTTGACCTCAAAGGCAAGGGAAGTAAAAGCAAAAATAAATGAATGAGACTACATCAAACTAAAAAGCTTTTGCTCAGCAAAGGATACCATCAACAAAGTAAAGGGACAACCATTCTAATAGGAACATATATTTGCAAGCAACGCTTAAGGACTTAATATCCAAAATATACAAAGAACTCATATGACTCAATGACAACAAAAAACAAATGATCCAATCAAAAAAGGGCATACAAATAGCCAACAAATATATGAAAAGATACTCAACATTGCTAGCTATTAGGGAAATGCATACCAAAACCATAATGAAATATTATCTCACACCTGTTTGAATAGCTATAATCAACAGGACAAATAATAACAAATGTTGGAGAGGATGCAGAGTAAGAGAAACCCTCATACTCTGCTGGTGGGACTGCAAATTGGTAGAGTCACTATGAAAATACTATGGAGGTTCCTTAAAAACTAAGAATTGATCTATCATATGATCCAGCAATATCTCTACTGGGTTTTTACTCCAAAGGCTTGAAAACCCGTAATCAAAAAGATATTTGCATACCAATAACCATAGCAGCATTATTCACAGTGGCCAGGACATGGAAGCAACCAAAGAGTCCTACAAAATGATTACCTAAAGAAGCTTTGGTACATATATTCAATGGTATATTACTGAGCCATAGGAAGAGATGAATTATTGCTATTTGCGGCAACATAGATCGATTCTAAATAATCATGCTAAGCGAAATAAGCCAATGAAAAAGTTGAAAACCCATGTTATCACTTACATGTGGGATATAAACCTAAAAGCAACAAATGGACAGGACAAACAGAGTCTCATGGACAAAGACAGTAGACCAGTGTTTACCAGTGGGTACGTTGAATTGGGTAGATGGGAAGTAGATTGGGTAAAGTGGATCAAATATGTGGTGACAGAAAGAAATCTAAATAAGGGAGATGAACACACAATGTAAATATATATGTCTTACTATTAAAATATAGAGCTGAAACTTTTGAATTCCATTAACTATTGTCACCATAAAGTCAATCAATCAAGCAATTAATTAATTAAAACTGGTTCAAAGACCATAAGTGACTCTTCATGAAAGAAGATATATGGATTAAGAAAATGAAAAAAAAAACGTATGAAAATATGTTTCACATCTTATGAATGTAGAGCAAATTAAAATAACAATGAAATATCATGCTACACCTATTAGAATAAGAAAAATTTGAAACTTTGAAAACTTTAAATGTGGAGAAAGTGTGAAACAACAGGAACTCTCTTTTTTTCCTAATGGAAATTCAAAATGGGATAGCACTTGGCAATATAGTTGGACAGTTTCTTACAAAACTAAAAATTAGTATTGCTTCATATTTATCCAAAGGTGTTGAAAATGTATGTCCACTCAACAACCTGCACATGGCTGTTTATGGAAGCTTTATTGCTTTATTTATTATTGCCAAAACTTAGAAGCAACCAAGATGTTCTTCAGAGGGTGAATGGTTAAATAAACTGGTACAGCCAGATAGGGGAACATTATTCAGTGCTTAAAACAAATGCATTATTTAGTCTTAAAAGGCATGGAGGAATCTTAAATGCATATTTAAGTAAAAAGAAAAAAGGCCAATCCAAAAATCTCCATACTGTATAATTCCAAATATATAACATTCTGGAAAAGCAAAAACATTGAGACAATGAAAAAATCAGTGATTACCAGGAGCACAGGGGAAGGGATAAATAGGCAGGGCAAAGAGCTTTTTAGGGAAGTGAATATACTCTCTGTGAGACCATAATGATTGACACATGTCATTACACATTTGTCCAAACCCACATAATAAGAGTAAACAATAAGCTTTGGGTGATTATCTTGTGTCAATATAGGTTTATAAATTGTAACAAATAAATTGTAACAAATATACCACTCTGATACTTGGGGTATGTTGATAATGGGTATACATAGTGGGGGCATGAGGTAAATGGGAAATATCTGTATCTTCCACACTATTTTGCTGTGAACCTAAGACTGCTCTAACAAATATAGTCTTAATAAAGAAAAATTGAGATAAGAACAAGTGTTGGCCAGGATATGGAAAAACTGCAACCCTCATACACTGCAGGTAAAAATGTAAAATTTTGAAGCCACTTTGGAAAGCATTCTAACAGTTCCTCAAAGGATTAAACATAGAGTTATTATATTTCTAAACAATTTCTTTCCTAACAACACAAATTTCCACATAGAAGCTTGTACATGAATATTTATAGTAGCATTATTCATACTAGACAGAAAGTAAAAACAACCCAAATGTCCATTCAGTTGAATGAATAAAAAATATCACATTCATAAAATGGAATAGTCTTTAGTCCTAAGAAGAAATAAAGCATTGTTAAATACTACAACATATAGAAACCTTGAAAACATCATACTGAGTGGAAGAAACCAGTCACAAAATACCACAATATTATAGAATTCCATTTGTATAACAGTCCAAAACAGGTTAATCTATACAAAGAGTAGAAGTGCTTAGAGCTGGTTAAAGAAAATAAAGTATATAAAGAAGACACCTAAGGGGTTTGGGTTTTCTTTTAGAACTGAAAAAACTTTTTAAAAGTTTTCTGCATTTGACCACACCTGTTGATGTTCCTAAAAGTGATTTAAATAGATGAATTTTATGGTATGTATGTGAATTTATTTCTCCATAAAAAATAGAACATGGAATGGGGAGAATGATCTGCCCATGAAAGCTTTATTAAATGTATATAAAATTATTATTATCGCTATTATCTTTCAATGGGAGACTAAATTATCAAGTAGTGAGGTATAATTTTGCTTAAATTAGGGTCTGTTTTTGCATATCTGTGCTTAAAGAAAAAAAGTTAAAATCTTCTGAAAAAGGAGAGTGGCTAATATTCCCTCCATTCACACTTCATCTTTTTGATTCAATATGGTAGACTGAAGGTAATAACTTTCTACATATTAAAGATTATATTATCTGTTTAGCTATTCTACATAAATCAATGAGAAATCATTTTACATAAATCAGAAATAAGTGATGCAAAATAACTCTTATAGTCTCCACACTCAAGGTTAGAGTCTAAAATCTAGAACCTATTGGAACATTCTGCAAATGGGAATTAAAAGGATAGTGTCTTTGCAGTACATTTAATAACGTGGAATAAGTAATAAACCTCCATAGTTGTGCTATGCAGAATCTTAGGTTAAATCTAAAGTAAAAAACATTATTTAAATTATAGAGTTTAAATATACACCTCTTTCTCGATAGAGCAATTACTAGAAACAGAAAAAGAGAATAAATTTATAGATGAAAACTACCAAGCAATTACAAAAAAAATTTAAATATTTAGCTTTGGTTCCTCAGTAACTTCATTTATTCAATGACATTAAGTGAAAATATACAACAGGCATCGACTCTGTCATATATATATATATATATATATATATATATATATATATATATATATATATAATGACCTTAAAATAACTGATGCAATATTTTTATATGCTATCATGGTCACATTAAATCAGTTTCCATAAGTGGAAATTTGTGTTGGGATTAATGACATAATACCATAATTAAATTTCGTAATTCCAGAATATGATTAATGTCCCCATTGTATGAGGACAATCCTAAATGTTTGTTCAATCCATTCAGTATCTTTTAAGGGTCTGCAACATCCATTGTAGGTTATGCCTGGTACAACAGACAAATGCCTTGTTGCCTTCTAAGCAAACACTTTTATTTCAAGGGTAGTTAAGGAGTTCTAAAATCACACATAATAAGGTTGAAAACTAGTCTAGTTTGAGATTCTTTAATTACTAGGAACACAGAACTCAAGCTTTAGTAGACATTATTGCGCACGCGCGTGCATGCACACACACACACACACACACACACACACACACACACACACACACACACCAGAAATGGTTTTCAGAAATTGTAGCCAGACTTCAAATACAGTTTATAAGTTAAATTTCTCACTGTGCTCTGTGTGTTCTGTGCTATAATTTTTCTGTATGCATGCAGTTCATCCATCTCTTCACAGACAAATTTTTTAATAGAACTCTTAATTTTGGGTCTTGTTGACAGTTTGGTGTTGCAATGAGCATTATCTCTGGCCCGTATCATTTGACCTTACATCCTAAGTTCAATTGCCCAAAACTGTCTTACTAAATTTGTCACTGTAGCTAAAATTCCAATTTCCCAAAGTAAGAAAACCAGACCATCCCAGTCTGAATCAAGTAGATGGCCCTTGCACAATCACCATGGTCAAAACAAAGAATACATGATATACAAGCGTATCTCTTCTGGTCTGTGATTATGTCAAATAATCTAAAAATAGAGTACATGCAGAAATAAAATAATATACATCTTTAATATAACTATGAAAATAGAATATGGAAATGATCACTAGCTATAGAGCTGTATCTTCCTATGTTTCTCCAATCCAAATAGAAATATTTTTCAATGACAACCTCTCATTTTTATTCAAGTGGAAATTTTGAAACAAAAAATACCAAATTTAAGATATATGTATATGAATATGTCTGTCTGTCTGTCTGTATGTGTGTGTGTTATATAAATGCTCCGTTTTTATTTCA
Source organism: Cynopterus sphinx (assembly GCA_030015415.1). Classification (NCBI taxonomy): domain Eukaryota; kingdom Metazoa; phylum Chordata; class Mammalia; order Chiroptera; family Pteropodidae; genus Cynopterus; species Cynopterus sphinx. The sequence goes on along the minus strand of CM057388.1, from coordinate 73,502,432 downwards.
TTTGTCAAAAATTGTGAGCAAAATTTCATGAAAATTGAAACTGGTATTTGAATTATACTATAAATTTAAACTTCTTTATTTGAAAAACATCCCTCATAGAATGTGCATCTGGTAAGGCTCCACATTCTTGATACTTCATTATTAGCAGCCGCTTAGAGGATCTGAAACGATTTGTAACTTCATTTAGACATATTGCTTTTTTTTTTGCATTTGTCTAGATTTTCTATAGATGTCATAGTATCCCTTTATTATCCTTCATATGTCCTTCTAATCAGTTGAGTGACTCATTTTTTATTTCTGATATTATATCTGTGTTCTCTTTATATTGTGGTAAAATGTATATAAAATTTATTGTGGCAAAATGTACATAAAAATTACAAATTTAAACTTTTTTGAGTGTACAATTAGTGAAATTAATTAAATTAATAATATTTTACAAGTACCACCACTATTCCAAAATCAACCCCAACAGAAAATCTGTAGCCATAAGCAATAATTCACCATTTCCTCCTTACCTCAGCCTCTAATAATCTCTAATCTTTCTTCTGTCTATATGACATCTGTCATATGAAGTAGTCTATACTATATATTTGATATAAATGAATCATAAACTATTTGTTCATGTCTGGCTTATGTCACTTAGCATGTTTTCACAGTTAATCCATGATGTACCATGTTTCAGAATTCATTTTTTATAAATGAATAATATTCTACTTTATGAATATATCACAATCCAGCTATGTATTTATCTGCTAATGGACATTTGGATCATTTTCACCTTTTGGCTATTGTAAATAAGGCTGCTATTAACATTGGTGCATAAGTATTCTTTGAGTTTCTATTTCAATTCTTGAGTATATACCCTGAAATGGAATTGCTATTACATAGTAATTACATATTTAACTTTATGAGAAACTTCCAAACTGTTTATTACAGTACATACACCATTTCACATTTCTATAAGCAATGAATGAGGGTTTCAATCTCTTCACATCTTTATGAACACTTGTTTTTCATTTTGTCTTTATTTATTTTTATTTTGATATAGCCATCCTAGTAAATGTGAAGTGGTATCTTATTATGATTTTGATTTCTGTTTACATAATGACTAGTGAATGTGAACTTTGCCAATGACTGAATGTTTGTGCTCCCCACCAAATTCATATGTTGAATATATAATTCCTAATGTGATGGTATTTGAAAGTGGGGGCCTATTTGGAGGTGATTAGGTAATGAGAGCACAACCCTCATGAATAGAATTATTGCTCTTATAAAAGGGACCCCAGAAAGCAACCTTACCCCTTCCACCATGTGAAAACATAGCAAGAAAATGATTGTGAACCAGAATGAAGGCCCCTACCAAACATTAAATCTGCCAGTGACTTGATATTGACTTCTCAGCCTCCAGACTTGTAAGAAATATATTTTCATTGGTCACAAGCTTCCCAGTTTAGGGTGTTTTGTTTTAGCAGTGTGAACTAACAAAAACATTATTCTATGTTTTTCTAAGTCATTTGTATATCCTCATTGAAAAATGTCTATTCAAGTTTTTTGCCCCTTTTGTTTTTAATTGGTTTGTTTTTTGTTGTTGTTGAATTATAGGATCTCTATGTATATATTTTTGGATATAAAACCTTCATCAGATACATAATCTGCAAATACATTTTCCTATTCTCTAAGTTATTTGTTTCACTTTCCTGATAGTATATTTTGAAACAAATGTTTTAAATTTTGATGAAATTCTATTTATTTTGTTGGTTTTGTTTCTTATGCTTTTACTGTTATATCTAAGAATACATTGCTAAATTTTAAAATTTGAAGATTAACTTCTATGGTTTCTTATAAAATGTTTATGGTTTTAGTTATTATATTTATGTCATTGGTCCATTTTAGTTAATTCTGTGATGTAGTAGTCTAAATTATTTCTTTTACATGTGAAAATTCAGTTGTCCAAATATTTATTTATTGAACAGACTGCTTTTACCTTCTTGAATAAACTTCACACTGTGGTCAAAATTCAATTAGTTACTGATGTATAGGTTCATTACCAGATGCTCATATTTATGCCATTGGGATACACACACGCGCGCACACACACATACATACATACATACATACATACATACATACATACATACATATTCTTATTCTAGTAACACTATTTTGATTACTGTGGTTTAGCAGTAAAATTTGAAATCAGGCAGTGTTCATTCTAGCTTTTTTATTTTTCAGAATTGTTTTGGTTGTTTCAGACCCCTTGAAATTTCATTTGAATTTATCATTAGCTTTTCTTTTTCTGCAAAACAAACAAAAACAAACACACCTCAAAATTTTGATAGGGATTATATTGAATTTTAGATCACATTGGGTAATAGTGACATTTTAGCAGTGTTAAGTCTTCTTACCAATGAACATAGGGTGTCTTTCCACTGAGTTATGTCTTCTTCAATTTCATTCAAAACTGTTTTATCATCTTTAGTAAACAAGTTCTTCACTTCCTTGGTTAAGTCTTTGTGTTTTAATTGATATATTTAGATTATTCATAGTTAGTGATTACTGTTTAATTTCAATTCATACCAACAATTTTTGTAACTATTTTCTATTTACTGACAGAGCCTTATTTTTTTACTTTCTCTGGGTATTAACTGAGCATTTTATATAATTTTATTTTATGTCCTTTTAAGCATATTAATTATATTTTAAAAATATTAGATGTTGCCCTAGAGCTTGTAATACATATTATTAAATAACTTAAGTCTGCCTTTAAAATACTCAGTACACCTCAAAAGTAGTCCAGCTAACTTATAACAACATATTTTCATTTCTTTCATTCCTTTCTTTATGATACTATTGTCATTTACTTTAATTTTCCATGATCTGTAATCACTCAATGCATAAAATAGTATATTATTACAACAGTTGTCTATTAAACAAATTACAAATAAGAAAAAAATAAAAGATTTTATTTTGCTTTCAGTTATTCCTCTGTTGTCTTCCTTTCTTTATGTTGATCAAAGTCTGACTAGTATAATTATTTTCTTCCTAAAGAAACACTTTTAAACATTTCCTGCAGGCTATCTGCTTGCAATGAATTCCTCCATTTGTTTTGGTCAGAGAAGGTATTTCTCTTTTGCTTTTTAATGATAATTTATCTGTATATAGAATTTTAGTTTGGTGAAGATATTTATTTTCTTTAAACATGTTAAATACTTTGTATAATTTGCTTTTTGCTGGCATGACTTCTGATGACATGTCTGATCTCTAATTCTTATATTTGGTACTCTTGGTTTATTATTTTTTTTGTCTTTTTACCACCAAGTTTTGAAGGATTTTATCTCTCTTTGGTTTCTGCAGTTTGAATATAATCTGCCCAGGTAAGTTTTCATGTTATTTCTTTTAGTTTTGTTTGGTATTTATTCTGCCTAGCATTATATGAAATTCCTGGATCTGTGGTTAAACTTCTCATCATTAATTTTAGAAAAGCCTATGCTCTTAGTTCTTCAAATATTTTTTATGCTCTGTTCTCTCTTTTTCTTCCCCTTTATTTTATTTATTTTATTTTATTTTTATTAATTTATTAAATTAGTTTAAAGTATACAGTACATTGATTAGACATCTATATAGTTCACAAAACAATCCCCCCAATGGCTCTCTCCTTCCCCTGGCCCTTCCCTTGGTCCTCCACTTAGCCATGATATTAGTAATAATTGCATTCTCTCTGCTATACTTCCCATCCCTGTGACCAACTATTAATTACTAATTTGTACTTCTTTAACCCTTTATCCTATTTTCTCAGCCTTCCAACTGCCCTCTCTACAGGCTGTCACCAGATTGCTCACTATATTTGTGAGTCTGTTTTTGATTAGTTTTTTCCTTTTGTTCCTTAGATTCCGCATATAAGTGAAATCACATGGTATTTATCTTTCTCTGTCTGACTTAATTCACTCAGCATAATAACCTCTAGGTCTATCCATATCATTGCAAATTGCAGGATGCCATTTTTTTAATGGCTGAGTAATATTACATTGTATAGATGAACCATAATTTATTTATCCAGTAGTCTGTTGATGATCATTTAGGTTGCTTCCACATCTTGGCTATTATACATTGTGTTGCCATAAAGATTGGAGTGCATAGATCTTTACGGATTATTGTTTTGGTTTTCTTTGGATAAATACCCAGAAGTGCAATTGCTGGGTCAAAAGGTATATCCACTTAACTTTTTTGAGAATTGTCCATACTGTTTTCCATAGCACTGTACCAATTTGCAATCCCACCAACAATGTATGAGGGTTCCTTTTTCTCCATATCTTCACCAACACTTGTTGTTTTTTGATTTATTGATGATAGCCATTCTGGCAGGTGTGAGGTGCTATCTCATTGTGGTTTTAATTTTCGTTACTCTGATTGTTAGCGAACCTGAGCATCATTTTATATGTCTATTAGCCATCTGTAGTTCCACTTGGGAGAAGTATCTGTTCAGGTATTCTGCTTATTTTTTAATTGGATTGTCTGTTTTGTTGTTGTTGTTGTTGTTGTTGTTGTTGTTGAGTCATATAAGTTCTTTATATATTTGGATATTAACCACTTATCAAATGTATCATTAACGAATATCTTCTCTCAAACTGTCAGTTGCCTTTTTGTTTTGTTGATGGTTTCCTTTGCTGTACAAAAACTTTTTAGTATAAGATAGTCCCATTTGTTTATTTTTTCTTTTGTTTCCTTTGACTGAGGAGAAATATCTGAAAAAGAACTACTATTAACAATATCAGAGAATATATTGCTTATGTTTGCTTCCAGAAGTTTTATGGTTTCAGGTCTTACATTTAAGTCTTTAATCCATTTTGATTCTATTCTGTATATGGTTAATAAGGTGGTCCAATTTCCTTTTAATTTTTTTTTGCCTGTATCTGTCTAATTTTCATGGCACCATTTATTGAAGAGTATGTCTTTACCCCGTTGTATATTCTTACTCCCTTTGCCATATATTAAATAAGCTTATAGGTATGAATTTATTTCTAGGCTCTCAGTTCTGTTACATTGATAAATGTGTCTATTTTCATGCCATTACCATGCTCTTTTGATTATGGTAGCCTTATAGTATATCATGCTTTCAATTAGTGTGATACCTCCAACATTGTTCTTCTGTCTCAAGATTACATTGGCTATTTGAGGTCTTATTTGGTTCCATAAAGATTTTAGGATTATTTGTTCAAGCTCTGAAAAATATCATTGGCATTTTGATAGGGACTGAATGAATGTATAGATTGCTCTGGGTGGTATGGATAGTCATTTTAATGATGTTGATTCTTCCTGCCCATGAGCACAATATATGCTTCCTTTTATTTGCATCTTCTTCATTTTATATTTTTCTGAGAACAATTCCACCTTCTCTGTTAACTTGATTCACAGGTGTTTTATTGTTTCTGGAATTTCATCATTGGTGCATAAAAATTACACTGACTTCTGAATATTAATTTTGTGTCATGCTACTTTACTGAATTCATTGATCAGTTCTAACAGTTTTTGGGTGGAATCTTTAGGGTTTTCTATATGTAGTATTATGTCATTGGCAATGACATAATATGTCATTGAGAGTTTTACTTCTTCTTTTCCAATTCAGATACCATTTATTTCCCTTTCGTGTTTTATTTCTGTGGCTAAGACTTCCAAAACAATGTTGAAGAGGAATGGTGAAAGTGGATATCCTTATCTTGTTCCTGATCTTAAAGAAAACATTTTTAGCCTTTCACCATTGAGTATAACATTAGCTGTATGCTTGTCATATATGGCCTGTATTATGTTGAGGTATGTTCTCTCCAAGTTTTTATCATAAAAGTATGGTAGATATTTTTGAACAATCTCCTGCAACTATTGATACCATATGATTTTTACCTTTCAATTCATTAATTTGGTGTATCGCATTAATTGATTTGCAGATGTTGTACCAACCTTGAATCCTTGGAATAAATCCAACTTGATCATGGTATAAGATATTTTTAATGTATTGTTGAATTTTGTTAGCTAATATTTTGTTGAGGATTTTGCATAAATTTTCATAAAATATATCAGTCTATAGTTTATTTTTTTGTAACTCCTTTATCTGATTTTGGAATCAAGGTAATTGTGGCTTAATAAAAGGAGTTAAAGAGCCTTTTCTCTTCTTAAATTTTTAGAATTGTTTAAGAAAAAGAAGTGTTTATTCTTCAAATGTTTGGTAAAGTTCATTATGAAGCCTCCTGGCCTGGGACTTTTGTTCTTTGGGGGAAGGTGTTCGGTTACTGATTTGAATTCATTGGTGGTAATTAATTCAGATTTTCTGTTTCTTCTTTTATTTAACATTGTAAAATTCAATTAGTTGTCTCTTGTAATTATAGTTGGCATACAATAATATACCAGTTTCAGTTATACAGCATAGTGATCAAAGATTCACATTATTCGTAAAGCAATCACCAAACTAAATCTAGTACACTTCTTCCTTCTTACATATTTATTACATTAACAACCATCATCCCCCTTCTATAGCCTACATCTCCATGTCTATTCTGCAACTATGTAATTGTGCCTCTCAATTGCTTTGCCTTTTTTTTTTGCCGTTACCCAATTCCCTTCCCATCTAGTAGCTCTCAAAATATTTTCCGTTGTCTATGAGTTCATTTCTGCTTTTGTTGTTGTCGTTTATTTTGTTCTTTAGATTCCACATGCACATGAAATCATGAAATATTTGTCTTTCCCTATCAGACTCATTCAGCGCAATACCCTCCAGGTCTATCAAGGCAATATCTTTTTTTATATCCTTTCTTTTAGTTTGTGTGTCTTTTAATCTGAAGTGAGATTCTTAGAGACAGCATATGTAGGGTCTTGTTTTCTTATCCATTTAGCCACTCTGTTTTTGTTGGAGCACTTAATTCTTTCCCATTTGAGGTACTTGTTGATAGGAATGTAGTTGTTACTATTCTTTATTCCTGTTTTTGATACAGGATTTTCTTCTTAAAGAAGTCCCTTCAACATTTCCTGTAATGTTGGCTTGGTGATAATAAATTTCTTTAGCTTATTTTTGTCTGGGAAGTTCTTCATCCCTCCTTCAACTCTAAATGATAGCTTTGCTGGATAAACTATTCTTGATTGTAGATCCTGGGTTTTCAAGACTTTAAGTATTTTGCACAAAGCCCTTCTGTCCTGCATAGTTTCTTTCGGGAAATAAGCTGCCAGTCTTATGGTTCCGATCTTGTAGGGAACTAACTGCTTTTTTTCTTGTTACTTTTAAGATTCTCTCATTGTATTTAACCTTTGGTATTTTATTTATGATGTGTCTTGGTGTGGGCCTCTTTGTGTTATTCATTCTTGGGACTCTCTGAGCTTCCTGGGCTTGTATGTCTATTTTCTTCACTAGGTAAGGGGAGTTTTTCATCACTATTTCTTCAAATAGCTTTTCAATGTCTTGTTTTCTTTCCAGTATCCCTATGACATGGATATTTTTACATTTAATAGTGTCCCATAGGGTCCTTAAATTATTATTATGGTCTTGGCTACTTTTCCCCTGCCATTCTGATTAAGTGCCCTTGGCTTTCTCATCCTCTATGTCAGTGGTTCGATCTTTATCCACTCTGTTTATTTCCCCTAATGTACTTCTCATCCAGATAATGTGTTCTTCATTTTGACTGGTTCCTTTTATAATTTCCAGTTCCATTTTTGTTTTTTATCTCTTTGTTAAAGTTCTCAATAACTTAATCTACACTTCCCCTAAATTCATTGAAAATCTGTATAACTAGTGTTTTGAATTAGGCATTTTGATATTGCTTCACTCTATTATTCTTGGATCTCTGCTCTGTTCTCTCATATGGTTTTTGCTTCTTGGTCTTTCCATTTTTGCTGCCTTTATGTTTGTGTTTTTATGTACTAAGCAAAGCTCCTAATTCTCCCAGTTTATTAGTGAGGCTTTGTGAAGTAAGTGTCCAGCAGCAGTCTTGAGAGGAGTCCAACTGCAGGCCATGGTTAGCCCTAGCCTGTGCCCCTTTCTTAGCAGGCCACCTGATAAGATTCAGCAAGCAATCTATAGATGTTGTCCTTAAAGTTGCCTCAAGAGTCCATGCCAGAACAAAGGCCAGCTGCCAGTTTTGTGCATCTTGATGCTACTCTAGAAGTAAAAGCTGATTCCTTGATGACACACCTGGACGTGGCTTGGGTAGGGCCAAGAGTTGGGGGAGGCAGAGTTTCAGGGAATCTTCTGGCAGAACAACCTTTGTTATCCAGTTTGATGATGACTCAATTATGGCAACTCAGATCTCACACTGGGAAGACAGATGGCTCAACACAGGAACAATGGATACCACCTGCTCTTTTGTCTGGGAGAGAGCCACACCTCCCTCCCTCACTCTAACAACTCAGCATCCCCCTGTAAGTCCCTGGTGCTCCCAAGAAGCCAACTTGTTGTTGGTACTCAGAGTGAGCAGGTAGATCACTGCAAAAGTCCTCTCATGGACCCCGCCCCTTATAGAGGCATCTGCAGCTGCTGGCAGCTGCTGGCAGCTGCTGCAACAACCTCTGTTGAATTCAACTGTTCAGAACTGGACAACTTCATGCTTTGCTTCCTCTTATCTTCCACTGTTGCAGGTTGATCAATATTTTCTCTTCCTAGTTGTAATGCTTCTATCCATCTAGATACCAGGTGACTTTCCTTGTTCTATGCTCCATATTTCTGTTACAACTTTCATTTGGACACAAGGGGGTTGAACAAAGCCTCTATCATCTAAGCCATTTTCCCTGATTCTCTTTGACTCAATATTGAGAGACTGTATGTTTCTAGGAATGTATCTATTTCTTCCTAATTGTTCAATTTGTTGGCATATAACTGCTTATAATAATTTCTATGATCCTTTGTATTTCTGTGAAGTTTATAGTTTTTTCTCTTCTTTCAGATCTGGCTTTATTTATTAGAGTCCTCTTTTTTTTCCCTTGATGAGTCTTGGTTAAAGGTCTGCAAATTTTGTTTATCCTTTCAAATAATTAGTTCTTCCTTTTATTAATCTTTCATACTGTTTTTCTGCACTCTATTTCATTTATTTCCACTCTGATCTTTATTATTTTCTAACTTCTATTCACTTTGGACTCTACTGTTCTTTTTTTAGTTATTTTAAGTGCGAGGTTAGGTTGTTTATTTGAGCTTTTTCTTTTTTCTCGAGGTAGGCTTCTTTGCTTTGAATTTCCATCTTAGGACTGCTTTTGCTGTGTACCAGAGATTTTGAGTCATTGTGTTTTCATTTTCATTAGTCTCTAGGAATCTTTTAATTTCTTCCTTGATCTCATTAATAACCCATTCATCGTTCAGTAGCATGTTATTTAGCCTCCATGTGTTTGTGTATTTTCCGTTTTTTTCCTTGTAGCTGATTTCTAGTTTCCTACCATTGTTGGTATGATTTCAAACTTCTTAAATTTATTGAGAATTGTTTTGTGTCCTAACATGTCTATCCTGGAAAATGTTCCATGTGCACTTGAGAAGAATGTATATTTTGCTGCTTTGGAGTAAAATACTCTGGAAATATCTATCAAATCTACCTGGTCTCATGTGCCTTTTAGTCCCATTATTTTCTTGATTTTTTTTATCTGGAAAATCTTTCTATTGGTGTCAATGGGGTGCTAAAGTCTACTACTATGAGTGTATTACTGTTGATCTCTTCCTTTATGTCATTCAATAATTACTTTATGCATGCAGGTGCTCCGATTTTGTGTGTATGTTTACTAGGGTTATGTCTTGATTTATCAATTCCTTTATCATTATGTAATGCCCTTCTTTGTCTCTCATTATAGCCTTTTTAAAAGTCTATTTTATCTGATATAAGTATCACTATCCAGGATTCTTTTTTTTTTCATTTCCATCTGCGTGAAATATCTTTTTCATTCCTCTACACTAAGTCTGTGCGTGTCACTTGATCTGAACTGGGTCTATTGTAGACAGCCAATGTATGGCTCTTGTATTCTTATCCATTCAGCTACCCAATGTCTTTTGAGTGGAGCATTGAATACATTAACATTTAAAGTGATTCTTGATAGGTACATGATTACTGCCATTCTATTATTCATATTTGTTTTTTTTCTTTTTTCTTTTACCCCTTTTTAAAATGTTGTTTATTATTTTTAACACAGTAAACTGCAAATTAGAATAATGAGCAATTACTAATAATATAGAGTGCAAGTGAGATTCATCAATGAAGTTGATATAAACTACAGCAAAAAAATTATTTTGGAAAATTTGGAGCTCTAAAGATTTCAAAATACGTGATTGGATACACAGTTATAAAATTTAAAAGGAAAAGCATTTTTTAAAACAACAGAATTATGCTTACAGAAATTAAAGTCTAGAAAACTTTCATTTCCAGATAATTTAATTTTAATAAAGCTACTTATCTGAGAAGAAATTTCAGTTCAACATTTTCAAAAAGTTCAAGTTCTCCTTGAGATTCAATGCTACATAACTACTGTTTATCAGAGAGCTGAGCTGCTTGATGAGTTAATTAATCACAGAGCTCAACTGGAAAGCAACAGTTTCAAATTACTCAATGGAATGTTGTCACTGCCAATGATTTTTATTCTATACCTTGATAATTTATCATTGATCAACAAATGGCCTCTAAAACTTGGTTAAGCTTTCTCTTAGAGACCAAAAAGTTTAAATTTACTCCTCGAATTTCTAAATTCCCATAAAAAATGACGTGATATTCAAAAATCTGTTAGCAATGAGGATATAACAATTGAAAAAGTGCAGTTTTAGTTTTCCAGACTATAAGAATTATAAAAATAATAATTTCAAAAGATAAAATCTATTTTAAATATTGGATTATTTTTCAAAATCTTCTCTTACATATACTGTTTTCTTATATAAGTAACTCTCTTTTACTTTGACAATTTTTAAAACTTTGCTTATTATGCTACGTAATGCAATATAGAGTGTTTCTGACATTTTAATAGATATTGGTTTACCTTGTACTTTGTGTTATAGTTTCAATGTGTTTTTCTTTTAACAACAAATGTGAAAATAAACATTAAGTATTTAATAAACTGGCATACTGATTAGGTCAGCCTTTATCTTTTCACTTTACAAAGTATAAGTACTACGTGCAAGATATCAAAATGTGTTGTCATTTCAAATGATATAATAATATTAATATTGACAATACTTTGATGACAATACTTAGAATTTGTGAAACTGAGTAGTGGACTAATCCCAATGAATTATTTGTTACTTTTTAACCAGTTTTTAGGCCCTATGCAAGCTACTAGATATTTCAAGTTTCATTTTAGTTTTTATTCAATAGATCTTCTTAATAATAGGTAAATAGAAAAAAAATATGAAGTTAGCATTCTACCAACATACCTCTTGTTACTACTTAGTGAATGTTTTCTATATACCAGGCACTGAATTATGTCACATTGCACCATGGATTCAGACCTATGTTGTAATCTGCTATTTTTTTTATCTTGAGAATATTATTGATTTCTTTAAGCTCCAGGCTTCTCATCCATAAAACAGACATAATAAACATGACTGCTTCATAACGTGGCAATGAATAAATTTATAAATAAATGAAAAGTGCCTAAAGTAAAACTCACTAATATATTGTATGATGATTATGAAGGTCTTAGTGGTAATATGTTAACTCTGTTTCCTTCTCTTAATTTTTAACCTGTTAATTATTTTTATGTCTTTGTTATCTAGCACAGAACATGCAATTTTATAATTACTCTAAAATTTTTCTAAAATTGAACAGAGATTATATCAATGTATGGTCAGAAAGGATCTATATGGATTTTTCCTCTTAATAAGTCGATGAGTCTAGAGCCACAGGGCTGCATATACACAATCAAATATAACCTCACCATATATCTACTTTCTAATCATTATTCCATTTTTCTTTATTTTTAATTTAGGTGCTAAATACTTTGATTTTTGCTTTATTCTACTAGCCCTTTAAACCACTTTTTTTCTGTTTTAATATCTATATTCCTATTTATGAAATACATCAATTACCCTGTTTCTTTACATTTCAACATGCTTTTCCCCATATAATTGATTTTATTGACAAAAATTTTAAATATATTCAAATGAAGCACATAATGTTAATGAATGAAGGAAAAATAGTAACACAAAACAACAATTTTGGTTAATGTGTATCTGTGAATTTTGATGCTTGGAGGAGGTCATCAAGAGAACGTGACCACTGGTTGACCTGCAAGATTGGCTTGGGCAATAGGAAGCTCATCACTGCCCTCCTTTACTTTTTGGAATGCACACCCTGACCATGATTCTCATAGCTGGAGCTGTTTCAATTACATAACCTTGACAGAAGGTATTACTGAGACCATCTGGACAGTATACATAACTGAATCCAGCTAAGGCCTCTATATAAACGCTTAAGATTCTGGCAAGTGGGTGTGGAGATTTACTTGTCTTGTGGCAGCCCAAGACAAACCCATATGTAAGTTCTCTTGTTTATTAAAACTGCCACCTACTAATCTGGAATGATCTATCTCTTTTTTTTTGGTCTGTTCTTTTCCCATTCAAGTACAGGGTCTAGTTTGGGATTTCACCTAGAGATTCCTGAGTTTGCAAACCAAACTATGTCATAGTTTGTCGTTACTTTTAAAAGATTGGGGAAAATATCTTGCAAAGAGAAGTTAAATATTAGGTTTAATTGGTCTAATGGAGAAAAATTTTGCTTGGAAATCTAAACCCAAGTAAGATTCTAGCAATCCTCTTAAAATATAAATTTTATGTGTCATTTTTTCATAAGGAAAAAAAAGGAACTGGTGAATCTGGGTAGATAAATAGCATGTAGACTAATGTCAAAGCTAGAATAGAAATCACTTAGTTGCAATGTGCACTTATCATTTGGGTTTAGATTATTAAAATACATTTTTTTCTGTTTTGAAAAAAATAATGAAGAATAATGTAAAGACTAAGCATATAAAAGCAATAACACTTTTAAAGCTATTTTAGATAGCTAGTGGGAATTGTAATTTATCATGTTATTTTGGTTATAACATTAAGTCATGGTATTGATGATATACTGTGAAAAGAATCATTGTGATTCTTAGTAGACACACAACTAAAGTTATTATTTCTGCCGTAGACTAAAAATCACAGGATGAGATTCATATCAAATGCTGTTTATTTCTTAACTTTTTTAGAGTTAATACTAATAATCACAAGTAAACTTATGAGGTTTAATTTTTCGTTTCAGAACATGTTCTTTTTTTTCTATTAATTTTGATTTATTTCTACTTGTTTAAATAATCAAATAATTCACTTTAAAATAAGGTGTTTTGGGAACCCTGGCATGCATAGGCAACTTGCAAAAATTAAACCTAACTGAATTTCTGAGTCATCACAATATCCCTTTAAGAAAGTTTCAGGGTAAAGAGCTCAATATCATGGACTTGCTGTATAAATGAACTCAGTAAAGGGGATACAAAAGTGTCTGGAGAGAAAAAATTAAAGGAAAAGAAAGAGTAAACCTATCAAAACAATTTTCTTTTATCTAAATTGACATGACAATATTTTTTCTTTCTCTGCTCTAACTCAGAAGGATCAAGCATTCAGAACAATATCTATTTTATTGGAAGATTAAGGATTTGAAGCTGTAGGATGTCTTGAAAGTTCATCTAGCCAATCCCCTTGCCTTCAGATGAAACTCTCTCTAAACTAGTTTAGGCAGATGAGGATTGCAATTTTAATGACATCTAGCAAAAGGGATCCCATGATCTTCCTTCATTTATTTCTTTGTTGAAGGACTCTCATTATTTAGATATTTATTTACAGTTAACTATTAATCTGAGTGCTTCAGCACAGATATTGCAGAATATCTAGAAGAGTTCCTGACATATTGCAGCTAGTTAGGAAGAATTAAATAATTAAAGTGGGTGAGAGGCCTTGTGTCTTTTCCCCCTTGTTTCCCATTCTTTTAGTCCTCTATTTTCAAAGTATGAAAGTGTGGGGAGCCGTTTGTAAGAAAAAGCTTATGGACAGAAGAATAACAAATGGTATGAGAGCAAAGATGTGAGTTGTTTCCCAGAGCTCAGCCCAGGCCCTACGTCTTATTTAACCTTTGTACTTTTAACCTTTGAAGCTGCTGTCCGGCAAGAGCTTTTACAGCTGCTGCTCGGAAAGTATAGATAAAGAGAAGAGTCTTTACAGCTGCTACCCGGCAAGATAAGGAGAAGAGTCAAGTTGCAGCTAGGTCACCATGGCAACCCTGCCTTCGCAGAAAAAACCCGTTCCCCCATGTCCTGCTCTATATAAGTAACTGCTTGAGCCCTTAATAAACAAGACTTGATCAGAAGCCTGTCTTATCTCCATTCTTTGCGTCTCTTGACCCCTTCTTTTTTTGGTTTCTAGGGCCTCGGTTGATCATCCCACGGGGCCAGGACATGAAAGAGTAATAGAAATTCAGATTTGAAGGACTCTTAAAAATGCACCCACAATTCTCAACTTGGAGTTATAAAACAACTATAAACTTTGATATAATATTAAATGAAAACAGCAGCATAAGCAAAAATGCAACACATTTGTGGAAAGTGTGGTATAGAACAAGGAAAATTCATGGAAAGGAAAAGGTCCCCAGATGAAAGTGAAAAGGATAGTCATCAAGAACAGAGTTGGAGACACCCAGAAAGGAGATGTTCAGCAAAGGTGACAATCACCAGTGTAAGGAATAGACTTTCCTCATCCAGGTGAAATTACTGAGGTTTGCATGGCATGAGAAACATTATTTAAGAAGTCCTAAGCAGCCAGTGGCTACTGATGGAGCTGTTGATTGCCAGGTGGTAACAGAGATAATCACAGCTTGACCGTTCTGGAAATAAAGGGTTCAATAATAAATAAAATTTTAAAAATTATACTAATATTTTTTTTCTCTTACCCACCTCTAAGAATTAATGCTATATTACAGTTAGTTAAATGAAAGGAATGAGCCACATATTCTAATAAATATTTTACTGGTGTAGGTTTTCTAGGGTAAACAAATCATGGCTTCTAGTGAATGGAGTTCTCAACTAGAATTCATGAACATAAATTGAATAAGCATGAACACCAGGATGATCAAACAATTTTTACTATTCAAGAAGTTCACATGTAAGACTTATATATAGTTTATAATCTTTTATGACAGTTGAATTTAAAATACTTCTGAAGTAAGTATAGTTTTTTGGATTTCATATATTTCTCATAATATAGAGAAAAAGACTATGGAACAACTCAGCTATATTCCAGGATATAAATATATGAAAATATTTGTATAAAAATATATGTGTAACATAATCTGAGGTTTTAGAAATATTGGACTCAGAACATACCAGGAGAATCTTTAATTTCAACTTTTCTGACTTTTTATTACCTCTCACAGGAGTTAATTGGTAGAGAAGAGAGAGTAAAGAGAGTAAAGAGTTTAAGATGGTTAAAAGTTTTTCAAGTTCTACATGGAAGTGACTTATATTTTTAGTTATTGTGTGAGACAGTGACTCATCTCTGAATTATTTGCTTCAATTATCTAGCTTGCCAATACTTCCACTATTTAAATCCAGGGTCCTATTTCTTCTAATTAATGAAATTTTCTGAAAGACTTGTAGGTTAATAGGAAAAAATGAATGAAAAATTTCTATATACTATCTCACCTATCCATGTCCCTCAATGTTCCCTATTAACATCTTGCATTAATATGGTTCATTTGTTACAATTGATTAGACACTTATATTACTTACGAAGTGATCACCTAGATAAATCTAGTGCCCATCTGACACCATATGCAGTTATTAAAATATTATTGATTACATTCCTTATGTTATACTTTACACCCCTGTGACAATTTTGTACCTACCAATTTGTACTTCTTAATCCCTTCCCCTTTTTCACTTGGCCTTCCCAATCGCCTCCCATTCGGCAATCATCAAAATATTCTCTATTATCTATGAGTTTGTTTCTGTTTTGTTTATTTTCTTCTTTAAATTTCTTTGATGGACAACCAGGGTGCCTTCATATCTTGGCCATTGTAAATAATACTGCAAAGAACATATGGACTAATATGTCCCTTCAAAGTAGTGTTTTGAATTTCTTCAAATAAATACCTAGAAGTGAGATTTGTATGTCCTTCTTTGTCTCTTGTTATAGCCTTTTTTAAAGTTAATTTTGTCTGAGATAAGTATTGCTATCCCAGCTTTTATTTTATGGAATATCTTTTTTCATTCCTTCCTTTTCAGTCTTTGTGTCTTTCAATCTGAAGTTACTCTCTTGTAGGAAGTGTATGGAAGGGTCTTATTTTCTAATCCATTCAGCTACCCTATCTGTTTTTAATGCCTGTGCTAATATAGTTTTATTATTTTTAAAGT
The DNA here is from genome assembly GCA_030015415.1 of Cynopterus sphinx. Lineage (NCBI taxonomy): Eukaryota > Metazoa > Chordata > Mammalia > Chiroptera > Pteropodidae > Cynopterus > Cynopterus sphinx. The sequence goes on along the minus strand of CM057388.1, from coordinate 73,486,055 downwards.
AAATGCATAGTGTCCTGAATAATTTTGTTCATGTCTAAAAATATTTAATTTTTAAAATTTCTTTATCTTTTTGGAATTCTATATTTTTTATATCAGTTTCAGGTGTGCAGTATAATGATTAGACATTTATATAATTTACGAAGTGTACTCCCTAACTGGTCTAGAATGCACCAGGCACTATGCACAATTATTATCAAATTTTGACTATATTCCTTATAATTTACTTCACATTCCCATGACTATTTTGTAACTACCAATTTGTACTTTTTAATTACTTTACATTTTTTACCCCACCCCACAACTGCCCTTTCATCTGACAACCATCATATTGTTCCCTGCATCTATATAAGTCTATTACTGTTTTGTTTGTTAGTTTATTTTGTTCCTTAGATTCCACATATAAGTAACATCATTCGGTATTTTCCTTCTCTGTATGACTTATTTCACTTAGCCTAATACACTCCAGGTCCATTCATGTTGTCGCAAATGGTAAGATTTTAATTTTTTATGGCCAAGTAATATTCCACTGTATGTGTATGTATGTGTATGCACACACACACACACACCACCTCTTTTGTATTCATTTGTCCAATGATGAGCATTTAGGTTGCTTCCAAATCTCAGCTTCTGTAAATATAATGCTGCAATAAACAGGAATGCATATATCATTTTAAATTAGCATTTTGAATAAATAGCCAGAAGTGGAATTGCTGGATCATAAGGTAGTTCTATTCTTAATTTTTTGAAGAAATTTTATCCTCTTTCCTACAGTGGCTGAACGAATTTGCAATCCCACCAAAAAATGCACAAGGGTTCCTTTTTCTCAACATCTACACCAGCATTTGTGTTTAAGTTTATTGATGATGGCTATTCTGACCAGTGTGAAGCGATAGTCCATTGTATTTTTAATTTGCATTTATTTGATGATTAGTGACAAGGAGCTTATTTACGTATATCTATTGATTATCTCTATGTCCTCTTTGAAGAAATGTCTATTCAGGTCCTCTGCCCACTTTTTAATGGGATTATTAATTTTTTGATATTAAGTTGTATGAATACTTTATACATATTTTATATTAAATCCTCATAGATGGATCATAAGCAAACATCTTCTCCCATTCAGTAGGTTGTATTTTTGTTTGTTGTGATTTTCTTGGTTGTAAAAAACTTTTTAATTTGATGCAGTATCATTTGTTAATTTTTTCTTTTGTTATTTTTGCCACATACAATATATCATTAAAAATATATTAGTAAAAGCAATATCAGAGAATTTACTTCTTATATTTTCTTCTAGAAGTTTTATGGTTTGGAGTCTTACATTTAGATCTTTAATCTATTTTGAGTTTATTCTTGTATATGTTGTAAGAAGTTGGTCTACTTTTATTTTCTCTGTCTAGATTTTCCAATGTTTTATGGAAAAAAAATATCTTTACCCCATTATATATTTTAACTCCATTGTTATAGGTTAATTGACCATACAGGTATGTTTATTTCTGGGTACTCTATTCTATTCCACTGATTCATGTGTCTATTTTGTCCCAGTACCATGCTGTTTTAATTATTATAGCTTTGTAGTATAGTTTGCTATCAAGTAACATAATACCTCCAACATTTTTCTTTCTCAAAGTTGCTGTGGCTACATGGGGTCTTTTTTTTTCCAAATAAACTTTTGGATTATTTTTTTCAAGTTATGTAAAAAATATTATTAGTATTTTGATGGGGATTGAATTGTATCTATAGATTACTTTCAGTAGTAGAAATATTTAAATGATGTTAATTATTTTTATCTATGAGCACGGCATGTTTCCATTAATTTATATCTTCTTCAATTTCTTCAATGTCTTATAATTTTTTAAGCACAAGTCTTTATGTCCTTGATTAAAAATATTCTTAGCTATTTTATTTTATTTTTGATGCAATTTTAAATGAGATTGTTTTCTTAACTTTCCTTTATGATAGTTTGTTATTAGTATATAGAAATCCAATCAATTCTAAACATTGAATTTTTGTCCTGCTACTTTTTAAAATCTTTTGTCAGTTCTAATATATTTTTTTTGGTGGACTCGAGTCATTTGCAACTAATTATAATTTTACTTCTTCATTTTTAACTTGGCTGACTATTATTTATTTTTCTTGTCTGATTGCAGTGACTAGGACTTTCAATACTATGTTGATAAGTGGTGAAAGTGTACATCTTTGTCTTGTTCCTGATCTTACCGAAAATACATTTAGCTTTTTTCCCATTGAGTATGATGTTAGCCACTGCGGGTCTTGATTATGTTGAGTAATGTTCTCTCTATTCTCACTTTGCTGTGAGGTTTTATCATAAACGAATGCTGAAATTTGTCAAATGCTTTCTCTGTGTCTATTGATATAATCATATATATATATATAGTTTTTATCATTCATTTTGTTTATGTGATGTATCATGTTAATTGATTTGGAGACATTGAATTAAACTTGCATCCCAGAAATAAATCTCATAATGTATCATCTTTTTTAATGTATTGTTAAATTTGGTTTGGTAATATTGTGTTGAAGCTTTTTTCATCAGTGTCCACCAAAGTTATTAGCCTATAATTTTCTCTTTTTTTGTAATGCCTGTCTCACTTTGAAATCAAGGTAATGGTGGTCTCATAAAATGTGTTTCAGAATTTTATCTCCTCTTGAATTTTTTGAAACACTTTGTGAAGGATAGGTTACTTTTTCTTTAAATGTTAGGTAAAATCTGCCTGCGAAGCCATTTGTTTGTTGGAAAAGTTTTGATGACTGATTCTATTTAATTAGTAGTAATTAGTCAATTCAGTTCTGATTCTTCTTGATTCAGTCTTGGAAGATTGTATGTTTCTAGAAATTTATCCATTTCTCCCAGATTCTCTGATTTGTTAGAATATAATTATTTGTAGTATTTTCTTATAACCCTTTGTATTTCTGTGGTGTCAGTTATCACTTCTCTTTCATTTCTGATTTTTTTTGTTGTTTGGGTCCTCTCTTTTCTTGATGAGTCTAGTTAGTTTTATCAATTTTTAATCTTTTCAAAGAGTCAACTCTTGTTTTATTGATTTTTTGTAATATTTTTAGAGTCATTTATTTCATTTATTTCTTCTTTGATCTTTATTATTTCTTTTACTCACTTTGGGCTTTGCTTTTTCTTTTCTAGTTTTTTTAAGGTATAGGATTAGATAGTTTATTTGAGACTTTTCTTATGTGTTTTTTTTTTTTTTTGAGATAGACCTGTATTGCTATAAATATTCCTATTAGGACTACTTTGGCTGAGTCCCATTGTTTTGAGGTCATTGTGTTTTCATGTGCATTTGTCCCAAAATATCATTTTATTTCTTCTTTGATTTAATTGTTTTCCCATTCATTGTCATTTAGCCTTTATATGGTTGTCTGTTTCTCATTTTTTTTCTCATAACTGATTTCTAGTTTTATACCATTGTGGTTAGAGAAGATATTTGGAATTATTTCAGTTTTTTTAAATTTACTGAAACTTGTTTTGTGGCCTAACGTGTGACATATCCTGGAAAATGTTCCACATGAACTTGAAAAAAACATGTATTCTGCTGCTTTGTGGTGAAATTCTCTAAAATTATCAATTAAGTTCATGGGATATAATGTTTCATTTAAGACCATTGTTTCCTTGCTGATTTCTTGTGTGGAAGATCTATTTTTTTTTATCTGTGTTAATTTTTCATGCTCTGAAATTAAATTTGTTTGAAATTAATATGTATATTTCAGCTTTTTAAAAAATTAGTGTTAGCATGGTATATTTTTAACCATTCTTTTACTTTTATTCTTTCCATGTTCTATTTATACTGATTGTTTTTATAGACAACAGATATTTGAAACTTGAAATTTTTTTTTTGTCTGACCATTTCTATCTTTTGATTGGTATATTTAAATCATTGATATGTAAGTTTATTGTTGATATACTTAGATTAATTTGTACCAAATTTGTTACTCTTTCACATTTATTGTCCTTGTTTTTTTTTTTTTTACCCTGATAATGGTTACCACAGAGGTTTATGTTCCTGGTCTTCTGCTTCAATAAGCTGTGATCCTCTGTCTGCCTGTCCCTTAAGTTTGAGAGGCAACAGTTTGCCCTGTGACCTCAGTTTTCTCATAAATCTAAGAAATATTTACTTTTAGTTTGCTTGCTTTTTTCTTCATGTGTGAATGGGAGTGCAGATCTCCAAGTTCTTTATATGCTAGACAGGATACTGGAAGTTCTGATTGTTTTTTAGTTCCAATACCTTCAGGTTGCAGCACCCATGATAAGCTAAACTCTTTTACTCTCCTATTCCCCTCATCACCATTTGTAATTCTCACCATCATGCTTTGCAACTGGACAAGAATTCCATTGAGAAAAATAACTTGCTATTGATTTTTTTTCCTGATAGAGTTGGAGAAATCCCCATCCCATCACATCCCCCACTTCACATACTTTCCTATCTTGGAAGTAAACAGAAAGGTCCTTGAAAATGTGAAAATGGCCCTTCTCTTAAATTTATCATGTAAATTATGTATATTATCTTCATCAATGTAAGTTTAAAAAACAATATTATAAACAAAAATTCTAAAAAAAATAAACTTTGTGGACATGTTACTCATGACAGTAAGCATTACAAGATAAAAAGAGCTGATTACTTAAATTAGAAATGCTCTGGATTTACATCTTTTTTTTTTACATTTACTATGGACTAGATACCAGATATAAAATAAGAGGTTATTTGAAAACCTAGTAGGGACAATAGGCTCTTTGAAAGAAGAAATGAAGACTCTTTGGGAACTGTTAGGAGAGAGGAAACAAGACAGAGTCTTGCAATGAAGGTGCTTTTCATTGAGACCACTTAACCATAAGAAAAAAAAACAACTATATGCAACACTTAGTTTGTGAAGATTATGCAAAGAAGCAGATGCCATTAGAAGGGTAAGGTGAATCTTTATGGACAGGAAGCAATTTGACAGCAGATACACAAAAATGATAAAATTTAGTCTTCAACATTTATTGAGTATATATTGTTTTAGGCAGCATCCTAAACAGTAGAGATAAAGACATGAATAATAGAGTTACAACTTTCAACTTTTTAACAGTCTAACAGAGCTGCATAAAGTTAAAGGAGATTGAGCAAAATAGTTATTGTTCAGTTATTATAAATATCTAAATGTATTAAACCAAGGGAGGGTCTTTGAAGATGACTTAATAACAATCAGTGGTGGTGGTGATGGAGACAATAGTTACTGTATCATTCTTATAATGCTTCCTCAGTAATTACATTTGCCTCAAGTGGTGTAATAGGCCCTATTAAAATGTGATACCTTTTAACACTAGTTATCCAACATATTTTATAGAAAAATAAGACATTTTTTATCAGAAATAAAATATATGGTTCATTTTTAAATTAAATAAAAATTCTTATCTTTAATTCCATGACCTTGTGGTAAAGTGTTTTTTTAAAATAGCAAAATGGAATCCATCAACCATTAAGATCAGTTTCTAATTAAACAGTTTACTAATTAGCATCATAGTTAAATTTAGGAATGAAAACCTTGCTGCAAGTTTCAATATGATTATAATTGAACCACATAGGCACGTTTCTTGTCTAAAGCCAAATATATCCCAATATTCTGCTCACAGTACCACACTGACGTTTTTCTTTTAAAAGCATCTTATAGTTTCTAAACTCATTTGAGCAACTGGAAGTATTCAATTGCCATTATTGAAATGAGAAATTTGTAGGTGAAACAGGTCTCAGAGGGTGTGGGGAGATCAAAAGCTTGGTTTGACATGTTAAGTTTGATATGCTGATTAAATATTTAATTGTATTCTCTAGTATCCATTTGAATATGAAACTAGAGTTCAGAAAAGTGTGAATACCCTAGGGAAATGGAAGATGGTTGCCCGGGATCATGCAAGGCCCCCTCAGAGTTAACTATCATGAATTTAAAGCAGGATCAAATGTGGGTTTTCTTCCAGTTGTATTTAGTTTCATGAGCACATTCAGTGTCGGTGGAGAATTTTAATTATTCAGGTTTGTGTTTTGCCTAGTGAATATGATGGAATGAGAAAAGAGACAAAAAACAGAATCAATACAAGGATGTGATTATGCAATATTGTGATTTATAAGAAATATATATTTGATCATTCAGATGACAAAATATATATATATATATATATATACATATATATATATATACACATATATATATATACACATATGCATATACATATACATATATATAATTTGCTCTTCTTCCATAGTTCTTGTTCCATAGCTCACAAGACCCTTAGAGTTTTCTCATTGAAAAACAATAAGAGCATTTTCTGTCATAGGTCTCTTGTCTTTAGTTTTTGAACTTGTTTAAAAGCCATAAATGTGAAATGCATGTCTTATTATTCATGACAAATCCCTTTCCACCACAAATGAATTTATGTTAATGAGGTGACTTTTGTAAAGTACCTAAAGATGGGGGCTGTTTGTCAGGTGAGCCAGCCATAGGTCTGGGGATTTAGAAATTTCAGTCCCAACCTCTAACCTCTGAGGAGGGAAGAGGAGTTAGAGGTTGAATCAAATGTCAATGGCCATTAATTTAATAATGATGCCAATATAATGAAGCTTCCATCAAAAACCAAAAGAATAGTGTTTGGAGAGCTTTCGAACTGGTGAACACATGGAGATGTTGGAAGATTGGTGTACTTGTAGAGGGCATGGAGATTCTTTCTTATATTTTTCCTTATGCTTCTCTTCCATCTTGTTTTTCCTGTTATATTAGTTTATGATAAAATTGTAAACTATTGAGAAAAATATCCCTTACTTGAGAAGTTCTATGAGACATATTACTGAATTAGTCAAACTCAAAAAGGTGATCATAGCAATCTCTGATTTATAACCAGTATGGATAAAAACGGGGTTATATACTAATCTGACAAGCTCAGGGGAGGCCAGAATGATAGTCCTTACAAACTCAGAACTGAAAGTAACCCCATAAGATGATCTGATCATAAAAATTTCTAACTAGAAGAAGAGGGAAATGGCAGATTAGGTAAAAGCAGAGTTCACCTCCTCTCAGATCTGTTACCAGAAAGTGAGGATCCTCTCCCTGTGCATTGTTCAGGTTCTTGATGTCTCGAACAAAAAATTGAGTAAGATACCAAAATACAGTAGAAAAGAAAAGCTTTATTAGAAAGGAAAGTATGCTTACCAGAAGTGGAAGTGGGACTGAGCAAGAGAAGCATGGCTCAAAATGCCTAGTAACAAAGACTTCAAGGTTTTTATCTCTTTTTTGCTGTGGGTGGTTACTTTGAGTGGGATTCTTTGATTAATTACTAAGATTGACCGGACTCAGTGATTCATCATTTTGATTTCTGCATATGTTTGTTTCCAGAATTCAGTCTGTTATAAGGATATTAATGAACTTATGAGCATAAGCATATTTTAATGATGGTATAATGAGGCTCAGGTGAGATGAAGGTCGTTCGGGTCTTCTTTGCACAGGTACAAGTGACTGGCTTAAACTGGTACCTAAATCTCAGCCTATTACTTTCTTTGTGTGAGTTTAAAAATTGCCTTTTGGCTTGCTTAATTGCGGGCAGATTAGGGCGGATCCCTTCTAAGATGGGATGATCTCTGTGCCTTTGCAGGCAGACCCAGAATCCTCTAACTAACTTATCTGCCCAACTCTTTTCTAAGAGTCATGAAACCCTTTATTGTTAGTATGGATCTTGAGGGACAGGAGGTCTTTTCTTCCATACCTGCTTTCTGCTGAGAATGGCTGTAGTCTCTCTCTACAGGGGTTTTATGGAGCTCTTTCCCTTTCTGCCTCAGTCAGGGTTAGGTCTTGGGTTCCCTGAGGAAGTGCCACCTCAGTCCCTAGACAAGGAAAAGAAAATACAAACTTGTTATTTAAACCATGTATCTATTAATTTTTATTATTGATTTGCCTTTTAAGTGAGTAAATGGAACAGCTTTAGTTAATATGTTTCTTTTTTATTAAGTTTATTGGGGTAACATAGGCTAATAAAATCATATAATTTTCAGGTGTACATAATCATTTGACATCTGTATATTCTATTCTGTTTACCACTCAGAGTCCAGTTTCCTTCAGCTATTATATATTTAATGCTCTTTACCTGTTGTGGCCACCAGCCCCCGAAAGACACACGGACCACCAGAACTCTCAGTGAGTTATAGGAATCACATTCTTTATTCAGCCAGCTGGGTCTGCCAAGGCTATGCAGACCCCAAATTAAGCAGCCCCGAAATGTAGAGGTACAGAGTTTTTAAGCCCAAAATCCAATTCTTCATTCTGTCTGAACACAAAAGTCTATTTTTCTTCTATTCATTACCTGTCAACCCACTGGTCAGGTGTGCAAGCTGGGGTACAGAAGCAGAAAGTTTGTTAGAATGTTATGTTTCCATAGTTAGTAGCCTATGTTCCTATGGTGATAGTCAAACATTAATTTCTAGCAAGTAATTAATTTTTAAACAATAATTCTCCAGCTAACACATACCCACTTCACCCTCCCCCTATTCCCCTATATTTGACCTGTGATGATGTGACCCTAGAAAGATGCAAGAAGGGGTTAAAACTGGAAGCCTCTATGCCAACCGCCACAGCAGCCATATTTCCTGATTGAATACCTGGCAATTACATCGGTAGGCTATTGTTTAACTCTGTTCCCACAAGAAAGAGGAGGAGGAATTTATGGGAAACATAGTATGGGAACCTGAACTTTTAACGTTCTGCTTTCTGCTTCTGTACCCCCCGCTTACGCATTATATCAGACCAACATTTGGTGACGGGTAATGAATAGATGATGTACTGATCCATTGTGATTAGGATATAGTGATTAATGGATTTTTGGGTATAAAACTGTGGACCTGAAATGGGTCGAGGCTGCTCCTTTGGAAGGACAGCCGCCGTATAATAAACTGCCTCTAATATCAGAGCACTCAGGTTGAGTCTGGTTATTCCGGTCACAACATTTGGAGGCCCCAGCGAGATCTTCTCGTGGTTGGGACTGTTGATCTGTGCACCCGGACGGCAAGCCACTCGTGGTCGGGGAGGCCTCTAGGGTTCTTGCCCTAGCCCACCACTGTGGTTTCTCGCCTCGTGGAGCCTGATCCTGGAGAGTGCTGAGGCAGTCCTGGTGCGAGCTCGAGTGACCGTGCGGATGTCGGACGCAAGAAAAGTCGGCGGTCGGCTGAGACTGTGATGACAGAATTCTCAGTCCTGGTTCCTGGTTCTGGTCTGTTAGTCTGTGTCTGTCCGCTTTGTGTGCTTTACTGTGGAACGATGGGTCAATCACAAGGGAGGCTTACGCCGCTTCAGTGTGTGCTCAATCATTTTAAAGATTTCCGCCACAGGGCGAAGGCTTACGGCGCTTCTGTAACCTCTTTCGATTTGCAGCGTTTCTGTCAGCTCGATTGGCCGACCTTCGGGACTGGATGGCCCTCTGAAGGAACATTTGACTTGCAGACTGCATTTAGGGTTCGAAGTGTTGTTTCTGGGAACCCTGGGCATCCAGACCAGGTGCCTTATATTGATGTGTGGATTGATATTGTTTCTGATGCCCCTCAGTACTTACAGAATTGCAGTCAAGCTCCTGTCACTGTATTGGCAGCTATTCCGCAGGGTCCTAAAAAGACACCACCGGTGTTGCAGAGACCTCCTTCCGAGGATGACTGGAGGCCACTACCCTAAGACAATGGGTGAGGTGGGGATCCTCCTCGGGAGGAGCCAGACCCTCCTGTAACTCGGTCTAGGGCCCGTAGGCCACCTTCCCCCGATTCTACCTTACCAGGGGAGCCGGTCCCTGTACAGGCTCCTTTGAAAGCAATACCTGGGGAAAGTGGAGGCGAGCCGGCTGTCATCTACACACCATTCAGTACCAGTGATTTATATAATTGGAAATTGCAAACGCCATCCTTTTCAGAGAAGCCGCAGGGCTTAACCTCCCTCTTGGAATCTATTTTCTTTACCCATCAGCCCACTTGGGATGATTGTCAGCAGCTTTTACACGTTCTGTTTACAACAGAGGAGAAGGAAAGAATTTTACCGGAAGCTGCTAAGGGGGTGACGGATCCGAATGGGCAGCCCACCACTGACCCGATTCGGTTGCAGGCCATGTTCCCCATCCAGCGACCTGAGTGGTACCCTAACACTGATCAAGGTAAGGAGGCTCTACTAAGGTATCACCAGTTTCTGCTACAGGGACTCTGGGCCGCTGCAGGTAGACCAATAAATCTGTCCAAGGTAAGAGAAGTAATTCAAACTAAGGACGAGTTGCCTGCAGCATTTTTGGAAAGGCTGCTAGAGTCTTACCGCTTGTATACACCTATTGACCCGGAGGACCCTAATAATAGAAGAGTCATTAATTTGGCCTTTGTCGGCCATGTCATCAGAAAGAAATTGCAGAGATTGGAAGGATTTGAAGGAGAGAATTTATCCAAATTTTTAGAGATAGCTCAGAAGGTTTTAATAAAAGGGATGATGTGCAGAAAGTAAAGTTTGTAGGAAAAGGCTATCCTTCAGACAAAGGCCGTGGCAGAGGAAGAAGACCCGGATCTGCAGGACCACCCGGACCAGGGAACAAGAAGGGTTTGCTGAAATTGCTAAGGCCTTGAATGACTTTACAGCAGGAAAAGGAGAGACTATAGAATGGGCAGTAGAACAGCAGTGAGCCTTTGAAACACTAAAGAAAGCCTTAATGTCGGCCCCGGCACTGGCTTTGCCAAACTTGGAAAAGCCTTTCCAACTGTTTGTGACTGAAGTAAGGGGAATTGCGAAAGGGGTATTGACTCAGACTTTGGGCCCAGGGAAAAGACCGGTTGCTTACCTGTCCAAGAGGCTTGATTTCGTGGCTGCCAGATGGCCCAGCTGCCTGCGAGCTGTCACAGCCACAGCGATACTGGGGAAAGAAGCCCAAAAGCTGACGCTTGGACAACCTGTGACAGTGATTGCACCCCATTTCGTGGAGCGACTCCTGAAGGGACCACCCGAGCGATGGATATCGAACGCTTGAATCACCCAGTACCAGGTACTCTTGTTGAACCCCCCACAGGCTCAATTTGCCAGGCCAACAGTGCCAAACCCAGCAACTCTGCTTCCGGATGATGACCCTCAGGAGCCACTACACGATTGCAGTGACCTACTAGAAAGTTTGACTGGGGTAAGACCTGACCTACGGGATGAGCCTTGGCCCAATCCCGACGCCACCCTATACACAGGTGGAAGTAGTTTTGTCACCGAAGGCGTCAGGTATGCGGGAGCAGCCGTAGTTGATGACGATGCTGTCATTTGGGTTCAGGCCCTCGGACATGGGACATCGGCCCAGAAGGCTGAACTCATTACCCTGACTGAGGCTCTGAGGTGGGCACAAGGGTAGACTGTTAACATCTATACTGATAAACCTGTATGCCTTTGCCACAGCACATGTCCATGGGGCTTTATACAAGGAGAGAGGCCTGTTGACATCAGGAGGGAAAGAAATTAAGAACAAAGAGGAAATTTTAGCTCTCTTAGAAGCTATCTGGCTACCTAATAAAGTGGCTATTATCCACTGCCCTGGCCATCAGAAGGGCGACAGTGCGGTAGAAAAAGGAAACCGCCTGGCAGATAAAACAGCCAAGGAAGTAGCCAGAAAACCAGTGGGGAAGGACGTTGTGATCAGTCCTTTGCTTGTGCCTCCTCTAGTCCAGGCTCCAGAATATAGTCCCCAGGACTTGGAGTTAGGAAAGAAGCTCCATGGAAAGTTCAAGCACGGATGGCTCTGGATTCCAGACGGAAGGCCAGTCATCCCTGCTGCTCTTGGCAGCTCCCTAGTTCGTCAGATGCACAATGCCACCCACCTAGGGGGAACTAAGTTAATTGAGCTGCTGAAGAGGGACTATTACATCCCTGGCTTGAACTCTAAGGTCCAAGATATAAGTGCACGATGTCATATATGTGCACAAGTCAGTGCCTGCTCAACACCAACAGGGGACATTGGGACCCGACTCAGAGGACAAGTACCTGGAGAACATTGGGAAGTAGACTTCACAGAAGTTGCACCTGGCACTTTCGGCTTTAAGTATTTGTTAGTGTTTACTGACACCTATTCTGGTTGGACTGAAGCCTTCCCTACTAAGAAGGAAACTGCACAAGTAGTAGCCAAAAAGCTAGTATCAGAAATAGTACCCCAATTTGGCTTGCCCTTATCATTAGGGTCCGACAATGGCCTGGCATTTATTGCCCAGACTAACCAAATATTGGCTAAAGTATTAGGGATCAATTGGAAATTACATTGTAGTTATAGGCCCCAGAGTTCAGGGCAGGTAGAAAGGATGAATAGAACACTAAAAGAGACATTGACTAAATTTAAATTGGAAACTGGGGAGAATTTGGCGAGTCTTCTTCCTTTTGTTCTTTTGCAAGCCTGTTGTACCCCATACATTTCTGGAATAACCCTTTATGAAATTATGTTTGGGAGACCGCCCCCTTTACTCCCTAAAATTGGTATTGATAAGGTTGAAATGAGTAATAATGCTAGTCTCCTTAAGTCCTTACAGGCCTTACAACAAGTCCAACAGCAAGTGAAGGGTTTGATTAAGGCCACCAGATCAGATCCGAAGGTATCGACGCCTCACTCACATAACCCTGGAGATTGGGTGTGGGTGAAGAAGATTCAACCAGCTCCCCTTGAGCCCTGCTGGGACGGTTCATTTCCAGTCATCCTGATGACACCAACAGCTATCAAAGAAACATTGGATTCATCACACGCACATTAAGACAGCACGACCTTCCCCGGAGACAGAGAAATAGAAGGCAACACCCACAAGAGACCTTCTCAAGATAAGACTTTCTCGGGGTCAATTATAATTGGGTTAGTTGTTATTAATAATGTGAGAGGGAACACTCATCAACCTCTTGCAATATTAGTTTAACACCCTGTATTAATCCGAATTATAAGAAAGAAAATGCTGGATTTTGTATATTAGTGCATGTAATCCCACAAGTGTATCTAATGAATGGTCCAGAAGGAAGACAAGCAATTGATTCGTGGGGAGTATATGAATATCCTCGACAGAAAAGAGCAGTTCCAGTGCTAGTGCCACTGCTAGTAGGCCTAAGATTTGCGGGATCGACAGCAGTTGGTACTGCTGCTTTAGTTACAGGACATCAGGGTATAACTTACTAAACAAATTAATGAAGATTTGAGTACACTAGAGAAGTCGATTAATCACCTTGAAACCTCTCTGAATTCCCTAGCTGAAGTAATTGTGCAGAATAGACGGGGATTAGATCTCCTATTTTTGAAACAAGGAAGTCTATGTGTAGCCTTGGGTGAGAATCTTTTCTATACTAACCACTGGCCACGTGTGCCAACATCTGACTCGAAGATTGAGTCACTGTAAAGAAAACCAGTGGGGAATGTGATGATGTGCCCCTAGGAAGATGCAAGAAGGGGTTAAAACTAGAAGCCTCTATGCCAACCGCCACAGCAGCCATATTTCCTGATTGAATACCTGGCAATTACATCCGTAGGCTATTGTTTAACTCTGTTCCCACAAGAAAGAGGAGGAGGAATTTATGGGAAACATAGTATAGGAACCTGAACTTTTAACGTTCCGCTTTCTGCTTCTGTACCCCCGCTTATGCATTATATCAGACCACCATTTGGTGATGGGTAATGAATAGATGATATATAGATCCATTGTGATTGGGATATAGTGATTAATGGATTTTTGGGTATAAAACTGTGGACCTGAAATGGGTCGAGGCTGCTCCTTTGGAAGGACAGCCGCCGGGTAATAAACTGCCTCTAATATCAGAGCACTCAGGTTGAGTCTGGTTCTTCAGGTCACAACAGGATCACTAGACCTGGCAAGAATCTGGTGTCTATCAAATGACTACTCTTGTAGCTGTGGTGGTAAGCTTTCACTTTACTTCATGGAATTAACCAGGCTTCAGAATGTGAAACATTTTGCAAATGAGTTTCCCTTGTAAATGAGATTGGTATGCTGTTGTGTTTTCAAACATCCACCCAACTTATGCTACTTCCTGCAGAGGATTGTGATCTAGGCCATGGATTTTCGTCGACATTTTTTTTTTCCTACCAAGGTCTTGTTACAGTGTGCCAAGTTTTCCATCTAAGGATCCATTATATAAAGTTAGGCTAGATTCTGTGGACCAAGGTTTTCACTCTACTTTCTGGAAATAGGAGCAATGCTTGGTCATGATTCAAAGCTCCTCAATCAAGTTTTTAAAATAACAGTTGAGACCTTTTGGCACTTTTCTTAGTGCCCACACTACCTTCTCTTACCAGGCGAGAGATTGGTACTGTAAAGTATGGTCTCCTTTCAATGATTTTCAAAAAGGAAAATTGGTGATATGGGACCATATTGTGTGAATGTACTGTTAAGATGACACGAGGTTGGCACCATTGGCCCAAATAACTATCATAAATGCTTTAAATGGAGTCCAATCATGGAGCCATGCACCTAATCCTCCATTCTCCCCCTTTCCAGGAATTGACACATAGATTTTTAGGTCAAAATCACCACAACAATTTTTGGTAGCAAGGGCCAGGCTAGGTGTTTCTGGACCTAAGTCTTCAATCTGAAATTTGTTACCAATTAAATTATCTTGATGTTGTGGGCCTGGGGCTGTCAACTAGTTCCATTTAGGAAGTCCAGGCTTAGTGCAAATTTCCACAGTTTGTTTTGTTTCCCTTCCATCAAAAAGGCTTTTGCTGTGAGCCTAGGACTCCACAGGACACCTGTTCACAGAGAAAAGTCTTGAAACTGCAGGCTTAAGACACTCCTTCAGACTCTGTCTAGGAAAGATAAAAGATATCTTTTGGGCTAATTTCTCAGCTCTCATTCTTGCAAATAGAAGGCATTGGAACTGCAAATCTAGGTCAGGACTCTGGTTCCTGATGATAATTGCAGGTAGGAGACAAGATCCTAGGTCTCAAGATAAGATTCTCTTCCTTTAGGACAGGCTTGCCCTCTGGGTAAATTTTTCCAATCTACTTGTTTTCAGAGAGGATAGGATTAGAATTTTGGGTCCCAGTGCCTCTTGTAACTTTTGTTAGAAAATGACATGCTTTGCGCCTTAGGCCTGTGTCACCACACCATATCCTAACAAGGGAGACAGTTTTGGTTCTGAGATGTCAGCTTTGTTGGAGGGTCATACACTACACATGAGTTTCTGTTCTTAGGGCATACCTTGGTTTTAGGGTGATTAGTTGTTTTCTAATCTGTTACAAATTGGATGGTCTTGAAATTCCATGCCTGGAACCAAAGTGTAATGCTGTGAGGATTACAACCTAAGTCTCCATTCTAATTTTCCTTTTGTAAAGATGTGCTTGTTGCTGTGAACCTAGGAAAATACTCAATATTCTTTCAGGGAAGATGAGATTAGAAACATAGGCCCAGGCCAGCACTTCAGTGTCTGTTAGGAAAAGACAAGAAATGCTGCGACTCAAAGTCTCAGCTCGACCTTGTGCAATATGTTAAGAATTGGACCAGCAAGCTAAGTCACTACTAACAGAATGTCCAGGCTTGGAGCCAAGGTTCTAGTTCTTCAAGAAAGATATTCTTACCAGAAAAGAGGCTTGCCTTTTGTTTTAGGTCTTCAATACACTAATTTTCAATGAGGACAGGTTTTTTGTTTGTTTGTTTGTTTTGTTTTGTTTTGTTTTGCTGTAGATGAGGGCTCCATTGTATTAATGTTAGAAAGAAACTGGATTTGTGTCATCAGTTCAGGATCCAGCCTACAGCATTTGAAGAGAGGATAGTACTGTTACCTGAACAATGGTCTCCTTTTTATTCTGTAAAAGTTAATGGTTTTGATCTGTGTGCCATGCACTGAACATTTGTTTCTGTCACAGGGTCTAGGATGTTGGTAATGTTAGTATGTCCTTAGACTAGTCTGTACAAATCAGTCAGTGTTAAACTTGAAATTATGGCTCTGAGGGAGTGACCACAGGACTATGTAAGCGCACATGGGAAATTGATGCCCATCAAGGAACTGGAGTGTATGAAACACAGGAAGATCATTTGACAGATGGGGATGATGTATTGATTCCTTTTAATGACAAATGCATATCTCTTGAGAAAATTCACATCAACACTAAGAAGTTATTAGTCTATGTGGAGCAGAAGGTGGATGAGACAGCCTCCTAACAATTCTCCAATTGAATATCATGTCCACATTACAAATCTTATGTAAAATCAATGGCATATACTGGCAGTCAATGAACTTTAATTAACCTCTGGTTTTGACTGTATGTTAGGAAACCTGCTTTATGGCAGTGGTGGTGTGGGTCTTACATTGTCAGCGTTCATAATTGGAGGCTAAATGTGTTGTGAAGAAGCTGCTGGATGGTGGTTGAAATAATAGCTACCATTTACTCTATTGTAGAAAAAATGCTAAGTCATTTTGAGGATATATCTTCATTGACAAAAGAACAGTTGCTTAAGAGTTTCTATACAGATTACCACCAACTAAAAATTCTGAGAAGAAGTGGCCTAACCAAAATGGAAAGGAAGCTGACTTTCAACCACCACTGTCAAGAGAGAATTGCTAAAGGCCAATGACTCAATGCTGAAATATTAAAAGTAAGAGTTCATGAGAGGTGTTTAGAAAACACTTGTTTGAGGATACGGGAAGAGGAAGAAGGTGGTAGGCACTGGAAAATTGCATAGCAATGACCAGGGAATCACACAGAGTTCAAGTGAATACCTGGAAGGATTCAAGTGGGGAACAAGAAAGACCCCACAGGAATTTGGTGTCTACTAGGTGCTAGTTTTATTGCTGTGGCTATAGGTTTTGACATTGCCTCTTATAATAAATCAGGCTTCAGTCTGTGCAATGTTTCACAATCGAGTGTATCTTGAGTATGAGACTGGTGTGTTGCGGTGTTTTGAAACATCCACACAACTTACCCTAGTGCCAACAAAAGACTTGGTCCTGGACCATGGACTTTCATTGACATTGTTTCCTACCAAGAAGGTCTTGTGACCATGCGCCATGTCCTCTCTCTCAAGATCTGTTAAGTACAGTTAGGCTGAATTCTGTGTGCCAAAGTCTCCACTCTGCTTCCTGAAAATAAAAGCAATTCTTGGCAGTGTTTCCAAGCTCCTTAATCGAGGAACTTACAAACAGTTCAGGCTTTGATCCAGTTTTCTTAGTGCCCATGCTACCTTCTCTTACCAGAAGAAAGGCTTGGTGCTGCAAGATATGGTCACCTTCCAATAATTCTCTAAAAGGAAAATTGATGACTTGGAACAAGGTTGGGCTGAATGTACTGTTATGATGTCACAGGGCTGGTACAATCAGCACAATTTCTATTGTAAATGCTTAAAGGGAGTACGTCTTGGAGTCTTGCACCGAAACCTCCATTCTTTCTCCTACTAGAATGTGACAGCTTGGTTCTGTATGTCAAGGTGTCTACAAGAGTTTCAGGTAACAGGGACCAGGCTGAATGTTTCTGAGCCTAGGTCTTCAGACAAAACATTTTTACCAATTGAATAAATCCAATGTACCCTGAGTATGAGACTGGTGCTCTTGACGTTGTTGGCCTGGGCTTTAACTACTTCCTTTTAGATTGTCCAGGCTAGGTTCAGCTTTTCACAGTATATTTTTTTTTGTATTTTCTTCCATAAAGAAGGCTTTTGCTTTGAGCCTAGGACTCCAGGCAACATTTATTCACAGAGAACAGGCTTAAAATAATGGACATACACCACCCTTTTAGTCTATGTCACAGAAAGTCAGAAGAAATGTTGTGGGCTAATTTCTCAGATCTATTTCCAAGAAATTGGGGTAGGGATTATAATTGCAACCAAGGATAGGACATTGGTTCCTAAGGAAATGCAGACAAAAGACAAGGTCTTTTATTTCTAGATAAGACTCATATTACATCAGAACAAACTTGCCCTATGGGTTAAATTCTCCTATTTACTAGTTTTTAGAGAGGACTGGCTTAGTTAGTGCCTTGCAACCTAGTCCCACTTCTACTTTTTGTTAGGAAAAGACAGGCCTTATGACCTGGGCCCCTGTCACCAATCCACATCCTCACGAGGGAAGATGATGTAGTGCTCCCTTTTAATGACAAGTGCATATCACAGAAAATTCACATCAACACTTGGAAATCATTAGTATGCATGGAACAGAAAGTGGTGGAGATACTCTGTGCTGACCTCCAATCGAATTTCATGTGACATTACAAATCTTACTTGAGGTTAACGGTATATGTGAGCAGTCAATGATATTTAATTCTCCTCTAGTTTTGTCTGTCAGGAAAACTTATGTTCGTGAAGGCAGCAGTTGCATATTGGTGGCATTGATAATTCAGCCCAAGTGTGCTGTGAGGAAGGGACTGGATAGTGGTGGAAACAATAGCTGCCATTTTACTGTATTGTAGAACAAATGCTGAGTCATTGTGAGGATAACTGTAAATGGTGAAAAAAACGGCTTCCTCAGAATTTCTCTATAGCAAACCTCAGACTATGCATTCTAAGAGGGACTGGCTTACCACCAAGAAAAGAATACTGAGATATTGACATTAAGGCTGTTCCATCAACGCGTTCTGAGAAGGTTTGTTTTGGCCTAGCAGAAGAAAATGAGGTGGAAGTCACCTGGAAATCTTGTAACAAGATTTAAAGAATCTTGCAATACTCGTGAGTCTTTATGTGGTATTCACATGCCTGTGAAGAGACAGGCCAGAGAGCATCACATAGAGATTACATGATAATGGGTTGATGGTGTGGCAGTCATTTTTCAGTTACCCTTCTACATTCCTTGGGAAAATTCAGATAAGCACTGAGAAAATGATGGTACCTGTGTAACGTAGCCACCTAATGGCCCTTCAGTTGAAGGTTATGTCTGCATGAGAAGATTCTCTTGAGGACAGTGACGTAGGCTTACAGACAATTGTTGTTAGTTAACTGGCCTCAGGTTTCAGTTTTGGTGCTGTGAACGGAGTCCTCTGTGCTTCCTACTCCTAGGAGATGACATCTTGGTTCTGTGGGCCATATCTCTCCAAATGTTTCTAGCACCAGGTGTCATGCTGCGTGTTGTGCACTTAGATGTTCAGTGTGAACTTTGTTACCAATTGTTTGGTCTAAACCTTGTTGGTCTATCGCTGCCAACTACTTTCTATAGGTATTGTAAAGTAAACACCTGACATGCCAAGAGAAGTTTTAAATGCAAGTCTTTAAGCAAGCTTTTATTGGGGGAGGGTTTCAGGTGATGTTTTCTGGTCCATAGAGGAGAGGGGCCAGAGAAGTCGTGCTCTGAGGTAGGAGGGAGTAGCTTTTATGGGGTTATGTGGGGTTAGGGTATAGGGTGGGGAGCTTTAATCAAATGCTAACTGAGCATTCAGATTAGGGTGGTGGCACTTAGGGCTTTAGGGTGGGACCTATTCAGAAGGTTGGATTCTGGTATCAAGCTGGGAAGTCTCCAGGCAGGCATCTGGCTGGCCCTTCCCCCGCCAACCTAACAGGTATTCCAGGCTTGGTGCTGATTTCCAGTCTTTGTTCTAGTTTCTCTTACATAAAGGAGGCTCTTTGCTGTGTGCCTAAGACCAAAGGCGACATTCGTTCAGAGAGGACAGGCCTAGAACCTAGGCCCCAGGAAACTGCTTCAGTCTCTGTTAGGGAAAGATAGAAGAAATGCCGTGGGCCATTTTCTCAGCTCCATTTCCTATAAATAGGGGAAGGGATTGGAACTGCAATCCAAGGTCAGCACTCTGGTTCCTGAGTAGAAATGCAGGCATGTGACAAGGTCCCAGATCTTGAATTCAGATTCTCTTACCTGAGAACAGACCTGCACTGTAGTGTACTGTCCCCTCTCTACTAGTTTTGAGAGTACACAGGTTTATTGCCATGGGTACCTGTCTCCCTGGTACTTACCCATAGGAAAAGACATATTTTGAGCCTTGGGCCTATGTCATGATGCCGTATCTTTTCAAGGAAAGACAGTATTGCCAACACATATGGAGGCCTTCATTCTTCCTTTTGTTCAGAGAAGACAGTTTTGATTGTGGGCCGTAAACTTAACATGAGTTTCTGTTCCCAGGGGCTCACTTGAGTGTTAGTGTGAGAAGTTGTTTTGTCTAATCTGTTATCAATTAGAAGGTCTTGACTTGAGAACCTAGGCCTGCACTCTAATTCCTATTAGTAGAGTCCAGACTTGGGATCACAGGCTTAAGTCCTCATTCTACTTCCCATCGCTTAAAGAATGGATTGTTGCTGTGGACCTAGGACATGACTCAACATTCGTTCAGAGAGGACAGCTTTGGAACTGTGGGCCCAGGCCATCACTTTAATCTCTGTTAGGAAAAAACAGAAGAAATGGTGTGTGATTAAGTCTCAATTCTACTTCCTGGATAAGATGAAAAGATTGGAACTGCAAGCCAAATCATCACTCTCACTCATAAGAGAAATGCCAGGCAAGTAGTCAAGGTTCTAGTTCTCCAAGAAAGATATTATTACCAGTGGAAAGACTGGCCTCATGATTTCATGTCTCCAAACTAATAATTTTCAGTGAGGACAGGCTTGGTGGATTTAGTCCAGGGCTCCATTGCATTATTGTAAGAACAGACTGGCTTTGAATCATGGGGGTGAGTCTGCAGTCTACATCATTTAAAGGGAGGGCAATGCTGTTACTATGAACAGAGGTCTCCTTTGTGTTCTGAAAAGTAGACAGCTTTGGTATGTGGACGATGCACTTACATTAGTTTTCGTCACAAAGTCTAGGATGTCAGTAGTGTGAGTAAGTTTATTGCATAGTCTGTTCAAAATTAGACAGTGTTAACCTCAGCACAACCAGCCCTCGAGAGTCACAATAGGATCTTGTGACCACCTCGTGGGAATCCTGTGGCCATCGAAGACCTCACTGTACGAAACAAAGGAAGATCATGTCACAGATGTGGATGATGTAGTTCTCCCTGTGGAATGATGAGTGCATATCACTTGATAAAATTCTCATAAACACTAAGAAATCATTAGTCTATGTGTATCAGAAGGTGTCTGAGACAGCCTCCTAAATGACCCTCAATCGAATGTCAAATCAACATCATAAAACATACTTGAGGTCAACGCTATATGTAGCCAATGATCTTTAATTTGCCTCAGGTTTTTTGTGTTGTTATGAAAACTGCTTTATGGCATTGAAGGCAGTGGTCGCATATGGAGCACGATGAAACCTGGAGTGTGAGTGTGCTGTGAGGGAGGGACTGGATAGCAGAGGAAACAACAAGCTTCATTTTGCTGGATTGTAGGTAAAATGCTGAGTCACTGTGTGGATACCTTTTTGTGGTGCAATAAATGGCTGCCTCAGAATTTCTCTTTAGCAAACCTCAGATTATAAATCCTGAGAGTGATTGGCTTAATGACCATGGAAAGAGATCTGAGAATTGGACATTCAATGTGTTCCAGCAACCCCTGGTATAGGTCAGATTAGGAAAATGAGGAGGCAATAACCTGAAAATCTTGTAGCCCTGAAAATCTTGTAGCCAGTACAGAGGAATCTCACGACATTCACGTGGCTGTCCTGAGGGAATCACAATTCTATCAAGAGACTGGCTTGAGGGCATGACAGAGAGATAATGTGATATTGGGTGATGGTGGGGACCTCACTTTTGAATTACCCTTATACATTCCTTAGTAAAACTCACATAAACACAGAAAAAAGCGTAGTCCGTGTGTACCATAGCTTGGCAGATATAGCCACCTCACTGACCTTCAAAGGAAACGTCAATTCTTCTTGAGAAGACTACCTAAGGACAGTGGTGTAGGCTACTAGACAATGGTCATTAGATAACTGGCCTGAGGATTTGGCTGTGGTCAGGCAAACTGCTTATAGGCAATGGGAGCGGCTCAACCAATTAACCACGTTTAAATACAGAGGATGAGTTTACTTGAGCAAAGTACTTTAGAGAGGTAGAAATAGCAGTTGCTACTATGCTGTGTTGTAGGTAATATGCTGATTCATTGTGAACATACCTCTTCATGG
This sequence comes from Cynopterus sphinx, assembly GCA_030015415.1. Classification (NCBI taxonomy): domain Eukaryota; kingdom Metazoa; phylum Chordata; class Mammalia; order Chiroptera; family Pteropodidae; genus Cynopterus; species Cynopterus sphinx. The sequence goes on along the minus strand of CM057388.1, from coordinate 73,464,047 downwards.
CAGAAGGAACAGATGCCTCAGGATTCCTCTCTTGCAAATCTTAGAATACAAATTCTGAGAGGGGTTGTTTTAACGGCCGAGGAAAGACAGCTGAAATATTGACATTGAGCCAGTTCTTTCATCGTGTTTTGGAATTCCATGTTTTACCCAGCAGTGAAAAATGAGGTGGATGTCAATTAAAATTCTCATAGAAAGAATACGAGGATCTCAGGATATTTATGTTCTGTCCCACAGGAATCACATGATCATCAAGAAACTGGCCTAATGGCATCAGAGGATGAACTTGTCACATTAGTTGATGGTATGGCACTCACTTTTGAGTTACCCTTTAACATTCCATAGTAAAATTCATGTAAACACCGAGAAGAGTCTTTGTCTACCAGAGCATGGCTGAGACAGCCACGTACTGCCACTTAATCTAAACATCACGTCTACATGAGAAAACTGGCTTGAGGACAGTAGTTTAGGCTACCAAACAATGATCCTTAGGTAACTGGTCTGAGGACAGTTTGGTAAAGAAATGTGCTTGAAGGCAAGAGCAGAGGCCTTTGCACATTAAATGCTGTGAAATTTTGAGTCTGATTTGGCTCGAGGAAGCTACTCTGGAGAGGTGAAAACAGCAACTGCCATTTTGCTCTATTGTAGTGTTGTGACCAGAATAACCAGAATCGACCTGAGTGCTTTGATATTAGAGGCAGTCTATTAGCCAGTGGCTGTCCTTCCAAAGGAGCAGCCTCGACCCATTTCAGGTCCACAGTTTTATACCCAAAAATCTATTAATCACTATATCCTAATCACAATGGATCTATACATCATCTATTCATTACCCGTCACCAAATGGTGGTCTGATATGATGCATAAGCAGGGGGTACAGAAGCAGAAAGAGGAACGTTAAAAGGTCAGATTCCCATACCATGTTTCCCATAAATTCCTCCTCCTCTTTCTTGTGGGAACAGAGTTAAACAATAGCCTACCGATGTAATTGCCAGGTATTCAATCAGGAAATATGGCTGCTGTGGCGGTTGGCATAGAGGCTTCTAGTTTTAACCCCTTCTTGCATCTTCCTAGGGGCACATCATCACATTCCCCACTGGTTTTCTTTACAGTGACTCAATCTTCGAGTCAGATGTTGGCACACGTGGCCAGTGGTTAGTATAGAAAAGATTCTCACCCAAGGCTACACATAGACTTCCTTGTTTCAAAAATAGGAGATCTAATCCCCGTCTATTCTGCACAATTACTTCAGCTAGGGAATTCAGAGAGGTTTCAAGGTGATTAATCGACTTCTCTAGTGTACTCAAATCTTCATTAATTTGTTTAGTAAGTTATACCCTGATGTCCTGTAACTAAAGCAGCAGTACCAACTGCTGTCGATCCCGCAAATCTTAGGCCTACTAGCAGTGGCACTAGCACTGGAACTGCTCTTTTCTGTCGAGGATATTCATATACTCCCCACGAATCAATTGCTTGTCTTCCTTCTGGACCATTCATTAGATACACTTGTGGGATTACATGCACTAATATACAAAATCCAGCATTTTCTTTCTTATAATTCGGATTAATACAGGGTGTTAAACTAATATTGCAAGAGGTTGATGAGTGTTCCCTCTCACATTATTAATAACAACTAACCCAATTATAATTGACCCCGAGAAAGTCTTATCTTGAGAAGGTCTCTTGTGGGTGTTGCCTTCTATTTCTCTGTCTCCGGGGAAGGTCGTGCTGTCTTAATGTGCGTGTGATGAATCCAATGTTTCTTTGATAGCTGTTGGTGTCATCAGGATGACTGGAAATGAACCGTCCCAGCAGGGCTCAAGGGGAGCTGGTTGAATCTTCTTCACCCACACCCAATCTCCAGGGTTATGTGAGTGAGGCGTCGATACCTTCGGATCTGATCTGGTGGCCTTAATCAAACCCTTCACTTGCTGTTGGACTTGTTGTAAGGCCTGTAAGGACTTAAGGAGACTAGCATTATTACTCATTTCAACCTTATCAATACCAATTTTAGGGAGTAAAGGGGGCGGTCTCCCAAACATAATTTCATAAAGGGTTATTCCAGAAATGTATGGGGTACAACAGGCTTGCAAAAGAACAAAAGGAAGAAGACTCGCCAAATTCTCCCCAGTTTCCAATTTAAATTTAGTCAATGTCTCTTTTAGTGTTCTATTCATCCTTTCTACCTGCCCTGAACTCTGGGGCCTATAACTACAATGTAATTTCCAATTGATCCCTAATACTTTAGCCAATATTTGGTTAGTCTGGGCAATAAATGCCAGGCCATTGTCGGACCCTAATGATAAGGGCAAGCCAAATTGGGGTACTATTTCTGATACTAGCTTTTTGGCTACTACTTGTGCAGTTTCCTTCTTAGTAGGGAAGGCTTCAGTCCAACCAGAATAGGTGTCAGTAAACACTAACAAATACTTAAAGCCGAAAGTGCCAGGTGCAACTTCTGTGAAGTCTACTTCCCAATGTTCTCCAGGTACTTGTCCTCTGAGTCGGGTCCCAATGTCCCCTGTTGGTGTTGAGCAGGCACTGACTTGTGCACATATATGACATCGTGCACTTATATCTTGGACCTTAGAGTTCAAGCCAGGGATGTAATAGTCCCTCTTCAGCAGCTCAATTAACTTAGTTCCCCCTAGGTGGGTGGCATTGTGCATCTGACGAACTAGGGAGCTGCCAAGAGCAGCAGGGATGACTGGCCTTCCGTCTGGAATCCAGAGCCATCCGTGCTTGAACTTTCCATGGAGCTTCTTTCCTAACTCCAAGTCCTGGGGACTATATTCTGGAGCCTGGACTAGAGGAGGCACAAGCAAAGGACTGATCACAACGTCCTTCCCCACTGGTTTTCTGGCTACTTCCTTGGCTGTTTTATCTGCCAGGCGGTTTCCTTTTTCTACCGCACTGTCGCCCTTCTGATGGCCAGGGCAGTGGATAATAGCCACTTTATTAGGTAGCCAGATAGCTTCTAAGAGAGCTAAAATTTCCTCTTTGTTCTTAATTTCTTTCCCTCCTGATGTCAACAGGCCTCTCTCCTTGTATAAAGCCCCATGGACATGTGCTGTGGCAAAGGCATACAGGTTTATCAGTATAGATGTTAACAGTCTACCCTTGTGCCCACCTCAGAGCCTCAGTCAGGGTAATGAGTTCAGCCTTCTGGGCCGATGTCCCATGTCCGAGGGCCTGAACCCAAATGACAGCATCGTCATCAACTACGGCTGCTCCCGCATACCTGACGCCTTCGGTGACAAAACTACTTCCACCTGTGTATAGGGTGGCGTCGGGATTGGGCCAAGGCTCATCCCGTAGGTCAGGTCTTACCCCAGTCAAACTTTCTAGTAGGTCACTGCAATCGTGTAGTGGCTCCTGAGGGTCATCATCCGGAAGCAGAGTTGCTGGGTTTGGCACTGTTGGCCTGGCAAATTGAGCCTGTGGGGGGTTCAACAAGAGTACCTGGTACTGGGTGATTCAAGCGTTCGATATCCATCGCTCGGGTGGTCCCTTCAGGAGTCGCTCCACGAAATGGGGTGCAATCACTGTCACAGGTTGTCCAAGCGTCAGCTTTGGGCTTCTTTCCCCAGTATCGCTGTGGCTGTGACAGCTCGCAGGCAGCTGGGCCATCTGGCAGCCACGAAATCAAGCCTCTTGGACAGGTAAGCAACCGGTCTTTTCCCTGGGCCCAAAGTCTGAGTCAATACCCCTTTCGCAATTCCCCTTACTTCAGTCACAAACAGTTGGAAAGGCTTTTCCAAGTTTGGCAAAGCCAGTGCCGGGGCCGACATTAAGGCTTTCTTTAGTGTTTCAAAGGCTCACTGCTGTTCTACTGCCCATTCTATAGTCTCTCCTTTTCCTGCTGTAAAGTCATTCAAGGCCTTAGCAATTTCAGCAAACCCTTCTTGTTCCCTGGTCCGGGTGGTCCTGCAGATCCGGGTCTTCTTCCTCTGCCACGGCCTTTGTCTGAAGGATAGCCTTTTCCTACAAACTTTACTTTCTGCACATCATCCCTTTTATTAAAACCTTCTGAGCTATCTCTAAAAATTTGGATAAATTCTCTCCTTCAAATCCTTCCAATCTCTGCAATTTCTTTCTGATGTCAGGGGCCGACTGGTAACAAAGGCCAAATTAATGGCTCTTCTATTATTAGTGTCCTCTGGGTCAATAGGTGTATACAAGTGGTAAGACTCTAGCAGCCTTTCCAAAAATGCTGCAGGCGACTCGTCCTTAGTTTGAATTACTTCTCTTACCTTGGACAGATTTATTGGTCTACCTGCAGCGGCCCAGAGTCCTTGTAGCAGAAACTGGCGATACCTTAGGAGAGCCTCCTTACCTCGATCAGTGTTAGGGTACCACTCAGGTCGCTGGATGGGGAACATGGCCTGCAACCGAATCGGGTCAGTGGTGGGCTGCCCATTCAGATCCGTCACCCCCTTAGCAGCTTCCGGTAAAATTCTTTCCTTCTCCTCTGTTGTAAACAGAACGTGTAAAAGCTGCTGACAATCATCCCAAGTGGGCTGATGGGTAAAGAAAATAGATTCCAAGAGGGAGGTTAAGCCCTGCGGCTTCTCTGAAAAGGATGGCGTTTGCAATTTCCAATTATATAAATCACTGGTACTGAATGGCGTGTAGATGATGGCCGGCTTGCCTCCACTTCACCCAAGTATTGCTTTCAAAGGAGCCTGTACAGGGACCGGCTCCCCTGGTAAGGTAGAATCGGGGGAAGGTGGCCTACGGGCCCTAGACCGAGTTACAGGAGGGTCTGGCTCCTCCCGAGGAGGATCCCCACCTCACCCATTGTCTTAGGGTAGTGGCCTCCAGTCATTCTCGGAAGGAGGTCTCTGCAACACCGGTGGTGTCTTTTTAGGACCCTGCGGAATAGCTGCCAATACAGTGACAGGAGCTTGACTGCAATTCTGTAAGTACTGAGGGGCATCAGAAACAATATCAATCCACACATCAATATAAGGCACCTGGTCTGGATGCCCAGGGTTCCCAGAAACAACACTTCGAACCCTAAATGCAGTCTGCAAGTCAAATGTTCCTTCGGAGGGCCATCCAGTCCCGAAGGTCGGCCAATCGAGCTGACAGAAACGCTGCAAATCGAAAGGTTACAGATGCGCCGTAAGCTTTCGCCCTGTGGCGAAAATCTTGAAAATGATTGAGCACACGCTGAAGCGGCGTAAGCCTCCCTTGCGATTGACCCATCGTTCCACAATAAAGCACACAAATCGGACAGACACAGACTAACAGACCAGAACCAGGAACCAGGACTGAGAATTCTGTCGTCACAGTCTCAGCCGACCACCAACTTTTTGTCGCGTCTGACGTCCGCACGGTCACTCGAGCTCGCACCAGGACTGCCTCAGCACTCTCCCAGGATCAGGCTCCACGAGGCGAGACACCACAGCGGCGGGCTAAGGCAAGAGCCCTAGAGGCCTCCCCGACCACGAGTGGCTTGCCGTCCGGGTGCACAGATCGACAGTCCCAACCTTGAGAAGATCTCGCTCTGGCCTTCAAATGTTGTGACCGGAATAACCAGAATCGACCTGAGTGCTTTGATATTAGAGACAGTCTATTAGCCAGTGGCTGTCCTTCCAAAGGAGCAGCCTCGACCCATTTCAGGTCCACAGTTTTATACCCAAAAATCCATTAATCACTATATCCTAATCACAATGGATCTATACATCGTCTATTCATTACCCGTCACCAATTGGTGGTCTGATATGATGCGTAAGCAGGGGGTACAGAAGCAGAAAGAGGAACGTTAAAAGGTCAGATTCCCATACCATGTTTCCCATAAATTCCTCCTCCTCTTTCTTGTGGGAACAGAGTTAAACAATAGCCTACCGATGTAATTGCCAGGTATTCAATCAGGAAATATGGCTGCTGTGGCGGTTGGCATAGAGGCTTCTAGTTTTAACCCCTTCTTGCATCTTTCTAGGGGCACATCATCACAGTAGCACAAATACTGAGTCATTGTGGGCATAACTCTTAGAGGCTTCAGTTATGCCCACTACTGTTGAGAGAAATTGCTTAACAGCCAAGGCATTAATGCTGAAATATTGAAAATGTGCAGTTTATGAGCAATGTTTTGAATACCTTTGGTTAAGGATAGGGGACAATGACTAAGGTAGAAATCACCTGGAAATCATATAGCAATCACTAGGAAATCATGAAGCATTCATGATACCACCACAGGGGATACATATGGGGGTCATGGCAGAACCCGTGGGAATTACTTGTCACTCTGGTGACTTGTCTTGTTCTTGAGGGTATAGGTTTTCACTCTAATTCTTAGAACTAACCAGGCTTGATTATGTGTTAAACGTTTTCCACTCAAGTTTACCTTGAAAATGAGACCAGAAGGTGTTGTGTTTTAAAACATCCACTTTACTTTTCCTGAACCAGGCAATAGACAAGGTCCTAGGCCATGGACTTCATTCCTTTCCTTTCCTTCCTTTCTTTCCTTTCCTTTCCTTTCCTTTCCTTTCCTTTCCTTTCCTTTCCTTATCTTTTTTTTTTTCTTTTTGCCACAAAGCAGAGATCTAGGAGCCTAGGAGGCCTGGGAAGGGCAGAAGGCTTGTGTGTCACCTCCTGGAAAATAAAAGAAAAACATCTTCTTAACAACCTGCTGAAGAAAGATCACCTTAAATGATGACAATTAAAAAAAAAACAGTACATTCTCATAAATGCCTAGGTGGAGAAATAATCCATCAAATAGCAAGAGAAACCAAGGCAACAAGGCAGCTCATAGAAAAATGAAAAATTTCCAGAAAATAAACTTAAAGTTATAAAAATATATGATTTAAATCACAGAGAATTCAAAAATGCAGTTCTAAAAATACTTAATAAGATTCAAGGATATTCTGACAAACAACAGAAATACTTTGCCAAAGAGATTGAAACACTAAAAAGAACCAAGTAGAACTTCTGTAGCTGAAGAACTTAATTAAAGATATAAAGAATAAAATAGCAAGCCTAGGAAATAGAGTTGAACAGATGGAGAAAAGAATTAGTAATGTCGAAGACAGAAATCTGGAAATGACACATTTGGAAGAAGAGAGAGGTTTAAGAGTGGAAAAAAATGAAAGAAGTCTGTAAGAACTGACACCATATGAAAGAGCACTTTAAGAATAATGGGTATACCAGAAAGGAAATGGAGAGAGGGAACAGAAAGCCTATTCAAACAGTCAATGAGAATTTCCAAAACCTATAGAAAAATAAAACAGATCCTCAAATGCAAGAAGCTAACAGGAAATATAATTATCTCAATCCAAAAAAAGACTTCTTCAGGTATAATATAACTGTCAAGAATTAATGACATGATTTCAATTATATGTGGAATCTAAGGAACAAAAAGGAAAAACTAATCAAAAACAGACTCACAAGTACAGAGGGCAATCTGATTAAGGGCAGAGGGGAGGAGTTTGGAGGGCTAGGAGTATGGGGTGAAGTATTCAAGTACAAATTAGTAGTTGATAGATGGTCACAGATATGGGGAGCACAGCATAGGGAATGCAGCTAGGTGAAAAATCAGAGGAGAGAAGGAGTGATCAGGGGGATTGTTTTATAAACTATATAAATGTCTAACCAATGTACTATATACTTGAAATTAATAAAATAATTTAAAAAATTTTACCTATGGCTAACTCCACTTTGTCTGATATAAAAGAACCTATGACACTACTTTCAGGGTAATAATTGCTTATCAGGCTTCATGCATGTAATTTGAAATGGAACTAACACAATGATCCATTATGTAGAGAAACTATGTATCTTAATGAAAATGGGTAGAATACGTATCTTTTCTCTAATGAGGACATGATATGCTTGACGAAGTCAGTAACTGGATCAAGGCAGAAAACATTGCTGGTCTTTTGACTATGCTGAAAATAATTTCCCTTTTGAATTTGAAAAAAAAATCTTTTCAGAAGAACTTAATGTCACCAATATGGGTTTCATTCCAAGACAGGGAGGGGTGGGGGCAGGTACATGAGAAGTTTCCACTTTTCAGATAAATCAATAAATATATATTTTTTTCTATTTGAATTAAAAATATTTCTCCTGGGAAGGCTGATAGCAATATTTTAAAAGATTGTGGGGATGATTTCAAAACCTTGTAAATGTACTAAAAATCACTGAATTCTATATTTAAAATAAAGCAATTTTATGATATGTAAATTATAGTTCAATAAACTCATTTAGTTTAAAAAATAATGACACGGGGAGAATTCTCAAGGTTGCCAGGGAAAATAAGATGACAACCTATAAGGAAAATACATCAGATTATCTTCAAACTTTTAAGAGGATGTGGAATCAAATATTCAAGCTATTGAAAGAGAGAAGTTACCAGCCAAGAATAATATGTCCAGGAATGTTCTCTTTCAAATATTAAGTAAAAATAAAGACATTTTCAAACATACAGAACCTGAGGTAAGTTTTCTCAAGGCCTACATTATAGGAAATACTGAGGGGGCAATTATACCTGAAACAAAAAGATAAAATAATACAAAACTGTGAGTAAGATGACTAACAGATAGAAACAGAAAATTGCAACCTTTATTAAGAACAGGGTATTATAAACTTAAAGATTACATAATGGTTAAAGGTCCAAGAAACATTTTTTTTTTTAAAGAAGAAGACAGCATCTACTGAAATCTATAAATAAACTCACAGCATAAATAGAGATAATTTGAAACAAATAAACAACAACAACAAAAACAGAAAAGGGGAAAAAATAAAGGGCTGAATCTTTAAAGAGATTGGAGATGACACAGGAAAAAGAAAAAGATTACTGTATATATAAAACTTTATTTTACATGAACTTCATGGTAACTACACACAAAAAAAAATTCAGAACTGAGACATATAACATAAAACAAAAGGAAAGAGAGAAAAAAAAAAAACTCATTGAACACCACTAAACTAAAATGACAGACAAAAACAAAAGAACAAAGAAACAATGGAGACAGGGAGCTACCAGAAAGTAAAAGACAAAATGGCTATAGAAAAGCTCATATTTCAATAATCACCCTAAATGTAAACAAACTGAACTCAACAGTAAAAAGACACAGAGTTGCAGATTGAATCAAAAAATAGAACCTGACCATATGCTTCCTTCAAGAGACACGTTTCAACTTCAAGGACAAATATAGAGTCAAAGTGAAAGAGGAAAACAATACTCCAAGCAAATGGCATCCAGAAAAAAGGGGCATAGCCATAATTATATCTGATGAAATAGACTTCAAGATAAAAAAGTTAATGAGTGACAAAAATGGACATTTAATAATGATAAAGGGGACAATACATAAAGAAGATATAACACTTATCAATATATGTTCCCAATCAAAGAACACCAAAATATATAAAGCAACTACTAACAGAACTAAAGAAAGACTGGCAAAAAATAAATTATAGCAGGGGACCAAATACTTCACTGTCAGCTATAAATAAATCATCCAAACAGAAAATCAATAAGAAAATATCAATCTTAAATAACACATTAGATCAATAGGACATAATCAACATTTACAGGGCCCTTCATCTCAAAACACCAGATTATACATTCTTCTCTAGTGCATATGGAATATTTTTATGGATAGATCATATGATGGGGTATAAAACTAGCCTGAACAAATTTTTAAAAATTGAAATCATATCAATCATATACTCTGATCATAATTTTTTGAAATGAGATTATTTGGTAAAAAAAAATAATGGGAAAAACCACAAATATGTCGAGATTAAACAGTATGTTACTAAAAAATGACTGGTTCAGAGAATAAACAATATAAGGCTTCAAAAGATACCTAGAAACAAATGAGAATGAAAATATAACATCAAAACTTTTGGGATACAGAAAAAGCAGTAATAAGAGGAAAGTTCATATCATTACAGGCCTATCTCAAGAAAGAAGAATAATCCCAAATGAACAACCTAACATTACATCTTTAAAAACTAGGAAAGTAGAGCAAATGAAACCCAAAGTCAACAGAAAGAAGAAAAAAATAAAAATTACAGCAGAATAAAGCTTAGAACAAAAAGACAATACAAAAAATAATGCAACAAAGAACTGGTTCTTTGAAAAGAATAAAACTGGCAAACCCCTGATTAGACTCACTAAGGAAAAAAGAGCAAGGACACAAATAAAATCAGAAATAAAAGATAAGTTATGAAAGATAATAACAGAATACAAGGCATCTTATAAAAATACTATGGAAAATTATATGCCACCAAATTTAATAACCTAGAGGAAATAAAGAAGTTCTTAGAAATATACAATCTTTCTAGACTAAATCATGAAGAACTGGAGAATCTAGACAGATTAACAGTAAGAAAGTTGAAACAGTCATCAATAACCTTTTAAAAAGTGAAAGTCCAGGACCAGATGGTTTCACTAATGAGTTCTTCCAAAATTCAAATTTAATACCTGTTATCAAACATTTCCATAAAGTTGAAGAAAAGGCAGCACTTCCTCACTCATTTTATGAGACCAACATTATCCTGATATCAAAACTTGGTAAAGATAACACACACACACACACACACACACACACACACACACACACACACACACACACACAAAAACTACAGACAAATATCTCTGATAAAGATGCAAAAATCCTAAACAAAACACTAGCAAATCTAACTTAGCAATATATAAAATAGATCATACATCATGATCAAGTGGGCTTCATTCCAGGGGCACAGGAATGGTTCAACATATGCAAATCTATTAATGTGATACACCACATAAACAAAAGATAAAAATTATATGATCATATTAATGGATGCAGAACAAGCATTTGACAAGATACAACATTCTTTTATGATTAAAACACTTAAAAATAGGTAATGAAGGAAAGCCCCTCAAAATAATAAAGTCAATATTTCCCAAACTCTCAGCTAATATCATACTTATGATGAAAAATTAAAACCTCCCTCAAAGGTTAGGGAAAGGACAAGGCTATATGCTATCACCACTCTTATTCAACTTAGTGTTAGAAGTCCTAGCTAGAGCAATAAGCAAGAAAAAGAAATAAAGTCATCCAAATTGGGAATGAAGTCAAATTGTCACTTTTTGCACATGACATGATTCTCTATGTAGAAAACCCTAAAGACCTCACTAAAAAACTATTAGAAACAATACACAAATACAGCAGTTTCAGGATACAAAATTAACACACAAAATTTCACAGCATTCCCACACACTAGCAATAAACTTTCAGGGGAAAAAAAAAGAAAACGAATTCCTTTTGCAATTACAACAAAAATAATAACATACCTAAGAATAAACCTAATGAAACATGTAAAGGACATGCACACTAAAAATTATGACATTATTAAAACAAATAGAAAAAAAAAACACAAAGAAATTAAAAGATATTCCATGTTCAAGGATTGGAATAATCAACATAGTTAAAAGGACCTTATTACTGAAAGCAACAAAAAAAAATTTTAATGTAATCCCTATCAAAGCCCCAATGCCATTTTTAAAAGAAATAAAACAAAAAAATTATTAAATTTATACGGAATCACAAAATACCCTGAATAGCCAAAGTAATCCTGAGGGGAACAAAAAAAAATCAAGATCAGAGGTATCACTCTGCATGACTTTAAATTATAATGCAAAGCAACAATAATTGAATAAGTATGGTATTAGAAGATAAACAGATACACAGACCAATGAATAAAACTGAGAGTCCATGAATAAACTCCTTTATATATGGGCAAATAATTTTCAACAAAGGAGCCAAAATCATACAATGTATAAAGAAAAGCCTCTTCAGTAAAAGGTACTGAGAAAATTGAAAAGCCATATGCAATAGAATAAAAGTAGATTGCTATCTGTCACCATACAGCAGAATTAACTCAAATTGGATCAAAGACCTAAATATGAGACCAGAAACAATAAATTTCATAGAAGAATACATAGGTACTAAACTCATGGACCTTGGACTTAGAAATTGACCTCAAAGCAAAAGCAAAAACAAATGAACTGGATTATATCAAACTAAAAAGCTTCTGCACCATCAACCATAAACAAAATAAAGAGGAAATCAACTAAATTGGAAAATATATTTGCAATAAGCACCTCTGATAAGGGCCTGATATCCAAAATATATAGAGAATTTACACAACTCAATAAAAAATACAATCTAACTAAAATGTGGGCAGAAGACATGAACAGACATTTCTCCCTAGAAGATGTACAAATCGCCAACAGATATATGAAAAGATGCTCAACTTCGCTAGATGTTGGGGAAATGCAAATCAAAACCACATTGAGATGCTACCTCAGACCTGTTAGAATGGCTATCATCAACAAGACAATAACAGCTATTGGAGAGATTGTCGGGAAAAAGGAACCCTCATATGCTGTTGGTGGGAATGTGAATTATGTGAATTGGTACAGTCACCACAGAAAGTTGCCCAAACAAATTTAATTAATAAAAAGTAAAATAAAATAGGGCAAAAAGTTTTGATATTTTATTGGACCAAGAAGATGGGTTTTATACCAATCTCTTCTGGTTTGTAAAATTTTCTGTTGAGAAACCAGCTGACAGTTAATGAGAACTCCTTTGCAGTTAACTTACTGCCTTTCTTTGCTGTTTTTAAGATTCTCTCTGTGTCTTTAAAATTTAACATTTTAATTATAATGATCCTGGATGTGGGCCTCTTTGGGTTCATCGTGATTGGGACACTCTGTGCTTCTTGTAATTGTATTCCTGCTTCCTTCACGAGGTTTGGGGAATTTTTCAATGAAATGATTTCAAATAGCTTCTTAATCCCTTACTTTCTCTCTTCTCCTTCTGGAAACCCTGATTCAAATGTTATCATGCTTGGTATTATCCCAATGGATGCTTTAACTTTCCTTACTCTTTTTTTCTTTCTCCCTTTTTTTTTCTTTTGCTGTTCCAATTATGTATATTTTTTGATTCCTTGTCTTCCAACTTGCTGATTCAATCATCTGCTTTATCTCCTCCAGTGTTGATTCCCTCTAGAGTGTTTTTCATTTCAGTTATTGTATTCTTCATTTCTGACTTGTCCTTTTTAATGATTTCTGTATTTTTTTATCCTTACTATCTTTTTTAAATACTCACTGAAATCATCTATTTTTTCTCTAAGTTTATTAAACATTCTTATAACCAGAGTTTTGAACACTGTATCTGACAGGTTGTTTGCTTCTATTACATTTAGTTATTTTTCTAGAGTTTTCTCCTGTTTTTTTGGGGGGGGCATGTTTTCTTTCTTTCTTCCTTTTTTTTAAAAAAAATTTTGGCTACCTCTCTGTGTTTGTTTCTTTGTATAAGGGAAATCTATATGTCTCCTAGTCCTGGCTGGGTGGCCTTATGTAATAGGTAACCTGTATGTCCCAGTGGCACAATCTACCTGATCACCTGCACCGGGTGCTATAAGAATGTGCATTGTGTGGGTTCTGTGTGCTCTTCTTTTATACTTTAAGCCTTGACTGCTGTTATGGGTGGGATTGACACACTGGTAGTGAGAATCGGCCATGCCCACAGGGATAACAAGATAGAGTGTGATTCTCCACTATGGGTTCATGTTTCTGTTGAGATCACCTTTTTGGTATGCTACTTGTGGTGCTTATCTGGTGGTCTCTGTTTTGGTCTGAAGCCAGCCTCTGGATGTGTTTGTTCTGGGGCCCCTTGGGTGATGCTCTACTGCAGGACAAGATCAGCTGCTGCCTCTGACCTCCTCAGTGATACCTGGTAGGAGCTACAAAGTGATCTGCATTTGGTCTCTGCCTGTGGTTGACCTGGAGGCTTGTGAGAGGGGCCATACTGTGAATTAAGGCCTGAAACAGTTTAGGTAAAGGCTCAGTGATACACAAAGGTCTGATGCTGCTTGTTTGGTGCCCTTAAGATTCATCAGCTGAGAGATCCTTGAGTGGTATGCAAGCTGAATGAAGAAGGTTCTTAGGAAGTCACCATGTTGGGGCTAGTTTTATTCCCCAGGTTAGAGCCAGTTCAGATTTTCTGCCAGTGCTGAGACTGTGGTCATTTGAAAAAGCCTCAGATGACACAAAGTCTAATTACCTGTTTCCTCCAGCTCAGAGACACCCACAATTTGTTTAAGAAATAGTACAGCTCAGGCCAGGGCTAATTGCCTGCCACCTCTGTTGATTGTTGTTGAAAGAGCCTCCTGCCAAAAGGGTGGGTGGGACTTGTTATTTAGCCAGGAATATTCCTCCAATAAGTTGTGAGTTTGTGGTGTCCCAGTGAGTCAACAAGACAAAGTGAACAGATTTCCCCAGACTAATGAAATTTCTGATTTGGAAACATCAGAGGAGAACTCAACACAAGCAGGATGGTGCCCACTTTTAAGATGTGCAGGGAGAGAGCTTACCACAAGGATAATGGTGGCTTTTTCTTCAGCCATCACCCCAAAGCCACAGAACTCACTGTTTCCCTGCATGTCTCTGAAACCTCCAAAGCTGCTGTCCCTTCACTGGAACACAAGGTAATTGCTTCAGGTGAGTAAGTCTGTGCATAAATTATCTTGGGTTTCTAGCTGCCTTCTATCACATATGTATGATTGGAATCCCCACTGATTTTTATAGCCAGATTTTATATGGACTAATTTTTCTGGCTTGGGAACCATGGGCTGGGAAGTTCATTATGGGGCTGGGACCCATTGCTTTTCCAAGAGAACCTCCACAGCTGAGATATCCTTCTCAATGCTCAACACTCCAGACATGGGTGTGAGGTCAGACCATTTTGCATTTCCCTCTCCTACCTGTCTTGATGTGGCCTCTTATTTATATCCTTAGTTATAGGAGTTGTGGTCAACTAGTTTTCAGATGGTTCCAAAAGTTGATTATTCTATAATTAGGTTGTAATTTTAATGAAGTCATAGAAGGAGACAAACACAGCGTTTACTTACTCCACCATCTTTTCAAGACTCCCAGGGGACATTTTAGAAATAAATCAAAAAACTAAAGTCAAGATCTTAAAATAATCCAAGCTTAAGTTAGATAGTATATAGATTTGCTTGTCTATTTTATTAGCATAACATACAATTTTAGGTGCTGTTATTTCTGTAATTTATGATGCATAGACCATTGTCACCTTTCCTATTCGTTGCTACCACAGATGTTAAAAATTCTAATGTTCATGGCCGCTTTCATGTTCTTATGAACTGTTACTGATATTATTATGCATCTCTAACTATATAGTGAGATCCTTGAAAATCTGTTCAATGAACTATTTTTAAATTCAAGTCCAGGGACCTGCCTACCCTACCAACAGATTTCTAATAAACTACAGCTAACCTTTGAACCCTTAAATTAAAATAGGTGCTTCAAAGTAAAAATACAGTTTTACATGAGATATTTTAAGGTCCCATTATAACCATAAATGGTTTGTTAGATATGCTGTGCTAAAATAAAACCTGCCACTTAGCCATCAGAACAGTAAAAATTATTTTCTCTAGTTACCGTCGACTCCAGCCTTTTATTCCCCACGACTAACACTTTCAAATTATATGCAACCTACCGAAAGAAACTTACTCCAGTTAGAAACTCTTCTTTAAATAGTTCTTGGCTCTACTAATATGTGTTGTCCAAGAGACTTTCACCATTTTGTGTTTACTGATATTCTGCTTCCAGGGAAAATCTACTACCAAGTGTTTCACTTGGCAAATTTTGGAGTCCTAGTTGCTCTTAAGCTCTTTAAAAGGAAAAAGTCCCAAGTGGCTTGTAAGACCAAATAAAAGAACCGCTGACCAGTTTTCAAACATCTCTATAGAAGAAGTAGCTGGGCGATGTTTCTTTCTGTTATGCAGATTGAAATAGTGGGACTGTCAACATTAATATAAATCATTCCAGTCCCTTAGAGAGAACTAGAGACCAAATGAGAAAATGAAAAATTTTGACTTTCCCTAGATTCAAATTAGTGTGTTTTACCTAAACTAAATATTTCTGAGGGTTATCTTTTTGCTGTTTTGTATTCATAATTAAAAAAAAATAAAAAACTAAGGCCTTTTTATCACATTTTCTAGGTGTGAAATGAAAAATGGATTATAAAGTTTTCAATCTTTAAGATCTAATCATTTTCCATATCTCTGTTCCCCTTCATGACTTTTCTTTTCTCTTGGAGAAGATATGAGAAATTTAATGCAGTTGACTAAATGAGGTTTGGCCTAAGAAATGAAAGAAAGAATGAAATTGGGAAGGGGTGGGAGAAAATGACATCAAATTTAGAATAAAAGTACAGAAAAGGAAAAGCTCATCTCTGTTACCAAAGAGGAGGGCCCAGTGCAGTAGCAATCACACTGCCCTAGTCTTGACATTGAAATTAATATCAGGAAGAGTGCAGTAGGAAAGGGATGCTGTACTTTTATGTAGGGATTAATAACATGTTTATGCTCAAGTTCGCAGTCTATATATAACATCTCTAACAGAAACCAATGATATAGCACCCTGAGCTAGCTGGAAAATTTATAGAAAAAAAAAAATAGACTCAAATCTTTTATAATGATTTGGTGTACAGTAAGTACTCATGGTTATTGATAGGTTCTGCAACTTTAAAATAAACGACATATAATGAAACCAGTTTTATCATAAACCAATTGATATAAATGAGAGTTAAGTTCCTATGATATATCATCAGTGTTGTAACAAAACTATGTTGAACAAAACAATGTTATTCAAGAACTTGCTGTATAGGTCTTACATGATTTATCATATCTACTATTTTTCACTTCAAGCAGAAATTTAGGTAATAAACCATTTTTCCTTTTGCATAATTTATGTATGTTTTAAATTACAGAATACTATGATCAAGAAACCTGCTTGGGATTTGTAACTTTAATTGCAGCTGCAACACTTACTAAATAAATGGTCTCAAATAAGCTATTTGAGTTTCTGAACCTCAAGTTTTGTGTTTTTTATTTTTTTCATTTGTCAAAGGAGAATTTATTTTTTGGTAATCAATTGAAATAATGGGTATGATATTGTTATGTAAATAAAATGCTAGGAAAATTAAAAAAAAACAATATATGAGAGAGAGATACCTTTCTGAGACCCTCACATGTTCTACATATGTGGTCACTTACTCTTCTGGTTTTGGCAACACTCATACTGGAAAAATACCAAATAAAGAAACCCAAGATATAATTATAACATGGACAGAGAGACATACTTTCCTTCATAATAACCCACAGCATCATTACATGAGAACTTAATAAGACAAAATTACTACATGTAGGGTTCTGCAGAGTTGCATTGGAATAAGTTTCTTTGGAGGCTGTGATCCTAACAAACTTAAAGGGTGATGTAAATAAACAGTAATCCAAATTAAAAAAAAAAAAAACTAAATACAAATAATAGATAATAGTAAGTATATTAGAAAATATATAATTATACTAGAAAGAAATAACATTTATTGAGCATATAGTATAAGCTAATCATCAACTATATTATTATCTTCTTTGTCTCTCTTATGTACTTATACACATACTGATAGACAAATATTTTTAGGATTCAAATAATAGCGGTGTATCTAAGTAATCTCTCCCTTTTTGAACATCCTTTAAGGGCAACCCTTTTCTTTGTCATCTAATATGGGTTCAGATACTAAGTACATGACCAATAAGTAGATTTCAAATTGGATCATCAGAGACCTTGCCAACTGAAAATCAGATATACAAGAGAGGTGAGAAAGATTAAAACCATCTGAGAAGGTCACAAAGTTGAAGTAAGAAAGCTTACAAGTGTTCCACTCTATGTAAGGAAAGCATATAATATGGTAGATAGAATAAAGGAAGGTTTTAGAAATATATGGCTAGTACATGACATCCATACTTTTCTTCAAAAATATTTAAAGAAGATGTAACAACTCTAGACACAATTTTAAGTGTTTCACAGTTGTGGAGTAAGACTGAAATGACTCAGTGGAGAGACTCTCACTTGGAGAGTTTCAGATACTAAGACTCACTTTGAAATCCAGACCTAAATTTGATCTAAGATATGCAACCCAAGGAAATACTTCCTAAATATTGACTGTTGGGATCCTATCAGTAATGAACACATGTCAAGATGTACATCTGTTGCTATATATTTTAAAGTATTCCTCTATATGGTCTTTGGTAATGTTAAAACTTGAATACGCTAATCACTGTATTGTCTTCCTATATCCTCTCTAGGGCTATTTAAATGCAAAATAATCAGAGATCTCAGAAACATGGCAGAGTAAGAGAGGTCCCCAGGTCACTCCCCTTGAAACAACATAAGCTGAACATCTGAAACTCAACAATAAACACCCAAACTGCACAGCAGCGTGTATGAGTGTGGATATGTTCATAAGAGATACCACAGGTCAGAATCCTGGGTGTCAGGTGGTAGACTCAGAGAAATAAAGAAGCTGCCTCTCGCAACCACTAGAATTCCTTAAAGGAGGAAGGGAGGAAGTGAAGATATGGTGACTCCCTTGATCAGCCTGCCTGGAAGTGCCAGAACTTCTAGCAGCCGAAAGCAGAGCCCAGTCATCAGGGAAGAAAGCTGAGAAGTGGGAAGAGACCACAGAGAGACAACAGTTTGCTTTTACTGGCACTGGTAGCAAAACCAAAGCTGAACTTTAGGTCACACCTCCTAACCCAGAGGGACTCTCCATCCATGGCCTTTGAGACCAAACACTGAGGAGCCCCAGGGGAATCTGAGCACAAACTACTGAGACTGAAGGTACCTTTCAAGCCTCTGGACCTCTCTGCAGGAGAATGGGGAGGGGAGAAAGTGTGGAGAATTCCCTGATCAGCCAGCCTGAAAGTGCCCAAACTTCTAGCAGTTGGCAACAGGGCCCAGGCATCAGAGCAAAAAGCAGAGAAGTGGAATGGGATCGCAGAGAAAAGACAGTTGATTTTTACCAACCCCAGGTGCAAAACTGAGACTGAGCTACAGCTCCCAACTCCCAACTCCCAACCCAAAGGGCCCCTCCACCTATAACCTCCACGGCCCATCACCGTGGAGCCCCAGGGGAATCTGAGCAAACAATACCAAAACTGTTGATAACACTGACAAAGACTGAAACTGAGAAAAGCAAATGTGATTAAATATCTGCAAGAAAATGAATACATTTAGGTTTTATATAAGGCAGGGATTCAAGAGACTTAGACGCCACCTGCTGGAAACCAAAAGAAACGTATCTTCTTTGCAGCAGGCTAAAGAGAGATCTTTATATAATAAATCTTTCTGGAAAAAACAACAAAATACACTTACACTAATGCCCAGGTGGAGAAATAGTCCATTAAGCACCATGAAAAACCAAGGTGACAAGGTATCTCAGAAGGAGAGAGAGAAATCTCCAGAAAATAAGATTACAGACAGAGATATGCAACTTAAATGACAGAGAATTCAGGATGG
Organism: Cynopterus sphinx; assembly: GCA_030015415.1. NCBI lineage: Eukaryota > Metazoa > Chordata > Mammalia > Chiroptera > Pteropodidae > Cynopterus > Cynopterus sphinx. Next base: position 73,444,666 of record CM057388.1, on the reverse strand, counting down.
CACTTCTGAAAAAACCTAATGAAGTCTAAAAGAACTCAAAGCAGCAATTTCAGAAATTGAAAAAAAAAAGCTAGATAAGCAGACCAAGGAGACTGAAAACCTCAAAAAGAACCAAATAGAACTTTTGGAGTTGAAGAACACACTGCAAATGTTGAAAAATAAAATAGCAAACTTTGGAAATAGAATCAACAAAATGGAAAAAAGGATGAGTGATATCAAAGACATAAATCTAGAAATAAATCAGAAAGAATAACTGAGAAGCCAAAGAATGAAAAATAATGAAAGAGGGAAGTATCACAAATACATGGAGTTTAAACAACATGCTAATGAAATACACGTGGGACAAGGGAGAAATAAAAAGAGAGATCAAGAGATATATAGAAATGAATGAGAATGAAACTACAACATATCAAAATTTTGAGACATGGCAAAAGTGATCTTAAGAGGAAAGTTCATGTAATTATAGGCCTATATCCCAAAACAAGAACTAGCCCAAAGAAACAGCCTAAGGCTTCATCTTAAAAAACAAAAAAAGGGAGAAAAAAATGAAGCCTAAAGTTAGCAGAAGGAAAGAAATAATCAAAATTAGATCAGAATTAAATGAAATTGTAAAGAAAACAAACAAACACAAAACACAATAAAAAAATAGAGCAACAAAGTGTTGGTTCTTTGAAAAGGTTAATAAAATTAACAAATTCCTAGCTAGACTCACTAAAGAAAAAAGATAAAGACACAAACAAGATTAGGAATCAAAGAGGAGAAACTACAGCAGAAACTGCAGCAATACAAAGAAGCATACAAGAATAATATGAAAAAGTATATAACACTGAATTGAATAACTCAGAAGAAATATACCACTAGTTAGAAAAATATGACCCTCCTAGCCTAAATGAAGAACTGGAAAATCTAAATAGACTGATCAGCGGTATGGAAATTGAAACAATCATCAAAAACCTACCAAAAATAAAAGTCCAGGAACAAATGTCTTCACTAGTGAATTCTGTAAACATTCAAAGAAGATTTAATACCTAGTCTCTTCAAACACTTCCAAATAATCGAAAAGGAGAAAATAGTTCCCAAAACATTTTATGAAGCCAGTATTAACCTGATACCAAACCTAGTAAAGTTAATACCTAAAAAAGAAAAATACAGACCAACATCTCTCCTGAACACAAATGCAAAAATCCTAAATAAGATACTAGCAAACTGAATACAACAACATATTTTTAAAAAGTATACACCGGGATGAAGTAGGCTTCATCTCAGGGGCAAAGGTATGGTTAAATATATACCAATTCATTAACGTGATACACTACATAAACAAATTAAAAAATCATATAATCACATCAATAGATACTGAAAAAGCCTTCAACAAGATACAGCATCCATTTGTGATCAAAACATTTGACAAAATCAGTATAGAAGAAAAATACATTAACTTAATCAAGGCTGTATAGGACAAACCCTCAGCTAACACTAAACTTAATGATGAAAAACTAAAAGCTTCTCCTCTAAGATCAGGAACAAGACATGACTGTCCACTATCATCACTTTTATTCAATATAGCATTGGAAGTCCTAGTGCAATCAGGCAAAAGGAAGACTTAAATGCATCAAAAGGAAACATAAAAATGTCAAACTCTCACTATTTATGATGACATGATTCTCTCTATAGAAAACCCTAAAGTCTTCATAAGAATACTACTAGAAACAATAAGCAAATAAAGCAAAGTTTCTGGATAAAAAAAAAATCAATGTTGTTCAATCCATAGCGTTTCTATATTCTAATAATAAAAATATCAGAAAAGAAGTGGAAAAAGAATTCCTTTTGCAATTGCAACAAAAATAATAAAATGCCTAGGAATAAATCTAAAGAAACATGGGAAGGATCTTTATACTGAAAATTATAAGACCCTATTAAAATAAATCTAAGAAGATACAAATAAATGGAAATTGTTCCTTGTTCTTGGATTGGAAGAATCAACATAGCAAAAAGGACCTTATTTCCTAAAATATTATACATATTTAATGCAGTTCTCATCAAAATCCTATTGGCATTTTTTTAAAGAAATAAAACAAACAAACAAAAATCTCATCAGATTTTTATGGAAGCACAAAAGACTCCGAACTGCCAAAACCAATCTCGGAAAAAGGAATGAGACTGGAAGCATCTCTCTGCCTGACATCAAATTATACTACAATGTGACAATTATCAAAACAGCATGATATCAACAGAAAAACAGACACACAAATCAATGGAACACAATTGAGAGTCCAGGAATGAACCCATGTTTATATGGGCAAGTAAATTTCAACAAAAATGCCAGAAACATACAGTAGAGAATGGAAAGCCTCTTCAATAAATGGTGCTGGAAAAACAAAAAATCCACCTGCAAAAGAATGAAACTAGACTGCTGCCTATCACCACACACCAAAATTAACTCCAAGTGGATTAAGGACATGAATGTAAGATCTGAAACAATAAATTACATAAAAGAAAACATAGGACCTAAACTCATGGATCTTAGACTTAAAAAGGATTTTATAAATTTGATCTCAAAGGGGAGGGCAGTAAAAGCAAAAATAAATGAATGGGACTACATCAAACTAAAAAGCTTTTGCTCAGCAAAAGAAATCATCATCAAGGTAGAGAGAAAACCATCCAAATGGGAAAATATATTGGCAAGCAACACCTTCAATAAGGACCTAATATCCAGAATATACAAAGAACTCATACAACTCAGTAACAACAACAACAAAAATCAAATGATCCAATCACAAAATAGGCAGAAGACATGTTCAGACACTTCTTCCAATAAGACATGCAAATGGCTAACAAACATGAAAAGATGTTCAACATCGTTAGCTGTTAGAAAAATCCAAATCAAAACCACAATGAGATACTGTCTCACACCTGTTAGAATAGCTGTTATCAAGATGCTATGTAGTTACAAATATTGGAGAGGATGCCAAGAAAAAGGAACCCTCATATACTGCTGGTGTGACTGAAAATTGGTACAGCCATTATGGAAAAGAGTGTGAAGGTTCCTCAGATATCTAAAAATTGATCTTTCATACAATCCAAAAATCCCCCTGCTGGGTATTTACTCCAAAGACTTGAAAACTCATATCCAAAAAGATATTTGTGCACTAAAGTTTATAGCAATATTATTCACAGTGGCTAGTACATGGATGCAACCAAAGTGTCCTACAATAGATGATTGGATAAAGCAGCTGTGGTACATATATACAATTAAATACTACTCGGCCATAAAAGGAGGTGAAATACTGCCATTTGTGGCAAAATTAATGGACCTTGTGATAATCATGCTAAGCAAAATATGCCAGGTGAAAATCACATTATATCACTTTTATGTGGGATATAAACTTAAAAGCAACAAATAAACAGGAAAATCAAACAGAGACTCATGGACATGGACAATAGATTAGTAGTTACTAGAGAATAGAGGGGAGGGAGGTGAAGTATGGTAGATGGGGTAAAAGGGGTGAAATATATGGTGACATTATAGAATTAAATAAAAATGTATATATGTACATATATTAACAGTGTGTGTGTATATATATGTATATATGGATATATGTATACAGGTATATACATATATCCATATATATATATATATACACACACACACACACATACACTGTTAAAATTAGAAAACTAACATGTCAGTTTTAAATTAGGTAAAGACCTTAACAGACTATTTACCAAACAAGATATACAAATGAGAAATATGTACATTACAAAAATGTTCCATACTGTATTTCATCAAGGAAATGCAAATTCAAACCTAAATGTGATATCACTACACACATATTAGATTGTTATAATCCAAAAAAAAAATGAGAAATACCAATCCCTGATAATGATACAAGAACTCACATTTATTTCTTGTGGGAGAACATTTTGGAAGATAGTTTGGAAGTATCTAACACGCTTAAGCATACTTTTATCATTAAACCTAGTAATTGTGCTCTTTGGTATTAACCTAAAGGGGTTGAAAACATGTCCACAAAAATACCTGCACATAAACATTTATAGCAGTTTTATTCATACTTGTCAAAACGTAGAATTCTGGAACAAAATGGTATAGATGAAAGAGGCTTTCTTCATCTGATCTTTTGACCATGTCAAAGTTGTGATGGAAACATGGATTAAAAACATCAAGCAGAGTCTCCTAGAATCTATATGAACAGAAGCCCTATAACTAGGAAGAGAAATAAGAAAGAACCCTGCAATGGAAGGAGGCAGGATGGAGTGAGGATGTGAGGGTGCCTGGTCCTGAGTGACTGAGTAGTACAGAGGCTATGGCAGCTGCAAGCAGCAGCTACAGATACCACTTAAAAGAGCTGTGTCTGTGAGCACACTTCCAGGGTAACAGACATGCTTGCTCAGAGCACCAGCTTCAGGTCAGCTGCTTGAGGGACACCAGGGATTTACAGGGGGACACTAAATTGTCAAAACAAGAACTGGAGGGGAGGTCTTATCCCAAGCAGACATGCTGACAGAAGCCATTGTTCCTTTGTTGAGCCCTCCCACCTTCCAGTGTGCAGGCACAGGTGACACTGTAGCTGAAACTCAACAAACTGGATAACAGGTTGCTCCACCCAGAGGATTCCCTGAAACTCTGCCTCCCCCATCTCACAGCCCTACCCAAACCACATCTGCTTGTGTCCTTGGCGAGTATTATGCAACTTGCTGAGTGAGCTCCAAGACACACTGGTGGCAGCTAACCTTGTTTTGTGGTGTGATTACTTGAAGCAGAGCATCTGTGGATTGCTTTCTGATTCTTAACAGGTGGCCCCAGAGGGACACGAGTTGGGGATAAAATTGGCCTGCTGCTGAACCCCTCTAAGGACTGTGCCTCTGGACACCTACTACACAAAGTCACGCTAAAAGACCAAGGACTTAGGATCTTTTCTTAGTGCATAAAAACAGACACAGAAAGGCAGCCAAAGTGGGAAGATAAAGTAGCAGAAAACATATGAAAGAACAGAACAGAAATCCAGAAATAATGGAGTCAGGCAATCTAACAGATTGAGTTCAAAACACTAGTTATATAGAACCTCAATGAACTTAGGGGAAGTATAAATGAACTCAGTGAAAACTTTAACAAAGAGATGAAAAACATAGAAATGGAAATAGAAATTATAAAAGGGAACCAGTTAGCAATGAAGAATATATTATCTGAGATGAAGAGTATATTAGAGGGAATTAAAAGAGTGGATTAAAAAAAAAAAAAGATTGAACCACCAAGATAGAGGATGGGGAAGCCACGGTCACCAAATTATAATACCAAAAAAAAAAAAAAAAAAAAAAAGAAGCCAAGAATATAATAATAATTGAAGGAGGCTTTGGGACAAAATTAAGTATAAAATCATCCATGTAATAGGAGTACTTGAAAAAGAGGGAGAATAAGTGGAAAACCTATTTGAAGAAATAATGATGGAAAACTTCTCTACCCTGGTGAAGGAAATAGACATACAATCCTAGGAAGCCCAGAGAGTCTCAAGAAAGAAGAACCCAAAGAAGCCACACCAAGATACATCAAAATTAAAATTCTAAAGGTTAAATACAAAGAAAGATTCTTAAAACCAGCAAGAGAAAAGCAGTTAATTACCTACAAGGAAGCACCCATAAGACTGACAGCTGATTTCTCAAGGGAAACTTTTCAGGACAGAAGGGCTTAGCACAAAATATAGAAATGATAAAAAACAAACAAACAAACAAAAAACAAACAAACAAAAAAAAAAAAACGAGGATCTACTACCAAGAATACTTTATCCAGCAAAGCTATCATTTAGAGTTGAAAGATAAAGAGATTCCCAGATAAAAAGAAGCTGAAGGAATTCATCAACACCAAGCCTGTATTACAGAAAATGTTGGCAGGAGTTTCTTAAGAAGGAAAAAGATGTATTAAAAACATGAATAAAAATGGTAATTATTACATATCTATCAACAAGTAACTCAAATAGAAAAGATTTAAGTGCACCAATCAAAAGATAAGGTGGCTAAATGGATAAGTAAACAAGACCCCTACATATGCTCCCTACAAGAAACTCACTTCAGATTAAAAAACACCCACAGGCTAAAAGGAAGATGATGGAAAAAAGATATTGCCTTGATGGACCTAGAGGGTATTAAGCTAAATGAAGTAAGTCAGAAACAGAAAGACAAATATCACATGATTTCATGTACCTGCAGAATCTAAAGAACAACAATAACAACAAAAACAAAAACAAACTCAAAAATACAGAGAATATATGGGAGGGGTAGTTTTGGGGATGGTAATAAAGGGCAAAGGGATTAAGAAATACAAATGGATAGTTACAAAATAGTCATGGAGATATAAACTATAGCATAAGGAAAATAGGCAACAATGTAATAAATATGTAAGGGGAAGAGGCATACGAGATTTCATGGGATGATCACTTGAGTTCTAATCACTATGTTGTACAGCTGAAACTAATATATTATTGGTTGCTAAGTATAATTTTTAAAAAATTATTGAATTGTGTAATCTAAATATGAGCAACTAATTGTCTATTATATATATTTCAGTTAATTTGGGAATTCTTTTTAAAACTTAGAATCAATCAAGATGTCCTTCAATAGGTGAATGAATAAACAATGTGATACAACCCTATAATAGAACACTAGTCAGCTCTAATAAGAAATTGGCTATCATATAAAAAGACATGGAGGAAACTTAAATGCATATTTCTTAGTGAAAGAAGCCAATTTGAAAAGACTGTGTGCTATATAATTCCAATTACTATATGACATGGAAAAGGCAAAACTGTTTAGGTCATAAAAAGATCAGTGGCTACCAGGGCTTTAGGGACAGGGAAAGAGGGAAGAATAGGTGAAGTTCATGATATTTTAGGGCAGCAAAACTATATATGGAACTTATCAAATTTCTCTGAACATGCATACTATAGGTATGTTCTTTCAAATGGCAACTTCATTCCTGTACCTAGAATGTCCATGTATATATTCGCCACTTGGGGGTACTAATTTCTTAATACCCTACTCTACCCTACTCCAATGGTCCCTTACCTTTTTGGCACTAGGGACTGGTGCTCCTAAAAAAATCTAATGCCTGGTGATATGAGGTGGAGCTGAGGCAGTGATGCAAATGCTGGAGATGGTCTGTAAATATAGATGAAGCTCCACTCCCTAGCCTGCCACTAACCACCTGCTGTGAAACCTGGTTCCTAACAGGCCACGGATTGATACCTGTCCATGGCCCGGGGATTAGGGACTTGTACACTACTCAAATTCCACTCCTTTGACAAATATGCCTTAGTCTTTCAGGCATAATTAGTTGCTCCCACTTTTAGATTTTCCTAGTACTATGGTAAACCTGTAACAAATCATATTTTGAAAGGCAATTGAGAATATATGTCAAAATAGTCACATAGTCTGTGATACCACACTTTAATCACTAGGAATATGTTGTATAACTATAAAAACAAAGCTTTTTTCTTAACTTGTTCCTTTTTGTATGTTTGTTTTGAAATAGCAACCATCTGAAAAAAATGTATATGAGAAGAGACTGCTTAAATAAATTCAGCTCTTAGCCACACAATGAAATGCCATTTAGTTATAAATGAGAGTGAAGAGTAGGTACTGATGTGAAAAAAATCTCCAAAATGTTCTAAGTGAAAGAAAGCAAAATACAGATGAACAGACATAATGTGTTTGCATATCCATGTATGTAAAAACATCTGGAAAGGAACGTAAGAAACTGTGAATAGCTTTTGCCATTGGGTAGGGGTCTAAATATTTGGGATGGTAGTTTCATTTTTCATTGTATGTCCTTTTGTCCTGCCAGCATTTATTTAATTGCATGAAGTTTACTTTCTTTATTACTACAACAATTTTAAAATGAGAAATCATGTATCCTTTAAAAATGAAAATTTTATTTTTTAGTTCATCTATTATGTTCTAATTTGTCTACTTGTATGCCATCTTTTCCCACTTAAATGTGAGCAACTTAAGTATAGAACCTGTCTTATTCATCTTCATATATCTAGTGCCTAACACAGTGCCTGATGGTAATAGTCACTGAGGCAACTGAATACAGAAATAAAGAAATATTTATTGATGTAACAAATGGAAGAAGGAATAAATGTTTGAATAAATGAATGAATGATAGTAAAGTTAAGTTCATTAAAGGACAACACTTACAGTAATTCTTCAGATACTCCTCTCCAGTCTCTCATGTGTGATTTGAGAATCCTTTAGAAGAGAAAATTCAGGAAAAATACAATTGCTTTATATTCAGAGGTAACCTATTTGATGAAGACTATAGAATAACATTAATTATGCATGGGGACAGTGAAGTACATTTCATCCTAGACTCCATCAAAAGCAAGCCACTGTGAAATGAGCCAAATGATTTAACAATACTCAATGCACAAAAGGTCTTTCTCACCTTAAAGGACTTTAGGACAACCTCTTAAATTGATTTTTGTTTAGTTACACTAGCCTCATTTTATGGTCTTTAGTTCTGCTTATTACAAATGTAATTTTTAAGGTTCAAATTAATTTAATGTCACTTTGGCTTTGGGATGCTTGAATGCCATTTGTGAAAACCACTAGCTTAAAACTAATGCTCTGGAAAACTCTCCGCCATGCTTTCCTAAGTCAGGACATCTATAAATAACTGTGAGTAGGAGAGTACACAACTATTCTGGAATAGGAAAAAAGACATTATAGATGTTTTACATACTGTATCAGTATCAGAGGGTTTCATTGTCTTTGCTCACACTGCATCCTTCACCGCTGCAGCCTGCAAGGGATGTTTTAGCTTTTTATACTTCTCAAATTTCATCTGTGATGTTGTTACTTATTGCCTCAGCCAGAATTATATTTTCTAAGTCACTTGTTTAGAAGCGAACATATTTTGCCTAATATATTATACCATATTTACCTCTTTAATCATATCAGCTTTTCAGATAAAATCATGAGCTCTTGAAGTGAAGTAAACATAGGCTACATGACTATATATCCTCATCCTCCTCTGCACCTCATTCTAAGAAGTGTTCTTTTACTTTTTTGGCATCATGGACAGTTTTGAGAATTTGATAAAATTAATCTTTAGGGGAAATATGCATATGCAGAGTAAAACTTTCTATACAGTTTTAGGGGCCAGGAGTATCTGCTCTAGCATGTGTTCAAGCAATGTTGTAATCAATTAAGGAAGCACCACTAGCAAACTGATGAGTTTGGCATTAAGCTCATTGTGTTCATATTTCAATTCTGCTGCCTATTAATTGTGTAACTTTGGAAAGACTTCTTAACTTTTCTGTGTCTTGCTATACTCTTCTGTGATATGTGTATAATAAGGAGAAAATATCTGAATAAAATCAAATGAACAAATAAGAGACTAACAATGTAAGCCACACTGAGGATTTGAAAATAAGTAACAGTTTCAACTGAATGGATAAGAATGTAACGAAAAAGACCAACACCAACGAGAACTGAAATGAGAATGACAATAGGAATTTAGCATACTGCTTAGCTCATAGTGTGCATTGAATTAATAGTTTATGTTTTTTTTTTTTTCCACATTCGTACAACTGAATACATAGTGGAGCCAGAGATTCCAATTTGGGTTTGTCTGACTTCAGAACTAATGAGTCAGGCAGGCCAGAGTTTAAATTTAGGCTTCACAATTGACTAGCCATTTAACCTTAGTCAAATAAGTTGGGTAGTCTCTGATATGATACATATTTTCTCAACTAGCAGATACAGTATTTAGTATCTTTGTTGAATACAGATAGAATTAGGAAAAATACCTGAAACAACAAGGAGAGCAGAAAGGAGGCATAATTTCTGTCTTCAAGAACTTAACAATATCCTTGTGTGAAGAAGATACTAGAGTGATAAATAATAAGTAAGGTTTAAAAAGTGAAGTGTAAATGATCTGTGAAAGCTATAGCATTTGAATAAAGTGGAGCAGGCAAGTCCATCAGGGAAGGCTAACTGGACTTGTAGGAGCAGGAAAGGCTTTCTTGCATTGGTCTTTTCACTTCATCTTTATACATGCAATATAGATTGTTACCCACTTATTTTCAGATCTTCATTGAGGTCTTCATTGTTAGTCCCTTATCATTTTTTTTATTTGGTTTTACTTGTATTTTGAGACTTCTGCATTGGCTCAAAGCTGAGTAAACTGCTACCTCAGAGTGTCACCACAAAACATAGTGATATATATTGACTCTCCATCAAACATCAAACTGATCTTTTAAATTGCTTTGGTGACTTACAAGTCTGTGTTTAGTGTGGGTCTAGTTTTGTTGTATGATAGCTAGCTCTTGTTGCCCAGAAGAGACTATAAAGTTTTTCTGGAATAAGCTAAAACATTTCCAGTTTCAAAGAATCTGACTCTCCCTTTCAATTCTGTCCTAATTAGAAAATAAACACCTTTCATTCACAGTAGACAAAGATAATACCCAGTGGCTGAATAGATTGGGGTAATGTGAGTAAACCTCCACTTTTTGTTCCCAAGTATGAAATTGAATTAAAGATGATTCTTGAGGCAATGGTATAAACTATTAAAATAGTTAACTGAAAGTATAGCCCTTCAGGAAATGAGGTAAAGGGTGAACGTTGTGTGAAAGAATATTGGGAACATCTACATAAAGTCTTCTGATCTTTACTCAAATAAAGTCTAAGTTTTCTTTGAATTTATGTTTTCATTAATTTCTCAACTCATGCTAAGGGCCATTAGTCCAGTGTTCAGAAGTGTCCTTCTGTATTATTGTCATACATGCTGTTTCTTCTACCTCGAATGTCTATCCTAAACTCTTTGTCTATTTAACTCCTTACTCCTCAACTCTTGGCCTAATAGATATCTCCTTAAGGAAATCTTCACTGACTACCATGCCTATGTCAAATATACCTGTTATAATCTCAAATAACAGATTTCACAGCAATTAGGACAGTTATAGTTTTATGTTTGTGCAATTATTAATGTCTGTCTTCTCCCTCTTATACTGTAATTCTATGGATTTTATTAACAATAGCTTTCTTAGTAAGATGTGGGCATATCTATGACTTATGAAAGCTCAATATAAACAGATAAAAAGTTTTACTTGTGAAATTAAGAACAGGTTAAAAACCAAGAATTGTTTACTTGTTGGTGGCAAAGCATAATTAATCAGATTACCATGTGACATCATTATGCACTGTGCTATGTGTGAGAAGTGTCATTGTAAAATCCAGGGTTTGATAATTCTAGAAATATAGCTCTCTACTTTTAGTAACTTTCTATCAGCGTTTAGAATCTTAACTCAAAAAAAAAAAACTACAAAAATTAGAATGAGATAATGAACCATTTTTAGTAGCTCTAGAAATAAGTTGCAATTAATGCCTACATTCAAATATTAAGATCAGAGACTGTGTTTTCTTCATATGTTTGTAATCAGAAGTCATGAAATTTAAACCGTTCAGTTTAAATTGTCGTTTTTTCACTCTTCCATGGGGGCAGAGGTAGATTTATTCATAAATAAAACTAACGCACCTTGCACATTCCCTGAAATATAGTAAGTGCGTATCTATCTATCTGTCTGTCTTTCTGTCTGTCTATCTGTCTGTCTATCATCTATATTTATTTCTATCATCTATCTATTATCTATCTATCTATCTATCTATCTATCTATCTATCTATCTATCATCTATCTATCTATCTATCATCATCATCATCATCATCACCATCATCATCATCTATCTATCATCTACCATCATCCATTTTTCTATTCCTAACTTTATCTCTATCTGTAACTCCATCTCTATTCCACATGGAATTTACATGTCCAAGCAAGTAGACAGAATGTACATTGAAAAGTTAATAGAATGGAAATCAAGCAACCTGGACTATATAGTCTTCTAGTCACAACTCTACCAATAACTATGTGATTTTAGACAAGTTATTTAATCTTCTTCTGCCTTATTTTATTTATCTGTCAAATTTGGTTAATCATACTGACTTGCATACCTAGCCATTATGTGAAGAAGAAACAGAAAATGAAATAACAGATGTGAAAATCTTTTGAAAAGTGAGTTTACTTGAATGCAAGTATGATGGAATGCCTGTGCTTTGAATAGAGAGTATATGACTAGGCTATAGTGTTAATTTAAAACAAAATGAAGAGACTGAGATTCATTCCCTGGAAACTCAGCCCACATAGGCTAAGTTGCATAACCATTCTCTTACTCATCAGCAGGGCTACTTCCAGTATTGAAAGAACCCTATAAATAATTTCCTCTTTTGCTTTACTTGCTGAATCAGCCTTTGTGAAAGTATACCCTCCAGTGTGTAATATTTTTAAGAAATCTTCAAGAAAACTCTTGAAGAGTGCTGATTCAGCACAGTAAATGAGGGGACAGAGATGTATTTGGAACATTTCAATGTCAGGAACCTGATCTGAAAAAGCCCACACAAATAAGTAGATACCTGTTTGGCCAAAGGAAGCATATTACTTACAAATAACTATATATGTTTCTGAATTTGAAGGCACATGGCATGTGGGATAAAAAGATATCACAATTTTTAAAAGCATCATCCTGTGCATTCAAATAGTTCATATTTAATTTATGACACACAGTAATCCCTTGTCCTTCTTATGCCTCCATACATAATATAACAGTTTCTAGAAAATATACCCTATAGTCTTTTATGTCACCATGCCACAAGACACGAAATAAGAAAGTACACTTTTCTACATTGCATAAAAAAATCAAAAGTATTCATAAGAATGATTGAATAAAATTATCTTCGACTTAAAAAAAATCATTATGCTGCAACTGCTTTATTCACACACTGTTTTGACTGGTGGAACATTACATTTGGTTATGCTAATCTTTAGTAACATAGTAGTTTTCTGAATCTGTTCATACTTAATAGCTGCCTGATGCAGAAATTCATTTTAAAGTATTATTTTCAAGGATATCACAACATGATAAGAAAGCACATGTGCCAGTAATAGGTGGTAGATTGGGGATGGTGGTGTTGGAATGCAATCCTAATGACCATTTTTCAAACAAGCTTGCAAAAGAAATTCACTTAAACTAATTATACATTGTAGACAATTTGCATTCTTTCTGAATACCATAGGTATTTATATATTTTTATTTTTAATAAAATGCAGTCCAGCTAATTATTAAAATTAAGTAAAATATCAGTTCTTTATCAGTATCAAATCTGAACTTTTCCAATGGTAGCTGATAAAAGAGAAAAAAAATTACTGTAAAATCATATTTCCATGCCTTTCCCTTTTCAAGTTACTTATTTTTTTCATGACATGATGAAAGCATACATACCAAAAGTAATCTAAGAAAAATAAGGAAAAGCTTGAGGAGAATAAAGTTAAAAACTTTTTGCCAAATATATTTTTGACATTCATTAAATGTGTTTAGTGTTTCTATCAGGTTAATTTTCAAGCAAACTTTGAAATGCTGAAAATATTTAGAATTTGCCAAAGCCAATAATGCATTTGATTGTCCATCATTCCATCTCTGTTCCCATCTGTTTGTGAAGTCTAATAATTGTTGAGAAAGAGATCACAACTTTTTTATCTTCATGTTCAGGCATACATTTTTATTCAGACTTAACTATTAGGTATTTTTTATTTATTATTATTTCCTGAAATTATAGAAGCAAATTTATGGAGTAATTTCCAGCTGCAAAGACAGCTCTTCTTTCTGCTGAAGCACAGCTGGATATTGTAATGCCTGTTCCCAAAGTCATACTTTGACAACTGTCATGTAGATAGGCAGTTTTTTTACCTTATTACCTTATTTTTCAGTACCCATATTATCACCTATCCCTGCCTTTGATCTTGGCCTTCTCAGTTAAGCACCTTTCCTAAATCTATTCTCTTCCTCTGCTATAATCTCCCATTGGAATCTTCTAATCATGTAAACCTTTCTTTTCTCTCTCCAGCTACAATAGGGCATTAGATCTAGAAAGTAATTGATTAGAAATCAATCTTATAAATTGTGTAAATTTTATCCATACAAGCAATGGGTTAATGTATTATACATTCAGGAATATTGCATTCAAACAAGAATTCTCTAATGGAATTACTTCCAAATGACAGAATCTTAAGCCTCATCATCATATGTGGAAGATCACACCACTCAGAAAGAAAAAAATTCCCTAAGAGACAAGTTAGGTGAAAATTCTTACTAGCAAGAGAAATAGTTTGTCACAAAGGATTACTGTGTGCTAAGGATTTGTGACTTCAAAATCTGAATGGGAAAGCAAACTTAGAACAAGTATCTTTATTTAACAAATTAACAAATTTTTTAATGGAGAACTTTATCGGCTGCCTCATTATTACTCTAGATTAAATTATATCATAATACTTCTAACAGAATAATATATATAAGTACCTCAAAAACTACTGATATCTTCTCTTGAGCTGTGCTTTCACTCAACTATAAAAATGTTCTTTTAACTAACATCATAAAGAACAAAAATTTAACCCTAACAAGAAGCTTCTTGATAGATATTGTTTTTTCCCCACTTTTGTAAAAGAGTCCTATGTTTCACTGTTTTTGTTTTGTTTTGTTTTTAAGGCGGAATAAGGGATACAATAGCAGTTACTTTACTTTATGAATTAAGAAAACTCAGCAGACATAGTCTTAGCTTCCTATGATACTTCCAAATTAGGAGATAATCTGAGAAGTATAGTTTGATTGTTGAAGTATTTATTGCAATTTTGTGACAGTTAATATATAATGGTACTACTGTTCAAATTCATTTTTTTTTCATCTATCTGGACAAATGATCACCTTGATATACAGTTAAAAGCTTTTTTTTCAGATCTTATCTAAATTTTTTTGTGGGATTTTTATCTGTTAGTGGGTAGTGTTTTCTAGATGCATCAGAGAAGATAGTTTGAGGCAGGTGGTTAAACAAGCTAGGTAGTAAATTGGATAGCATTATGGATTTGAACTCAGGTTCTTGCTCAAATCTTGGCTGATATAGTTTCCAGCTGTGTGATTTGGGACAATAATTTCTATTTCTGAGAATGTTTCCTCTTCTTTAAAACAAGAAGGATTATAACAGCCAAATGGTAATCTTTTAATGTAAAAACATACGATATATTTATAATGGAGTGATTGATGTGTAATGGCTACTGAAAATATAATCATTATTTTCTCTTTTCATTTTAATTTCTATGAACTTACCCAAACTGAATAGTCTCAAGTCATTATCTGAAAGCTGTTCTTGTTAAGTATAAGGCATGATTAATGCACTTTATTAATAAAACAAATAATAATAATAACAACACAAAAAGGGACAAAATAATCCACAATAGGTTTTTAGGTAAATACAATGAAGATTGAGTTAGCTTGAGGGTGAGTGGCAGAGGGCGTATAGGGCATTGGAAATCTCAAGTGTTTCCTGAATGTTGTATCCTTGCTATCATCTGCAAAGCGCATTAAATCTTTATTGAACTGACATTTCAATGACCTTAAAGAGATGAATCATCTGGTTTGGATGGACAGAAGGTGAGATATAATAAAAGTGTGGCCAATCCTAATTTGGCTTAAGACAGACTCAAGATGCTTAGAAAAAACATATTGAGAGAACAGTCAAATGAAAGCATAGTCTAATACTTATGAGATAGTTCAGAGTGGCAAAACTGAGTTAAGCTTTAATTTACAGACTCTTTTATAGCTTTATGCTATTTAAAGACATTAGTTGCCTAAAACGAGTTATTTTAGGTTAAACCTCATTGATTTACTGTCGATAGTGTTTTTGTTTGTTTGTTTTGTTTTGTTTTGTTTTGTTTTTAAAGAGACATCGGACTATAGCAGTTTTCCTGTGCTGCTGGATGAAACTTGGATTGATGTAGAAAATACTTCCTTCAAGGAATATTTCAACTATTAGTGAGGTGACACATCCTGGGGGTAGGTTTCTGAAAGAGTATAGCCAACTGTTTTATACTAATAAACCAAGCTTTGAAGGAAATACTTATTCTGCACTTCACACTTATTGAAGTCAGTTTGTCTCTTTATGTAGACTTTTTTCCACTTTCAATGAGGGAACACACACACACACACACACACACACACACAATGATAGCATTAAATACAAACAATTGTTGGAAATATTGAAATGTGACTAAAACCTATCCCTCCAACCTAGATAATATATATGACATTCTTCTTTCACCACCTTCACTATACCTGAAAACCTTCATTGTTTAATGAGTATTTTGCTAAGACATAGACTAATAGGCTATAGGGAGATAGATTCTAGCCTTGGATTTGAAAAAATCAATCTTACTGTAAAATATGTAACATTCAAATCTATAGTCCACCTATAACTAAGTATTGATAATAATAAAGTTGATGTTTCTTTCATTTCACTAGCTGCTGGAATACCTTAGGTTATAAATATAATTATTTTACTGTTGAAATATAAAAATATTAATTTATTTTTAATATTGAAAGTATTTTACCATGTAGCTAACAAATGGATTGGCTATTAAATTTTATTATAACTCAAGCAGAATGAGAGTAGGAATAAAGCCTCAGGCTTTAATAAAAATTAATTTGAAAAGTTTATATGCTTCACTTCATATTCAGGGTCTCATTGAACCTTCAATCTCTGTAATAAGATTAAAATGATTTACAGACACTGTTATAGACCTTAGATTGATTCCTGGAAATTAAAGCTTAATGTAGTACTTCAACAAACCACTATAATAAAATATTTTTTTATAATGGTTCTAAATGTCCTGTTGTGTACGGTATTTCAGATATAAAATAATTAAAGGCAATTAAAGCTTAATATACTAAGGATTAGTTTGTTCTAGTAATACAGAGATTGTTTGTCTCAAGAAAGAATTTCTTCTAAAATCACCCAAGAAGGCAGCTAAAGTAGGTTGTGCTAGGAAAAAGAAACAATTGTTTTTATGTAAGTGATAAAGAACATATTGACAATTTCTCAGAATACCAGGAAACAATAAAATCACTTTTCATTGATGGCATCTCAATTGTTTTTTATTGATGGTCTAAATCAAAGGTATCCTTAGGTCTAGTGGGAAATAAATGGATACAGAAAAAAAAATATTTACTTGGAGCCCTTAGGTGTAAAGGTGACCTAAAGATGATGAAGACAACAGTTATCCCTTCCTCAAGAGTCTGGGGTTGAGTCACACCTAAGCAGCCCTTAGGAGTGAATCTATGCATTGCTCAAAAATTTCATTGAAAACTTACCTTTCAAGTTCCATGTTAAAAGCATTGTAGCATATCATTTAAGAAAGTGAGTTCTCCAGATATTCTAAGTTCAATTTCTTGCCTACTAGTTAGGGGAGAGATCTTAATTGTAATAGTAATATTAGTAGCTATAGTAGTAGTAGTAGTAGTAGTAGTAGTAGTAGTAGTAGTAGTAGTCGTAGTCGTAGCAATAGTAGCAGTAATAGTAGCAGTAGCAGTAGTAGTAAAAGAAAACCAATCTTAAACATTTTATCCAATCTTTTTTTGCCTCACTTTCCTAAACTTTAAAATGGAGTTGATAGTAATACCTCCCTGATAGGGTTATTGTGGCATTGAGTTAATATATAAAACACTCAAAACAGTGCCTGCTATAATTATGTTCTTCATAATTTTAACTGCTATTATTATTATACTATCTAAATACCTACTCCCTTAACAGAGCTTTAGTTGCAGAGACACAGCTATCGGACAGTGAGAATCGAAATAGACACCATTTCTTTCTGCAACTTTTTTAGCAAAATTCATTAATTTAACCACCATATATTTTCTGCACTCTTAATGTAAGTCAATCACTAATCTAGTTATACGTACTATAAATTCTGTGATAAACAAGACAGACAAGACCTTGGTTCTCATGGTCTTTACATTTTAGTTGAGGGAAATAGACAATTAAATAAAAGGAACTATTAAGTATATGTGATATTTCCATCCAATGATAACGACTATGAAGTAATGTGTTATGAATTAAAAAGAAAGTGAATTGGATAGAAAATGATCTGGGGGGCATAATAATAAAGTAGGAATTAAATAAGTGTATATGTTACCATATTTCAGTCAGTGCAAGGCACTGTTCTAGGTACCAGAGATTAAAATGGTAAATGAGGCAAATAAGGTCTTTACCCTCATGCTGTTTACATTCTCATATTGGGGTAGGAATTAAAACAAGTAAAACAACAACAACAAAAAATTTTAAATAAGTTAGTATTGCACGGTAAAGAGAGTGTACATAAATAAAACAAGTCTTTCTGGCCATGGTTTAGAGTTTAGAGTTTATTCTTGGCATAATTGGCAGATTTTTAATCATAGGAGTAAAAAAGATATATTTTATTTTTTAAAAAATTCACTCTGGCTACAGGGCAAAATGTAGTATATAAGGTCAATAGTGGGAGCAGGGAGATATATTAAGAGGCTATCACAATGATATAGGTTAAATATGACAGTGGCTTGGATTAGATTGGTGATAGTGGGGGTCCAGATAAGTAGAGGAATTTGAGATATTTTGAAAGAAGCACCAACAATATTTTATGATGAACTAATAGGAATGGAGATTAGGAACACAGGGGAATCAAGAATGTTTCCTGTATTATGCAGCCTGAATAACTGAGTACGTGGTGAATATATGAAATTTAAGACCAAATAGTGTCAATAAGGAAAAGATAACTGCAGATACAAATCTGGAGCTTAGGAGTAATGTGAGAGCTCGAGAAATTTAGAAAATCATTGGCATATAGGCTTATTTTAAATCTCGGGTTTGGATATAATCATATAGAAAGAAAATTATAAACTTGCTCCTGTTTTGTGCTTCATTCATACATGGCCTTGGTAATTGACTGACCAGTCAATGACATAAGACATATTTATACTAAAGTGTTGAAAACCTTAAAGCAAACAAGGTTTTGATGATTAATTATGGTCCACTTTTTTAACTTCTAATTTTTGTTATAACAAGATCTATTTTTCTTATAGAAAAGAAGTTATTCCAATACTGAGAATTTCCAACCCAACTTCACACAGATGGGCCTTAAATTTATAGCCCAGATGAGCAAGGTGGTAGTGGTAGGGGTAAGACCTCCTTCATCCAGCCTACTGTGCTGTTCCACTGTTCCAGAAAGGGTCAGATCCACAGGAGACTATCATATGAATCATTCCTAGATTTATGTAAAATTTAAGGCCTTTTTAACTGTTTCCTATTTCTATTTTATTTTCATATTTCTGCCTTGATCTTTCTGTTCCAAAACAAAAGCCAATTGTCAGGCAGCCTCCTGGTTGAATTGACAAGATTGTATGGTTCTGTCAGGTCCTTCTTATTTTTGAACATTCTTATTTAGGCATTTGCATCTTGTCACTGCAACATTTGTCACTTTCTTGATTACCTCCTTTGAAAATTCATTAGTATGTCACTTATTTATTTTCTGATACTTGAACTACTGAAGTTACATTTAGAATGACCTGAAAATGGATATGCATCTATTTACTTCCTCTCACCCTATGAAATCTCTCAAACTAGGGGAACTGATTCCCCTTTAGATGGGATATTTGTATTTATTTTTAATTTAAAAAGTCAGAATGTGAAGTGTCTAGCCTTTCAACTGTATGAATGCTGCTGGGATTTTATTTTAAAATGTGGTGTGTAATTCTTCAAGTGGTGAAGATGGGATTCCACTGAGAGAGAGAGAGAAAGAGAGAGAGAGAGAGAGAGAGAGAGAGAGATTTGAATTTATAAATCTCTTAATAATACTATACCATAAGAAGAAAAGAAGATTCAGCTTATTATATCTTAAAAAGTGCCTGCAGCTTTCATTTTAACTATGTAGTTTTTGCTTATGAAAGTTTGACATCCCTGATATTGTTTTGCTTATGGAAGTTTGACATCCCTGATATTGTTTTAAGAAAGATTTTATATTTGATATATTTTTTCCAGCCAGAAGGTTCAGCTCAAATATGAGAAATAGCTTCTCTCCTATTTCTTTTTTTCTTCTCACCAAATGCGTTTTATTTCTTTATAAAACGTGTCTGTAATTGAATTCCTCTTCTTGGGGGAGATGATAGGAAATATTTTCGTCACTATTTAAAGCTTGATCTAGTAGCAAACTGGGCTGTATCTCTGCAGTATTTGCTCCCTCATCTTATCCAAAGCCTGAGCCATGGTATAAAATATTCTTCTTTTCTGATTTATCACAGTGATTCTTAAAACTGCAGGCCCTTGCCTCTCTCTGTACCACGTTTCTGGCACTGATAATCACCCTGCCAGTACGACAAATTGAAGTTGCTATTCACTAACCCCAGAGAACTAACATTTCCTCAGAAATGGTTTGTATTTTTCCCTTGACCCAAAATTTAGAGCAATAATAGCTATAAGTTCTAAAGGCAAAAATATTCTTCTGCTCAGGGCTAAGTGGATAAAGTACAGATTCCTAAACTTGTTTTTGCAGTGTCTGAAAATGTCTCCAGGGTCAAGGTATGTTAAAAGATTGTTAAAATATTTTCAAATCATTATTTATTTTAGGGATAAATGAAGAGGACTTTCAAAGAGTCAAACAAACAACTGGACACTCAAACCTCAAGAAGTTTAGAGTTCAACAAAATTAAGTAAAGGGAATTCTCTGTTTATTTTCTCAGGCATTTTTCCCACAGCAAGCCCCTAAATATTGTCGAATTTAATCTTTCTTTTTTCATGAGATTAAACTCAGTTTTAAGTCCTATCTCTATCTAGTATAGAGAATTTTACATTTAATGGGTAAAATAAAGACAAACTATATACCATTATACTTTAGAGAAAACATGTTCTTGGAGAAAGGCATTTAATTTTGTATATATCTTCCATGTCCAAACCCAGCCAGGAATGAACACTTTATCCATCATATTATTTAATAATGTGTGTCATATTTTTTTTCTCCACACATCAAGACACTAGTGAGTTTTTTTTTCCTTTTTTGTCTGTTTTCATAAAAATGTCTCCACAGTTATAATGTAATTTTAGTTGCAGCCTTTTCATTCTTTTTTGCTCACCTATAAAACGGTAGCCTCAACAAACAGTGGCCTATTTGTTTTCATCTCTGATAAGTGTTATCTAAATTCATTTATGTGTTTAGAAGCAAAGTGACAAAATAATGATATGCTCTTGATAAATCTCACTTAGAATATGTCAACCTACGAGTCATTCCTTAAGTGGTACAGATTTTATTATCTTACATGACTTATGCTCATAGCCATATGTAAATCACACAGAACCATCAAAGGAATTTTAGTGTTTAATCATAATAAAATAAGAGATTTTACATATTGTCTCCTTCAAGTCTGAATGAGGTTAAATAAAGACAGAATTCCCAATAAATAATTGTTTTCAACTTCATGTCAGCTAACAATGAATATTTCTAGACAAAAAATTAACAAGGAAAATATTTTGTTTTATATATACTCCAGGTCTGTGAAATGGAGTCTTTGGAGAATTTGGAAATGTTTTCTTTAGAATGCACTATTATATGCTTTTAGTTTAGAGAAAGGAAATAATCATTGTCTAGATATCATGAGGCTTTAATTTTTAAACATAGTTGATACATAATATTTTATCAGTTTCAGTTGTATAACATTGATTCGGCATTTATGTGCCTAATGAAAAGGTCATGACAGTAAGTCTAGTAATTATCTGTCACTATACAAAATTGTAACAATATTATTGACTATATTCCCTATGTTGTACATTACATTCTTGTTACTTATGTATTTTATAACTGGACAGTTGTACCTCTTAATCCCCTTCATCCACTTCACCCATTCCCTCACCCCCTCCCCTCTGGCAACCATCAGTTTATTCTCTGTGTCTGAATTTCCTTCTGTTTTGTTCTGTTTGTTCATTATTTTTTTAGATTCTACATATAAATAACATCATATGGTATTTGTCTTTATCTGATTTATTTCAATTAGCATAATACCCACTAGGTCCATACCCACTAGGTCGATTTTATTATTTTTTATGAATAAGTAATATTGCACTGCATGTGTATGTATCTTCTTCATTCATCTATTGATAAACATTTAGGTTGCATCCAAATCTATTTTAAATAATACTGAAATAAACATAGGGATTTATATATCTTTTATAGTGTTTTTAGTTTCTTCAGATAAATATCCAGAAGCAGATTAATTTATAAAGGAAATTTTGTACTGTTTTTCATAGTGGCTGTAACAAATTGCATTTTCACCAACAGTGCATGAGTGTTCCTTTTCCTCCACATTTTCACCAACATTTGTTATTTGTTGTCTTTTTGATAATAGCCATTCTATGGATGTGAGATAATATTTCATTGTGGTTTTGATTTGCATTTACCTGATAATTAGTGATGTTGAGCATCTGCTGTTGTCCATTTCTATGTCATCTTTGGAAAAAATGTCTATTCAGGTCCTCTGCCCATTTTTTTAATTAGATTTTTTTTATATTGAGTTGTATGAGTTCTTTATAAACTTTGGATATTAACTCCTTTATAGAAAATATCAATTGCAAGTATTTTTTCCCATTCAGTAGGTCTTTTTGTTTTGTTGATGGTTTCCTTTATGGTGTAAAAACATTTCAGTTTAATGTAGCCCTTTTAATTGCTTCTGCATTTGCTGCCCTTGCCTAAGGAGAGAGACATAAAAAAAACATTGCTAATATCGAGGTACATCAATGAATTTACTGTCTATGTTTACTTCTAAGATTTTCATGGTTGTGTGTCTTACATTTTAAATCTCTAATTTGTTTAGAATTTATCTTGGTCTATTGTGTAAGAAAGTGGTCCAATTTTATTCTTTTGCATGTATCTGCCCAGTTTTCTCAAAATCATGTATGGAGAGACTGTCTTTCCCCCACTGTATATTATTGCCTTCATTGTCACAGATTAATTGACTGTATAAGTGTGGGTTTATTTTTGGGCTCTCTATTTTTCTCTGTTGATCTATATGTTTGTTTCTCTAGTATGGTTTGAAATCAGGAAGTGTGATACTTCTACCTTTATTTGTTCTCAAGATTATTTGGCTTTCTGGAATCTACTGTGGTTCCATGCAAATTTTAGAATTATTTTTTTTCTAGTTCTGTGAATCTTGAAGCTGTATCTCACTGTTAGTTAAGCTTAATCAAGAGTTCATCATATCATTTATTCAACAAATACTTATAGATAATACTGATTAATGAATTTTGCATGTCAAAATATCATAAAAAAGTAAAAATCCAAAATAACTAACTGGAAAAGATTAGAGACTTCTTTATCCATTATTTTATTTAACTAATTTAAGAGAAAAAAAATCATTGCATTCCTTTATATATAATTGTTTTTAATATACTTTTATTAAAATATAGATAGCATATAATATTGTATTAGTTTCGGGTGTATACCATAATTATTCAACATGTATATACTTAAAGAAATAATTGCCATGATAAGTCCAGCAAGCATTTGACACTGTACAATGCTACCACAGTATTACTGACTCTATTGCATATGCTTTGCACATCTCCATGACTAATCTCATTTTATACTGGGAAATTTGAACCTCTTATTCCACTTTACCTTTTTTCCTCTTCTTTGATTTTTCAATTACTGTTGGCATTAAATATCATTTTATATTAGTTTCAAATGTATATGCATGGTGGTTAGATATTTATATTACTTATTAAGTGATTCCTTCAATTAGTCTAGTACTCTCCTGGCATTATAAATAGTTATTACCATATTATTGACTACATTCCATATTGACTATAGGTATGGGTTTGTTTCTGGGCTTTCTATTCTGTTCTATTGATCTATGTGTTTGCTTTTATGCCAGTGTCATGTTGTTTAAATTATTGTAGTCTTGTAGTATAGTTTGATATCAGGTAGTGTGATACCTCCAAGTTTGTTCTTATTTCTCAGGATTGCTGTGGCCATTCTGGGTCATTTTTGGCTCTTTATAAATCTTATGATTATCTTTTTAGTTCTGTGAAAAATGCCATTGGTATTTTAACAGGGATAGCATTGAATCTATAGATAGTTTTGGGTAATATGAACATTTTAACAATGTTAATTATTCCTACTCATGAGCATGATATATGCTTCCATTTATTGGTATCTTTTTCAATTTATTTCTTTAAATGTCTTCCAAGTACAAATCTTTTATACTGTTGGTTAAATATATTTCTAGGTGTTTTATTTTATTTTATTTTATTATTTTATTATTTTATTTTATATTTTATTTTATTTTATTTTATTTATTTTATTTTATTTCTGATGCAATCGTAGATGGGATTTTTTTCTTAATTTCTCTTTCTGATAGTCTGCCTTTCTCCTTACAGTTTATTCACTATAATCTGTGAGGAATCTGACCTAGTTCTTAAAGATAGTAGGTAGAGGTGACCTCAGATCAGATAGCATAGGGCCAAAACCGTAATTTCTATGCACAATTAAAATGCATGTAAACAAATGTTGCCAATGAATGTTTTGGGTAAGCTGTATGGCACAGAAGACCAAAGTCACTAAAACCAAGTATTCATTTTTGTCAGAAATGAGCACTATTCTTGGATATAGGATGATTAGAAAAAATTTTGTCTTCTTCTTTAGGTTAACATCTTTGAGCTAAGTGCATTTTTATATGAAGAGTGAAGACAAAAATAAATAGAAGACCTCTCTATAATTACTAAATATAGTGATTTACTTTCTTCTCTTCATAGTTAGTAAAGATACATTTTTGTTTGCTTGTTTGTTTACTTGTTTATTGCTTTTAGCCTTCATCAGACTGTAAGGTCCAGGAAAGTAGAGATGTGTTCTCTTTAGTAACCAGTATATATTTAATGTAGTACAATTTGGTGCACATAGAAGGTGCTCAATGAATATACATTGAATTAATTAACAAATTGGATGATTTATCATTGTAATAAAATTTATACTTTTGTAAATGGTAATCAAAATTTAACTTATAAGTAGAAAAGCACATGAAGTATAATAATTTTGAATTATTTTTTCCTGTAAATAAACATAATCTACTAAATACTTTTCCTCAAATAACTCTAAAGATCCTGCTGCATTTCTGATTGTTTTAATTTCCATTTGATTTATACATATGATCTGTGGAACTACATAAACCCTATACGATTATTTCATATTCATTATACATAATAATGCACTGTTTTTTAAAGGAAAAAATGATATAAATAATGAAACAATTTAATGTTTTAATTTGGAAGCATAAGACTTGATTTATTTTTTTGCCTGTGAGATGAAATTTAGCTGAAATTTAATTATAAAAAAGGAGCTATATTAAGCAAGGTTCTCCAGAGCATGTGTCAAGTAAAGACCTAAGAGAGTCAATGGTATAGTTTCAGTCCTAGTATGAAGTCTTGAGAACTGGGACAAATGATGCTGTATTTCCAATTTGACTCAGAAAGCCTGTGAAACAGGAGAACTCATGGTGTAAGTTCCAGTCTGAAAGGTGACAAACTCAAAACTCATGAAAAGCTGTTTTTTCAGTTCTAATTCAAAGACAGGAAAAGATCCATGTCCCAGCTTTTCATTCAGAAGTTCCTTCTTACTAAGCATGTAAGAATAAGTCAGTCTTTTGGCCTTAGGGAAGGCAAAGTACTTTGCTTGGTCTACCATTTCAAAAGTTAATCTCATCCAAAAATGCTATCACAGACACACTCGGAATGATGTTTGTCCAAATTTCTGATCACACTATTGCTCGGCCAAACTGTTGCATAAAATTAATCATTGCAATTACTTTCAAAAAATAATTTTTGAAACACAATAAATAGTGATTTTTTAAATTATTTTTGCACTGCTCTGCTTATTATCCCAGTCAAATTTTGGGTCTTTGTTAACTATTTTGTAATTCTAATATATTAAAATAAACCTGTGGTTCTATAAAATCTATATAAGTTTATCCACACAGAATAGTGTGATCACCTTCTATGATAATATATTTTTGGTTAGAAGGTTATTACATAATTGGTTAGAAAATAGCTCTTGCATAATTACACAATCTTTTTTAAAAATAAGTTTTTATGTTTTAATTAGAGTTACATACAATATTATATTAGTTTTAAGTATACAACATAGCACTTAGACATTTATATAACTAGGAACTGATTGTTCCAATAAATTGAGTACCTTCTGACACCATATATTCTCATTAAATATCATTGACTGTATTCTTCATGATGTACTCTACAGCCGCATGACTATTTTCTATCTACCAATTTGTACTTCTTAATCCCTTCCCATTTTTCATGGATTCCCCCAACACCCTTCAATCTGGAAACCCTCAAAATGTTTTTGTATCTATGAATTTGTTTCTATTTTGTGTTAGTTTATTTTGCTCTTTAGAGTCTGCATGTAAGTAAATCATATGGCATTTATCTTTCTCTGACTTATTCCACTCAGCACAACAGTCTCCAGGCTTATTCATGTTGTTGCAAATGGTAAGATTTCATTCTTCTTTTTATGGCTAAGTACTTCTTTATTCATTCATACCTTCATGGACAACCACTTGCCTCCATATCTTGGCTAGTGTAAATAATGCCGCAATGAACATATATATTCACATATCTTTTTGAAGTAGTGTTTTGGGTTTGTTTGGGTAAACACCCAAAAGTGGGATTACTGGGTCCTTCTTTGTCTCTTGTTATACCCTTTGTTTTAAAGTCTGTTTTGTCTAGTATAAGTATTGCCACCCTAGATTTTTTTGTTTGTTTCCATTTTCATGAAATATCTTTTTATCTTTTTTGATCTCTTTACTTTCAGTCTTTTTGTTTTATTTGATCTGAAGTGAGTCTCTTGTGGGCAGCCTATGTAAGGGTCTTGTTTTCTTATCCATTCAACCACCCTATCTTTTGATTGGAACATTTAATTCACTTACATTTAGAATACTTGATATATATGTAGTTATTGCCATTCTATTATTCATATGCTTGATCTTTTTTTATTCTTCTTAAAGATATCCCTCTGACATTTCTTATAATATTGGTTTGGTGTTAATGAACTTCTGCTATTTTTTTCTCTGGGAAGCTCTTTATCCGTCCTTTTATTCTAAATAATAGCTTTGCTGGGTAGAATAATCTTGGTTGTAGGTCCTTGCTTATCATCACTTTTAATATTTTGTGCCAATCACTTCTGGCCTGCAAAGTTTATATTGAGAAATCAGCTGAGAGTCAAATGAGAGTTCCTTTGTAGGTAACTAATTGCATTTCTCTTGCTGCTTTTAAGATTCTGTCTTTGTCTATAGCATTTGGCATTTTAATTATGATGTGTCTTGGTACGGGCCTGATGACATCATCTTTTTGGGACTCTTCATACTTCCCGGACTTATATGTTTATTCACCAGGTTAGAGAAGTTTTCTGTCATTATATTTTTAAATATGTTTTCAAGTCTTTGTCTCTCTTTTTATTCTGAAATCCCAATAAAGAAAAGTTGGTATGCTTGATGGTGTCACAGAGCCCCATTAGAGTATACTTTTTATGGGTTATTTTACTTTCCTGTTCTGATTGGTTGTTTT
The DNA here is from genome assembly GCA_030015415.1 of Cynopterus sphinx. Taxonomy (NCBI): domain Eukaryota; kingdom Metazoa; phylum Chordata; class Mammalia; order Chiroptera; family Pteropodidae; genus Cynopterus; species Cynopterus sphinx. The sequence goes on along the minus strand of CM057388.1, from coordinate 73,417,122 downwards.
CCGCTATTGCACAACCACTGATTTGAACCTCTGCATCATCAATAATTTAATGTGTTTCTTATTTAAATTATTGTATTCTTCATTTCTGACTGGTTCTTTTGTATGTTTTCTATCTCTCTTCTTTTTTAGCTATCTTTTAGATAAATTTCTCAATGTCATCATTGATTACATTTTTAAACTGCTTTGAACTCAGCATCTGGTAGATAGTTTGTCTCTATTTTTAGTTATTTTTCTGAAGTTTTGTTTGTTCGTTCATGTGGTACAGCTTTTTTTAATTTATTTTTATTTTTTTAAGATGACATTGGTTAACTAAATCCAATAAGTTTCACATGTACACTTTAACTGTAAGGCATGTGTGTGTGTGTGTGCATGTGTGTGTGTGTCTGTACACACACACACACACACACACACACACATGCCTTACACAGTGTATTCACCTCCCATAATTAGATTCCTTATTATCACAACATATTTGACTTCCTTTAGTCCATCTACATTACCCCTATCCCCTCTACTCTACACTCAGAAAACCACTAGTCCATAGTTCATGTCCATGTGTCTCGGTTTGTTTCCCCTGTTTATTTGTTGCTTTTAAGTTTATGTCACACATATGAGTGATATAATGTGTTTTTCAACTTTTCTCTCTGGCTTATTTTGCTTAGCATGATTATCTCAAGGTCTATCCGTGCTGTCACAAATGGCCAAATTTCATCTCTTCTTATGTCTGAGTAATATGCCATTGTAAATATGTACTACAGCTTCTTTAGCTGATCGTCTATCACAGGACACTTTGGTTGCTTCCATGTCCTTGCCTTTGTGAAAATGTTGCTATGAACATTGGTGTGCAAATATCTTTTAGGATATGGGTTTTCAAGACTTTGAGGAAAATACCCTGTAGAGAGATTGCTGAATTATATAGATCAATTTTTAGTTTTTTTTGGGAATCCACACTTTTCCACAGTGGCTTTACCAATTTTCAGGCCTATCAGCAGTGTGTTAGGGTTGTTTTTTCTCCACATCCTCTCCAAAATTTGTTATTACTTGTTCTGTTGATTATAGCTATTCTAACAGGTGTGAGATGATATCTCATTGTGGTTTTGATTTGCATTTCTCTAATAGCTAGTGATGTTGAGAATCTTTTCATCTATTTGTCAGTAATTTGTAGGTCCTTTAGGCAGAAATATCTGTTCAGGTTCACTGCCCATTTTTTGATTGAATCATTTGTGTTTGTTTTGGCTGTTATTCAGTTGTATGAGTGCTTTGTATATTTTACATATTATGCTGTTATTGGAGTCATTGTATGCAAATATGTTTTTCCATTCGAATGGTCGTCTCTTTACCTTATTGAAGATTTCTTCTGCTCAGCAAAAGCTTTTTAGTTTTATATAGTCCCATTCATTTTTTTTTTTTTTTTTGCTTTTACTTCCCTTGCTTTTGAGGTCAAATTCATAAAATTCTTTTTAAGTCCAAGGTTTGTGATTTTAGTGTCTATGTTTTCTTCAAAGTAATTTATTATTTCAGATCTTATATTCAGGTTCATAAATCCTTTTGAGTTAATTTTGGTGTATGACAATAGACAATAGTCTAGTTTCATTGTTTTGCAGGTGGCCTTCCAGTAATCCCAGCACCATTGATTGAAGAGGCTTTATTTTCTGCACTGTATTTTTTTGGCTTTGTGTTCAAAAATTATTTGCTCATATGAATATAGGTTTACTTCTGGACTCTCTATTCTGTTCTTCTAGTCCATGTAGCTGTTTTTCTGCCAATACCATGCTGTTTTGATTACTTTCGCTTTGTAGTATAATTTGAAGTTGGGCAGAGTGATGCCTCCAGCCTTGTTCTTTTTTCTCAGGATGGCTTTGTCAATTCAGGGTCTTTTGTGTGTCCATACAAATCTGATGTGTTTTTTTTCTTTTTATTTCATTAAAAATGCTGATGGAGTTTTGACAGTGATTGCATTAAATCTTTATAATTCCTTAGGTAATTAGTTCATTTGAACTATGTTGATTCTTCTAATCAAAGAGCACGAAATATCTATTTCTTTTTATCTTCTTCATTTTCTTTTAATAGTGTCTTATAGTTTTCATTTTATAGGTCCTTCATATGTTTTGTTAGATTTCTTTCTAGGAATTTTATTTTTGTTACAATTACTAAAGGAATTATTTTTTCTACTTCTTTTTCTGACAATTCATTATTAGATTATAGGAATACTGTGGATTTTTGAACAATTATTCTGTAACCAGAAAATTTTCTTTATTTTTTTATTGTTTGTAAGAGTGTTCCTGTGGAGTCTTTAGTGTTTTTTATTTAGAGAATCATGTCCTCCACAATAGTGGCAGTATGACTTCTTTGTTTCCTATTTGGATACATTTTATATCTTTCTCTTGCCTGAATGCACTTGGTAGGACCTCCAATTTTATATCGAATACTAGTAATGATAGTGGAAAGCATTGCCTTGTTCCTGATCTTAGAGGGAAGGTTTTTAGTTTCTTCACAAGTATACTGTTGGCTGAGGGTTTGTCATATAGAGCCTTTATTATATTAAGGTATCTATATTGATATTGTTAAGTGTTTTTATCATAAATGGATGCTGTAAATTGTAGAAAGCTTTTTCAGCATCTATTGATGTGATCATATGATTCTTATTTTTTAATTGTTTATGTAGTGTATAACATTAATTGATTTGCTAAAGTTGAACCATCCCTCTGCCTCTGGAATGAAGACAATCTGATCACAGTGTAAATTTTTCTTAATATGTTACTGTATTCAGTTTGCTAATATCTTATTTAGGATTTTTGCATCAGTGTTCCTGAGACATTGTGGTCTGTAGCGTTTTTCCTTCCTTCCTTCCTTCCTTCCTTCCTTCCTTCCTTCCTTCCTTCCTTCCTTCCTTCCTTCCTCTTTCTTTCCTTCTTTCTTTCTTTCTTTCTTTCTTTCTTTCTTTCTTTCTTTCTTTCTTTCTTTCTTTCTTTCTTTCTTTCTTTCTTTCTTTCTTTCTTTCTTTCTTTCTTTCTTTCTTTCTTATCTTTACCAGGTTTTGGTATCATAAAATGAATTGTAAAATATTGCTGTTCTTCAATTTTTTTTGAAGAGTTTGAAAATAGGTATTAAATCTTCTTTGAATGTTTGTAAGAATTCTGGTGAAGCCATCTAGTCCTGAATTTTGACTTTTTGGTAGCTTTTTGATGATTGTTTCAATTTCCATTCTTCTTATCAGTATATTTATTTTCACATTCTTGATTCTGTCTAGGAAGGTTGTAACTTTCTAAGTACTTCTCCATTTCTTATAGGTTTTTACATTTGGTGTTATATACTTTTTCATAGTATTCTTGTATAATTCTTTGTATCTCTGTGGTGTCTGTCATAATTTAGCTTCTTTCATCCCTAATGTTGTTTATTGTGTGCTTTCTGTTTTCTTTAGTGTGTCTAGCCAGATATTTCTCAATTTTATTAACCTTCTAAAAGTACCTACTCTTCATTACAATTTTTGTCTATTATTTTTGTATGTTTGTTTTTTTGTTTTCAATTTCATTTATTTCTGCTCTAATTTTGATTAGTTCTTTCTTTCTTCTGATTTCAGGCTTAATTTTTTTTCCTTTTCTTGATTTTAAAAATGAAGCATTAGGTCTTTTATTTGGGCTCATTCTTGCTTTTGGAGATAGTCCTGCAATGATATGAACTTTCTTCTTATGACAGTTTTTGCCATGTCCCAAAAGTTTTGTTATGTTGTACTATCATTATCATTCCTTTCTATGTATCTCTTGAGCTCTCCTTTTATTTATTTCCTGACCCAGTTATTCTTAAGTAGCGTGTTGTTTAATCTTCATGTATTTGTGGTTCTTCCTGCTTTTGTGTTGATCTCTTGTGTCAAAGCATTATGATCAGAGAATATGGTTGGTATGATTTTAATCCTCTTATATTTATTGAGGCTATCTCTGTGTATCAGTAGGTGGTCTATCCTTGAGAATGTTCCATGTGCACTAGAGAAAAATGTATAAGAAGTGTTTTGGGATGGAAGGCTCTGTAAATGTCAGTTATGTTCATTTGGTCTAATATGTCATTTAAGGAAGTGATTTTCTTATTGATTTTCTGTTTGGATGATCTGTCTACATCTGACAGTGGGGTATTTAGGTCCCCTACTACAAGAGCGTTATTGTCTGTCTCTTTAGTTCTGTTAGCAATTGCTTTACATATTTTGGGGCTTCCTGTTTGGGAGCAAAAATATTACTAAGTGTTAAGTCTTTCTGGTGCATAATTCCCTTTATTTTTATGAAGTGTCTCTGAATATCTTTTATTACCTTTTTTTTAAATTTTGAAGTCTATTTCATCCATCAGATATTAGTACCACTACTCCTGCTTTTCTCTGATTGCCTTTTGATTGAAATATAATTTTCCTCCTTTTCACTTTGGGTCTATATTTGCCTTTGGAACTGAGATATGTCTCCTGGAGGCAGTATATGGTTGAGTTTTGTTTTTTGATTCAATCTGCAAATCTGTACCTTTTTATTGGTGAGTTCAGTCCATTTACATTTATAGTGATTATTTAAATATAAGGTCTTCTTAAAGCCTGTTTATCTTTTGCTTTTTGGTAGCTCTAAGTTTCCATTCCTTCCTGTCCTTGTGTTTCTGTTCTCTGTACACATTTGGCTTTGTGTTTTTTCCCTCTTGTCCTTCTTCTTTTATGTTATATACTTCAGTTTTGAATCTTTAATGTGTGGTTACCATTGTGAATATGTAAAGGATAGTGTGTGCGTGTGTGTGTGTGTGTGTGTATGTATGTATTCATCCATTTTCTTCTGACTGTGTTTTATTTCCATTCCCCTTTTTTAATTTGGATCTTTGAATCCTCCCCTTTTTAGTTATAATTGTCTCAGTTTGTCCTTATCCATGCTTAATATTCATTACTGTCTTGCAATAACAAACTTCTTATCGTTCAAGCTTATAATGTCATATTCTTAATAAGGTTTGTGCTCCTCTGTTTCTATCTGCTTGCTTGTCACCTTATTTCTAGCTATGTGGTTTTTATGTCATTTTATTGTAGGTGAGCTTACAGCTTTCCATTGTTTCCCATAGTGTAGTTCTCATAGTGGAGAAATCCCTCAATGTTTGTATGTCTGGAATAATTTTATTTCTTTTTCATATCTAAATAAGAGCTTAGCTGGATACATTATTCTTGGTTGGTAGTTCTTTTTATTTAATAGTTTCAATATTTGATTCCACTCCTTTCTCACCTGTATGGTTTGTGCTGAGAATTCTGACATTATTCTAATGGCTTTTCCTTTGTAGGTTACCGTCCTCTTTCTCCTGGCTGTCCTGAAAATTATGTCTTTGTCTTTGATTTTTGATAATTTTGTCTCGGAGAAGGCCTTTTGAGTTGAGATAATTGGCTGTTCTGTTGAATTCTTGAATTCTAAGCTCCAGATCAGTGCTTAGATTTGGGAAATTCTCATCAACTATTTGTCTAAAATGCTATGTAACCCCTGTTCCTTTTCTTCCCCTTTGAGAATGCCCATTTTTTTTATGTTTCTTTTCCTGATGGTATTAGCTAGTTCTTGTATATATCTTTCATTATTTTCCATCCTTTGGTTTCTCTCTTTTTCCTTTTCATTTATTTCTAGATTTCTGTCTTCAAATCACTGATTCTTTCCTGTAACCCAAGCATTATTTTTCATATTTCATCTATTTCAGTGTTTTCTTCATCTTTATACATTCTAGTCGGTTCTTTTTGATGGTTTTATTCTCCTTGTTAAAAATACTTATTCAGCTTATTCAGTTTTTTTTAATCCCTAAAATTGTTAATATAAATTATTTTGGATCTCTTTGAATTTTTTTCAAAAGTATCATCCGGAATTTTCTGTCATTTAAGTCTCATATTTTAATGTCTTTAAGCTTATTTTCTGGAAATTTTTTTCTTTCTCTCTAACAGGCCTCGTCACCTTGATTGTTCATGGTGTTTAATCAACTATTTCTCTGCTTGGACATTAATGGAAGTATATTCTGCTCTTTTTTTTTCCAGAAAGATTTATTATATAAAGGTCTGTCTTTAGCCTGTTGCAAAGAAGGTATTTTTCTTTTGGTTTCCAGTAGGTGCTATCTAAGGACTCTTGGATCCCTGTTTTTTATAAAGTCTTTGAGGATGTGCTGGTTTAGGGATGGAAGATGTGGTTCTGCCTCATGATTTGGAATTGCAGTGGAGAGTGATCAGCTGTTGCTTCTCTGCCTTCTCTGCTTGTCTGCTTTCCGCCCTGATCCCTGTGCACTGCCACCCATGAAGCTCACCGATCTCCCAGGCTGGACTGTTCTAGGAACTACCACATCTTCTCCCCACACTATCCTGCAGGCTTCAAGAGTTAGCTTCTTTATTTCTCCCATTCTACCTCCTGATTCTCATGATTTTGACCTGTAGTAGCTCATATTCATAGATTTCTTGCTCAGGCATTTCCGTGTGTAGGCTGGGTGTTTTTTGTTTAGTTTTAGATGTTCAGCTTATTGTTGTTTCAAGGGAGAGATCTGGGGACATCTTTCAGTCCATCGCTTTTCTGGCAGCATGCTAGACATGTTGCCTTGTCTTTCCATTTTGTCTACCTTCCTGTGTTTATTTATATGCATTAAGTCAACTATTACATCTTCTTGTCTTGGTAGAATGGTTTCATGCAGTAGGTGTCCTCTGGGGTGAATGGTGCAATTTCCCTGATTACCTGAGCTGGGTACTCCAGGTCTGTCCATTTTGTGAGTTGTGTGTCCTCTCCTATTGTAGTTGAGTTTTCTTCACAGTTTGCATATCAATAATAAGTAATGACCCTTAGACACATTGGTTGTGTGGATTGGCTATGACTACAATGGAGGAGCTGTAGTGCAGGGATTGGTCCTATGGAGTCACTTTAGCAGGGCTCTGGGGACTGCCTAGTCTTCTTTTTGAATGTGTCATTTGTGGAGGTGGTTGGATGGTGCTCTGATGTGTTCTGATGCTGGTTACCAGGTGTATTGGGTCTGGGGCTTCTATGGAGGGTCTCTGTTGCAAGCTAAATTTAGCTGCTGCTTATGCCATGATATGAGCTACAAAGTGATCTGCAGATTGTTGCCACTTGTGCTGGGCTTAGACATTCCTGGTAAAAGCTAAGTTGTGCTATTGCCGGGCTTGGGGCTGCTTAACAAAAGGTATAGGGCACACCAAGGCAAGACTTTTCTTTTTGAGGGTTTGTGAATCTTTATTTTTATTTATTTTATATTTTGTTGTTTTGGTTGGGTGTTTCTGCCACTTTGTCTTCCAAAATGGCTGTTTCTATTCTCTGCTTTATCCAATCTACTGTTGATTGACTCTAATGTATTCTTTATTTCAGTTTTTAAAAATTTTTTATCTTACTTTTTTTATATATATTTTCTTTCTCTATTTTTACGTTTCTTATGCCTTTGTTAAAGGTTTCACTGCATCAAGTATCCTTAAAATCAGTGTTTTGAATTCTGCATCTGGTAGATTGTTTGTCCCCATTTTGTTTAGTTATTTTTCTGGAGCTTTGTTCTTTTCCCTCATTTGGGACATGTTTCTTTGTCTCCTCATTTTGGCTGCTTCCCTGCATTTGTTTCTATGGAGTAAGTGGAACCATAAGTCTCTCAGTCTTAGTTAAGTGGACTTATGTAATAATTGTCCTGTGGACCCCAGTAGCTCAGTATCCTCGGACACCTGAGTGGGTTTGCTGATTTGTTTTGTGTGTGTGTGTGTGTGTGTGTGTGTGTGTGTGTGTGTGTGTGTGTGTGTGGACTGTGTGAGCTCTGTTGTTGTATGTGAGCTTTGGTTGCTATATACATGTCAATAGCAGGGATTAACCCTCAGGCTGATTGTTTGTGAGGATTAGCTGTGTGTATTGTGCAGGAGCTGTTGTGCTGGTCTCTGATGCCTGCCCAGTCTGCCCTTTGGTGTATCATTTCTGGAGGTAGCTGAGGGGTGCTCTGAAGTGGTCTGAAGCTAGCCACTGTGTGTTTTGTTTCTGGGGCCTCTTCAGAGGGGCTTTATTGTTCGCAGAGGTAAGCCACTGCCTGTGCTCTGCTTAGAACCATGAGTGTGAGAAACAACGTATTCTGCAGATAGTTGCCACTGGTGCTGTGTTTGGAGGTATCTGGGAGAGGTTAAAATGCAAACTGAGGCTGGCTGCTGCTACTGTCAATCTTGGGGCTGCTTAGTAAGTGGTACGTACGGGGCATGCTTACACCTGATGCTGCTTTTTGGAGGAGATGTGAACCTTTAATGGATATTAGAAAAGTTTGCAGCATGAGCCAGGACAAGCTTTTTGTATGATAAAAGCTTTGGAACTGGCTTCCCTGGGCCCTCAAGTTGGGTGAGGTTCCTTTTCAGGGAGTCACCAGGGCCAGGTAAATGGTCTTATCTAGGTTGATGGAGATTCAGATATGTAACCCACCTGAGCCTGCAAGCTAGGTAGATGGAAGGCTCAAAAATAAACAAACAAACAAACAAAATGGCTTCTGTGAATATTTCTGTTTTGGGTAGAGCTGCACTTCCTTTTCTTGCCCTAAAGCCAGACCATTCAGTTCTCCACATTTGTCCCTGGCAACTTTTGAGCTGCTGCTCCAGCACTGGAACTCAGATACATTGAGTCCATCAGAAACTAAGTTCATTTGCAGACTCTTTAAAAGGAACACCAGATCCTTTAATCACCCTTTGTCTCACTCACTGACAAACTCTGCTATTTCTCATAACATGAAGTTTTGGGGATTTTTCTTCCTGGCACTGGAACCCTGGGCTGAGAATTCTGGTATGGGGCTGGGACACCTTGCTCCTCAGAGGGGGCATCCATAGATAAGATATCCCTTCCAATTTTCTAGTCTCTGCCCCTCATACTAGTTTCCATGTGGATTCTTCCATATATCCTTAGTTATAGGATTTCTCTTCATTTGGTCTTCAGGCAATTCACAATGATGATTGTTCTGTAGTTTAGTTGTAATTTTGAAGTGATCATGAGAAGATGCAAGCACAGCATTTAACTACTTCATCATCTTGACTGGAAACACACCGTAATTTCTTAACAGCTAGGAAATTATAAAAATTATTTGTTTGAATGTTCTCTGTTGACCTACAGATAGGAACAATTCAGGATTAGAAAGCAGTAGTTGTGATTGACACTAATAATGAATGTAATGCACATAGGCTATAACAAGTGTTGTTAAACACATTTTTGCAACAAAATCATTTTTTCAAAAAGTAAATGAAGAAGTTCCAGTCATATTACAGGCTAAGTAAAACCACAGTTTGCCTCCTCCCAGGACCCATTAAATTACAACCAAATTATAAAATAAACAACTTGGAGAACCACCTGAATTTTACATGATTGTAACATGAATATCTGAGGATATAACGAAAAAGCCACATCAAAACCAGTGGGAGGGGCAGATATGCAAAGCAGGCAGGTCGAGGCCCTGTGCATGACACTTGAGCACAGGGAGAGAAAGTGTGGCTGCAGAGGGCCCCTTTAATGAATGAAGGGCCTTATCCCTGCACAGGGGCCTTGCAGCCCAGAGTTCCAGTCCTGGGAAGATAAGCTACTACAAAATCTGACTGTAAAAATCTCTGGGGATTCTGGCCATCTGGGTGAGACAGAAGGAGCTTGAAAACTCAGATACTCCCATTAAAAAGCCCATGCACAGACTCACTCACTCACAGAAAATCACCCTAGGTGCCAGTGGAGGGCCAGCTGCTTTGGAAATGCAAGAAGAATATAAGGAAATACTAAGTTGCATGGCTCAGGAAGAAGGGATAGAGGGACAGTCAACATTGCTCCTTTGCCAGGCCTCTCTTTGGGACAATCTAAAGATGGGAGCCATATTGCCTGGGTCGAACCCACCCCCAGCATGGCCAATTCTAAAGGTGTATTGGTCTGATGAGATCATCCCACTCCATCCTGTGTCTCCCTGGGACCCCACTCCACCCAACCTTCAAATTGCCTGCTGTGAGTCATTGCCAGGCTGATAGCCCCAAAATTCACCCTTCCAGGGCTGTGAACTCATGGGCAGGCAGCAGCTTTCAGCTCATACCACCTTTGTGCATCCAATACATTATGAGGGATACTTGGCAACAAGCCACTGATGCCAGCCTGTACTGCAGTGTCTTTTGTGTTGATAACGGGGGTCTATGGGCCAAGGTGGACAGTGGCTGGTCTTGCTGTGATTTGTGACTTTTATAGGAGCCTATGAGCTCAACTCTTACAGAAATCTACATTAGCCTGATGGAATCATCTCACTCCATCCTGTGTCTCCCGGAGACCCTGTACCACTCAACCCACAAATTGCCTACAGCCTACTCATTGTCTGGCAGCCTTGCTCTGCCAGTGCTTTCTCTGGGCTGTGAAGTCAACAACATAAAACAATTCTCAAGTCACATTTTGGCACACAACCAGTGCATCCAGAAAGAGAATTTGATGGCTGGCCACAGGTCCTACCGCAAGCTATAGTACATTTTGAAGAGATCTCTGGTGTCTGGGACTTGAGACAGGCAGCAGCTGGCCTTGCTGCAATTTGAGACTTTTATAGGAAGCTGCAGATATAATACTGGAACAAAACCTGATTCTGCACTTTATGCTGGTGACACCCTGGATCCCTGCCCTATCTAACTCCCATACCAACTAAAGGCTCTTTCTGCTGCAGACACTTAGAGGCAACTGGCAGACAGCTTTAGATCTTGAGGGGCCCTGGTCCTTTTTCTGAGCCACCATAGGCTTGGTACTGGGTGTAACTGACCTCAGCTTGTAGTATAGTCTCTCACATTTGTCTCCAGACCCAATACTGGCAGCAGCCATGTGTGGATTGCTTTGTAGCTCCTATCAGGTAATCTCAAACAATCAATAGCAGTGGCTGACCTGGGCCTACAAAGGAGCCCCTCCCAAGGGGTCCCAGAACCAAAACACCTAGAGATGTGTCAGACCACAACAGAGCACAGCCTGAATAGTCCCCTAAGCAGAACACTCAAAGGATCATATTGACAGGTACATAAGAGTGCTGGGGCAGATCCCACTTTGAGGAGTCAGCCCACATATAGCAGCTCATACCCTGTGGCTGTGGCAAATCACCACAGCCAGTCATCCCAAGAGTCAGTCCATGTACTGACATGCTAAAAGCATTTAAGGCTTAGCTACAACAAGATAAAATGCACAACTCACAAAAGGAAACTTCCCAGAGCCCTTGATGCAGGTGATCAGGAGACTGTATCATTTGGCCACAAATGGAACTTACTACATAAGGCCATCTGCGAAAGGCTGGGGGATATAACAAATCTTCCTAATACATAGAAACAAACAGAGATGCAACTGAAATTAAAAATCAAGGAAACATACCACAAATTAAACAATGCAAGAAAACCCAAAATTTAAAACAAAACAAAACACTAAAGGAAATAAAGGAAAGCAACCTACCAGAGGAAGAGTTTAACACACTAGTTATAAGGATGTTAAATGAACTTATGAGTATAAATAATTTTAGTGAGGACTTCAACAGAAAGATAGTAAGCACAAAAAAGATACAGAAACTATAAAAAGTCAACAATTAAGAATAAAATAACTTGAAAAATCTACTAGAAGGGGTCAGCAGTAAATTAGATGCATAGGATCAAATCAGTTAGCTGGAAGACAAGATAGTAGAAAACACCCAATCGAAAGAGCAATAAGAACAAATTAAAAATAATGAGGACAATTTGAGACCTCTGAGATAACATCAAATGTACCAACATTCATATCATAATGATACCAGAAGGAGAAGAGAGACAACAAGGGATTACGAAAATACTTCAAATAATAATAAAACAACAACAACAACAACAACAATAACAACAACAACAGCAACAGCAACAACGAAAACTTCTTTACCTGGCAAAGAAAATAGACATACACATTCAGGACATTGAGAGAGTTACAAACAAGATGATCCCAAACAGACCCACACAAAGACATTTCATTAGTAATATGTCAAAGGTTAAAGACAAAGAGAAAAATCTTAAAAGCAGCAAGAGAAAGGCAACTAGTGTCTTAAAAAGGTATCCCCATAAGAATGTCAGCTTATTTCTCAACAAAAACTTTATAGGCCAGAAAGAATTGCCATGAAATATTTAAAGTCATGAAAAACAGGAACCTACAACCAAGACTAGTCTACACAGCAAGGCTATCAATTAAAACTGAAGGTGAGATAAAGAGCTTCTCATACAGGGAAAAGCCAAAATAATTCATTCTCAACAAGCCAGAATTACAAGAAATGTTAAGGAGACTTCTGTAAAAAGAAGAAAGAAAAACAATAACTATTAATAATAAAATGGCAATAACTGGGAACTTACAAATAATTACTTTAAATGTAAATGAAATAAATGCTCTAATAAAAAATGTAGGGTAACTGAAGGTATAAAAAAGACATACATATTCTATCTATAAGAGACCCACTTCACGTCAGATAACACACAGAGACTGAAAAAAAAGAGATGAATAAAAGATATTTATGCAAGTGGGGAAAAAAGCTGAAGAATCAATACTTACATCAAACAAATTTTTTTAAACAATGCATATAGCAAGAGAAAAAGGGCATTACTTGAAGACAAAGGGATAAGTAAAATAAGAGAACATTACTCTAGTGAATGTAGGTGCACCGAACATAGGAGGACCTATGAATATAAAGCAATTATCAACCTACATAAAGGGAGAGAATGACAGTAATGGATTCGCAGTAGGAGACTTTAACACCTCATTGACACCAATGGACATATTTTCCAGACAGAAAATGAACAAAAAAACAGTAGCCTTAAATGACACACTAGAGCAGTTGGATTTAATATTTTCAGAGTGTTTCACCCCAAAGCAGCAGAATATATGTTATTCTCAAGGGCACATGGAACTTTATCTAGGATAGACCACAGGTTAGGCCACAAAAAAGTATGAATAAACTTAAGAAGATTGAAATTATGTCAAGTGTATTTTCTGACAACAATGGCATGGAACTAGAACTCAATTACAGGAGAAAAAACTGGAAATATACAACAGCATAGAAGCTAAACAATATGCTACTAAACAATGAGTAGGTTAACAATGAGACCGAGGCAGAAATAAAGTCACCTAGAGACAAATTAAAATGAAAACAAAATAACTCAAAATCTATGAAACACAGAGAAAGCAGTGTTAAGAGGGAAATTCATAGCAATAGAGGCCTACCTCAAGAAACAAGAAAAAATTCAAATAAATAATCTAACTTTATGCTTAAAAGAACTAGAAAAAAACAGGAAGCAACACCCAGACATAGTAGAAGGAAGGACATAATAAAAATCAGAGACAAAATAAATGAAATAGAGTCTAGAAAAACAGTAGAAAAATAATCAGTGAAAATAAGAGCTGGCTCCTTGAAAAGATTAGCAAATTGATAAAACTTTAACCATACTCATCAAGGAAAAAAAAGAGAAGACATAAATAATTAAAAATAGAGATTAAAAAAGAGAACTATGGACTTCACAGAAATACAAAAGATTATTAAATATTACAAGCAATTTTATGCCAATGATTGGGCAATCTAAAAGAAATGGATACATTCGTAGAAAAGCACAATTTCTCAAGTCTGAATCAAGAAGAATCAGAAAAGCTGAGCCAACCAATTACCACCAATAAAATCAAATCAGTAATCAAAAAACTTGCAAAAAACAAAAGTCCTGGACCAGAGGTTTTCATAGGTAAATTTTACCAAATCTTAAAAAAATAAAAAATTAAAACCGTTTTTTCTCAAGCTGTTTTAAAACCCTCAAGAGCAGGGTAGGTTTGGTACAAGGCCACAAATACACTGATTCCAAAACCGGACAAAAGACATTACAGAAATAGAAAATGATAGGCCAATATGCTTGGAATATTGATGTAAATTTTCTCAACAAAATATCAGCAAACTGAGTTCAACAATATATTTAAAATATCGTACACAATGATAAAATTGAGTTTATCCATGGGATGTAAGGTTCATTTAATATCCCAAACCTGTGATGTTAGAAACATGGCAGACTGAAAGACATCTCCAGATCTCTCCCCTTAAAACAACAAACTAAACATATAAAACACAACAACAAGAACAACAACAACAAACCACCCAAACTGCACACCAATAAGTCTGAGCATAGGATCTGTGCATAAGAGCTACCACAGGTATTAATGCCAGTTGTCAGGTGGTGGACTGGGAGAAACAAAGAAGTTGCCTTTTGCAACCAGAGCTCCATGTAGGAGGAGGGGGAGGGGAGAAGGTGGGTTGAGTTCCCTGAATAGCACTGCTTTAGAGAGCTGTGAGCTCCATGAGGCTGGCAGCAGGTCCCAACCATCAGGGCAGAAAGCAGAGAAGTGGGGAGAGCAGAGAAACATAGACAATAAAGAAATAACAGTTGATTTTTACCAGCCACAGATACAAAACTGAGGCTGAGCAACAATCCCTATCTCCCAACCAAGAGGGACCTTCACCCCATATTCTCTGAGAACTAACACTGCAGATCCCCAGGGGAATCTCAGCAAATACTACTGAAACTGTCACTAATACTGACAGAGAAGGAGACTGAGTAGAGAGCGTGATTAAACATCTATAAGGGGAAAAAAAGGTATTATTAAGGATCTATATACATCAGGGATCCAAGACTCTTAGACAATACCAACTGGAAATTTAAAAAAAATTACTTCTTTACAACAGACTAGAGTGACCTTTGCATAATAAATCTTTCTGGAAAAAGAAAATAAAAGAAAAAGGAAGGAAGGAAGGAAGGAAGGAAGGAAGGAAGGAAGGAAGGAAGGAAGGAAGATGGAAGGAAGGAAGGAAGGAAGGAAGGAAAGGAGAAAGGGAGGGGGGAAGGAGGGAGGAAAAAAAAGAAAGAAAGAAAGAAAGAAAGAAAGAAAGAAAGAAAGAAAGAAAGAAAGAAAGAAAGAAAGAAAAAGTAGACTATGCTCTATTAATGCCAAGATGGAAAAACAGTCCATTAAACACCATGAAAAACAGAGGGACAAGGCAACTGAGAAAGAAAGAGAAAAATTTTCAGAAAATAAGCCTACAGATATAGAAATGTGCAACTTAAACGACAGAGAATTCAGGATGGCAATTCTGAAAAAAAACTCAATGAGATCCAAAACAAATCAGATAAACAATTTCAGGAATTGGAAAGAAAACAAAAACTAGATGAGCAGAATGAGTTCTTTATCAAGGAGATTGAAAGCCCTCAAAAGAACCAAATAAAACTTCTGGAGATAAGACTACACTGCAAAAAGTGAAAAGTAAAATAGCAACCTTGGGAATTAGAATCAACTAAATGGAGGTAAGGGTCAGTGACACCGAAGGAAGATATCCAGAAATCATAAGGAAGAAGAGAGGAACCAAAAAAGGAGAGGAAATGTAAGAATAATGGGCATTCTCCAAGATGAGGAAAAGAAGCAAGAACTTGAAAACATTTTCAGATAAAGAGTTGACAAGAATTTCCCAAATCTAAGGAATGAGCTGCAGCTTGGAATTCAAGAAGTCAACAGAACACCCAATTATCTCAACCCAAAAAGGCCTTCTCTAAGACACATTGTTTTAAAATTATCAAAAATCAAAGACAAAGACATAACTTTCAGGGAAGCCAGGAAAAAGAAGATGGTAACCTATGAAGGAAAACCCATTATATTATTGTCAGACTTCTCAGCCAAAACCTTACAAGTGGGAAAGGGATGGAATCAAATATAGAAACTATTAAATAAAAGAAATTACCAGGCAAGAATAATGTACCCAGATAAGTTTTACTTTAGATATGAAGGAGAATTAAAATCCTTGACAAACAAAAATTGAGGAAATTAGCCAGTATGATGCCTGCATTACAGGAATACTAAAAGGGGTGAGCTTGCATAAGACAAGATGACAAAAAAATATATATTATTAGGAGTAGGATGGCTAGTATACTGATAGAGGCAGAGCAGAGCAAACTTTACTAAGAAGAGGGTACAAGCTTAAACAATAAGAAAAGATTTGTTATAGCAAGATAGTAATGAATGTTCAACATACATAGGAACGAATTGAGACAATGATGATTGAAAAAGAGAGGATTCAAAGGTCCAAACTCACAAAGGGCAATGAAGATAAGGCAACACACACACGCACACATATAAATATACATACATACATACATACATACATACATACATACATGCATATCTGTATACACACACACACACACACACTATCCCTTACATATTCATAATGGTAACCACACCCCAAATAATTAAACTGAGGTATAAAACAAAACAAGAAGAACCAGAGAGGAAAACCACAAAAGCCAATAAAAATTTTAAAAAATGGAAATACAAGGATACAAGGACAAAGAAGCCATGGAAACACTGAACTACCAGAAAGCAAAAGATAAAATGGCTTTAAGAAAACTCGTATTTCAAAAATCGCCCTAAATTTAAAAGGAATTAATTCATCAATAAAAAGCACAGAATAGCTGATTGCCTCAAAACACAAAACTCAACTGTATACAGGAGACACATCTGCCTCCAAGAGACACATTTCAGCTCCAAAAAAATATATAAGTTCAAAGTGAAAGGGTGGAAAATGATATCTCAAGCAAATTACATTCAGAAAAATGTGGGAAAAGTATTAATATTGGATGAAATTGATATCAAAATAAAAAAGGTAAAGAAAGATACTGAGGTACACTTTACAATGATAAAGGGAATCATGCACCAAGAAGACATAACACTTGTTAATTTCTATGCTATCAATCAGGGAGCCCCAAAATATATAAAGCAATTAATAGCAGAACTAAAGGGAGAAACAGACCAAAACACTATTGTAGTAGGGGACCTAAATGCCCCACTGTCAAATATGGACAGATCATCCAAACAGAAAATCAATAAGGAAATAACATCTGACACATTAGTCCAACTGCACATAATTGACATTTACAGAGCCTTCCATGCCAAAAGAGCTGCTTCTCTAGTGCACATGGAACATTCTGAAGGATTGGTCACATACTGTGACACAGAGATATCTCAACAAATATAAGACAGCTGAAATCATACCAACCATATTCTCTTATCATAATGCTATGAAACTAGAGAGCAACTGAAAAAAGAAATTAGGAAGAACCTCAAATACATGGAGAGTAAACAACATGGTACTGAAGAATAACTGGACAGAGAAGAAATAAAAAGACAGATCAAGAGATACATAGAAAGGAATAATAATGATAGTAAAACATATCAAAATTTTTGGGACATGGCAAAAACAGTCATAACAGGAAAGTTCATATCATTACAGGCCTATCTCCAAAAACAAGAACGAGCCCAAATAATCAACCTAATGTGTCATCTTAAAACCTAGAAGGAAGAACAAATGAAGCCTAAAGGCAGCAGAAGGAAAAATATAATCCAAATTGGAGTAGAAATATATGAAATTGAAAACAATAAAAATAATTAAAAATGAATGGAACAAAGAGCTGGTTCTATGAGCAGGTTAATAAATTTGATAAATATCTGCTAGACTTACTGAAGAAAAAGGGGAAAGGACACAAATAAACAAAATCAGGAATAAAAGAGGGGAAATTATGACAGACACCACAGAGATACAAAGGATCATACAAGAACACTATGAAAAATAAAATAACACTAAATTTAATAATGTACAAGAAATGGACCTGTACTTAGAAAAATACAACTTTTCTAGACTGAATCAAAAAAAAAAAACTGAAAAATCTAAATAGACCAACGAGCAGTATGAAAATTGAAACAATTATCAAAAATCCACCAATAAGTAAAACTCCAGGACCAGATAGCTTCACCACTGAATTCTACCAAATATTCAAAGGAGATTTAAAACTTGTTCTCCTCAAACTTTTCCAAAATATCTAAGAGGAGGCAATACTTCTCAACTCTTTTTATGAGCTCAATATTACCCTGATATCAAAACCAGGTAAAGATCACACACACACACACACACACACACACACACACACACACACACACACTACTATTACTGCTACTACTACTACTACTACTACTACTACTACTACTACTACTACTACTACAGACCGATTTCTCTCATGAAGACAGATGCAAAAATCTTAAATAAGATGCTAGTGAACTGAATACAGCAACATATTAATAAAAAATTTTACACCACAATCAATTGGGCTTAATCCCAGGGGTACAGGGATGATTCAACATATGCAAATCAAGTAATGTGATATACCATATAAACACATTCAAAACTAAGAATCATATGATTATATCAATAGGTGCAGAAAAAACCTTCAACAAGATACAGCATCCATTTATGATCAAAACACTTTTAATAAAACTAGTATAGAAGAAAAGTACTTTAACATAACAAAGGCCATATCTGACAAACATTCTGCCAACATTATACTTAATGGTGAAAAACTAAAATCTTTCCCTCTAAGATCAGGAACAAGTTAAGATTGTCCTCTATTGCCACTCTTATCCAATATAACATTGGTGGTCCTAACAAGTGCAATCAGGAAAAAGAAAGATATAAAAGGCATCCAAATAAGAAACGAAGTCAAACTATCACTATTTGTGGATGACATGATTGTCTATATAGGAAACCCTAAAGACTCCACAAGAACACTACTAGAAACAAAAAGCAGATACAGTAAGTTTCTGGATATAAAATCAACTTTCATAGAAATTAAAATCAAGGACCTTGGACTTAAAGAGATTTTATGAATTTGACCTCAAAATCAAGGGAAGTAAAACCTAAAGTAAAGGAATGGATTACATCAAACTAAATAGCTTCTGCTCATCAAAATAAATCGTCAACAAGGTAAAGAGACAACCATTCGAATGGGAAAATATATCTGCAAGCAACGCCTCTGATGACAGCCTATATCTAAAATATACAAAGAACTCATACAACTCAATAACAACAACAACAACAACAGCAACAACAACGACAATGACAATAACAACAACAACAAATGAATGATCCTATCAAAAAACAGGAGAGGGCCTGAACAAACACTTCTCCCTAGAGGACATACAAATGGCCAACAAATATTTGAAAAGATGCTCAGCATCATTAGCTATTAGGGAAATGCAAATCAAAACCACAATGAGATACCATCTCACACCTGTTAGATTAGTTATAATTAACAGAACAAGTAATAACAAATGTTGGAGAGGATGCAGAGAAAAAGGAAACCTCATCCATTGCTGATGGATTTGCAAATTGGTTCTGCCACTGTGGGAAATAGTAAGGAGGTTCCTCAAAAAAAAAAAAAAAAAAACACAAAGAATTTATCTACCATATGATTCAGCAAACCCTCTACTGGGTATTTACCCCAAAGTCTTAAATACCCATACCCGAAAAGATATTTGCACACCAATGTTCATAGCAGCATTAGTCACAGTGGCCAGGACATGGAATCATCCAAAGTGTCCTATGATAGATGACTGAATAAAGAAGCTGTGGTTCACATATACAATGGGATATTACTCAATCATAAGAAGAGATGAAATACTGCCATTTGTGACCACATCGTTGGACCTCAAGATAATTGTGCTAAGCGAAATAAGTCAGCCAGGAAAGATTGAAGGTCATATGATGTCACTTATATGTGGTATATAAATCTAAAAGCAACAAATGAACAGGACAAACAGAGACTCATGGATATGGACTATAGACTATAGGTTGCCAGATGGTAGGGGGAGGGAGAAGGGGAGGGAGATGTTGTAAAGTGGGGCAAATATGTGGTGACAGAAAGAAATCTAACTATGGGAGGTTAACACACAGTGTAAATATATACGTATGCCTTACTGTTAAAGTGTACAGCTAAAATTAATTGGATTTCATTAATCAATTTCACCATAACATAACATAACATCACATCACATCACATCACATCACAACACAACACAACACAACACAACACAACATAACATAACATAATATAACGTAACATAAATAAAATAATAAAAAAGAGATCATGCTTTGTTTGTAAAGTCTTTAAGTTCCTTAAATATGGCCTTTCATCCTAGATTTTCTCACTGCTGCTAACTGAGTAAAACAACGTGGCTTTGAATTCCCATTTTTCTCCCAGCTACTGATTTTCTATCTAAAAGGGATAATCAATAAAACTCACTTCCTCAGGTGCTGAGTTCATCATATTTCCTGCAGAGGAAATAATTTGGAAAAAGGCCATAGAAGTAAAAACTCCAACTTGAAAATGCCGTAGATTAAATGTAAATAAGTCAAAGTGCTGGGAAAAACCAATCTGTACTCTGATTTGTCCATTTTTAGTTTGATAAAGGTGAAATAGCAAAACTGTTAGTAGATACAACAAATGATAACTTCTAATTGAAAGAAATTTCTTATTGTAGTTAAACTTAAGCAGCTACTATTTAGATTTCTCATAAATAACTATATATTTAAACACCTTTTCCAAATGTAAAACCTTCATT
Source organism: Cynopterus sphinx (assembly GCA_030015415.1). NCBI lineage: Eukaryota > Metazoa > Chordata > Mammalia > Chiroptera > Pteropodidae > Cynopterus > Cynopterus sphinx. The sequence continues at coordinate 73,396,675 of CM057388.1, read as the reverse complement.
TTTCTTTTAGAAAAAGAGATTGTGGTTAGAGTGAGGAGAGGCAGATAGAGAAAAGTCATGAGACTGTGGGTAAATTAGATAATACTATGCTTTTAGAATATAATTTTGGTCACTTTCTCACAGCCTGGTAGCTATTAAGTAAGCCTATTGAAGACTCAGATAATTGCTAAAACCTTTTATAAACAAATTCAGCATTGACAAAACATAGCCTAAACCATTTCTGTTTCTGAAACATTATAAAATGAGGGAAACCATTTTTCTTTGGACCTTGCTGGAATGGCACTTAAAACCTTTAGACCTAGGGCCATCTCTGCCCTCACTCTGAGATCTAGTGTTACTTTATCAGTTCTGCGAATGGGATACTTCTTATTAAAATGAAGAAGTAACACCCTACCTGACTCCAGGCTCTGAGTACAGGGTTTGCGTAAACCACATTATAAGCCTGGGCCCCAAATGGCATATAATGCCAGCTCCCTTTAACTGGTCTCACTGCCTACAGGATAAAGTCCTGACTCCATGTATACAAGGCCCTTCAATGATCTATCTGTGTACCACTCCAGCTATGACTTTTGACACCTCCTCACACTCATCCTTAACTCTAGTTAATTCTCCAAACATGTAATACAGTCTCATCCCTCTGTGCTTTCAGAAAGACAGGTTCCTCTGCCTGACTTCCTCCCCTGACTTCCCCCATTTAACTAATTCCAGCTTATCTTTTGATGTCAACTCAGGTTTCGATTCTTTCAGAAATATTTCTTTATTATACTAATAACAATATATAATATTTGAGTAAGATAATTGCTCATGCTGTCTGTCTCTCCCTCTGGGTTATGGGTTTCTTGAGGACAGAAACTAACTTACACCACTAACACTCAGCACGGTGGTCCTAACTCATAATAAACACTTCAGAAACACAGGGTAGTAATATTTATAAGAGGGATACATTCATGAAGCTTTTGCTGTAGGCTGCATATACTGGAAATATTTTATGCTGGCTTATCTTCCTCAACACAATTACTAAATGTTGGAGTATCTTAAAATTTGGTCCTAGCCCCTCTCCCTTCTTCTCCCTGTTTTCTCTCTTCCTGTTTTTCTATCTCTCTCTCTTTCTTTCTCTCTCTCTCTCTCCCTCCCTCCCTCCCTCTCTCTCTCCATCCTTCTCTCTTTCCCCTCCTTCCCTCCCTCTTGCTCATTAAACTAACTACCAAATTTATATCTCCAGTTCAGATCTTCTCTTAATTCCAAAGCTCTATATTTATTTGTATGGCTCAATGACTCTTAAAACCTCTTGTGTCTGAAAGTGAACAAGTGATCTTTCCCTTCTAAATGTGGTTCCCTCCAGTGTTCTTTATATTTCAATGAATGATACCCCTATCCAACCAACTAAGAAAGTCAGATATTTTAGAGTGATCTTACATCAAAATATTAATTATAAAAATATTATTAAAATGTTAATAGTCAACTTTTTTAGCTTGAGCATTATAACCTGGGAACAAAATTTCTCAGCTCTGTCACACCACCTACCATATTGCTGATTTCTCCTTAATAGCCTTTTTCCAGCTACAAATTTACATTGATTTCCATGACAGTTGATGAATAGTTGAGTCATGCTAGACTGTAATCTACAGAAAAGCAGGAGCCTGTGTCCAGTTTTTCTCATTGGTTCTTGGCTCCCACAACCCCCTTGCTCCTACCTATTCTCATCCCTCACTGTAAGAGAGACTGTTAGCATCATAAAAAGGTATCAAAATTATTTTACCAGAGATGAACAGTAATGCAAGAAAGAGGGTTATGAACAAAGAAGTTCAATTTAAAATATTTAATAATTGTAGAAATTTGAAAGCAACTTAAATGTCTAACAGTAGAGAAATTGTTAATTACAGCATGGTACATAAATTCATGCAGAAAGAATGGATACTATTTCTCTCTATTCAGAGATACAGAATACAAACAAAGATGCTGCCCAAGCAGTACCACCTACATTTCCTAATAGTAATAGTGAATCAAAAAAAAGTTAATAGACTTTGGAGTCAAAGAGACCTTGGTTCAAACTCTAATTCTACCAGTCTTGGATAGGTAAATAGAAGTCTATCCTGAATAAAGTTTGTCTAAAGCAGTGGTTTTCAAACTGGTCCTTGAAGCAGCAACAGCAGCATCATCAGGAAACATGTTAGAAATTCAAGTTTTCAAGTCTCAACTCAGACCTACTGAATCAGAATCTATGGAAACAAGGCTTGGCATTCTGTTTTAACCAGCCCTCCAGATGAGTATCATGCTTGTTCAAGTACGAGACCGAAATTCAAGTCACAACTGTTTAACCCGTGTCCCATTTTGATTATTTTGGTCTCCAACCACAAGGTGGCAACCTTTGTCTAAAGTTCTATGAATTGACCAATAGTTAAAACAGGTAGATTTGGTCTTGTCACCTAGCTGTCCAAAAGGCAGCAAGTAGTAATGTGATCTAGAAATGTGGGAGAGAAGTGAGAGATGAAAGAGGAAGAAAAGAGATGGAATGAGAAATATGGCTAGAGGGGGCTTTATCTCTGCTTTGAACTCAACAAGTTAGCTAGGTTAAGGAAGTAGGTGTGGTAGTATTGGTATCAGTTTGTTTACCATCTAATAATTCAGCTCATTATAAAATAAAATAATGTACATGAATGTTGGAGCATTTATAGGCAACCAATTTCATCTGTGCTTTTCATCCTTGTAATCCCTAGATACCACCCAAAGGCGAGCACCAACCGATACCAGCAAATAAATACACTCTTCCTACTCTTGTTCTCTAATCATGATTTCTTTCTCCAATTCTCTTTCCATCATTGATTTCCCTCTTTTAAGACCTTTCCACAGTTCTCCCTGGAAACTTGTTGCAAAGCCGAGCAAGCTCAGCCCATGGAAATATACAGAAAATTGTTATTAGCTCTCTTTAGTGATTCTTCCTTAATTGAGTCCTGGTACTCCCCTAAAGATTCTACTTTCCATGTATCTCACTCTGATAAAATCTATTAATTTTCTTATTCCTCATAAATTATATGGTTTGACAAAGAGCATAGAGGGTGGAAATGCCCCAAAAAAGAAGTCTCAAAGCAGAATAAAATTGTCTCATCTCCAGCAATGGGATCCATATAGACATAACTGAGAACCTTGGCTTCTTAGTTCTGTTGAATGTCTCAATTCCATTTCACTTCAGCCACTGTAAACTATGACAACACAGTGAATGTTTTCAATCTTGAGAAAATCTACATTGGAAATCTTTTTTGACTCATTAATTTTTTTCTTCTTTTCTGACTTTCGTAGGATAGAAGGAATTTCCTTCATCTAGTTTAAAAGTTATACATTCTAATTTTGTTCTTATTGTGGTTTCTCTTAAAATCCATGTTTATTTAATATGATTAATTTATCAATATCTATTTTTTTCCTCTTAACTATATAAGTATTTGAAAATGTTCTTATGTCTTTTGGGTCCCAACACATTTTTCTCATCATTCTGGTAAAGTTTAAAAAACTGAGTTCTGAGTTACTCAATGGATGTGCTTTTCTTTTTTTCTGCTCAATATTTTAAAATCCTTTATATCAGCAATAAACTATATAATGTTATTTAATAACTCATACTTCCAATATATTTTGCAGCATCTCTTTTTTTTTTTCTCTTTTCATTTGAGGACCTCCTCCAAAATTGTCTTTAACTTCGATCTTTGTTTGGCAAACCTTCTGAGACATTGTATGTTCCAGAATATTTTTATTAGTCTACTACATTTAAATGAAAAAATAGCTGAATATAAAATTACACGTTCATTGTCCTTTTAAACATTATAGGTCCAATCCTTTAAAAATGTTACTCAACTATCTTTTTATATTTAAATTTGCTAATAAGTCTGTTATCAATTTAATTCTTTCCTCTGTAGAGTATTTAATTTTTCTATCTGGAAGTTTTGAGAAGTCTTTGATATTATTAAATTCAATTATTAACAAAATTAAAAGGAGAAACAGACCAAAACATTATCATAGCAGTGGACCTAAGTACCCCACTGTTGGATATGTACAGTTCATCCAAACAGAAAATCAATAAGGAAACAATATTTATAAATGATACAAGTCCAACTGGACATAATTTACATTTGCATAGCCTTTCATCCCAAAACAGCTGTTTATATATTCTTCTCTAGTGTAGAAGGAACGTTCTCTAGGATTGATGACATACTGGGACACAGAGATAGCCTCAATAAAAATTAGAGGGTTGAAATTATACCAAAAATATTCTCTGATCACAATGCTTTGAAAAACTAGAGATCAACAGCAAAAGGAAAGCAGAAAGAACCACAAATACATGGAAATTAAACAACAAGCTACTGAAGAATAACTGGGGCAGAAAAGAAATAAAAAGAGAGGTAAAGAGATACACAAAAATAAATGATAATGATAGTACAGGTTATCAAAAGTTTTGGGACATGGCAAAAGCAGTCATAAGAGGAAAGTTCATATTAAACAGGCCTCTCTCCAAAAACAAGAACAAGCTCAATTCAACAACCTAATGCTTCATTTTAAAAAACTGGAAAAGGATGAATAAATGAAGCCTAAAGTCAGCAGAAAGAAAGAAATAATCAAAAGTAGAGCAGAAATAAATAAAATTGATAACAAATGAAAAAAATAATAGAAAAAAATAAATGCAACAAAGTGCTGGTTCTTTGAGAAGGATATTAAAATTGGGAAATCTCTGTTTAGATTCACTAAATAAAAAAGAGAAAAGACACAATAAACAAAATCATGGATTAAAAAGGCTAAATTATGACAGATACCACAGAAATACAAAAGATCATACCAGAATACTATGAAAAAGTATATAACATCAAATGTGAAAAATTGATAAATACTTATAAAAATCAAACTTCCTAGACAGAATCAAGAAGAACTGAGAAATATAAATATACCAATATGCAGTATGGAAATTGAAACAGTCATCAAAAACCTTCTAAAAAGTTAAAGTCCAGGACCAGATGGTTTCATCAATGAATTCTATCAAGCATTCAAAGACTTAATACCTAGTCTCCTCAAACTCTTCCAAAAAATTGAAGAGGGGGCAATCCTTCCAACTCATTTTATGAGGCCAATATTACATTGATACCAAAGCCTGGTAAAGATAACACAAAAAAAGAGACTGCACAGACCAATATCTCTCAAGAACACCAATGCAAAAGTCCTAAATAAGATGCTAGTTAACAGAATATAGCAACATATTTTAAAGATTATACACAATGATCAAATGGGCTTTATCCGAGGAGCACAGGGATGGTTCACTATTTGCAAATCAATTGATGTGATACACTTCATAAACAAATATAAAAAGTAAAAATAACATAATCATACCAATAGATGTAGAAATAACTTTCATCAAAATACAGTATCCATTTATGATCAAAACACTTAACAAAATCACTATAGAAGGAAAATTCTTTAACATAATAAAAGCCATTTATGAAAAACTCTCAGAAAACATTGTACATAGTGATGAAAAAATAAAAACCATCCCTCTAAGATCAGGAACATGACAAAGCTATCTACTATTGCCACTGTTATTTAGTATAACACTGGAGGTTCTAGCAAGTGCAATCAGGCAAAAGAAAGATATAAGATGCATCTAAATAGAAAACAAAGAAGTCAAACTGTCACTATTCGTGGATGAAATGATCCTCTATTTAGGAAACACTAAAGACTTCACAAGAACACTTCTAGAAACAATAAGCAAATACAGTAAATATTCTGGATACAAAATTGACGTTCAAAAATCCATAGCATTCTTATACTCTAATAATAAAATGTCAGAAACAGAAGTAGAAAAATTAATTCCTTTTACAATTGCAACAAAAAGAATAAAATCCCTAGGAACAATTTCAGTGAAATATGTGAAGGACTTATATAATGAAAACTATAATACCCTATAGAAATCAAAAAAGATACAAAGAAATAGAAAGATATTCTCTGTTCTTGGATGGATGAATAAATATATCTAAAAAGACCTCATTGCCTAAAACATTGTTCAGATTTGTTGTAATCCCCATCAAAATTCCATCAGCATTTTTAAAGAAATAGAGCAAATAATCTTCAGATTTGCATGGAAGCACAAAAGTTTCCAAATTGGCAAAGGCATCCTGAGAAAAAAGAACAAGGCTGGAGGCATCACTGCCAGACTTTAAATTATACTCCAAAGCAACAATCATCAAAATACCATGGCATTGGCATAAAAAAAAAAAAAAAAAAAAAAAAAAAAAAAAACAGACACGCAGACCAGTGTAACAGAATCGAGAGTCGAAAGGTAAACCTATATTCATATGGGCAAATAATTTTTGACAAAAAAGCCAAAAAATTACCATGGAGAAAGGAAAATATCTTCAATAAATGGTGCTAGGAAAACTGGAAAGCTACCTGCAAAAGAAAGAATCTAGACTGTTTTCTATCATCACACACCAAATTGACTCAAAATGAATTAAGGACCTGATTTTAAGACATGAAATAATAAATTGCATAAAAGAAAACATAGGAACTAAACTCAAATCCTTGGAATTAAAGAGGATTTTATAAATTCAGCTTCAAAAGCAAGTAAGTAAAAGCTAAAACAAATGAATTGTACTATATCAAATGAAAAAGCTTCTTCACAGCAAGTGAAACCATCACAAAGATAAAGAGACAGTCATCTTTATGGGATAATATACTTGCAAGCAAAGCCTTCGATAAGAGCCTAATATCAAAAATATAGAAAGAACCCATGCAACTCTATAACATCAACAAAAAACAAACAAATGATCTAATAAAAATATAGGCAGGAGATCTCTAGAGATTCTTCTTCCTAGAGGGTATACAAATTGCCAATAAATATATGCAAAGATGCTCAACATTGTTAGCTAATAGGGAAATGCTAATCAACACCAAAATGAGATACCATCTCACACCTGTTAGAATAGCTATAGTCAACAGGACATGTAACAACTGTAAAAGAGGATGTGGAGAAATAGGAACCCTCATACACTGCTGGTCGTACTGCACATTGGTACAGCCACTAAGAAAAAACAGTATGGAATTTCCTCAAAAAAACTAAGAATTGATCTACTATATGATCCAGTAATTCCTCTACTGGAAATTTATCCCAAAGACTTGAAAATTCACATCTGAAAAAGATATTTGCACAGCGATGTTCATGGCAGCATTATTCACCGTGGCCAGGACATGGAAGCAATTGAAGTGTACTAAGATAGAAGATTGGCTAAAGAAGCTGTGTCACATATGTAAAATGGAATATTACTCAGCCATACGAAGAGATGAAATACTGCTAATTCCAACAACATGGATGGACTTTGAGGTAATCATGACAAGCAAAATAAACCATATAGAAAAAGTTGAAAATCACATGATATCACTTATATGTGGTTTATAAGCCTAAAAGCAACAAATTGAAAGATATAAATCATGTGATCTTATCAATAGGTGCAGAAAAATCAATTGACAAAATCCAGCATCTACTTATGTTAAAATCTCTTACCAAAGTATGAATAGAGGACACATACCTGAATATAATAAAGGATGTACATGACAAACCTACAGCTAACACCATACTCAATGGAGAAAGGCTAAAATCATTTTTCTTAACATAAGGAACAAGACAAGAATGCCTACTTTCACCACATCTATTTAACATTGTATTGAAAGTCCAAGCTACAGCAAAGAGGTAAGAAAGAGAAATAAAAGGCATCCAAATTGAAAAGAAAGAAGTGAAACTGTCATTATTTGCAGATGACATGATATTATATAGAGAAAACCTAAAGATTCCAGCAAAAAAAATCTTAAAACTGACAAATAAATTCAGTAAAGTAGCAGGTTACAAAACTGATTTTCAGAAATTGGTTGAACTTTTATACACCGATAATTATGAACTATTAAAAATAAAGTTAAGCAAACAATCACATTTACCTTTGCATCAAAAACAATAAAATAGCTATAAATCAAATTAAACAAGGATGTAAAGTTCTGTTCTCAGAAAATTATAAGTCACTGAAGAAATTGAAGAAGATAAAAATAAATATTAATATATATCTTATGGATAGGAAGAATCAACATAGCTAAAATGGCCATACTCCTCAAAGAAATCTATTGATTCAATGTAATCCCTATCAAAATACCAAAGGCATTTTTCAGAGAACTACAGAAAATAATCCAAAAATTTATATGGAACCATAAAGCCACAGCAATCTTGAGAAAGAACAAAGTTGGAGGTTTTACTCTACCTGGTATGAGACTATACTACAAGGCTATATTAATCAAAATAGCATGATACTAGCATAAAAACAAACATATCAATCAGTGGGACAGAATAGAGAGGAAAGGAATAAATCCCCACCAATACTGCCATAATCTATAACAAAGAAGAGAGGAATATACAATGAAGTAAAGACAGTCTCTTCAACAAATATGTTGAGAAAACTGGACAGATACATTCAAAGAAATGAAATTGGACCACTTTCATACACCATATCATATATAATAAACTCAAAATGCTTTAAAGACTTAAATGTAAGACCTGAAACCATAGAACTTCTAGAAGAAAACAAAGGCAATAAACTGTAATTTTTTCTGATATATTTCCTAAGATAAGGGGGAAAAAAAGTATAAACAAATGGGGCTACCTCAAACGAAAAAGGTTTTGTATAGCAAACAATCAACAAAATGAAAAAAAAAAACAACTGAATGGGAGAGGATATTTGCCTATGATACATCTAACAAGGCAGTAATATCCAAACTGTATAAAGAACTCATACAACTCAACAACAACAATCCAATTAAACAACAAGCAGAAGATCTGAATAGGTATATCTCCAAAGAGAAAATACAGATGGTCAACAGACACATGAACAGATGTTCAAGGTCATTAATCATCAGAGAAAAACAAATTAAAACCACGATGAGATATCACCTCAGACCTATCAGATTAGCTATCATCAATAAATAGAAAAAACAAGTGTTGGCGAGGAAGTGGAGAAAAAGGTGCCCTTGTACCTTTGGTGGGACTGCAAAATGGGTCAGCCACCATTGAAAAGAGCATGGAGGTTCCTCAAAAAATAAAAAAAAAAAAATAGAACTCTCTCATGAACCAGCAATCACACTTCTGGGTATTTATCCAAAGAAATCTAAAACACTAATTCGAAGAGATATATACACCCAAGATGTGCAGCAACCTAATTGCCCATCAATAGATGATTGGATAAAGAAGAGGTGTTACATATATACAGTGGCAAGTTACTCAGCCATAAAAAAAATGAAATCTTTCCATTTGCAATGTCATGGATGGACCTAGAGGGTATTATGTTCAGTTAAATAAGTCAGATAAATCAAATACAATGTGATTTATGCTACATGCGGAATCTAAGGAACAAAATAAACAAACAAATGAAAGGAAAACAGACTGACAGATACAGAGAACAAACTGGAGGTTGCCAGAGAGAAGGAAGGTTAGGGGATTGGATGAAAAACGTGAAGGAATAAAGAAATACAAATTAGTAGCTACAAAACGGTCATAGAGATGTACACTACAGCACATGAAATGTAGTTAATATTGTATGGCTGTGTGTTGTGTCAGATGGGTGCTAGAGTACTCAGAAAGTAAAGTTCACTTTATGTCATATAAATGTCTAACCATTGTCCTATATACCTAAAACTAGTATAAAATAATAAAAAAATAATAAAGTAAAAACATGTTTACTTTGAACTACAGTATTTAGAGCAACAAAAATGAAAAATGACATTTCTGGTTGAAGAAGGAACAAATGGTGTGTATGGAGCCCTGCCAGCTCTCTTTAACCACTCTGCCAACTTTTATACTAAAACCAGTTCTAAGACTTTTTCTCATATGACATATAAAGTTTAGAAAATATTTGCTAAAAGCACAAGGCCATGTGTGATGTAAAAGATCTTTAAATGGTACAATATTTGACTTGCAAAGGACTGTGTGTACACTTCTAATAGAATCTGCACCATCTTTTAAACGACATTGATATGTGATGAGAAAATCAGTGGGGGATAGGCTAAGAAGATAGAGTCAGCTGGAAAACCAGACTTGAACCTTAATGTGGCTTTACTTGAACTGGACTTTTGATTTTTAGCTAGGTCTACCTCTCAAAATAATCTAAGTAAGTTTCTTATAGAAGATAAGCTTCTTACACTTTTGTATTTAATAATTTTCTTCTGTGGATTTTGACAATTAGCACAGAGTAATACGTCATAATAAAGATTCCTATGAATTATAGGGAAGATCACTCCTGGTGAAATGAATAGATCATTTTAGCTATATACTAGATTTATATGTTGCAATTTAGTTACTATAATTTTCCTTTTGAAAAAAAAATTCAAGAGTTATATCTTGGATTTCAGAAAATGTCTTCTAATTCACTGTCTTTAGTTTGAAATTTTTTCTTTTATTATTATCCATTGTAAATACTGATTGCTATATAGTTGGATTGTTTTATCAATAGCCCTGGTACTTAAATATATTACAGAAAATGAGGAAACAGAAGCTGAGAAAGTAAAATGTTTTACCTTGACTGTGACAAGTTAGAGCACTCTCCCTATCATAATAGAGAACAGGGCTTTTCTAGATACTGCAATTGGGATCTCTTCAATAAATATTTCCTTCCAGGATAAGAATTTAAACTTTTGCCTTTGATTTGACATTGTCTATCATTCTCTCAAGTTTAATATCCAAATGCTAAACTTTGAGCTTTTCTAAGGATCCTCTGAACAGTATGAGGGTTGAATTGATTCTGTCTTTCTCTAATGAAAGCACTTCCAATTCATTTCATTGATTCAGTATTTATTGACCTACTTATTGCTGGACTCTTGCGTAGCTCTAAGCTTTCTAGGTGGAGGTTATAAGTACTTGGAATATACATTTAAGTTTTGGCCATAGTTTTACTTAACAAAACATATATCAAATACTAATGCTGCTGTTGGGAGACAGAACTAACACTTGCTATATAGGCTCACTGTTATATCAGAAATTCTTTTTATGGAGCTGTATTTAAGCACATTGTATCTGAGATTGTTAATGCATAATTTAGGGGAAAAATGTTATGTAGAAGAAAGAGCATGGGCTTTGGAGTAAACAAACATGGTCTCGAGTCTCAGCTTCATCACTTAATAGTTATATCCTCTTAAGCAATTTATCCTCTCAGGTTTAATTTTCTGTAACATCATTTTCATTCTTTCCTCAGCCACCCTTCTTTACACACACATGCATATATGCATGCACATACACGATAACTTATGTAAAATAAAATAAAACAGACAAATTAAGCTTACAAATTAAAATCTCAATATACTTACTAGAACCCAATTAAGAATACAAAAAAACCTATGCTATGGTGCTCAGTATGTGCCAGTAATATAAGCCTATGCATAGCAAGATATTTTAAAGTAACGACTCTAATAAGATTATTACATCATTGCCATCATACTGTTGGTTGGAAATAAACTTAATACTTATGACTTAAAAGGAATGGCTTGAAGATGAAAATGATTGTTTTTTCCTAGATGCAGTTTCAAAACAGAGTTAATTGTCAAGCCTCAGAAAGTGCATATTATTATATATTTATTTATTTTCTTACTATTGATATAGAATGTTGCATTTTAATAAAAAGCTGATAATAGAAAACAAAAGTAACATGGAATTTTATTCTGGAAATTTAGAACTTCTTTTAGTATTCGATTTATACTGTTTTTCATCTTGTTGTTCAGGTTGTCCTTCTTGGATGGTTGGTTTGCTATGAGTGAAAGTCCTATACTGGTAATAGAAAAATTACAGTCTGTTGTCTTCTCTGCAATTTCAAATTTATGAATGTGAGGCTGTGTAGAGCTTTAATTTAAAAACAACTTATTCCTTTGAAATTTGTGTGGCTATCCTGTAAAATAGAAAAGTTTGTTAAACTGAGTCATAATTGAATCTTAAAGGGATTGTTGTTTTAGCATTTGGGTCCCATTTAGGATGCAACATTAAATAAAATTATTTTTAACAAAACAATTATTTGTCATAATCTTCCACTAGAATAAGAGCATATGTAAAGTAAAGGAATACTAATAATCACAAAGATCTTGGCTTTTGTCCTTCATTAAAGAACTTTCAAAGCAGCACAATCATCTCTGGACAGCCATTTTGTTTTAAAATAATATTTTTTACTTTTCAGTTATAGATGCCATGCAATATTATATTAGTTTTAGGTGTACAACATAGTGATTAGACATATATAAAACTCATGAAGTGATCACCCCAATAAATCTGGTATCTATCTGACACCATAGATAGTTAATAGAATAGTATTGACTATATTCCTTATGCTACACTTTATATCTCCAAGATTATTTTGTAACTAACAATTTGAACTTTTTAATTCTTTTTCTCTTTTTCGCCAACTCCACAAACACCCTTCCCATCTGGCAACCATCAAACGTTTTCTATATCTATGAGTTTGTTTCTGTTTTATTTGTTTATTTTGTCCTTTAGATTCCACATGTACATGAAATCATATGGCATTTATCTTTAACTGACTCCACTCAGCACAGTGTTCTCAAGGTCCATCAAGAAATATCATTTTCCATTCCTTTACTCTTAGTCTGTCTGTGTCGTTTAGACTGAAGTGTATCTATTCTAGGCAGCATATGTAAGGATCTCATTTTCTTATCCATTCAGACACCCTATCTTTTGACTGGAGCACTCAGTCCTTCCCATTCAAAGCAATTGTTGATAACTAGATAGTTATTGTCATTCTTTATTCATTTTTGATACCTATTTATTTCTTCTTCTTAAAGAAATCTCTCTGATTTCCTGTAATGTTGGGTGGTGGTGGTAAATTCCTTTAGACTTTACTTGTCTGGGAAACTCTTTATCTGTACTTTGATTCTAAATGATTAGTGTTGGATAGAGTACTCTTTGTTATAGGCCCTTGTTTTTTATCACTTTGAATATTTTGTTCCAGTGCCTTCTGGCCTGCAAAATTTCTATTGAGAAATTGGTTGACAGTCTAATGGGAGCTCTCTCATTTGCAACTAACTGCCTTTCTCTTGCTGCTTTTAAGATTCTTTGTATTTAAACTTTGGCATTTTAATTGTGATGTATCTTGGTGTTGGCCTCTTTGGTTTCATCGTGTTTGTAATTCTGAGTTTCATGGGCTTGTACGTCTATTTCCTTCAATAGGTTAAGGAAGTTTTCTGTCAATATTTCTTCAAATAGGTTTTCAATTTCTTGTTCTCTCTTCTCCTTCTGCTACTCCTAAGATGTGAGTATTATTATGCTTGATGTCTCAGAGGCCCCTTAAATTATTCTCATTTTTTTGAATTCTTTTTTCTCATTGCTGTCTGATTGGGGGTACTCTTCTACTCCACCTTCTAAATTGCTAATTGGGTCTTCTGCTTCTTCCAATTTTTTGATTCCCTCTAATGTACTCTTCTTCATCTCAGATATTATAGTCTTCATTTCTGACTGGTTTCCTTTTATGTTTTCTATCTCCATTTTTATGTGTTATTTATCTTTGTTAAAGTTCTGTCTGAGTCCATCTACCTTTCCCCTAAATTCATTGAGCATAAATAACCAGTGGTTTGAACCCTGCATCTGGTAGATTGCTTGTCCCTATTTTGTTGAGCTATTTTTTCTGGAGCTTTGTTCTGTTCTTTCATGTGGTACATGTTTTTTTGTCTCCCCATCTTGACTGCCTCCCTGTATTTGTTTCTACATATTAGGTAGTGCTTCTAAGTCTCCTGGTCTTAATAGTGGCTTTATATAGTACGTGTTTGTGTGGGGCCCAGTAGGACAGTCTTCACTAGTCACCTCAGTGAGATACTCAAGGTATATCTTGTCTATGAATTCTGTGTGACCTTTTATTTGCTGTTTGCACATCAGTGGAAAGTATTGGCCTTTGGGCTGATTGGTTGTGAGTATTTGTTGGTGAGGGGCTGACCCTATGAAGCAGGGTCCACTTTAGCAGGATTATGGTGCCTGCTCAGTCTGCCCTTCAGGTATGTCCTTTCTAATGCAGCCCTGTTGGTGCTCTGGCTCTGGCACTGAACAAAGTAGGCAACTGGGTATTCTGGTGTAAGGGCCTCCTAAGAGGGGCCCAGCTGTAAGCTAAGTTTAGCTGCAGCTTTTACATTTCCAGAGACACCCCTTAAGAGTCACCAAGAAATTTTCAGATGGCTAACACCTATGCTGTGCATATAAGTACCTCAAGATGCCAAACCAGGAACCGGGCCAGCTGCCACTAGTGCCAGGCTAAAGGCTGCTCAGCAAGAGGTATGGGGCATGCTGAAGCCAGATGCTGCTTATTTGGATTTTATGAGTCTTTGAGAGATTTTAGAAAAGTCTGCTGGATGAGCCAAAACACGCCATTTGTATGGAATAATCCAATGGATGCAGTTTGGGTGGGCCTGCATGTTGGGAAAGGTGAAGTTAGGGAATCACCTGAACATAATGACCTGTGTTAATCAGGTTGATGGAGACTCAAATATGGTGGCCACACTTGGAGAGGAAGGCTCAGAAAAGTAACAATGACCTCGGCCAACACTTCTGTAGGGAGAAAACCATCCCTCTAGCCATCGCCCTAATGCCCAACAACTCAGTGCCTCCATGTATGTCCCTAACAGTCTTCAAGCAGCTGTTTCATCACTGGAGCTCAGAGTAAGTGACTCTGTAACCAAGTCTGTGTGGAACCTTTAAGAGGAACCTCTGCAACTCTCTTTGCCCTCTATTTCACTCAGCTACAATCTCTGATGGTTTCACAGCTAGAGGTTGTGGGAACTTCTCTTCCTGGCACTGGAACCCTGGGTTGGGGAGCCCAATGTGAAGTTTGGACTCGTTGCTCCTCCAGAGAAGAGGAGGGGCTCTACAGTTAAGATACCCCTCCTGATTCTTGACTGCCACATATGGTTGTTGAATAGCACCATTTTGCATCTCTGTCCCAGTTGCAGGTTATTTATCTCTGTCCTAGTTCCATCTTATTTATGTCCCCAGTTGTAGGACTTCAGTTCAGCCAAACCTCAGGTGACTTCCAGTGATGGCTGTTCTGTAGTTTTATTATAATTTTGGTGTGGTCACAAGAGGAGGACATAGCATCTACTTTCTATGGCATTTTGACTTGTCTTCTGAGCCATTTTTTTAATGCAGGAAATTATTATTGGTTAAGGTATAATAGTAGAGGAGAAATTGAAGAAAATTACATTTGAAGTAATGAAATAACAAAGCATTTTAAAAATTAATTCTATAATAGCTTATATGTATTTCCAGATAATATCTTATAATTTTCAGATGCTTTTCAAAAAATAGATCAATCTATTGTCAGTACAGTGTATATATAAAGCTACCCTATATAACAATTAATCACAAGTAATACAGGAATATCATAGGCAATTAGAGCACATTAATACAGATTTATCACACACAAGCCAATCCAGCATCATTTTCTTTCATATCTGAAAATTTTGCCATCTAAATGCCACTCAACTGCAGAAGTTTTCATTCTAAATGTTTATCAGTTTTAAAAATGACATTGTGTTTAAAATGTTTGAATAGCAATACTCGAATGTAAAATGTAAAATTTCAAATTTCATTTGAAGAAATATCTGTCTTCAAACTCAGAATCTTGAATTGGGTGTCATTTTAACTAGCTAGAGCTTCCTCATCTCTAAAATGTGTTCACATTAGGCTGAATATGTGTGGTTATGGAAACATGAAAGATTTCTTCAGGCTTAAGAATACCTTTCAGGTTTACAAAAGCTTAAGTTTTCTTAAGCTTTTTAATTTTTAAAAAATCACTACATATGTATGTGTATGGGCGAGTATGATTTTTTTTTAATTGATGATATAAGTTAGAGATAGCAATTTAAGAAAATAAATTTCTTGCATACACCAAGTTGCTTTACTGTGTTATATCTGGGGATGAATAGACTTTAAAATACTTTTTAAACCGATAACAGCAGGGTCTCTAGTAAAACTCTTCAACTTTCACTGGCTGCACTTGATTTGTTTTAGAATGGGTCATGGGAAAAGAAAATCTATTGGTACTCCATTTAGAGTTGCCTGGCAACAGACACATAGGAAAAACTTAACTTACTGTTTTTGTTTGTTTGTTTGTTTTAAATTACTGAAGGGTCTCTTAGGGCTACATTGAAAATAATTCTGTTCACCCCAGATAAGAGTCTCCTGGCAGTTTATTGCACCAATCAGTTGTGCTCAGCAGCCAAGAATCATAATATTTCAGCTATTGAATCACTCCAGAACATATGTGTCATAGGATGGAGAATGTGACATGTGACATACTATCAAAGAGTGGCAATGAAGAGCATTAACATGCTGGTGGTAGAAAGGGGGAAATAATATAGACTAAATTATGTGAGATTGACAGTATCATGAAGTTAGAAATCTATAGTTATGTGTCTGCTTTAGTCATATTGGCCATTCAACACTAAAATTCACAATTCCTCTTCACCATTAAATAGCAATTTCTAAAATTGTAGGGCACACAAGTACATTTAGGAGAAACAGTGATAGAGAATGGTTAACTTCTCTTTCAGCTCAGGGTTAGTATATATACTATTTGAGGAGTCACCTTCAAAATCAATGTAGAATAGTATTAACTAGAGTGTAATCAGCATCTGGAGTTACCACAATATATTTTTTTAATAAAGCAACATATCGAATATGATGCCTTTTAAATAAGGAAGCACAGAGGAAAATGTATTTTCTTTTTTATCTTGAGAGTTCTTTTTTATATGGTCAAGAACTCAGCATATGTTCATTTTTGAAGTGGCTAAATAAGATGCATGACATATGTTATCTACATGCACTTAGCATGGAATATAGTTTGTCCAAAACTAGTGACATAGTTCTAGGGTAGGAGTAAGACTGTTAGAGATCCAAGGCACTGAAAAGAAAATTGTTCCCTACTCCCACCCCCTCATATGTAATTAAAAATAAGTTTAAGGAAGTCCTATGGTGACTAACTTGATGATATCAATTTTTTAAAAAAATGTTTTGGTACCTGTTTTAATGGTGGCCTTATTATGTATATCTGCATATTAGATAATTTTTAGCATTTAATTTTCAGTATTACAGTTCAGTAGATCATGGCCAGGCCACCTACCCTGGTTAAGAGATAGAGCAAAAGGATTAAAATAGAAAGATACAAATATTTCTCATTGGATGTCCATGAATACCTCTCTGATGAGGAGAGAATTAATGAAGTGAGGGAGTTGGCCATGTTGAAAGCTCAGAAAGGGATTCCTAGGCACAGGGAACAAGTGTAAATGTTCTGGGTATTAAGTATATTTGATATATTTGAAGAACAGCAAGTGGCTAGAGTTGAGCAAGGAGAATGAGGGGAATTTCAGGTAAGAAAAAGAATATGAATAAATCTCAGAGCTAACAGATGGCTTTCTGGCATCAGGATTACATCCCTTCTGAAGCTGACAGCCATCCTTAAATGCCACTCAGAATATCCATATGTATCTAAACCTGTGTCCAGTATCAACTGCATAAACATGGCTTTTCGATTTCTCTGAAGATCACTGAGTAGACTGGGAACCCAGATGCTAATATAAGTACATAAGGTTTATATAAAGGAGACAAATAAACAAAGGCTAGAATTCTGAAAACAGTACAAAGCAAATTTAAAAGAACACATTATTTTTGGCTTTTAAGCACATGACAGTAAATCTTGTGCTATCAATTCAGAAAACACACAATATGATCATAAGTATGCAGAAGGTATCCAGAAATGGATGAATTATATTAAAATATATAAACTTAGATTAGCACACAAAGGAAAGTAATAAATAGTAAAATCTATTGACAACACTGGTAGTTAACACATTTTTTATTATTTCACAATGCTATTTGAGCACAATGGCATATGGACATGGTGAGAAACTGTAAGGCCAAAAAAGAACACTGAAAATATAAGACAATTTTAGTAGAATATATGGTCATAGTCATAAAAGGATACTGAATTTACCAATTTAAAACATAATTTGATAACTACTTTGGCCAGTTTTTATCTTCACTTAATTTGGTACTGAATAGACCAAATTGACTAATAGTTTAGATTTAAGGGTCATAGAATAGGGTTATATAAGCATTAATCATGCCAGGTTCCAACAATTGGTGAAAATTGGCCAGCAGAATGGTTTTAAAAAGTCAAATTGATTGTTCGCATTATGAAGTTATAACATAAATATCATCTTTCATAATAGTCAATGTTTCAATGAGAATACTTATTTATTTATGCATATGCCAGCACATAGCTTTTACTCTCTATTGAATCAAGAGTCTAGAACTCTCCTATAACACCATCATATAAACATATAATGCTTATATTTTCCCAACACTTTTTTACATATTTACCTTCTCAATGAGATATCTGTAACCTTCCTATTTAAATGAGAGCTCTAATCTTTTCCTCCTGCCCCATTTTGATTCTGCACTTTGAATCCTCTAACCCTGATCTATTTTTCTCCCCGCACTTATCACCATCTGTCACACTATACTAATTACATATTTACTTTTTGTTTTCTATTTCCCCTTCTTAATATGTGAGTGCCATGGCAACAGGGCTGAATGACTTGCCAGATGTCACAGGAGAAATTAGTGGCAGTGAGAGCAAACTAAAGCACAATGTCCTTATTCCAAGACTTATATTTCCCCTGGAGACTCCCATTTCTCTTTTAGCAGACATACTCAACTCTGGTTGCACACTGCAATCATCTTCAGGACTCTAACAAATTATGATTCCTGGGTTTATCCCCAGAATAACCTAATACAGACTGTTAATCAGTTTTTTTTTTTCATTCTCCTGCCTCAATCAATTCAGTGTTTCAAACAAACATGTCAACAGTATAGTGGATGAACTCAGACAGACCTGGACTGAAATACTAGTTATTATTTTATCTTGACAGATTCCTCAGCATGTAAACCTCTGTTTCCTCAGCTCTCAAATAGGGGTAATAACACCAAACTTACAAGGGAAACGCAAGAATCAAATGTGTATGAAAGAGTATGGCACATAATAAATACTCAACAAGTATTACTTTTCTGCCCCTTTTCTCTTTTGTTTGTTTCTTTCTGGCCACGGAATTTTTGACTATTTCAATGTACCACTGTATCCAAGTGATATCATAGAGTTACTAATATTTGTTAGTCATTAATGATATCATTGTAATTTTACTTCATTAGTCTCTGTAATACCAGTGTCTGAGATTTATTTTCAACAAGAATTATCAATCCTGTCATGCCTAGAGTATAATTATGATCATACAGTAAATTCTCTTAATTGAGCACAGCTTGATTTTCATGAATTAAAAAAAAATGGTCACATGTTTATTCTTTGGGTTTGATTTTATTTCCCCACTTATATCTCCTTTTAGAAATTATTTCCAGTATTAGTCTTTATTGTGAGATGACATTAACTTGTTACAAGCTTCTAGTATGAATTAAAAAAAATCTTTGGGACTAGGATTTATGCATAGAACTTGATGCTTTTACAGTTTTGGCATATGTTTGTGTATGTCTTTCCAAAAATCTATGACTGCACAAGATAGTTAAAAGTATGCCTGTTACATATACCAGAATGGTTCACCAGAGGAATACATACAAACTAGTAGTTGCTAGAAAATACAATTTTTTTATTATTGAGGCATAATTTATGTACTAAAATTCACTTATTTTAAATATGCAATCAATAAAATTTAGTAACTTCACAGAATTGCAAAAACAAATTTTAGAACATCTTCATCACCCCAAAGAAGATCAGTCATGCTCATTGCATTCAATCCTTGTGTCCTCTCCTAGACAAACATTAATCTACTTTCTGTATCAGTAGATTTTCCTTTTCCATATATTTTATTTGAATGGATTCTAAATATGTCATATTTATATCTGGATTCTTAAACTTAGCATAATGATTTTAAGGTTCAGCCATGTCATAGAATGCAATTGTACCTGTCTTTTTATTTCTGAAATGCGTGTGGGCATTATATAAATGTATAAATGGGTTAGTCTCCTAGGGCTGCCATAGTAAATCACCACAAACTTAGCTTAAGATAACAGAAATTTATTCTTTCACAGTTCTGGAAGCAGAAGTCTAAAATCATGGTGACGGCAAGGCCATGCTCCCTCTGAAGGCTCTAGGAAAGAAAATTTCCTTGCCTTTTTCAGCTTCTGGTGGCCTCAGGAGTTCTTTGGCTTGTGGCAGCATAACTCCAACTTTTACCTTTGTCTTTACTTGGCCTCCTTTTTCATGTGTCTGTGTGTTTTCCTGTTTTTGTAAGGGCATCAGTCAGTGAATTTAGGGCTCTCCCTAGTCCAGTATAAACTCATATAAACTTGATTACATTTGCAATGACCTTATTTCCAAATAAGTTTACATTTACAGATATCAAGGGTTAGGACTTGAAAATATCTTTTGAGGGACAAAATTCAACTCACAAAAAACACATTTTATTTATTCTTTCAGCAGTTGATAGACTTGTGGATGATTTCCACTGTTTGGCTCATAAATAAGGTTTTATGAAAATTACTATATAAATCTTTGTGTGAGAATATGTTTAATTTCCCATGTGTATATTTCTAAGAGTTGAATATCTAGGTCATCTGAAAATTATGTTTATCTTTTAAATAAACTGCCAAAATATATCTCAAAGCAGTTGTAACACTTTACATGTCCACTAGCAATATATGAGTTCACTTTTCCCCCAACACATCCAAAATTTTTTTTTGCTTTTTTATTTCTAATTTTCATGCTTTTTATTCCTCCTTCTCTCTCTCTCTCTCTCTCTCTCTCTCTCTCTCTCTCTCTCTCTCTCTACTTATTGTAACACCTAGAATCACTATTATAATATTGAATAGAAGTAGCAAAATCAGACATCTTTATTTTCTTCTCAATTTTAGGCAGCATACAGTCTTTTACTAATAAGCATGATGTTGGTTGTAAGTTTTTAACAGGTGTCTCTTATTGGGTTGACCAAATTCTCTCTCCTTACTACTTAGTTGAAAGGATTTTTTTTATGAACTTGTGTCATATTTTATCTTTATAAAACTTTATTAGAATGATTATGTGGTTTTGTCTTTTTTCCTATTAATAAAGTATATTACATTTTGAGGATTGCTGGCCATTCTACGTAATGTATTTTGAAGTTTCGTGAATTCAGCTTGATAGTACTTTGTTGAGAATAATACTGTTTTTCTAGATAGCTCACATTTTTTTTGTTCCTACATTTTTCATTCACAGACTTTTTTTGTCACATAGATATTTTTTGCTGCATCACTTTAATTTCAATTTAATTTGCTATGTTTTGTTTTTACCATTTTTTCAGTTATTTTTTAATGGTTACTATACAATATATGGCTCAGGCTGTCATAACAAAATACCATATATTGGGGGGCTTAAACAACAAAAATTTATTTTCTTATAGATCTGGAGGCTGAAAGTCTGAGATCAGAATGCCTGTATGTTTGGGTTCTGCTGAGGTCTCTCTTCTTGACTTGCAGACAGCCACTTCTTCGCTGTGTGTTTTCACACAGTGTGTGCACATGGAAATAAAAAGATTTCTCTTTTACTCTTCCTTTAAGGCCATCAATTCTACCAGATTAGGATCCTACTCTTATTACCTCCTGTGACCTCAATTACTTCCTAAAAGCCCTATTTCCAAATACAAACAAATTGTGGACTGGCGTCTCAATATATAAATTTTTTGGGGAAAAAATTAGGCCATAGTAGCTTACAATATTTGTTTTTACTTACTAAAATCTGCTCCAGATTAATTCTAATTTAATTTCAATAAATGTGTATAATTTGCTGCAATGTAGGTCTGTTCTCATCCTATTCCCTTGTGTTATTGCCATATATATATATATTTATATGTTATAAAGTTAGTAATACTTTTATAATTATTGCTTTTGCAATTTTCTTCAAAACTAATTATGAGAAAAAAAGAAAATAATACATTTATAGTTTTTATATTTATACTTTACTTTTACTAATGCTTTTAAATTTTTTGTGTGTTGTATTGTTCTTTTAATTTCAAAGGACTTAGTTTAGTATTTTTGGCAAGGCAGATATGATAGGCACAGATTCCTTCAATTTTTGCATATATAGAAATGTCTTTCTGCATCTTTATTTTTTTAAAGAAAATTTTGCTGGATATATAATATTTGGCAGACAATTTTTTTCCCTACACATTGAATGCTCCTACGCATTGCCTTCTGGTCCTCATTGTTTCTGATTAGAAGTAAGCTGTTAATTTTACTTTGGTTCTATTGTATGAGATAAGTTGATTTTATCTTATGGCTTAAGCAGTTTCTCTGTGTCTTTGTCTTTCAACCTCTTGCTTACATATATCTAGGTGGGTCTTTATGTTTATCCTATTTTGATTTAATTGAGTTTCTTAGATGTGGAGATTAATATTTCTCTTCAAATATGGAAATGTTTTGGTAAATTTTTTTCAAATATCCTATCTGTCCCTTTATATCACTAATCTCAGTCTAAGAATCCCATTGTGCATATGATAGTATGGTTTCTGTTGTTCCAGGTCTCTGAGCCTCTGTTCATGTCTCTCTCTCTCTTTTTTTTCCTGTTTTCCATACTGGATAATCTTTATTGATTTTAATCTTCAATTCTAGTGATTCTGCTATCATCTCAAATCTGCTATTGAGACCTTCTAGCAAGTTTCTCGTTTTAGTTATTGTACTATTCAACTATAAAATTTACATTTGGAATTTCCTAAAAATAAATTTTATCTGTAATTTAATATTCTTTATTGATTCATTGTCAATAACGTTCTTTTAATTTTTAAAGCACAATTTCCTTTATTTCTTTGAACACATTTATAATAGATGCTTCGAATTTTTTTCTACTAAGTCCAGCACCTGGACACCACTAGATAATTTCTTTCATTGCTTTCTTTCTTTCTAAGAATGGGTCATATTTTCCTATTGCTTTACATGTCATGTAATTTTTTGTTCTGAAAACTGATCATTTTAGAGAAGTTAGTGTAATGTCTATAGATTTGGATCCCCTGTATGAATTTTTTTTGTTACTACATTTTGTTTGGTTTATTTATTTCTTTGATATCTTGCACAAACTAATTCTGTAAAATCTTTATCCTATGTACTAGTGGTCATTGATGTCTCTGCTCAATTTTTGAAAATTATTTCGTAGCTTTTATTTTTAATACTACTTTCATAGAAGTTACTTCTGGGTCAGTATAACTTAGTGGTAAACCAGTGATTGATCATAGTTTATACTTAAACTACTTAAGTGAATAAGGTTTCTAGAACTTTGCTAATGTCTCTGGGTGTGGATTGGGGTACACAGTCTAATTTCAGTTAGTTTACAAGTCAGTCATTGTAAAGTCAGTCCTTTCTGGATACACAAAGTTTTATGTTCAACTAGGGATGAATAGCCTTCCATCATTGCTGATCAGCAAAGTTACTATTGACTTTGACAACCTCTGGGCATCAGTTTTTATCCTCCTTGTTCTACATCAAGACAGCAGCCTTTCCAGTATGAGACTGGTAAGTCCTCATGACCTATCTTGCGCTGGTGTCCCGGCCTGCGGGACATTCAACCGAGGCTTTAGAAACCAAGTAAAGAAGGGAGACAAGAGACACAAAGAATGGAGACAAAACAGGCTTTCTGATCAAGTTTCGTTTATTGAGGACTCAAGCAGTTACTTATATAGGGCCGGGTGTGGGGGAAGGGGTTTTTTGCGAAAGCAGGGTTGCTATGGTGACCTGACTGCAAGTTGACTCTTCTCTTTATCTTGCCAGACAGCAGCTGCAAAGGCTCTTCTCCTTATCTATACTTGCCGGACAGCAGCTTCAAAGGCTAGATTAGATATAGGACCTGGGCTGAGCTCTGAGAAACAACTCACATCTTTGCTCTCATGCCATTTATTGTTCTTCTGGCCATAAGCTTTTTCTTATGAATGGCTCCTCATACGCTGGTATTGCTGTAATAACACGGAGCTGGGGTTTGGGGGTTAGAGCAGCTCCAGGTTAAATTGTCACATACTCTCATTGTCTTTATCAAAGCTTATTTGTTTTTCTTGGATAAACTTTTCTCAATTTGTTGTATGCCTTTTGCCACTTTCCAGACTCCTGAAATCTTTGTTTTTGATAGATTTGTTCAGTTTTATTATTGATTATGCTGAATTCCTTACTTTGCCATTCTAAAACTCAAGTAGCGTATGACTTCCTGATACTTTTAAAATACAAAAATGATGAGTTATTATCAAATGATCATTTAAATTTAGTGGGCATTATTTAATTGAATCATTTGCCATAACAGCTAAGAGTTACTATAACAACAAATGTCTATATTCTTCATGTCTGCATATGAATCTCTAAAATCTTGTTGCTATTTCATACATTTCAGACTTTTAAATTTATACCCAGAGAATATTTTTATCAGCAAGAATAACTTGTAGGTCTTTATAAAAATATGCACTAATTTCTAGGACTTTTAAGGTTTTTTTTTGTTTGTTTTTGCTTTTTTTTTTTTTTTTTTTTTTTTTTTTTTGCTCATTTTCAATTTTTTGGTTTGTTGCTGCCGGTTTGGGAAAATATCTGATGCCATAAAAATAAGCAAATATGTAGTTTGGTCTAAAATATGCAAGACATAAAAAGTTTTGCCAAATTTTCCTACTTTATTCCATAAATAGATAAAAATAGTAATTAAAAATAATATAAAACTAAAAGGGATCTCAGTGTATTTACAACCTAATAAATGGCTTCTGCTAGTAATTCTGTCCAAGAAAAGCTTGTAAAAAACAATTAAAAGGTTTTTACCTGCAAAACTTTCTACACTAAGATAAGAATTGTATGAGGGAAGCTTGTAAATAAATCTGGAAGCACAGATTAACAGAGTAGAATTAATTTAGGCTCTTTAAATATTGCTCCAGTATATTTCCACATATAAGTAGTGTAGTTCTATATATTTGTATTATTTATAACATTAAAGCCCATGCTTACTATTTTTCTGTTGAGCAGAGAACAAACTCTTCTAGAAATAAGAGAACACATTTTTCATTAAAAAAATTGTTTAAAGAAAGAAAAACTTAAAACAATAGTTCTAAAAAGAAAAATACAACAAAAATGTTTTTATGCCTACCATAACTGGTGAAGCTAAATTAAGAAAAATAATTTTATTTTAGAACAAATGAGAGTCCATTTCTGGGCCCCTTAATTTTCTTTTTTATTTCATATTATCCATGTGACCATAATTTTCATGAGCAGGTACCGTTTTTATAATTGTCAATGAATGAAGCATTGCATTTTAGAGTTACAAAGGAATCACTGTTTCCATTTAATTAGGAAGTTAATATATATAAAACTTTATGCCAGGTGATAATTGTAAAGCATTCTGTTTTAGGAGAATGGTTAAAAATGAGATTTCTGTTTTTATTCCAAATGAGTGCTTTTTAAAGATAGGGCAATTTGAATAAACTATACACACACACACACACACACACACACACACCAATATAAATCTCTATATATGTGTGTGTGTGTGTGTGTGTGTGTGGGTGTGTGTGTATATATATATATATATATATATATATATATATATATATATATATATAGAGAGAGAGAGAGAGAGAGAGAGTTTATTGACTATCAAGTCATGACTGTACATAATAATTCAGATTTATAAAGTTTATAGTTCAAAATTTCCAAATTACAATTAGGAGATTATCTCTCTTTTTTTTTCTTTCTCTGTCCCTTCCTTCCTTCCTTCCTTCCTTCCTTCCTTCCTTCCTTCCTTCCTTCCTTCCTTCCTTCTTCCCTTCCTTCCTTCCTTCCTTCCTTCCTTCCTTTCTTCCTTCCTCTTTCATAGCACAGGGACTAACATTTCTACCTCTGCCTACTGTGTAATCCTGGCTTTGCCCCTCACTAGTTCTGTGAATGTCTACATCATTTTTCCTCATCTATAAAATGAAGATCATAGTATCTAACTCATAGCATCATTAATATATGTAAGATACTTAGAACAATGTCTGGTGCATGGTAAGTGCTTTTAGAAGTATATGTTGTTTTGATTAAATAATCCTTTTAATTTTATGACATTGGTATTAAAGATAAAAGGCATGTCCTATAAATATTAATCTTAGTAAACCTATGTAGACATTATTTTAACATTACGTTCAGTTATAGAAAGCATTTTTTTTTCAAAACAACAAAAAAAAAGACAATTTGAGTTTTCAGTAAATTTGACCAAGCAGTATTGTCAAAAATCCACTTTAGGTTGTAGGTAACACAGATGGTTTCTCTATCTCTATGTTGAATACTCTAAATGGGTTTACTAAATATTTGTCTAACATTGTTCTTTGTAATTTATTCACACCTGTTTACAAAGATGTTTAAATATTTAACTGGTCAATTTGTCCATCACATAGAACTTAAACCATAAACTCAACTGAGATTTTTATTCCAATTGAAAAAATAAAAAGAGAGAAAAACCTTTCCTGATATCTGAAGAGTATCTAGTACTCAATAGTCATTGAATGGATAAGTGAAAATGGATTTGATTCAAAGTCTTATAGATAATTACAAAGTTTCATTTATATCAGTATGCTACTGTAAATTCAAAGTTAACTTCAGAGGTACAAGTTAAACCAGTGCTAATTCATTATCATAGAAGTTAGGTCATAGACACATGTATAAAATGCCTGGTTAATTTTTGTCAGTTATTTTATCTCAGTTTTTTGGCACAGGTGACATCAAGGAGATGAAAAACAAGACCCTGTAATTTAACAAAATATTTCACTTTCCTAAAAGTTGTATGACCGTCTTATAGATGTAATTGAGGGAACATCCGCAACTGTTTCCATTCTGCAGTATCCATATCACTCTAATCTGAAAAAGTCCCTTAAACATTTCCACTTTGTAATGGCCCATAGAGTTGTCATGTCAAGTTGAAGCCAATATACTATATAAAGAATATCATTGTATATTTGACCACAATTCTGTGTGTCTATTGTGTTGAGAATTTGATACCTCATAAATTACTAGCAATCATCTATTACTCTGGAACATATAGCTTTATAAAGTCTTGAATTAATCTTCAGGGAGAAGAGTGTCTAATAAAGAACACAATAATGTGGAGCAGTTCTGGCAATAAATTTGATTAAAGTTTCCTAAAAGCCACAGAAAAGGATAAATGGATCCACTTATTAGCTCTGTGTTGATGTTATTTATGTTCTGTGACCCACAGAGAGACGAGAGATTTCAGTTTCCTACCTGGGCCTCTTTTGCAGGATTTCAGCATGTTAGTGCTTCATGACCAGTTTTTGTATCCAGAGTGGGAAATTTTTTTATCTTAGGAAATGACCTTCTTCAAAAAAGATTTCTGCAGAGTTTTTTGCTGTTGTTGTTTTGGTTTGGTTTGGATTGGTTTATTTTAAAAAATTTTGATATTAACTTCTTAGAGTTTAGGAACTCTGGTGTATTTTGGTAGCATGGAGGTTTTGGAAAGAGTTATAAGGGGAAAGGAACTTATCATACATGGGACTTGCAATAATTCTTTTTTTAAAATTTGTATTTATTTTTTATTTTATTTTATTTTTTTTTTTTTGTTTTGTTTTTCTTACCCAGTCTACCACCCCACTCTGACCAACCTCAATGCTCTGGTAACCACTAGTCTATAATCTATGTCAATAGGTCTCTGTTTGTTTTTCCTATTTAGTTGTTGCTTTTTGGTTTATATCCCACATATAAGTGATATCATATGGTTTTCAACATTTTCTGCCTGGCTATTCAGCTTAGCATGATTATTTTAAGCTATATCCATGTCGTAGTAAATGGCAGTATTTAATTTCTTCTTATGGCTGAATAATATTCCATTGTATATATGTGTATATCTATCTATATCTATATATATTTATCTATATCTATATCTATATCATCTATATCTATCTATATCTATATCTATATCATCTATATCTATATCATCTATATCTATCTATATTTAATCTATATCTATCTATTTATCTATCTATATCCATATCATCTATCTATCTATCTATCACAGTTTATTTTTAAGTCATCTATCATAGGACACTTGAGTTACATTGAAGCCCTGGCCACTGTGAATAATGCTGCTATGAACATTTGTGTGTAAATATCTTTTCAGATATGGGTTTTCAACTCTTTGGGGTAAATACCCAGTAGAGAGATTGCTGGATCAGATGGTAGATCAATTCTTAGTTTTTTAAGGAGCTTCAATACTGTTTGCCACAGTGGCTGAACCAATTTGCAGTCATACCAACAGTGTATGAAAGTTTCTTTTCCTCTGAATCCTCTCTAAAATTTGTTATTATTTGACTTGTTGATTATAGCTATTTAACAGGTGTGAGAAGGTATCACATTGTGGTTTTGATTTGCATTTTTCTAGTAGCTAGTGATGTCAAGCATCTTTTTAAATATTTGTTGATGATTTTTATGTCCTCTAGGGAGAAGAGTCTGATCAGGTCCTCTGCCCATTTTTTTTTATTGGATTACTTTTTTTTTGGTTATTATTAAGTTTTTGAGTTCTTGGTATATTTTTGGTATTAGGCCCTTATCAGAGGTGTTCTTGCAAATATATTTTTTTCATCCAAATGGTTTTTTCTTTACTTTGTTGTCTATTTCTTTTTGCTGAGCAGAACATTTTAGTTTGATGTAGTTCCATTCATTTATTTTTGCTTTTACTTCTCTTGCTCTTCAAGTCAAATCATAAAATCCTCTTTAAGTCTAGGGTTCCTGAGTGTAGTTCCTATCTTTTCTTCTATATACTTTATTGTTTCAAGTCTTATACTCAGGTTCTTAATCCATTTGGAGTTTATTTTGGTGTGTGGTGATAGACAATAGTCTAGTTCATTCTTTTGCAGGTGACTTTCCAGTTTCCCCAGCACCATTTATTGAAGAGGCTTTCCTGTTTCGACTGCATGTTTGTAGCATTTTTGTTAAAAATTATTTTCTTTATAAGTTTACTTCTGGACTCTCAATTCTGTTTCATTATTCCATGTGTCTGTTTTTCTGCCTATGCCATGTTGTTTTGATTATTGTCACTTTTTAGTATAATTTGAAGTTGGGCAGAGTGATGTTTTCAGTCTTGTTCTTTTTTCTCAGGATGGCTTTGGTAATTCGGGGTCTTTTGTGCTTCCATGAAATCCGCTGATTTTTTGTCCTATTTTTTTTAAATGCCAATGGGATTTTGATGGAGATTGCATTAAATCTGTATAATGCTTTAGGTAATAATGTGTGTTTTTTAATTATGTTGATTCTTCAGATCCAAAAAATGGAATATCTTTCCATTCCATTGTATCTTCTTCAGTTTTTTTTTAAATAGGGTTTTAGAGTTTTCATTATATAGGTTCTTACCATGTTTCTTTAGATTTATTCCTAGGTATTTTATTCTTTTTGTTGCAATTGTAAAAGGAATTATTTTTCCACTTTTTTTTACTGACACTTCATTATTAGAGTATAAGAATGCTATTAATTTTTGAATGCTGATTTTTTTTAAACCAGAATCTTTACTCTATTTGCTTATTACTTCTATTAGTATTCCTATGGAGCCTTTAAGGTTTTCTATATAGACAATCACATCATCCGCAAATAGTGACAGTTTGACTTCTTCCTTTCCTATTTGGATGCTTTTTATATCTTTCTCTTGCCTGGAACTCAATGTTATATTGAATAATAGTGGTGATAGTTTTCAGCCTTGTCTTGATCCTGTTCTTAGAAAGAAAGTTTTTAGTTTTCGAGCATTAAGTATAATGTTGACTGAAGGGTTGCCATATATGGTCTTCATTAGGTTAAGGTCCTTTCCTTTTATATTGATTTCCTTTTATATTGATTGCGTTTTGATCATAAATGGATGCTGTATCTTGTCAAAGGCTTTTTCTGCATCTATTTATATCATCATATGATTCTTATTTTTAATTTGTTAATGTGGTGTATCACATTAATCAATTTGCATATGTTGAACCATCTCTATGTCCCTGGGATGAAGCCCACTTGATCATGGTGTATAGTGTTTTCAATATGTTGCTGTACTCAGTTGGCTAGTATCTTTTTTAAAATTTTTACATCTGTGTTCATAAGAGATATTGGTCTGTAATTTTCTTTTTTTGTGTTATTTTTACCAGGTTTTGGTATTAGGGTAATATCGGCCTCATAAAATGAGCTGTAAATTATTGTCTCCTCTTAGATTTTTGAAAGAGTTTGAGGAGAATATGTATTGAATCTTCTTTGAATGACTGGTAGAAATCACTGATGAAGCCATCCATCAGTCCTGGACTTTGAATTTTTGGTGGGTTTTGATCACTGTTTCAATTTTCATACCGCTGATAGGTCTATTAAGATTTTCCAGTTCTTCTTGATTCAGTCTAGGAAGGTTGTATTTTTCTAAATACTTGTCCAGTTCTTCTGGGTTATTAACTTTCGGTATTCTTGTATGACCCTTTTTATTTCTGCATTTTGTCACAATTTAGCCTCTTTTATCTCTGATTTTATTTGTTGGTTCTTTTCTATTTTTTCTTTAGTGGATCTAGGCCAGGATTTCTCAATTTTGTTAACCTTCTCAAATAACCAGCTATTTGTTGCATTTCTTTTTTATTGTTTTGTTTGTTTGTTTGTTTGTTTTTAATTTCATTTATTTTTTACTAATTTCAATTATTTCTTTCCTTCTGCTGACTTTAGGAATCATTTGGTCTTCCTTTTCTAGTTTTTTAACATGAAGTATTAGGTTGTTTATTTGGGCACATTCTTGTTTTTGGAGACAGGCTTGCAATTTTATGAACTTCCCTCTTATGATGGCTTTAGCCAGGTCTCAAAAGTTTTAATATGCTATACTATCATTATCATTTGTTTCTATGTGTCTTTTTATCTCTCTTTTTATTTCTTCTCTGATGCAGTCATTGTTCACTTGCATGTTGTTTAATTTCCATGTATTCGTTGTTCTTACAGCTTTCCATTTGCAGTTGATCTCTAGTTTCAAAGCATTATGATCAGAGAATATGGTTGGTATGATTTCAACCCTCTTATATTTTTTGAGCCTATTTCTGTGTCCCAGTATGTGGTCGATTCTTGAGAAAGTTCTATATGCACTAGAGAAGAATGTATAAGAGGCTGTTTTGGGATGGAAAGCTCTGTAAATTTCCATTATGTCCTATTGGTGAAATGTGTCCTTTAAAGGATGTTATTTCCTTACTGATTTTCTGTTTGGATGATCTGTCCATATCCGACAGTGGGTTACTTAGGTCCCCTACTGCGAAAGATTCTGTTAGTAATTGCTTTACATATTTTGAGGCTCCCTGATTGGGAGCATAGATATTAATAAGTGTTATGTCTGCTTGGGGTATGATTCCATTTATCATTATGAAGTGTCCTCAGTATCTTTCTTTACCTTTTTTTAATTTTGAAGTCTGTTTCATCTGATATTAGTGCCACTACTCTCCTTACCTCTGAATGACATTTGTTTGGAGTATCATTCTCTATTTTTTCACTTGGGTCTATATTTTTTTTTTAGCTGAGATGTGTCTCTTAGAGGCAACATATGGTTGTGTTTTGTTTCCTGGTCCATTTGCAACACTGTGTCTTTTTATTGGTGAGTTCAGTCAGTTTACATTTAAATATGAGGTCTTCTTTTATAGCCATTTTACCTTTTGCTTTCTGGTAGCTTGTTGTTTCCATTGTTTCCTTGCTTTTGTGTTTCAGTTTTTGTTTTTGATTTTGTTTCATTTTGTGGGTTTTTTTTCTGATTCTTTTTATTTTATATTATATACTTCAGTTCTGAGTCTTTGGTGTATCGTTACCATTATGGATATGAAAAGAATAGTTATATATATATATATATATATATATATATATATATATATATAGTCATCCATTCTCTTCTGTACATGCCTCATTCTCACTCCCCTTTATGAATTTGGATATTTGAATCCTCTCCTTATCAGTCATTATTGTCTCAATTTGTCACTATGTATGCTGAAAGTTCATTGCTATCTTGCTATAGCAAATCTGATAATATTGTTTAAGCTTATAATGCCCTGTTCTTAGTAAGGGTTGATGTCCTCTGCTTCTATTTGCTTGATACTCACTTTAGTCCTAATTATGTATTTTTTTAAATCTTTTTGTTTTACTTTAGCTGATCTCTTTCAGAATTTCTTGTAGTGCAGGCCTCATAGTGGAGAATTCCCTCAATTTTTGTAATTCTGGAAAGGTCTTAATTTCTCCTTCCTATCTAAAGGATACCTTAGCTGGATCCATTATTCTAGACTGCTAGTTCCTTTCACTTAATAGTTTAAATAGTTGATTCAATTCTTTTCTGACTTGTAATGTTTGCACTGAGAAGTCCAACAATAATCTAATGGGTTTTCTTTTACAAGTTACTGTTTTCTTCTCCCTGGCTGCCTTGAGGATCCTGCCTTTATCATTGATTTTTGATCATTTCAATACAATGTGTCTTGATGAAGGCCTTTTCTGTTGAGATAATTGGGAGCTCTGTTGTCTTCTTGAATTCCAAACTCCAGCTCATTCTTCACATTTGGAAAATTCTCGTCAGCTATCTGTCTGAAAATGCTTTCTTGTCCCTACTTCTTTTTATCACCTACAATAATGCCCATTATTCTTATATTTCTTCTCCCAACAGTATCAGCTAGTTCTTGCATTTCTATTTCATTATTTTTCATTCTTTGGTTTCTCTCTTCTTCCTTCTGATTTATTTCTAGATTCCTGTCTTTCTTATCACTGATCCTTTCTTCCATTAGGTCGACTCTATTACCCCAGTTTGCTATTGCATTTCTCAACTCTTGCAATGTGTGTGTGTGTGTGTGTGTGTGTGTGTGTGTGTGTGTGTGTGTGTGCATGTGTGTATTTCTTCAGAAGACCAATTGTTATTTTCGAGAGTTTCAGTCTCCTTGCACTGCTCGTCTAGGTGGTTTTTCAATTCCTGAAATTGTTGATATAACTTATTTTGGATTTCACTGAGTTTTTTCAGAGTTACTAATCTGAATTCTCTTTCATTTAAGTTACATATTTCTATGTATGTAAGCTTATTTTCTGGAGACCTTTCTCTTTCTTTCTGAGATGTCACCTGTTTTTCATGATGTTTAATGGACTATTTCTCTGCATTGGCGTTAATGGAAATGTACTCTGCTTTTTTTTTTCCAGCAAGAAGATTTAGTATATAAAGGTCTCTATTTAGGCTGTGGCAAAGAAGGCGCTTTTCTTTTGGTTTCCAGTGTGTGACATCGAAGCCTCTTGCACCCCTGCTTATAGAAGCCTTAATAATGGCTTTTTATTTTCTTATAGATATTTAATCATGCTCACTACCCTGTTTCAGTCCCTGTTAGTGTTAGCAATAGTTTTGATATCATTTGTTCTGATTCCCCTAGGGCTCCACTGTGTTTGTTCTTGGAGGGTATGGTGGGTGGGGCTTTCTGGTTGGGGTTGCAGGCTGTGGCTCAGCCTTGGTTTTGCAGCCATAGCTGGTAAAAATGAACTGTTGTTTCTCTGCATTCCTGCTTCTCTGTTTTCTGGCCTGATGACTGGGCTGCATGGAAATTACAACTCTCCCAGGCAGGGCTGTTCAGGGAACTGCACCTTCTCCAGTCTCCCTCCTCCTATATGTAGCTCCGGTGACTGTGAAAGGCTGCTTCAATATACCTCCTAGTCTAACACCTGACTACCAGGGTTCTGATGTAGTAGCTCTAATATGCAGATCTCATGTTCAGATGTGCTGCTGTGCCATTTAGGTGTTTTTTTGTTGTTGTTGTTGAGTTTTAGATGTTCAGCTTATTGTTGTTTCAAGGGGAGAGATTTGAGGATCTTACTCACTCTGCCATGTTTCTCCATGCCTCTTCCTTTCTTTAGACTAAAGACGGGGTTATGAGAATTAACTAATTAAAGAAAGCTTAAAAATAAATGAATACATATTTTGTGTAATTTCAAGTATTTATTATTACAAAAGTCAAGAATTTAAGTGTGGACCTTTTTTCATGAGAATAGATAGAACTCTCCCCAAAATTCAATTTATTGACATTTACTCAATGAACAAATATACATTTAATGGCAAATTATGTAAGGCACTGCTCTACATAATATAGAGGAGAAAAAATGGCCTCCTGCTCTCTCTTTACCATCTATAAATATAGGAACATAACCTTAATTTTTTTTTTATTGTGGTGACATTGGTTAACAAATTCCAGTAACTTTCAGGTGTACAATGTAACAGAAAGGCATATATATCTTAATATGAGATAAATTAGGCATAAGTTTAAGCAGGATTAGTTGCATAAGCAATCTTCTATGAAAAAGGCAAAGAAACAAGGGATTAATTATGAAAGAAGGAAGTCAAAAAGGCATTTAAGAGCAACTAATATATGAAACTGAAAAATGAGTAGTTTATCAATTTAGCAACTGAAAAATTGGAAGAAAGTTATTTCTTTTTGGAGTAAAGAGTAGAAGTGGAGCCCCAGAGGTATGAAAATAAGAATTGTTTGGGTAAATACAAGTGGGTTATTTGAGATAGTTTTGATAAACAACAAATTGACACTTTGAAAAGAAAGTGATGGATGAAACTTTGTTTTGAGAATAGAAATAGGTCATAAGAAGGATTTTCAGAATAAATGAAAGAATTGACTATTAATTGGCACACTGGGAAGAGGGAAGCTGTTGGCTTTTATAGTATCTCTTTGTGTTTTATTGTATTGACATGTCAGTGTTTAGTTTTGAAGGAAAAAGATTTATACAGTAGCTCTGTTATTAAGGAAATTATGTGAATAATAATTTAGTTGGGGTGCAGAGAAAAGACTGGATCTTTAAAATGGGCACTAGCCTCCTATTTGATTTAAAAAAGAAATTGTTTCATCGACATTTTCTATAGCAAGTTTTTCAGAATGAATAAATAGGGCCAAATAGTGTATTCAGGGGGTTAATTGTGTTATTGTTGCTACTCATGACCCTATCATTAATATACTAGTAACATAGTGACTCTTCTAGAGAAAAAAATGTCCATAATCCCATAAAAGTAGAATTAAGCAAGTAGACATTTTTTCATGTATAACATCTCAGAACAAGTGTTCCATAAGAAAATATTTTGGAAAACATGGCTTTATATAAATTATCTTTTAAAGAAAAAAACTTTCTTAAAGATTCACTAACTGTATGTGAGTCTCCAATTCGAAAGTTTCATTCAAAAAAAATATGTGTGCAAAAGTTTAATTATCACCTTGAAGTCAATGTATTATTTTTTGCACTGGTCATTTTATGGCTAGCATGTATAACATTTTTAATACATTCATGCTGCTTAAAACTCCTGTAGAAGAAGATAAGATTATTAAAGTTCTCAGTTCTGCAAAATTTAATGGCTCCCTGGTGGGATTTATTTCCAAGGAGACTGGACATATAGTATCTTATCTGTTTAGCTATTTAGAAACATCCAAACCAAAAGCCTATGAAAGTAAAAAACTGTAGGAGGAAGAGGATAGAGAATGTTTAGTTAGAGATTATATTTCTAAATCTGTTGCATATAGCAAAGGGAAATGTGCTTAATTGTCTATACTTTTGTTGTCCTTGAATTCTTATTAGTGTTTTATTTTACTTAGATTCCCGTGGTTTCAAGTAGGTTTAGTACAGGGTAGTGTGTCACTGAAATTATAGAATGTTTAAATTATTACTTGTGATTTATGGTAAAAAAAGTATGGGATTTCTTTAAGAAGAAAACAGGACAACAGAAGACAATGTATGTTTACTCTAATTACTCCTAGCAAACAGATGAATATGAAGTTTACTATGGGAATTGTGGTCACTAGGTATTTAAAATAACTTCTTTTTGGCATACTGAAGAGTGTGATATCAATCCGCCTAATGAAACCAAAAAAATATCCATAACTACATCCATTATGGGGTGCTAATATATAAAATAATAAGATCTCACACATAGCATCCTTGCTGCAAATAAGATAATTGATGATAACATTGCTTTTTAAAGCCATACCTCATCAACACCATCACTCATTGCTCAGAGATGTTAAGTTACTCAAAAGAGGATGCTCCTTTTGATGGTTTAAGACAGTTCCATTTTCTTTAACACTGCAATATGAGGAATTGTTTAGAGGATGATATCTAATGCAGAGGAAATATTCATGCAGGAATATATAAAGAAAGAAAGGGAAGAAAGAAGGGAGAAGGGAGGTAAAGGGAGGAGGAAGGAGAGAAATAGAGAAAGGGAGAGAATGTGCTTGAGATTAATTTTGCAGAGTTTATGTAATGACCCTTTAATGACAGTTCCACATAGTTAAAACAGATATAACATTTCTAATTGTATAGAATAATGTATGCCATTAAAGAATCAAGTAACATAGTTTTCATTATTTAAGAAGGACATAGGGACAGACCTTGGCAATATGTTAACATAACACAGGAAAATAAGGTTCATACTGATTTTTGCAGAAGAGTTCACTACATAAACTATGATATCAATCAAGATTAATGTTGTGGAAGTTTACACACACACACACACACACACACACACACACACACGAGCGCCCCTGCACAGAGCAGCTTGCATTTAGATATATAAGAGCTTGAATTAGAAAACTTTGGGGGAGAAAGGGGTTCATAACTCTTGGAATCATGGACTAATAAATTCATAAAAAATACCCAATTATGGAAATGAAGTAATATAAGGTAGAATTATTGTCATTCCAATTAAGTTTTTCTATTCACTTGTAAATAGGAGATATGTCAATTTCTCTAAAGAAGGAAAAATTTTGAGAGTTTTAGAAACCTAAGTGGGTTCTTGCAAGAAAATCTTATCAATTATGTAATATTTGATGGAGAATGGCATTGCCATTAATATGAGATATGATGCTACAAATGAGTCTGAACATCCCTCACAGTGAAAGTATTTATTGTTATCTGTCAGTTCAAAATTTATTTCCCCCCTGTGATTTTCCATAGCTTGATGGAAATAGCTTTGTTTTAGAATTCTATGTACTGTGTCTTTATCAAAGAATCAACAAAGTATAAATTTACAAAAATACTTGAGAAATTCTTCATCTTTCAACATTTTTCTCTATTTTTTCTTATTTCTCCCTTATCCTCATTTCTTTTCCTTCTTCACCTTTTCATATAATAACTTTTATAATTATTATTTTTTGAACATAGAAATTATTCCAAATGGTTGTATAATTCTTCATTCATTCTACAAATACATTTTAACACTTCTAAGATATAGAAACTATTATAGCAAATTACATCCATGCTTACATAGAGCTTACATTCTACTAGAGGAAACAGATAAATGTAAATAACCAAGATAATTATAGATTATATCAGGTGCTCTAAAGGATGTAAACAGGATGATACGATAGTATAAATTAATGGGGGTTAAGAATAACTAAGGAGGTGACATTTAGAGTGAGATGAAAAGAAGTCAACTGTACAAGAATCTTGGGGCAAAACATTAGAGGCATGTTACAAAGGAGTTTAGGAAGTTAAAGGAGGAAGACTGTTTAGTTAGAGCTCTTTGAGGAAAAATGACATGAGATAATAGAGGAGTAGTCAGGAACTAAATCATTTAGAAACCATGTAGGCTGATGTAAGAAATATAATTTTTTCCTGAGAGCAATGGCACTCAATTGAAGTATTGTACACAGGAAAAAATATAATCCTATTTCCATTTTTAAATTTTTATTTTATTTATTTTTGGGAGAATAGACAGTGAGAGTCAAGAATGGAATCAGGAAAACCTATTAGGAGGCTGTCAAATTAGTTCAGTAGATGTCAAATTAGTAGATGTCATATGGGATCACAATGGTAGTGCTGGAGACAGTAAGAAAGGGACTGTTTAGGGACTTGTTTTGGAAATAAAACCATATCAAAACCAATGTATTGGATGAGGAAAGTGAAGGATTAATGATAAATTCTAGGTTTTTAGCTTAAATAACTGAAGTTTACTGTGGTATATTTAGGAAAGTGAAGGTAACTGAATGAGCAACAAGTGCTTGTGGTTTTGGATGAAAATCAAGAGATATTTAGACATATTAATTGTGAATGCCTGTTAAATACCTGAGTATCAATGTAAAAACCTGTAATATACAAATATGGACACAGGATAATTTCTATCTGGGATTTAGATAGAAATCTGGAAATCATCAAAATATCAATAGTATTTGAAGCCATGATTCTAGAATCGAATTAACTAGAAAGTGATTATACAGGGAAAAAAAAAGAATGGAGTGTAGAGAAAAGAAAAGGTAAAGAAAGAGAGAAGGACCACAAGGGTAAGTACTCAGATACACAATGTGTCAAAGTTGCAAGGAGAAAGTTGAGCTCCCAAAGGAGCCTGAGAAGTGTCAAGGAACCTCAGTAGACAGTCAAGAAAGTCAAGAAGATGTGGTGTCCCAGAAGTGAAGAGAGGACATTGTCAGCTGGGTTGAATACTGCTGAGAGGGTAACATGAAAGTTATTTTTAACCTTAACTATTGCTATTATAATGAAGTTCTTAATGTAGAAGATTGAAAGAGAAAGACTAGTGAATTAGAGATATGAACTCATTTAATCCTTATAACAAACCTGAGACTAACAAACCTGGCAGATATTACCATTTAAAAGATGAGAAAAGTGAGGTTCAAAAAAATTAGGTAATTCATTAACCATCACAGGAAATCTATTGCTTCAGTGATGTTAAAGTTCACTGAATAGAATTCATAAGATAACTATTTCAAAATAAAAATGGATTTTTAAGCTGATTTTTAGAGTGGGTAAGTTTCAAGGGGATGCTAACATTATTCAGTGTATCAACTTTTATTTCACAAAAGGCATCTTCTGCTGAGCTTTATCACATGCTTGAATTGTGGGAGTAGGACTGTCTGATATGCTACGGCACTGAATTTCTAGTTTGTAGTTTTTTTTGTGAGACCAGCAAACAATTATTGACTTCAGATCCTGTGCTAGTACATTACAAAGAACATAAATCTGTTTTTAACAATTGATATTTCACCTTACAGGGTTGGAAATGTGCATTCCAAAAATGCCAGATGGCATTGAAATACTGATTGTTAACTACTCTAAGCAATTCCATACAAAAAAAAAAGTAAAAAGAATTTGAAAAGAAGCCTTCCCTATCATTATAAATTTCAAGATTTCCAAAATATCCTTAATTGTTGTGTGTTCAAAGTCTATATTAATTTCAAGTGTCTTATAAGATTCTTCATAGGGTAAACCTGCAATGTTAATTATTCCACCATAGTGGCAGCACCTGAGTATTGTAGGCAAAAATAAATTGTTATAGTATGAAGAGCTGTCTGCTTCTTCACACCTCAGATGGTGATATGGCATCTCCATGGAAACATTGATGTTAAAAGACCTCCTTGACACATCTCTAGGCTGATCAAATTGTACAGATAATGGAATTTTATACAGACATAATTTTTCAGAAAGGACTGAGTATCCCTTAGAGGAACTTCCTGAAACAATCAAGTCATTTGTGTACCATAAAGGAAACTGATATTAAAGATATATCTTACAGATTGCACCACGGTATTTAAAAAAAAATGATACAGTTGTGATTTGGCCACACAATCTAAGTATATGTATGAATTTTCTATATGAAAACATTGTCAAAAAGACATAATAATGGCCTGTACTTGATTCCTATATTGAAAGACAAATGTACTGTAGTGTAGTACATACCAGACTACTTGGTCTAATCTGTTAAAGGTAAGTTGTAGATAATAATTAATATTTATTGAGTGCCTATTAAATGCCAGCCACTAGCCACTATTCAGGGAGGATCTTTTCATGTTTATCTAACTTAATTATATATATATATAACTTTTTCTGATAATAAAAGAATATGGGCTTATAAAAAATTCTGAAACCTTTTGAAAAAATAATAATTAACAGTATAACAGTGACTAGGTATTTACTATGGATCAGGCACTCTGCTAAATTTTTAATGGATTATTTTGTTTAATGCTCATGACAACCAGAGAGAGAGATGTTATTGTTATTTCTTATAAACAAAGAAACCAAAGTACAGAGAACTTAAGTCTCATTCCTATGGCATCACACTTTTAAGTGTGAGAATCAGGATTCAGACCCAAGCAGTCTAGTTTGAGAGCCTACACTCTTCACCACTATACTGCTACTCATAATCCTTATGGCCACAGAAAACTATTATCAATATTTTAGAATTTAAAATCATAAATCTATCATGAAAGTCATTTTTCCTAAGCTCAAATGTATATCCCAAAACACATAAGAATAGCACATGATCAGAAACTCATCTCTAAGGCTTAGGAAAACACAAATAATCATTTTTTTCTCCTTTAGTGGATATCCTGATTTTCTATTTTAAAATTGAGGTACTTGATATTTGTAAAAGACAAAAGTTCATGGCCCTGAATTTCCCAAGTTTTCAATCTTCTGCTTTTCTCTCTGTATTTTTGTAATTCTGTAGTGATCTCAAGGCTTTTTTAGCCCTGTGCTGCCCCTCTGCTTAAACTTTACAAGTTTTGCCTTTAGGAATCTGTTCAAAACAATATACTTTCTGACAAAACAAAACAAAACAAAAACAAACAAACAAAAACAAACAAACAAAAACAGAATATAACAAAAAGCACTGATCAAAAATATTTTCCCAGTGCAGGAGCCTTGATATCTATATGGGACTTTGTTTCCAAAAATGCAACTTCACTAACAATTTGAAGTCATAAATGAGTTTTCCCTGGATTATACTCACTCATACCAGATCTCCTGGCTCCATGTGAGAAGTTATAGCACCTTAAATCATGTTTTCAGTTTTAAACAGTAACGGTTTAATTGAGATTGAATATTCTTCAATATAAAAGCATATGTATTTTTTTTTCTAAGCAAGATATGACACCTCAAATCCCATTGTTTATCCATAGAATATTAATTGTGGTGGAAATCTAAAATTTATGTATCTCATTGTCTAAGAAAATAATAGCCCTAACCATTTTACCTAAATGTCATCCCCCTTGTATAGTCTGCTTGGGCTGCTTAACAAAATACTATAGGCTGGGTGGTTTAAACAACTTAAATTTATTTCTGACAGTTCTAAAGGCTGGTAAATCCAAGATTAAGGTGTAAACTGATTTGGTTTCTGGTGCAAGTTCTCTTCCTGGCTTGTAGATAGCTTCCTTCTCTCTGTGTGCTCACATGGTAAGGCTCAAGCTCTGCCCTTCAGGCCCACAGGTGTTGCAGTGATACCCACAGGGGTATTCAGGGCAGCTCTGACAAGTTAGTTTAGAGAGGGAGCCTTGCCCTTTTTGCTCTGTGCAAAGGTTTCACCTTCTGAAACTAAGAAAGAAGCAGCTTTGGCCTGGGAGCCTGTGGTGGCAGTGGTGGCTCTGATGAACTCTGAATTGCCTTGGGGTGATTCTTCCCTTTTCTTGAAAGATAACTCATGTTAGCAGCCTTATACTATTTTGCCTCTTTTTCTGTATTCTGTAGTCCCAGCTGGCAGTGTTTCTTATATAATTCTATTTTTGTTGCTGGTTTCTGTTATGGTGAGCAATTAAATTAGGAGTTCACATCCATACTAATCTCTTTATCAGATGGTTGCTTAGCTGTATTCTTGATGTTCTCTTCGGAATAAGCTTTCTCGTTTTCTGAGATATGGGTAGGCTGAGAATTTTTCAAGTTTTCAAGTTCTGCTTCTTTTGTGCTGAACAACTCCTTCAATTTGTTTCTCTCTGCCTGAATTGTTCTATAAGTAGTAAAAAGAAATAAGGTTACAATTTTAATATTTTGCTTAGAAATTTCCTCAGTTAAATATCCAATTTTATTACCCAAAATTTTTCCTTCCACCAAACACTACAACACAGTACAGCCAAGTTCTTTGTTACTTTATAACAAGGATAGCCTTTCTTCAAGTTTCTCATAACCTATTCCTCATTTCTAAGACATCACCAGAATGACCTTTAATGTCCATATTTCCACTAATATTTCTACCAATAATCTTTTGCATGATTATTTATGTCTATTTTATAAGAATGTGGAAACATTTCTATAAACAGCCCTTTTTTATTTTTGAGCTATCACCAGAATTGTCTGTAACATCCATATTTCTACCAGTAGTCCAGTCCCTTCATTGCAATCCAGGTTTTTCTTAGTACACACCTTAAAGCTCCCACAGTCTCTGTTCCAATGTCATTTCCACATTTTTAGATATTTGTTACAGCACTCCACTTCTTGGTACCAAATTCTGTATTAGTCTTCTTGGAGAGCCCTAACAAAACATCACACCCTGGGAGTTTTAAATAATAATTTTATTTCTCACAATTCCAGAGTTTGAGAAGTCCAAGATCTTGGTGCTGGCTAATATGGTTTCTGGTAAAATCTCTTTCTGTCTTGTAAATGCAGCCTTCTTGAT
Source organism: Cynopterus sphinx (assembly GCA_030015415.1). Taxonomy (NCBI): domain Eukaryota; kingdom Metazoa; phylum Chordata; class Mammalia; order Chiroptera; family Pteropodidae; genus Cynopterus; species Cynopterus sphinx. The sequence continues at coordinate 73,354,208 of CM057388.1, read as the reverse complement.
GTATCCTCAAATGAAGGAAGGAGGGAGGGAGAGAGAGAGAGAGAGAGAGAGAGAGAGAGAGAGAGAGAGAGAGAGAGATTGCGAAATAAACTCTCCAGTGTCTTTTCTTATAAGGACACTAATCTTTCTTTGTGAACCCCATTCTTATGACCTCATTTAACCTTACCTCATTAATGGCCCTATTGCCAAATAAAACCACTTTAGGGATTAGGATTTTAGCATATGAACTGAGGGGAGAACAACTGAGTCCAAAGCACTCCCCCATCCCACTGCCTGGAACCATTTACTTATGAGAGTTTACATTTGTGTGTTCCAGAATATTATTTTCAGGTGCTTTTGCTGCCCCACTTTTTTAATATTTCTCTTCCCTGAAGCTTCTACTCATTTAAACACCAAATATTTATTTTGATGAACATAGATACCATTATAAGTGACCACTTTTGGTGTCAACATCAGCCTTATGGAGGGGATATATTTATCTTTCTGGCTCGTGTAAGTATTTCTTACAGCTTGCCAGTAGGGTCTAAATTCAGGTATAACTCCTCAAAGCTAAATTTCTTTGCAACTACTCCCTAAGATATTGGCCACGCCAAAAACTCCACTTCTTCATACTACTGACCTTGCCACAGATTTTGCTGCCTTCACAGACACTAGTATCAGAAATCTGGGCTCAGGAATGACATTTATATTTTCCATGATTGCACATGATCAGAGGCAGTTCATCTCTGCTATCCTGAAGTCTAGGTTAGGAGAGGTGAGGATGTCCTTCCAATCAATCGAAAGGCCAATTTCATTTCATCCTCCAGGATTAGCCAATCATCTTCAAAGGAAAATAACTTCCCACTTCTCCAAAGTATATCATTGCTCCTGTGACCGAACCTACACAAACAAAATATTACACTGGTATATATCTAATATTTGAGTTTATTTCTGTTTGGTTGAAGGTCATCTTGTTATAAATAAATTCTTTACTTGCTCTCTATAATGGCTGCAGCCAATCTAAATAGGCCCAAGGATCAGGAAGGAAGAAGTGTCAATATTAGTATAGTATATTAAGTAAAATTGCTCTAATTCTTTGAACCTTTCTTCTTAATATTTTCCCCCAAGGATGAAGTGAGTTGTAACACATGGCAGCTGTTAAAGAATTTTTTTTGACTGAGCTGTCCTAAGAGGTCTAAAAGATGTCCCTATATCCCTTGAACTCACCCTGGTTTCAGTTTGTCCTGTATGAAGAAGGTGAATGGCACCATACACAGAAGTAGCCTCAGGCCTGATTCACTATTTCAGCCAATAGAGTATGATTCTAAAATAAGAACCAAAAGGATGAGTAAAGAAAGCAATATAGAACATGCCACAGAAAAAAAATCTAAGCTTTTAATCTGTTCTCTCATTATACCAAATACTCCAATTGCCAACATTGTTCTCCAGTAAAATCCTTGTTAATTAATTATTTTTTTCACAGAATTATCGAGATATCGTTAACAAATAAAATTATACATATTTAAAGTATGCAATGTGGTAATTTGATATACATCTGTACTGTTAAATAATTACCACAATCAAGTTAATTAACATACCCATCACCTGACATAGTAAGTACACTTGACTCTTGAACAAGATGGGTTTGAACTTCATGGGGTCCACTTATATGTGTTTTTTTTTCCCCAGTAAATACTGTAAGTAAATACTGTAAATGTATTTACTCTTACTTATGATACTCTTAATAAAATTTTTTGCTAATGTTACTTTATTATAAGAATACAATATATAACAGCATTTCCCAACCCCTGGGCCACGAAAAAGTACTAGTTTGTGACTTGTTAGGAACTGGGCTGCACCGAAGGAAGTGAGTGGCGGGTAAGCAAGGAAAACTTCATTTGTATTTGCAGCTGCTCCCCAGTGCTGGCATCACTCCTAAGCTTTATTGCACATCATCAGACATTAGATTCTCATAGGGACACTGGTCCCTGGTACCAAAAAGTTGGGGACTGCTGGTATATAATACATATACAAAATATGTACTAATTTACTGTTTGTGCTATCCATAAGATCTTTGGTCTCCAGTAACCTATTAGTAGTTAAGTTTTGGGGGAGCCAAAGTTGAATGTGGATTTTCAGCTGTTGGCAGGAGTTGATACCCTTAATCCCTGTATTGTTCCAAGGTCAACTGTACATTATTTTTCTTCAGAAGTTGTGAGGAAGGGAGAGAGCAAAGAATCACACTGGAAATTAAACTAGGCTACTGAAATCTTTCTTTAACATTTTATAGATATTTTAACATTTTTTTATAAACTTGTACACATTCCATATTAAGGATTTTTCAATAAATTTAATATTGCTGCTATTATAAATAGAACTTTTTCTCTATTATGACTTCAAAATGCTTATTGTTGACATGAATGAATATGATGTTTTTTTTGTAAATTTATTGTTTTCCCTGGCCACATTTCAGAATATTTATAGTTCCAAGAGATCTTTAGTTATTTAACTGGCCTTTCAAGTCATAAAATTATTTACCCATAAATAATGGTGTGTTTGTTGTTTCTTTTCTGAAAGTTGTATCTATTAATTCTTAGCTAGAACTTCTAGAATCATGTCAAATAGTAGGAGTGATAAAAGACATTTTCATTGCTGGTTTATATGAAAGCCAGTTTTATGGGAATTTCAGTATTAAGTGTAGCATTGGCACTTAGGTTAATATAGGCATTTTATGTAGGAAGCAAGTAATAGAAAACTTAGCTTGAATTTGTATAATAATAAGGCTACTTTTTATTTTACATAAATAAAAAAATAAAGGTAAGGCAAGCAGAATCTAGCCATGATATAATAATTTTCTTAAGGATTAGTCTTTCTGGTATTTTCCACAAATATATTTCTATACACAAAAGTTGGATAAACCCTTGGACTAGAAATTTCACAGAGAAAACCTCAGTATTTTAGCACTTCTTAGCTTAAAGGACATGCTTAATAATGGAGACTACTCTTTATTTTATTTTTATTCACTATATGCTAGTAAGTCAAATGACTTACTGTTAAAGATTTGTTTAAGTTCCTCATGCTTTATACCTCCTGTGCTTGATATATTCAACAGCTTCATGCTACAATAATTTATTGAAAGATTAGTTCTGTGTATGTGTTAATGTGTTTATATCCATCCCCATTCATTCAGTTATATATTTCCCAACTATTTAATTAGAAATAGCAATGGGCTATGATCCAGGAAAATTAGTTTTATTCCTGATTGTCCCTGTAATTTTCTCAGTTATTGTCTTGGTCCAGTTCGTTTGCTATCTCTTATGGCATTAATAGGAATGGGAATTGCAGAAGAAAAAGGACAGAACCCAAAAGTTGATCTACATATAGAACATAATATCTGGAGAAAATGACAACAGAGTATATTTGGTGTTGGTATGTTTCAACATGGAAAATCTGGGGTATAGATGAAAAGAGCATGGCAATAGATCTGGTTCTTAGAAATTAGCTAAAAGATGGTGACTGTATCTTTGGGGAAAAAAAAAGTCAGGCAAAAGCTCAGTTATGGAAACAAGGCTTGTATCAACATAGAATCATTTAATGTTGATTCATTCTGAAACAGAGCTTCATGAGTCTCCTTTGCCTAAATTTAGGATTAATTTCTATATATGTGAGCTTTGAACTAAGCGTCAAAAGATGAATATGATGGCTGTTGACACAGGAAGCTGGTAGAGACTGACAGATTTAAACTTTTTAAGGTGAGGTTCTATCTTGTCCTGTATTCACCAGAAAGTAATATGATTCAGAAAGCTTCCATGCTATTGTTTTATTAGAAAGTCCCATTGCAAGAAACAGGAGTGAGAGACAAGAAAGCAAAATCAGGAAAAGAGGAAGAACTAATATGAGGAGGTGTTACTGAGCTCCACTGCTAAATGTTATTACCTGATTCTTGGGACTGATTAGCAGCTATTTTTCACCCCTTGTTATACAGAATATATATATATATATATATATATATATATATATATATATATATATATATTCATATATTCTTGGAGGGGAAGGGTGATAGGAGAGAGCAGAAAAATAATTTGTTTACTTGCTCCTTCCATTGGTCAAAAGTTTACTTATGGAGCTTTAATTATTTTGTATTAATAAGTTGTTTATACATGGACAAGGACACTAATTCCATGACAATGTTTAAAGTAGTGTTTACAGGAAACCCTGGGGCAGGAAGCAAGAGGCATGGTGTGAGGACAGGATTCCAGGGAACCTGAGGTTGAATCTGAAAATTTTGTCAGAGCCAAGGTGAACATACAATTTATAATCTAAACTGGAACACTTCTGAGAGTGATATTGTGCAATGTTAATAATTAAAATGAGACAACAGGTTTACAAACTATTACAGGCAAACTGATATGTATGATCATTGAATCAGATCCCAGGCAGAGATGTGACAAAATATAAAAAAGAGAAAAAAGAAGAAAAACAGAGAGAGAGAATCAAAATGATTCATGAGAAGTATCTGAAAGAGTTTCATCCCTAAATAAAAAAAAAATTATGTGATTAATAATAAGGCTTTTAAAAAAATTAAGCAAACTTTTTAAAAAAGCAAAGTCTTAAGCAGAAGCCAACTACTGGGACATATTAAATCAGAGCTGTTTTTATTGAAGTAGGAGAGTAGGACTCAAACACCTCCCTTTTGGTTTCCTCTCAAGAATTTCTCCAGTTTGGAGAAACTTTTAGAGAAGCACTGTCCTATAAAAATGTGAATTATGAAATACATAGATGATTTAAAATTTTCTTTTAGCTATGTTTAAAAAGAAGAATTAAGTGTAATTAATATTAGTGATATATTTAATTAACCTAACATATAAAAGTATTATATTCAATATGTCATCAATGTAAATATGATTAAAGAGATATTTATATTTTTGGATTATTCTTAAAAATATAATGTGCATTTTACAATTATAGTACATCTCAATTAGAACCAGCCACATTTCTAGTGCTCAGTAGCCATGTGTGACCAATAGAGCTGTTGATGAATAGCAGCACAAGTACTCATGAGAACAGTTTGAAACCTTTCACAATAAAGTGAAGCTTTATCAAGGACTGCTCATTTCTTCCCCATGTAACACTGTCCTTGAAAACAATAGTTTTCAAGTTTTGCTCATTAATTCCAAATATACACTTAGAAAAGATTTATGAGAAATTTTTTTTTCATTTAGTCAATTTTTATATTTGTGAAGAATTGACCATTTTGACCTTCTTACCCACTAAGATTCTCAAGGAAACAGAAAGATATATTTCTTTAATGAAATCAAACAGTATTAATTTTAATAACATTTAAATTATATGATAGAGCACTGATTATGACCTCAATCTGATAGAGTCAATCTTTTTAGTATGATTGTTCTAACTCTTAAAGTTTCAATGCAGTAATAGGATATACTTTTTTTACTTTTAAAAATTCATTAGAAATACACATTTTCAGAGACAGGGGATAGGGAGGGGAAATTGGATGAAGGTGGTCAAAAGGTACAAACTTCTAGTCACAAGATAAGTAAATACTAGGGATGCAATTTATAATATGATGACTATAGTTAACACTGTTAAATAGTATATCTTGAGTTCTCATCACAAGGAAATAAAATATTTTTAAATCTCTATGAGAAGATAAATATTAATTAGACTTATTGTGGTAAAGCTTATTGGGAATCCTTATTTAAACCTCAGGAACACTTTATAAAAATAAAATCTTATGAATGTAATATGTTAAACACATAAAAAATATTTTTGTGGGGAGGGGTCAAGGAGCTCCACTTTCTGCTTTTATTTTCTTCCTTGAAGACATGCTGCATAACTGTATAGGTTTTCTTGAGCACTGTTCGACAAACACAGCTTTAAAACATGAACACTTTCTGGCCCATTATTTTAAAAATCAATTACACACATTTCCAGCTTGTTAATATAAATTATGTTTACAGAATCAGTCTGTGCATAAAGTATGTGTGACTCCAAATTGCATGGCCTAAAGATGGGACAAATTGGCATGGTCACATTAATAGATTTTTGTAATCAGTTTTATTAAATTCAATTCAAAATGTTTTATTGGATGCATGAATATTCAATTAACTGTGTGAGGTGGTAAGAAAAATAGAGATGAATTAGACAAGGTCTCTGTCTTCAAAGTGAGTATTATCTTCTGAATATTCAGTAACCAATTGCATAGCTAAAATTATAAGGTCTGGACAATCTAGATATTCATTCAATGAGTATTCTGATGCCTAGCATATTAGAGAAAATATGTGAAGCTAGAATGAAAAGATGGAAAATTGAATAAGTACATGCTCATCATTAAAAAACCTATAACAATGAAGGTGTAAAAATTTACACCTTTATGCTGATTTACACCTTAGGTAATTGCTATTATTATGTAAAATATAAGCAAACTGTTTTATATATGTGTGTGGATTATATTCTTGCATTATTTAATCTTATACTCTGAAGCCACCAAGGCCTATTACTGTATTTTGCTTTGTGGTGTTAGTGGTGGAAACAGTGATTAATTTTCACTTATATCTGTGAGAAGTTGAAATGGCATAAAACCTCCTATATTAAGATTTTGTTGTTGACTTATTATATTAATCACCCAAATTTAATGAGTAGAGTCAATACTTCATTTATGTTTTCACATTTCAGCTATGTATTTCCCAGGAATCAGAATGAACAAATAAGGTCATGAACTTGATCCAAAATATTTCTTGCAAGCCATCACAGGACAGTAGATTGATTTATTATTTTTAAAAGTATATTATTTGCTGATTTTACAATTTATATTAATTGCTTTATTACACCTGATACTGTAGTATATTTGAAGCTGCAACTAAAAAGAAGTTGTAATAGAGTAGGTTGATAAACTATAAATGAGCAATGACGAGAGGATATATAGAGCAGAATTTAAGACTATACTATTCTGTGTGTATGTTCCTCAGCAACCACTAACTCCAGATAGGCATAAAGGAACAACAAAGAAAAAACAAAAATTGAAGCCCATAAAGTTGATTTACCTTTTATGAGACCCTTAACCTAAATGGAGTCCTAACTGATGGCACATTTCAGTGTATTTTGGAAAAGTTTGAAGGGGAAACCTGAGTCCCTTCTCTACTGTATCAACCAACTATCCCCATCTTTTTCATTCATCTTAAAGAAAGAAATAAGTTCATTGGAGCTTGACTAAGCACTTTAAAAAATTCCCATTTCTGCTATATCTTTTAGAATGAATGACATCTGGCAGTTGCAGTTAACATTAACATTTAATTTAGGAAGAGAGTGGGATGATGTCTAAAAGTGTAGTTTGATAAATTGTTACCCAATAATTTAAGAGAATGAAGTGCTTTGATACATCAAAAAGTCTATTTAGTAGATATTTATCATAGACCATACATATATCACTATTATTCATACAATTGGAACATATAAATAAAATAGATTTAATATAGACTATGTACTGGGTGTAATTTAATCTTCCCTTGTTGACTGAGAAAATATTCCAGTATAATGTGTATCTTTTGGCTTACAATTATGAATATAAGTTCTCCTAGTAAATAGATAATTCCAGTCTAATTTTCTCAATTTAGATAATTTTTTTTGTGTATGAGGCACATGCTAATGAATAGAAACAAAATTTATTGAGCACAATCCATCATAATTTGTCATCTGAATACTGGGTATCTGTCGTGCTAGCTATGAAACAATGACAAGATAATTTATATAAAAATAAATAGCTATATGTGTAGTTCTTACTGAATTAAGATTTGGTTAACTTTTTATATAGAATATAAAGAATTGAAGACCTTTTGAATTTTATTAAGTGGCTTCCAATGAAGCCCTGATAGTAATGTAAACTAACAAACACATAACGGAACTGCCCTTAGAGTGTGACTGGACCACCCAAAACCACAGAAACGTCATCTAGGACTGTGTCAATAAGCCCTAACTGCAGGCATCTGTAAGGATAAAGCATAAGGATTCCACTATGTATTAGATGAACACCTCCATCAGACAATGCTCAAGCCTGACCTGAAAGAATCACAAATGGGTACACTGAAAGTCGAACAGGTATGCTGAGAGCAGAAGACTCTGACCTTCTACTTGTCATAGCAGTTGGCTTGGGACTGACATGAAACCGTCAGTGCTGCCAGTCAACAGCACTTGCTTTAGAAATGCTAAGGACTTTCACGCCTTCACTCTGTCACTTTCTCTGTTGTGTGTTCATAAATATATGATTGGTTTATCTGAGAAGGTTCCACTCAATAAAGCTGGTATTGTGGAAAGACGCAAACGCATTCAAAGGTCTTATTATGGTAGCCTCTTTCTTGGTTTGCAACACTTTTAATCATTTATTTTTAATTCTAAAACACTGTAATAATAACATTTTTGTTCTACTATTGACCTCATACACAAGGAGACAGTTTGCCTGTATTATGATTAAGTAGGCATAAAACTCAGAGGCTGTTGTAAAAATTTTAAAGTAAAAATAATAATGAATAGAATGAATAATAGAACCAAATACAAAGTTATACAAACTACTATTCAACAAATAAATGTCATGAAAATATAAATTATTTTTCACTGGCCAGGGTAACAATACAAACATGGGAATATGTAATAAATAACTTGTTTTGATAAATTCAGTACAATAAAACAATTAATTGAAAGTTTATGATAAAATATTTAGTGTAACATATATATGTGTATATATATATGTATGTGTGTATATATATATATATATATATATATATATATATATATATATATATATAAAATTACTGTTTAAAAGGCCCCTTTAACAAGTCATGTAATGTAAATTGCCAACAGCAATTTAAATAACTATAAGGAAAACAGTCTGGTATTTATCCCTTTAGCATGATTTTTTTTAATTCAAAAGACCAGAAAACTTTACATTTTAAAATTATGTGAAATGTTTAGAAGTCCCTGACATATTCCTGAATCTTATACTTAGGATTACTTTTCCTATGACAGTTCTTATGATAAAGAGCATTACTTCAAAACTCATAGCTTCCAAGACATGCTCTCTTACTTTGGGGGAATCTACAAGGAGGAATAAAGTCTTTAACTTCACTATCTGACTTTTTTACTGTATTAGTTTAGAGGAGCATTAAAAGCAATGTATGCAAATATTATTATTTAGATAATATAAGTATTTGTTTCCCAGCCTGATTTTGTAAAAATTACCTGGGGCTTTAAATATGTAAATTTCCCAGCCCCATCCTAAATCTACTCAATCCAAATATCTAGCTAAGGAGCCTGGAGCAAATTTGAGACACTGTGACTATTACCTAAGCAGACCTTTATTTTGAATACCTGTCTCTCTTCTTAAAGGAAGAAGTAGTTTCCTTAAAATTAATTCAACAACTTAATGTATATTTATTGAATGTTAATTCAATAGACCATATAGTATAGTGGTTCTTAATGTTGCACAGACTCTGGAACTACACTACATGGACCCAAAATTCTGACACTGCAACTTATTGCCTGCTTAACACCACCTAAACCTCAGTTTCCTACTCTGCAAATGGGAAAAAACATTTTACCTACTTCATAATGATGGACAGGGCAAATTTTCTGGATTTTTGGGGGAGACCAAACCCCACATACAAAAAGAAAAGAGTCCTTTGGCAGAGAGTGTCGAAAGAATTCTACACACACACCAATGTTAGAGTCAAAAGGAAAGTTTATCGAAAAATGGGTAACACTCCACAGAGTGTGGTCTCCTCTCTCATAGGCAGAAAGTGAGAGGGACAGTAAGAGAGACAGTGAGACAGACAGAGTAAAGGAACTGAGGGGGACCCTGAGTGTTCAGGGAATTCAGTTTATATGTCATTCTTTAGTTTCCATTTTCTTTGATATGGATATACAGTGAATACGGAGAAAAGTATGTAGTGTGAAAAGGTAAAAATATGTAGAGTGAAAGGGCTGCTGGCAGTTACTAGTCTTTAATCCACAGGTTCTCCATGGTTTTAGCCATATGGAATGACTCTTGTTTCCTGTTTCCCCTTCACAGGTGTGAGGAATGAGTTGGTAGCAATCCCAGTAGAAATCTGCCTTTGTTCTGAAGGTGTGCTCCTGGTCTAGGTATAGGGCCGATTAGCATATTGCAGTCTCTGAATGTAGTTTTCTTAACATTTTAATTTTCTCACCTCCTTTCTACATCAGTAATGTGAGTATTAAATGTATTCTTACGTATAAGAAACTTAATATCTGGCACAAAATGCGGAAAAAGAATGAGCCACTAATTTATTAACTACTATTAATGACTACCACTAATATAGGCCATATGCTGTGATTCGGTTGGAGTGGGGTTGTTAAAAATCAATATCAGCTCTTCAGTAACTCATAAATTAGTACAGGATAGGAGTAAATGGATACGGAAACCAAAAGGTAACTGAGTACAGGCCTGGTGATGCCTATGCCACTCAGCCAATAGACAAACACAGGAGTTAGGCTATTTAGAAAAAGCGTTTATGGTCAGAGCACCTTGGATCTGAGAAGGCAGCAGATTAATACCTTCAAAAACTGCCTTAATAGTATCAGTCTTGCTTAGGGTATTTAAGGGAAAATCTGGGTATTACTCCGGGGCCCATGTGATGGTTGGAGTGGGCCAGTCTGTTCTGCTTCACGGAGTCTTCCATCTATCAACATGGTCCTCCAGTGGTTTCAGAAACCCATCAACAGAACAAAGATGAGAGTATTTTGGAAAGAATGCTAGACTATAAAGATTCTGATCAATAAACATAAAGGTATTAATCATAAGTTTCAGGACAACATTCTATGGCAGGAGACATTCTAAGATACGAGTCCAGCTGCAGAGGACAATCTGTTGTCTAAATAAAAATTGGGAAAATGGAGAGAAAGTAGGGCTGAAGATATTGTGAAGCCTGTGGTATGGGGTTCTTATATCAAGCCCTACTTCATGTATATTAGTTATCTTTTGCTGCCATAACAAATTATCATAAATATAGCAGCTTTAAACCCATTTATTTACTTATAGTTTCCATGACTCAGAAGTTTAAGTACAACATGGCTCAACTGGGTTGTCTTCTTAGGGTCTCACAAAGTCAGGGCCAAGGTAGTGGACCAGATATAACTAGGAGTAAGGTGACTAGCAAGAAAATAGAAGCAGAGGAGTGCAACCCTTACTAAGAACAGGGCATTATAAGCTTAAACAATAAGAAAAGATTTGCTAGAGTGAGACAGTAATAAACTTTAAGCATATGTAGGGACAAATTGAGACAACAATGACTGAAAAGAGTATTCAAAGATCGACATTTATAAAGGGAAATGGATATAAGGCACAGGCAGAAGAGAATGGATGACAGTATATATATATATATATATATATATATATATATATATATATATATATATATGTATATATATACACATTTATATGCCTATATGTATATATATACATTTATACGTGTGTATGTATGTATGTATGTTTGTTTGTATATATACATATATATGCATATATATAACTATCATTTACATATTCATAATGATAGCCATAGTCCAAATATTCAGAAGTGAAGTATGTAACATAAAACAAAAAAGCCCAGAGAAAAAATTCACAAAACCCGAACAAAATAAAGAAAAAGAATCACAAGGACCAGGAAGCAATGGAAACACTGAGCTACCAGAAAGCAAAAGATGAAATAATTATAGGAAGACCTCATATTTCAATAAATATCCTAATTGTAAATGTACGGAACTCACAAATAAAAAGGCACTGAATTGCAGAATGGATCAAAAAACAACCCAAACATATGAGGCCTTCAGGAGACACATCAGTACCAAAGCCAAAATATACTCAAAGTGAAAGGGTGGAAAATGATATTTCAAGCAAATGGCATTCAAAGAAAAGTGGGAGTAGAGCTACTAATATTGGACAAAATATATTCCAAAATAAAAAGATAAAGAAAAATACTAAGAGACGCTTCATAATGATAAAGGGAATAATACATGAAGAAGATATAACACTTATTAATTTCTGTGCTCCCATTCAGGGAGTCCCGAAATATATAAAGCAATTACTAACAAAATTAAAGGAAGAAACAGACTAAAACATGATCATAGTAGAGAACCTAAACACCCTACAGTCAGATATAGACAGATCATCCAAACGGAAAATCAATAACAAAATAACATTCTTAAATGATACATTAGATCAATAACAACTAATTGACATTTACAGAGCCTTTTTGATCCCCAAACGAATGCTTATACATTCTATAGTGTAAATGGACCATTCTTAAGAATTGACCACATACTGGGACACAGAGATAGCCTCAACAAATATAAGAGGATTGAAATCATACCAACCATATTCTCTGATCATAATGCTTTGACACAAGAGATCAACTGCAAAAGGAAAGCAGGAAGAAACACAAATACATGGAGATTAAACCAGATACTACTGAAGAATAACTGGGTCAAAAAACAAATAAAAAGAGAGATCAAGAGATACATAGAAATGAATAATAATGATTGTACCACAGATCAAGCCTTTAGGACATGGAAAAAGTGGAAATAAAAGGAAAGTTCATATCATTACTGGCCTATCTCAAAAAAAAAAAAAAAAAAAAAGAAGAAGAAAGAAAGAAAGAAAGAAAGAAAGAAAGAAAGAAAGAAAGAAAGAAATAGCACAAATAAACAACTTCATGCTTCACCTTAAAAACTGGAAAAGGAAGAACAAATTAAGCATAAAGTCAGCAAAAGCAAATATATAAATAAAATTAAAGCAGAAATAAATGAAATTTAAAACAAAAAAAATTAATAGAAAAAATAAATGCAACAAAGAGCTGTTTCTTTGAGAAAGTTAATAAAATTGAGAAATCCCTGGCTAGACTTACTAAAGAAAAAAGAGAAAGGATACAACAAAAAAATAAAATCAGGATGAAAGAGGCTAAATTATGATAGAAACCGCAGCAATACACAGGATCATACAAAATCACTATGAAAAAAGTATATAACACCAAATTTAGCAACCTAGAAGAAATGAACAAGTATTTAGAGAATACAACCTTCCAAGACATTCAAAAACTAGAATATATGAATAGGCTAATCAACAATATGTAAATTGAAAAAATCATCAAAAACCTACCAAAACATCAAATTCCAGGACCAGAAAGATCCTCCAGTGAATCCTACCAAACATTCCAAGAAGATTTAATACCTATTCTCCTCAAAGTCTTCCAAAAAATTGAAGAGGAAGCAATACATCCTAACTCATTTTATGAGGTAAGTATTACCCTGACACCAAATCAAGCAACGATAACACACACAAAAAAACTACAGACCAATATCTCTCATAAATACAGATTCAAAAATCCTAAATAAGATATTAGCGAACATAATACGGCAACATATTAAACAGATTATACATCACAATCAAGTGGGCTTCATGCCAGAGGCACAGAGATGGTTGAACATATGCAAATAAATTAATGTAATACACCATGTTAACAAATTAAAAAATAAAAATCATATCATCATATCAATATATGCAACAAGTCTTCAACAAGGTACAGCATTCATTTATGATCAAAGCACTTAAGAAAGTCAGGATAGAAGGAAAGTACCTTATCATAATAAAGTCCAAATATGACAACTGTTCAGCCAACATTATCTTAATGGTGAAAAATTAAAAATCTTTCCTCTAAGATCAGAAACAAGACAAGGCTGTCCACTATAACCACTGTTATTCATTATAATATTGGAGGTCCTAGCAAGTGCAATTAGCAAAACATATAAAAAGCATCCAAATAGAAAATTAAGAAGTCAAAATGTCACTGTTTGTGGTTGACATTATTCTCTATATAGAAAACCCTAAAGACTCCACAAAAAACACTATGAGAAACAATAAGCAAATACAGTAGTCTCAAAACAAAATCAATGTTTAAAAATCCATAGCATTCCTATACTCTAATAATGAAATCTCAGAAAAAGAAGTGGAAAAAAATTCATTTTAAAATTGCAACAAAGAAAATAAAATACCTAAAGTAAATCTAATAAAATATGTGGAGAACCTATATAATAAAAACTACAAGACCTTATTAAAATAAATAGAAAAAGATACAAAGATATAGGAAGATATTCTGTGTTCTTAGATTGAAAGAATCAATATAGTTATAAGAACCTTATTACCTAAAGCATTATACAGATTTAATACACTCCCATCAAAATCTCATCAGCATGTTTTAAAGAAATTAAATAAAAAATAATCAGATTTTTATGGAAGCACAAAAGACCCCGTATCTCCAAAGCCATCCTGAGTAAAAAGAATGAGGCTAGTGGCATCACTCTGCCTGACTACAAACAACAATAATCAAAATGGCATGGTATAGGCAGAAAAGCAGACACACAAACCAGTGGAACAGGATTGAGAGTCCAGAAGTAAACCCATATTTCTATGGGTAAATAATTCTTGACAAAAGAGCCAAAAACATACACTGGAGAAAGAAAAGCCTCTTCAAAAATGGTGCTGGGGAAACTAGAAAGCCACCTGTAAAACAATGAATCTAGACTGTTGTCTATCACCACACAGGAAAATTAACTCAAAATGGATTAAGGACCTGAATATAAGACCTTAAACAACAAAATGCATAGAAGTAAACATAGGAGCTAAACTCAAGGACCTTGTAAGTTAAGATTTTATTAATTCAACCTCAAACCAAGGGAAGCAAAAGCAAAAATAAATGAATGGGACTCTTTAAACTAAAAAGCTTCTGGACAGTAAAAGAAACCATCAGAAAGGTAAAGAACAACCACCCAAATGGGAAAATATGTTTATAAGTAATGCCTCTGATAAACGCCTAGTATCCAAAATGCACAAATAACTCATAAAACTCAATAACAACAAAATAACAAATGATCCCATCAAAAATAGGCAGAGGAACTGAACAGACACTTCTCCCTAGAGAACATATAAATTATTAATGAATATATGTAAAGATGTTAAACATTGCTACCTATTAGGTAAATGCTAATCAAAACCACAATGAGATACCATCTCACACCTGTTAGAATAGCTGTTATCAATAGGATATGTAATAACTAATGTTTGAGAGGATGAGAAGAAAAAGGAACCCTCATACATTGCTCATGGTACTGGAAATTGGTACAGCCACTGTACAAAACAGTATGGAGTTTCTTCAAAAAACTAAGAATCAATCTACTATATGATCCACCCATCCCTCTACTGGATATTTACCCCAAAGACTTGAAAGCCAATATCTGAAAAGATAGTTGCATACTGATGTTCATGGCAGTATTTTCACAGTGGTCAGGACATGGAAGCAACTGAAGTGTCCTATGATAGATGATTGGCTAAAGAAGCAGTGGTACATATACACAATGAAATATTACTCAGCCATCAGAAGAGATGAAATACTTCTAATTACAATATCATGGATCTCTAGATAATCATTCTAAGCAAAATAAGCCAGGCAGAAAAAAATTGAAAATGACATAATATCACTTATATGTGGGATATAAACCTAAAAGCAACAAATGAGCAGGACAAACAGAGACTCGTGGACATGAACAATAGGCTAGTGGTTATCAGAAGTCAGGAGGGAGAAGGGAGGTAGATGGGGTAATGACAGTCAAATATGTGTTGACAGAAAGAAATATAACTATGAGAGGTGAACACACAATGTAAATATATTTATGCCTTATTGTTAAAGTACAACTGGAACTTATTGAATTTCATTAACCAATGTTGTCTCAGTTTGTCCCCAGGTATGCCGAACGTTCATTACTGTTACAATAGCAAATCTCTTATTGTTTAAGCTCAAAATGCTGTTATTAATAAGGATTGCACCCCTCTTTTCCTGATTGCCTGCTACTTGCCTTATTCCTAGTTATGTATTTTTTTGTCATTTTCTTTTATGTGGATTGACCCCTTTCCATATTTCCTGTAATTTAGGACTCATAGTGGAGAATCCCCTTCATTTTTGTCTCTATTTCTCCTTCATATCTAAAGGAAAGCATTGCTGGATACATTATTCCTGGCCAGAAGTTTCTTTCACGTAATTGTTTGAATATTTGATTCCTCTCTTTTATTATTTGTAAGATTAGTCTGAGAGGTCCAATGATAATCTGGTGCTACTTGATAGGTTACCATCTTCTTTCTCCTGGCTTCCCTGAATATTTTCTTTGTCATTGATTTTTGAGAATTTTCATGTAATGTTTCTTGGAGGCCTTTTCAGGTTGAGATAATTGGGTGTTCAGTCGACTTCTTGAATTACCAGCTCCAGCTCATTCCTTACATTTGGAAAATTCTCATCAACTCTTCATCTAACACTGCTTTCTGTTCCCTGTTCTTTTTCTCTCCTTCTGGAATACTCATTTTTCTTATGTTTCCTTTCCTGATGGTATCAGGTAGTTCTTGTATTTCTCTTTCATTAGTTTTCATTCTTTAGTTTCTCTCTTTTTCCTTATGATTTATTTCTAGATTTCTGTTTTTAATATCAGGGATCATTTCCTCATTTGGTCAAAATTTTTTTCCAAGCTTGCTATTTTATTCTTTATTTCATTTAATGTTCATCTCCAGAATTTCTATTTTTTTGAGGGTTTTAATCTCCTTTCTAAAAAACTCTTTCTGTTGGTCTAGTTATTTTTTCAATTTCTGAAATTATTGATATGAATTGTTTTGGATCTCATTGAAATATTTCACAAGTACCAACCTGAATCCTCTGTCATTTAAGTTGCATATTTTTAATCTGTAAGCTTATTTTCTGTAGATTTTTCTCTTTCTTTCTGAGTTGCCTTATCACCTTGGTTTTCATGGTGTTTAATGGACTGTTTCTCTGCCTGGGTATTAATGGAAGTGTATTCTGAATTTTTTTCCAGGAAGATTATATAGAAGTCTCTCTTTCCCTTGTTGTTATAAAGGTGTTTTTCTTTTGGTATCCAGTTGATGGTGTCTAAACCTCTTCGTCTCTGCTTTATATAAAGTCTTTAAAATGCTTTTTCTTTTCTTATAGATATTCAACCATTCTCTCTACCCTCAGTCTCAGTCCCTGTCAGTGTTAGTGACAGTTTTGATAGTATTTACTCAGATTCATCTGGGTTCCACAGTGTTCAGTTTTTGAGGTTATGGCTTGAGATACCCTTTGGGTTTGAGGATTGGACCTGGGACAACTGCATCTGGTAATATTCAACTGTTGCTTCTTTGTTGACCCCACTTCTCTGCTTCCTGACATGATCTCTGGGCCCTGCCACTGTATGGAGCTCACAGCTCTCTCATGCAGGATTATTCTAGGAACCCATGGCACCTTCTCCCCTCACCCACCTCCTACAGGGAGCTCTAATCTTAAGAGGTAGAATCTTTATTTCTCCCAGTCTATTGCCCATATCCCAGGGTTCTGACCTGTCATAGCTCTTATTCACAGATCCCTCATTCAGATGTGCTTGTGTGTCAGTGGGTGTTCTTTGTTGAGTTTCAGATAGTCATCTTATTGTTGTTTCAAGGGGAGAGATCTGGGGACATCTGTCAATCTGCCATATTTCTAATATCACTCCAAAAATGTTGGTTTTCTTTCTAATTATTTATAAAAAATTCAAGGTAATATAGAACAATATTTATCCTTTTCTATTGGCCAGGTCTATTGGCCCTGATGGAGCAACAGGTAGAGAAGGTTCTGGATTTGCCAAGCTACAGGTGCAACTCTAAGAGCGCAGGAATTAGGCCTACTCCTTTTCTTTTAATAGAGTAATTTATTTAAAATTTATTTATGGAACTAAAAAGCTTGTCCTTGTTTTATTTAATGTTTTTTCTTATATAATAAAAAATACATGCCTTATATCTTATTTATTTATCATCACAAAAGTATGCATTTTCAAATTCATATTCATTTATAACTGATCATTTTAAGCATGTTAACATGATCATTTTTAAACATGAATATTTAATTTTCAAGGTCATAAGTGATATATTAGTTACTAATGACACTCACATACTGAATACTTTCATATGTACTTTTTTTCTGCATTCCAGAATAACATCTTTCTTCCCATTTTCCTTATTATTTGCTTATCTCATCAAGAATTAAAAAAAGATTATTTCTAACTCTTAGGCAGCTCTGTTTTCACCTCAAATGAACCCAATTTTATCTCTTCTTATATATAGTCCACGTTTTACAGAATTTTATAAATCACAAACAACCCAGAAGTAGAAATCAGAAGCAGATTTATTGAAGTGGAATCTCTTAAATTCATTAGCTATTATTCTTATTATAGATGTAGCATAATTCATTTCACTATCCCAACTTACTGAGGAGTTCAAGCTGTGTATGTTTACCTCCTTCTAGAGGTCTTTGGGTGGAATTCTGGCTGATGTTATGTTAGAACAGAAACACTCTTTGGTGGCTATCAGCAGAACTCTTAAACTAAATGTGTTAAAGTCACAGTAATAACAATCTTTAAATTTGCTCTTTCTTCCTTCTACAATGCTTATTCCTCAAATACTTTCAGGTTTACTCATTCCTTTCATTCATATATGTACTCAAATATCACTTCCTCAGAAAGATCTTACTGACACTTTATCCTGTTACCTTATTTTATTATTTTCCATAACTCTTATCATTGCCTGGATTTCTATTATTAATTTATTAATTGTCCATCTTCTCCAATTTTGCCTGTTTTTTTTTTGATGGCTATAGTTCCAGAATCTAGAACATTGTCTGATACATACAAAGTACTAGAAATATTTGTTGAACAAACTAATTTCTATTTGTTCTCTGAAGCAGCAAACTCATAAATTAAGGATTGAATGAAGTAGGAGAGGTTGTAAAAGGAAAATTGATGAAATATCAGGAAAAATAATTTCAGATATATTGCTTTGGGATATCTGAATATTCTGAATCAGTCCATAGGTGTCAACTTGTTGGACACAATTTGAAAACTATAATGCCCAGAGTGCACTCCCATAGCTCTCCCATGCTTAGCCTTCTCCTGTGTTTATTTAACATTCTAAGATACAAAGAACCACTTCTTAGATCCTTTACTGAAGTCACATTACGTATCTGTGAATACAAGTTCAGGACAAATAAGAATGGGAGAATGGAACATAGTTGCTGCTGGATATAATATCTCTGACCTCCTTAAATACAAACTCCTGTGAAGTAGAGGGTGTTCTCCCTTCTTAATGTCAATTACCTTTCTGTTACTCTATGCTTGAGGGCTTCATTTGAATTTTCTTTAACAGAACCTACTTCTATTGTGTCACCCAACTTTCACTGCTATTCCAGATCTGTTGATATTGTGCATCACTTACCGTGCTTTAATTACTTATTCAATATAAAAAGTTTGGGGAATATTTGAACATGTAAGTTCACTGAACTTTTTAAAAGGAGGAAATTACTTTGCCAGATGTTAAACTTATGAAGAACACTCTGACAGTAATAGCATGGAAGATAAATTCCAAGAAGTTAATATTAGGGGGGAAGAGATTGATTAGGAGGCTTTTCCAATAAAAAAGAAGATGATTAAATGAATTAATGTCATGGTAGAAGACATGGAAAGGAGATGAACGTTTTAAGAAATATTTAGAGTGAAAAGTAACAAAAAGTTATATTTGGTTAGATGTAATGAATAAATTGGTACTAAGGATGACTCCAAATATTTTTCTCTGGAAAGATAGGGCAACTAGAAGGGCCAGAGAACAATGTATGAAATATGTAAAAAGGGTAGACCTAAGATTAAAAATAATCAATGTCATTTCAGATATAATATTTTAAATTCCACTTGAAACTCAATTGAATACAGTTAATGCATAATTGACTATAAGGGTCTGAAGATTATAAAAGAGATTAGGTCTAGAGATAAAGACTTGGGTATCATCAAATTGGTGTTATAAGTGACAATTAAAACCATGTAAGTAGGTGAGATTACTTAGCAAGAGTTCATAAAAATAAAAGTGTGTTACAGAAAATCCTTGCAATATATCCTTATTTAGGCAGATGGGTGAAGATGATAAGAAATAATAGAAAGAGTATAGAAAATAATCCAAGGTTTATGGAAGAGAAAAGTACATGACATTAAAGAAGTCAACAGAACAGAAAGGTGCAGAGTGGGAAACAGTATAAAATGCCATGGGTCATGAAGCTTAGGAAATAAGAATGTACATAAAATTTAGCAAATAAATAATAATTAGTGATCTTGTTGAAAACAGTTTCAGTGGGATTGTGAAGGTAAAACCCAGATCATAGTGGGAGATAATAGAATGTGAGTATTTCATAGAAAATTTATAGGAAATTAAAATATCATGGGGTGCAAGAAGTAGAGAATAGCCATCATTGGGAGTCACTTGATGTCTCGCTGAACAAAAATTATAAAACTGTGGATATACAAATGAATCCACCTTGAGACTGGTAGGAGGGGCAGAGATATGTAACAAGTTTCTCCCACACCTGTATGTAGTGGTTGAAATTCAGGAGGGTTATCTGGACTGCAGAGATCCCTCTGGATTGGTGAGGGTCTCAGCCCCATGATAGATTTCCCAGCCCAGGGTTTTATTGCTGAGAAGTCCCCATAACTTTTGGCCATGAAAACCAGTGAAGACTGTGGCTAAGTGAGACGGAGGGCCACTGGAGTCACAAAAATTCCTTTTATAAGGGATGCACATGGACTTACTCTCTGACTGACTAACTCACTCTGAGCTCCAGCAGAGTGGCAGCAGCTCTGGAGACACCAGAGACATATAGGGAGGAACTGATGAGTCAGGCTTTGAGTTGTTTTCTTCTATATGGAAGTGCTGGCAGATGGCATTGCTTCTTTCTTGAGCCCTGCCCCACCTTCCTTGCAGATGCAGGCAGCCACCATTTGAGTCTCAATCAACCTAGTTAACACTGTTTGTTCTGCTTTTGTGATTTACTGAGACCCCACCCAACTTGCATGCCCACCCAAGCCTCTTCCAGTGAACTTTGCATTCAAAATGTCTTTTTAGATCATGCTAAAGACCTCCTAAAATCTCTCAGAATTTCACAAAACCTAAACAAGTAGCATCTGGCCTCAGCATTCACTGTACCTTTTGAGCAGCCCAAGCCTGGCATTAGCAGCAGCTAGTGTCAGTTTACAGCTTGGCCTCTCAAGGCACATTAAAGCCTGGCATGGGTGATGGCCATCTGCAAATTACATGGTAGTTTATGAATGTGACCCCAGGCAGGAAACAGGTTGTGGCTGAATTTGGCCTGTAGTAGGACGCCTCCCAGGAGGACCTGGACTGCATTCAAAATGTCCAGCTTCCATCTGATTCAGAAGACAACTCAGGGCCACATCTGAGGATTACTTGCCTAAATGGCAGACTAGGTAGGCACTCAAGCCCTGTTAAAGCAAATTCTACTCCATAGGGTCAGACACTGCACAACAGTTCTTCCAATGTAGCCACTGTCCACTCCTCAAAATAAATCAACCTGAGGATCATTTCCTCCAATTAACATACAAACAGCAACCAAGGTTAAACTACAACATCAGGCCACACACAACTCATACAAGAGAAGTACCTGGAGTCCCTGGCTCAGGTAACCAAGGAAGATTGTGTTGCTGGGCCACACAGGACACCTACTATATACAGCCACTTTTCTAAAACTGGAATACATAACAGCCTTATCTAATACATATAAACAAACACAGAGAGAAAGCCAAAATGAGGAGATAAAAAAACTCTTTAAAGAACAGAACCAAGATTCAGAGAAAATAATTAAAATAAATGAAGATAGGCAATTTACCAGATGCAGAGTTCAACACACTCATTATAAGGTAGCTCAATGAACTTAGGAGGAGAGTAGATGAACTCATTGAGAACTTTAGCAAAGAGATAGAATACATAAAAATGGAGATAGAGAACATAAAAATAAACCAGTCAGAAATAATGAATATAATAACTGAAATGAAGAATACATTACAGGGAATCAACAGTAGCTTAAGTGAAGCAGAGAACCAAATCAATGATTTAAAAGATAAGGTAGCAGAAAACACCCAATCAAACAGCAACAAGAAAAAATAGTCCAAAAAATTGATGATAGTTTAAGGAGCCCCTGAGAAAACATCAAGCATACCAACATTCATATCATAGGACTACCAGAAGGAGATCAGAGAGAGCAAGAAATTGAAAACCTTTTTTGAAGAAATAATGATTAAATAAGACTTTCCTAACTTGGTAAAGGAAATAGTCATACAAGTCCAGGAAATACAGAGAGTCCCAAACAAAACAAACCCAAATAGTCCCACAGGAAACATTATAATTAAAATGCCAAAGGATAAAGATGACAGGAGAATCTTGAAAGCACCAAGAAAAATGCAATTAATTACTTATAAGAGAGTTCAGTTCCCATAATACTGACAGATGATTTCTCAACAGAAATTTTGCAGGCCAGAAAGGATTGGCAGGAAATAGCCAAAGAAATTAAGATCATGGACCTACAACCAAGATGACTCTACTCAGTGAAGCTATCATTCAGAATAAAAAAATAAAAGCTTTCCAGTCAAAAAAGAAAAAAGAAAGCTAAAGGAGTTTATCACCACCAAGCCAGTTTAACAGGGAATGTTATATAGACATCTTTAAGAAGAAGAAAAAAGAAAAAAAAGACCAAAAATATAAATAATAAAATGGCAATAACTATATATCTATCAAAAATTACCTTACATGTAAATGGATTGAATGCTCCAATCGAAAGTTGGGGTGGCTGAATGGATTAGAAAACAACGCTTACATATGCTGCATACAAGAGACTCACTTCAGATTGAAAGACACACAGACTGATGGTAAATGGATAAAAAAAATGTTTCATGAAAATGAAAAAGAACAAACAAATACAAAGATAGCAAAATAGAATTTAACCAAAGGCTATAACAAGAGACAAAAAATCCAACTCCTGGGTATTTATTTGAAGAAACTTATTACTCGATTTTAAAGGGATATTCAAATCCATGTGTTTATTGCAGAACTATTTACAATAGTCAGGATATAAAGGCTACTTGGGTGTCCATCAATGAATAAATAGATAAAGAAGAGGTGATTATATATTTATATGTATACAAATAAACGTGTGTGTGTGTGTGTGTGTGTGTGTGTGTGTATAATGAAATCTTGCCATCTGAAACAACATGGATGGACTTAGAGGGAAGTATGCTGATTGGACTAAGTCAGACAGAGAAAGATAAATGCCATATGAATTAACTTAGAAGTAAAATCTAAAACAGAAAATAAAATAAAACAGAAGCAAACCCATAAATAAAGAAAATACTTCATGTTTGCCAGATGGAAGTGGAATGGGGGATAGGTAAAAAAGGGGAAGGAATTAAGAAGTACAAATTGGTAGTCACAAAACAGTATTAGTAATGTAAATTAGAGCATAAGGAATATAGCCAATAATATTATATTTGATGCCAGATGAATACTAGATTTGTCAGTGTGATCACTTTGTAAGTTATATATGTAATCACTAAGTTATACACCTGACACTAATATAGTATCATATGCCCACTATTTAAAAAAAAATATTATTAAAAGAATGAAACAGGGGGGGAAATGGCATAGATGATAGAGGCTCTGTATATGCTTCTGGTGATCAAATCAAAGTTGAGACAGAAACAAGGAGCAAATAGCAAGGAAAATCTCCTGAGATATAGATGAACAAGTCATACAACTAGAGAAAAATCTAAGAAATCACCCTGCCATGGAAGAAGGTAGGATGGAGCAAAGACATCAGGCTGCCTGGTCCCGAGCAACTAAGTGGGACAGAGGCCATAGCAGTGGCAGCGACAGATTCAGACACCTCTTATAAAGACCATGTCCACGAGAAAACTTGTAGAGATGGATATGCTCACACTGAGCAGCAGTGCTGGTTAGGTCACAGATAGGTCACCAGGGACTTACAGGAGAACACTGAGTTGTTGAAGCGAGGGCCCAGAAGAGACTCACTCTGTACAGAAGTGCCTATGGTATCCATTGTTTCTCTGTCGAGTGCTTCCCCTCCCAGTGCACAGACATAGCACTGCCATAGCTAAGATGTCATAAAACTGGACAGTAGTCACTGTGCCCAGAGGATTCTGTGAAACTCTGCTTAGCCCGACTCACAGCCCCATCCAAGCTACATTTGAGTGTGTCCTCACTTAGTCAGGGTCTCCTTGCTGAGCAGCGCCTAGACTCATACTGGTAGCAGCTGGCCCTGATTTCTGGTGTGGCCTTTTAAGGAAACTTAAAGCACAGCATCTGTGGGTCACTTGCAGAATCTTAACAGGTGGCCCCAGAGGGGTAGAGGCTTGGGCTAAATTTGGCCTGGAGCTGAACCACTCTCTGGACTTTACCACTAGACACCTACTTCACCAATCCACATAAAAAGACTGGGATACTTAGGGGCTTTGCTTAGTACATAGAAATAGACAAAGAAAGGTAGCCAAAATGAGAAGACAAAGAAGCAGAAATCACATGAGAGAACAGAACAGAGATCTAACAGATGCAGAATTCAAAATGCTAGTTATAAAGGTGCTGAGTGAATTTAGGGGAAGTGTAGGTGAATTCAGTGAGAACTTTAGCAAAGATATAAAAAACATAAATATGAAAATGGAAATTATAAAAGGGAACCAGTCAGAAGTGGAGAACACATTATCGAAGATAAAAAGTATATTGAATGGAATAAACAGAATAGATAAAGAAGAGGATCAAACCACTGATATGGAGGAGGAGAAGCCAAGGACACTCAATCACAATGGTAAGAAAAAAGAAGCCAAGACTACAATAATAATTTAAGAAGTCTATGGTACATAATTAAAGGTTGAAAAATATCCATGTCATATAGGAAAATCAAAAAGGAAACAAGATGTTGAAGAGCTATTTGAAGAAATAATGATGGAAAACTCCCCTAACCTGGTGAAGGAATTAGACATACCATGCCAGGAAACACAGAGTCCTCAAAACCAGGAACCCAAAGAGGCCCACTCCAAGACACATCACTATTAAAATACCAAAGGTTCAATACAATGAGATAATCTTAAAAGCAGCAAAAGCAAAGCAGTTAGTTACCTACAAGGGAGCAACCATAAGACTGGCAGCTGCTTTCTGAAAAGAAACCATGCAAGACAGAAGGGCTTGGCATGAAATATTCAAAGTGATAAAATTCCAGGATCTTCAACCTCAAATACAGAAAAGCTATCATTTAGAATTGAAGGACAGGTGAAGAGTTTCCCAGACAAAAATAAGCTAAAGGAATTTATAATCACCAAGCAAGTGTTACAGGATATGTTGGAGAAACTTTTTTTAAGAAAAAAAAAAAGCATGTATAAAAAACAGGAATAAGAATAATGATAACTACATACCTATCAATAGGTATCTCAAATATAAAAACAAATTAGGTGCTCCAAACAAAAGATAGAGTGCTGAATGGATAAGGAAACAAGTTCCCTACATATGCTGTCTACAAAAGACTCTCTTCAAATTAAAAGACACACATATAATAAAAGGAAAAGGTTGGAAAAAGTTATTGCCTTGATGGACCTGAGGGTATTGTGCTGAGTTTAATGGTCAGATAGAGAAAGACAAATATTGCATGAATTCACATACATGTGGAATGTACAGAAAAAAATCAACAACTACAACAAATGTGGAAATAATCTCATAGATACAGAGAATATTTTGAGGGATATGAGATGGGAAAGGGGTTGGGGTGTTAAAAAAGGCAAAAGGATTAAGATGTACAAATAGCTGCAGAAGAGACATAGAGATGTAGAGTGTAGCATAGGGAATATGGTTAATAATGTTGCAATAAAAATTAAGGGGGAAGAGAAGTACTAGATTTAATGGGGTGTTCACTTTGTGAGTTATGTGGATCTCTGATCCCTATGCTATAGAAATGAAACTTGTATGTTATTGTATACCAACTATAATTGAAAACAATATCATTGAATTGTACAATGTAAATACAAGCAACTAATTGTTTATTATATTTTAATAAAGATGGAAAAAGAATAAAACAAGACAACCATGAGAAAAATACGGGATGCAAGTAACAAGAAATTTAACCAACAGTATCTAAAAATAATAAAAAATTATCTCCCATAACAAGAAATATAATAAAATATAGCAATTTCTGAAAAATAAAGCTATTATCATTAACCCAGGTGTTTTGCACATTTATATTTTGCCATCCTCACACTATTGGTTTTAATCTTTAGATTTCATATCCTAATAGTTACAAGATGTTTGTAGCAATACTAAGCATCATATCCTCACACATTGTGAAAATGTCAAAAAAAGTCAGAAGGAGAAAGAAGATACATTTTTTCCCCTTTTGTCCTGTTTTTAAGAGTGATAAAAACATGTCTAAAATTTCTTAACAGATTCTATTTATATATCATTGGCCATCATTGTGACACTAAGTTCTAAATTAATAATTGGCAAAGGTAATGGAATAGTTTAAAAAAATTAGAATTCATACTCCTTCCAAACATGTTTTATACCTAAAGGAGGGCAAGAGAGGGTTTCTTTGGTTTTGGAATGTTCTATTTCACAGAACTATGCACTTACTATTTTTCTCTCTGCTGTATGTATATTTGATTTCAACTAAAATTTTGTCATCCATCATGAGTTTAATGGAAAGAAAGATGTTAGCCTTGTTGAATTCAATGGTCATTATAGTTAAAATTTGTTTGTTATTTTCAAGGAAGAAAGTTGGGAATGGCTATATGGTAACTGATCTATAGTCTCTGTTATTCATACAGGCAAATAATTAAAAATTGTTTAAAACATCTTGTTAGATATAATAAAAGTAAAAAGTAAAAAATAATATTAAAATTAACAAAATTTTCCTTATTCAGTAGCAATACCTTTATGTAAAAGTTGAATTAGACTTGCAACATTTTAACTGCACATGAAGAAAGTTAACATAATTAGGCTACAATTAGAAAGATGTCATTGAATTTACCATGTCACTAATTCCTAAACCCTATCAGACTCAACAACTTTTATAACTAACATTTTGAAATAGCCCTTTGCTATCCCAAAATAGAAATCATGATGTAACATACTTTCACACATAATTTTTAAAATGCAATATCCTAATTATAATACAAAGAAGAAATAAAAAAAATTGAAAATATATTATGCATTTTAATATGTAAATGCTAGCGCATAACTACATGCAAGGTCTAATAAAGAAGTACGACACTTTCATGCACTTATAATGAATACCATTTTGTTTTAAGAGTAGTAGGAGGGTAAAAACAGTAGTTTACCACTTACAACGACATAGATGTACCTAGAGGTTATTATGCTGAGTGAAATAAATCAAAGAAAGATAAATACCATATAATTTCACTATATATGGAATCTGAGAAACAAAAATAACAACCTAAATGAAAACAAACTCACAGATAAAGAGGACAATGTAGTAACTGTCAGAGGGGAGAGGGTTGGGGTACTGATAGCAAAAGGTGAAGGGATGAAGAAGTACAAATTAATCATTACAAAATAGTAACAGAGACATAGAGTACAGCATAGGGAATATATCCGGTAGCATTGTAATGTCTATGTATAGAGTCAAATGGGTGCAAGAATAATGGGGGGATCACCTCATAAACTATATAAATGGCTAATTTACAGTTCACTTGAAACTAATAATGACATCAAATAAAAAGCTTAAAAAAAGAGAAAGACAAGAACATTTGTTTACTGAGTATAGAGCAAATAATAGATATTTATGTCTTGTTTAAATTAAGGACAATTTTATCAGCATAAAATCAGAAGCACAAAAAATCCCTAAATATTAATTATGTCATACATTGCTATAGCTTTTACATCCATCCAATGCTGCATAATTCTTTTCAATTAACTCACATAATTCTCTGAGATTAGCTGATGACAAACACTATTATCCCTTTTTACAGATGAAATATATTAACTAGATAAAGCTATTCTTGTCCTTTATATCTCATTTGTCTTCAGACATTATAAAGTACACTTTTAAAACACTGTGAAAAAAATCTATATATACACAAAATTATATACAGTTTCCTTTGAACAACATGGGTTTGAAGAGTTTGGGTAGCCATTTATACATAGATTTTTCAAAATTAAAGCATATAGTACTGAAAATGTGCTTTCTCTTTCTTATAACTTTTTAAATAACATTTTATTTTCTCTAGCTTACATTATTGTAAGAATATAGCATATATACATATAACATACAAAATATGTGTTAACTATTAACGTTGTCAGTAAGGTTTTGATCAACAGCAGGCTATTAGTAGTTAAATTTTACGAAAATCAAACTTATATGTGAATTTTCAACTGTGCAAGGAATTGATGTCCCTAATCGCCACATTGTTCAAGGGTCAACTGTACACAGATTTTTATATCATTATTATTCATAATTGCTCCCAAATGGACACAATCCCAATGTCTTTCAATTGATAAATAGGTAAAATATACATATTTCTACAATTGAATACTTTCACCAATAAAAGGGAATGAAATACTGATACATGTTTTAACATGGATGTACTCAAATTTATCTTGTAAAATTAAAGAAGCATTATCCAAAAGAGCACATAAAATGATTCTATTTATATAAAATGTCTGGGTAGAAAAAAATTATAGATATAGAAAGCATATCAGTAGTTACCTAAGGCTGGAGATGAGTACTGATTTTAACTCTAAATGGTCACAAGGGAACTTTGTAGAATGATCAAATAGTCAAAACTACATTGTGATGGTGATCATATAAATCTGAATATATATAAATTTATTAAATGATCATATCCTTATGATGGGTAAATTTCATGATATTGTAATTATAGCTCAATAAAGCTATTAAACAGTGGATAATTGTTATGTATTAGAACTAAAGCTAACTGATGATTTGAAATGCAAACCAAAATTTTTGTTTAACGTTAATGACTCTTTAAGGCATTGAAATTAGAAAATCACAGGATATGTTGTTAGATTTTGACTGAATCTTTGCTTTATATAGACATGGTTTGTCACCTACACATACCTACACATGTTCTTAGTTTTCAGGACCTTCTCTACCTTGCAAGAAGGGAGCCACACAAGGTCAGACAGAGAAGAAAAAAAAACAGTCACTCATAGCAAAGTAGTTTAGTGGAGGAAAGGAAGAAAGGAGGGAGGAAGGAAGTGACCATAATATTTCAGACAAATTCTAGATGCTTTTTATTTTAAATAG
Source organism: Cynopterus sphinx (assembly GCA_030015415.1). Lineage (NCBI taxonomy): Eukaryota > Metazoa > Chordata > Mammalia > Chiroptera > Pteropodidae > Cynopterus > Cynopterus sphinx. Next base: position 73,324,965 of record CM057388.1, on the reverse strand, counting down.
AGGTAACAACTTATAATCGCTCAGTATGTGGACTCTGAGACCAGTCTATTGTATTCATAATATTATCTCTTCCATTTACTGGTGGTATAACATTGGACAAGTCAACTTCTCTGCACCTCAATCTTGTAACCTGTACAATAAGATAATAATATAATAAATTCTTCATAAGATTGTTGACAGCACAAGGGGAGTTGATATATGCAAAGATCTTATGACACTGGGACATAAAGTAAACACTATACTTAGTTGTCACTGTTATCCCTAGAGATTAAGTCTACTTTAGTCAATCCCCAGAAGTGCATCCTGAGAGTTATGGTTTTCATATAAAGGACTAAGTTTTGTCTAGAAAATAATAAACTTTTCTAATCAGCTTTTCTTCTGAATTGGAGAAGCTTCATAAATAATTTTTAAATATCTATTACTTAATGTCAGTTTACTGAATAATCATTCGAAGTTAATTTATGTGTCAACAAACAGGGTATGCAGAAAATAATGAATGAGAATTCAAAAACAAATATCTTACAGTCACATTATCACATTCTACAGACATTTATTTTTATGTAACTCTACATCAAATACCTTACAATAAGACCAATATTTAAAACAGACACAAGGGAAATAGCCATCAAAGCAATGTGATATATATCTTTCCCCCAAAATCCGTTTGATGTCTCATGAACATATTCACTGCATTCATTCATACACTTAATTCTTTCTCTCTTTCTGCACTTAGCAGTGATGGTTTTTTAAGAGGTGGCATTTTCACAGTTAAATTCAATTATTTATGTCACTTAGGAAGGTGTGAGGGAAATAATAACTTTGATGACTAATTTAGTACCTGAAAGAATATATTTTGTGATGTTTAAAGATTACTCTCATTAATGGAAGACTGGGAAACTATTTGTGATCTATGTTTTCAACTTCCCACACTTTTGATATTTTGCAGCTTCTAGTTTGTAAATACTGTGGAAGATAACAAATCCCTAAGTAAATCACTATTAAAGGTTCTGTTATACTCTTTTCAAATAATAAATCATATATCCCAACATTTTATACTGAATAAGTCTACCTTTTACTGCTCTTTTGTGATATCACTTTTATTTTACACTAAAGGCTTATATTTCAGTTGAAGATATATATGTTCCAATTTTTCATATAAATCATACTATTAATTTTTTTTATTTTGTTAGTATCAAGTATATAGTGCATTATTTTATTTAAATATTTAACATTTAATAATATGTGATGAATAATCCTTCATCGATATACTTTAATGTTGGCTAATCTTATGAATTTATTTCTTCAGCGGAATTTAAGGATCACTTACTTTTTTTTTTAAACCACAATGTCTGGGGTTCTAATTAGAATTGAATTAAACTTTAATTATGGAGAAATAGTCATTTTTACATATTTATGTACGGATCTTCCCATATAGAACTTGGTAGATGTTTCATTTACTTTTATCTTCATGTAGGTCCTCTTTATTTCTTATTAAACATGCATTCTTAAATAATTTATAATTTTTCTTTTAATTAAAATATTTTCTATTCCACCTTTTAATTGGAAATGGCTGAAATATATATAAAAAGGTATTAATATAGTTTGTACATGAGGCCTCCTGACTAAACCCTTTTATTATGTTAACAGAAGTTTTAGAGTATAAAAGTTCAGAATACAGGTTCTAAAACCCCACATTCTGAATTCAAATTCCAGTTTCACCAGCACCTAACTATGTGACATTAATTTAGTCACTTAACCTCATTAGTGCCTCTGTTTATTTATTTGTAAAATAGGGGTGTTAATAATAATATCTATTCATAGTTTCATTGTGAGCTTAAATTATTTTATTTAGGTAAAGTTTTTAGAATACTTCATAAACATTAGCAATTGTTGCTTCTATTTTTAAGGAGTTTCTAGATGTATAATTTAATTATCTGTAAATACTTTAACTTTTTCTTATCTTTCCAATAATTACACCTTTAATTTATTTAGTTTAGATCTTATCACATTGGACGAAATTTTCTAGACAATATTTACAAACTTCTCTTGTTTCTAGTTTAAGGATGTTACTTTTATTGTTTCACAGAAAGTGTGGTGTTGTCCATTGACTTAAAAGCAATTTTCTGCCACATTAGTAAGTATTCTTATACTATAAAATATATAAAATATAAGTATTCTTATACTATAAAATATATATACAGTATTTTTTCATTAATCTGCCCAGTAATGTAGTCCACATAAAACAGCTGCTTTATATAATTATGTATAAAAGTAAAAAAAATAAGAACCTCTATCTAATGTGTACATTCATAATTTTGCACATTGATCATGTAAATACTTTTTTGTATTTAAGGAGTCTTCATTTAGTCAACTCTAAAGGTTCTTCTGCTCTGCCTAATTTGATGACATATATGGTAGTCGGAGAAATATTACGTCTTATTCTGTAATTACTCAATTAGCAACTTCGTTAGATATTCCTCTCTGTATGAGTAAATATGAAAAATTGTAATGAGAAAGAAGCATAATTCCTTTCTCAGTGACCTTGCAGATTTTGTAAATCTGTATGAGCTCAAAAGTTTTAAATGTTCTCATTGATTCTATTGAATTAACAAGCAAGAATTACAGTTCTTACAATGGCTGTCTTCACTTAAGCTCCTACATTGTTACTGAGATTTAGATATTAGCTACCTCGTTTCTTTAGAATGAATACATCTAGTCACTTTTTTAAATATATATATATATATATATATATATATATATATATATATATATATATATAATTTTCTCTCTAAAATGTAACCTTATGCTCTCACTTTTCTGATTTCACACTGAAGAAATGTGTATCTTCATCAGGAAGGGAAGGATCATCACAATTGTGTTATTAAAATATATTGAAAAAGGGAAAAACAAGATTTCCAACTTGTATTAAGTATTGTGTTTATGTTACATTACATAGGAGTCCCTGTATTGTGCAGTTTCACTTTCTGTGGTGTCAGTTACCCATGATCATCTATGGTCAGAAAATATGAATGAATAATTCCAGAAATATACAAATTTAAATTTTAAATTGTGTGCTGTTCTGAGATTAGTAATAAAATCTCACCCATAACATAAATCCTCCCTTTGTCCTACATCTCCATACTATACCCTGCCCATTAGTCACATAGTAACCATCTTAGTTATAAAATTGACTGTTTCAGTACCACAGTGCTTGTATTCAATTAACCTTTGTTTTATTTAATAATAGCCCCAAAGCCATTCACATAACTTTTATTACAGCATATTTTTAAATTGTTTTGTTATTAGTTATTATCTATGGTCATTAAACTCTTACTGTGCCTAATTTAAATTTAAATTTTATCATAAATATGTACATATAGGATAGTATATATTGAGTTTGGTACTATCTTCAATATCAGACATACACTGGGGATCTTGGGGTATATCTCTTGCAGATAAGAGAGGGACTACTATATTACTTAATATTCAACTTATCCTGCCATTTGGGTGACTTACTAGTATATAAAGTTAAGTTAGGCAGTCTATGACTACATTATCTCTCAAGCACATGAAATTATGGAGTGGCATTTCATAATGACAAATTTTCATTTTATAAGTTTGTTATGCAGGTGGCTCTTTTCAGATGTTTCCTTCATAGTTTCTAAAGTTCAGGTTAAGGAAGTTGAATTTTCCACTTTTTATTTTTTAATACTAACTTGTTAAATTAAGTAAGTATAATATATGTTTAATTGCCTTAGCAACTAAGTGTAATGGGATTTCTCTTTTTTTCTTCCCTCCTCTTTTTCATCATTTCATTCCACTACTTATTTTTGTTCTTTTTAATGATTTCCTAGGATGATTTTGTAGTAAAGTATGCTGCTTTATTTTTCTTGTTTTTGATTCTAAATTATATGTGAGGTTTTGGTATTCAGTTCACAAAATTTATTGACTGCCCATTTTTCTCAACATAAACAGATGAAAAATTTTAGAATAAAACACAAGTAAATTGATATTAAAATAATCAAGCTGTTTTTTTCTAATACAGTATTATATTTCAGTCATGGAATAGATGTTTGTGTCCTCCCCCCAAAAATGTATTAAAATCCTAAACCCAAATGTGGTGGGTTCAGGATGTGATTAGATCAGAAGAATGAAGACCTCATAAATGGGATTCGTGCCCTTTTAAAAGAGACCTTAGAGAGTTCCTTCACCACTTCTGCCTTGTCAGAACACAGTGAGAAGATGACAAGCTATGAACCAGGAAGCAGGCTTTTACCAGACAACGAATCAGCCAGGACCTCAATCTTGGACTTCACAACCTTTAGAAGAGTGGGAAATACACATTTGATGTTGCCACCATCTATGGTAGTTTCTTATAGCAGCCCAGACAAAGAATAGATAGATTAGCATGATTATCTTGAGATCCATCCATGTTCTCTCAAATGGCAATATTTCATCTCTTCTTACGGCTGAGTAATATTCTAATGTATATATGTACTGCAGCTTTTTTATCCAATCATCTATCATACAATACTTTGGTTGCTTCCATGTCCTGGCCACCATGAGCAATACCGCTATGAACATGGGTGTGCAAATATATTTTCAGATATGAGTTTTCAAGTCTTTGGGGTAAATATCCAGTAGTGGGATTGCTGGATCACGTGGTAGATTAATTCATAGTTTTTTGAGGAACTTTCATACTGTTTTTCATAGAGGTTGTACCAATTTGCAGTCCCACCAGCAATGTATGAGGGTTCCTTTTATTTTGCACCCTCTCCAATATTTGTTGTTACTTGCACTATTGATAACAGCTATTTAAAATGTGTAAGATGATATCTGAGTGGTTTTGATTTGCATTTCCCTAATAGCTAGCAATGATGAGTATTTTTTCATATATTTTTAGACCATTTGTATGTTTTCTTAGGAGAAGTATCTGTTCAGGTCCTCTGCCCATCCAAAAATGATTGGATCATTTTTTTGTCATTGTTATTGAGTGGTATGAGTTTTTGTATATTTTGGATATCAGGATCTTATCAAAGGTGTTACTTGCAAACACATTTTCACATTCAGGTGGTTGTCTCTTTACCTTTTTGATGTTTTTCTTTGCAGTGCAGAAGCTTTTTAGTTTTATGTAGTCCCATCCATTTATTTTTGCTTTTAGTACACTTGCCTTTGAGGTCAAGTTCATAAAATCTTTCAGTTCAAGGTCCTGGAATTAAGGTCTTATGTTTTCTTCTATGCACATTATTGTTTCAACTTATATTTAGGTCCTTAATTTATTTTGAGTTTATTTTGGTGTGTGGAGACAGAGAAGAGTCTTGATTCAATCTTTTGCAGGTGGCTTTCTAGTTATCCCAGCACTATTTATTGAAGAGTCTATCCTGTCTCCACTGTATGTTTCTGACTTTTTTGTTGAAAGGTATTTGCCCACATAATTATGCATTTATTTCTGGACTCTGGATTTAGTTCTACTGGTGTGTATCTGTGTTTCTGAAATGACCATGCTGTTTTTATTACTGTTGCTTTGTAGTATAATTTGAAGTCAGGCAGAGTGATGCCTCAAGCTTCATTCAGTTTGGGATCTTTTCCGCTTCTGTACAAATCTGATGATTTTTGTTCTATTTCTTTAAAACATATTGATGGTATTTTGATGGCAATTGCATTAAATCTGCATAATGCTTTAGATAATAGGGTCCCTTCAACTATGTTGATTCTTTCAACCCAAGAACATAGAATATCTTTCCATTTCTTTGTATCTTATCCTATTTATTTTAATAAAGTCTTATAGTTTTTATTATATAGGTCCTTCACAGATTTTGCTAGATTTATTTCTAGGTATTTTATTCTTTTGTTGCAATTGTAAAAGGAATTATTTTTTTTCACTTATTTTTCTGACAATTCATTATTAGAGTACAGGAACACTATGGATTCTGGAACGTTGAGATTGTATCCTGAAACTTTACTGTATTTGTTTATTGTTTCTAGTAGTGTTCTTGTGGAGTCTTTAGGGTTTTCTATATAGAGAATCATGTCATCCACAAATAGTGACTATTTCATTTCTTCATTTCCTGTTTGGATGCATTTTGTATATTTCTCTTGCTTGCTTGCACTCGTTAGTACCTTCAATGTCATATTGAATAACAGTGATAATAGTAGACAGACTTGTCCTGTTCTTGATCTTAGAGAGAAGGCTTTCAATTTTTCACCATTAACTATAATGTTGGCTGAGGGTTTGTCATATATGGACTTTATTATGTTAATGTAATTTCTTTTTTTATCGATTTTGTTAAGTGTTCTGTTCATAAATGGATGTTGTATCTTATCAAAGACATTTTCTGCAACTATTGATATGATCATATGATTCCTATTTTTTAATTTGTTTATGTGGTGTAACACATGAATTGATATGTGTATGTTGAACCATCCCTGTGCCCCTGGGATAAAGCTCACTGAATGGTGGTGTATAATCTTTTTAATATGTTGCTGTATTCAGTTTGCTAGTAACTTATTTAGGATTTTTATATCTGTGTTCATGAGAGATATCAGTCTCAAGTTTTCTTATTTGTGTTATCTTTACCAGATTTTGGTAACAGGGTAATATAGGCCTCATAAAATAAGTTGGAAATAATTGCCTCCTCTTTGATTTTTTGGAAGATTTTGAGAACAGGTATGAAATATTTGAATGTTTGATAGAATTCACTGGTGTAGTCATCTGTTCCTGGACTTTTACTATTTGGTAGGTTTTTAATGGTTGCTTCAATTTTCATACTGCTGATTGGTTCATTTAGATTTTCCAGATCTTCTTTATTCACCCCAGGAAGGTTGTATTTTTCTAAGTACTTGTCCATTTCTTCTAAGTTATTAAATTTGGTGCTCTACACTTTTCATAGTATGCCTGTATGATTCTTTGTATTTCTGTGATGTCTGTCATAATTTCCCCTCTTTCATCACTGATTTTTTTATTTGTGTCCTTTCTCTTTTTAATTTAGTGAGTACAGCAAGGGCTTTGTTAGTTTTATTAACCTTCTAAAAAAACAAGCTATTTTTGCATTTATTTTCTCTATTGTTTGTTAGTGTTCAGTTTCATTTATTTCTTCTCTAATTTTGATTTTATTTTTGCTTACTTTACACTTCATTTGTTTTTCCTTTTCTAGTTTTTTTTTTCTTTTTAGATGAAGTGTGAGATTGTTGATTTGGGTTCATTCTTGTATTTGGAGATAGGCTTGTAATGACACGAACTTTCCTCTTATGACCGCTTTTGCTGTGTTCCAGTGGATCTCTAGTTTCAGATAATTATGATCAGAAAATATGATTGGTATGATTTCAACCCTCTTGTATTTGCTGAGGCTATTTCTGCATCCTAGTTCTGGCTAAATCTTGAGAACGTTCCATGTGCACTAGAGAAGAATGTATAAGCAGCTGTTTTGGAATGGAAGGCTCTACAAACGTCAATTATGTCCAGTTGGTCTAGTGTGTCATTTAAGGATGTTATTTCCTTACCGATTTTCTATTTGGATGATCTGTTCATATCTGACAGGGGAGTTTCCAGGTTCCCTATTACGGTAATGTTTTGGTTTATTTCTCCCTTTAGTTCTGTTAGTAATTGTTTTACAGATTTCTGGGTTCCCTAATTGGGAGCATAGTAGCATAGATATTAGTAAGTGCTAGGTCTTTTTGTTGCATGATTCCCTTTATCATTATAAAGTGTCCTTCAGTATGTTTCTTTATCTTTTTTTATTTTGAAGTCTATTTTCTCTGATATTACTACCACTACTCCTGTTTTTCTCCTCATTCCATTTCTTTGAAATATGATTTTCTGTCCTTTCACTTTGATTGTATATTCGTTTTTGGAGCTGAGATGTGTCTCCTGGAGGGAGCATATGGTTGAGTTTAGTTTTTTCATCCATACTGCAACTCTGAGGCTTTTTATTGGTGAATTCAGTCTATTTAAATTTAAGGTGATTACTGAAACATGAGGCCTTCTTATAGCCATTTTATCTTGTGCTTTCAGGTGGGTTGGTGTTTCCATTGCTTTCTTGATCTTATGTTTCTGTTTTCTTTATTAGTTGCCTTTTGTGGGTTTTCCCTCTGATTCTTCTTGTTTTCTGTTATGTACTTCGGTTCTGAATCTTTCATGTGTGGTTACCATTATGAATATGTAAATGATAGTTATATATATTTTCATCTAGTTTCTTCTGTGCATTCCTTATCTCCATTGCCCTTTATGAATTCATCCATTTTCTTCTGCACATGCCTTATCTCAGTTCCCTTTTGCAAATTTGGATCTTTGAATCCTCACTTTTTCAGTCATTTTTATCTCAATTTATCCCTATATATACTGAATATTCATTATTATCTTGCTGTAGCAATTTTCTTGTTATTATTTAAGCTTATAATGCCCTGTTCTCAGTAAGGGTTGCACTCCTCTGCTTCTATCTGCCTGCTAATCACCTTACTTCTAGTTATGTATTTTTTTTTGTCATTTTGTTTTAGGTGACCCTTTCAGTATTCCTTGTACTGCAGGTATCATAGTAGAGAATCTCCTCCTTTTTTGTATGTATAGAAATGTTTTATTTCTCTTTCATGTCTAACGGAGAGCTTAACTGGGTACACTATTTTTGGCTGGTAGTTTTTTTTCATTTCATAGTTTGAATATTTGATTCCACTCCTTTCTGGCTTGTAAGGTTTGTGCTGAGAAGTCCAATGATCATCTAATGGGTTTTCTTTACAGGTCATTGTTTCTTTTACCTGACTGCCCTGAAAATTCTTTCTTTGTCATTGATTTTTGATAATTTTTAAACTGTGTCTTTGTGAAGGCCTTTTTGGGTTGAGATAATTGAATGATCTGTTGACTTCTTGAATTCCAAGTTTTAAACCATTCCTTAGATTTGGACAATTCCCATCAACTATTTGTCTGAAAATCATTTCTAATCCCTGCTTTTTTCCCCACCTTTGATAATGCCCATTTTTTTATGTTTTCTTTCCTGATGGTATCAACTAGTTCTTATATTTTTCTTTCATTATTTTTTTTATTGATTTCTCTCTTCTTTCTTCTGGTTTGTTTCTAAATTTCTGTCTTTGGTATCACTGATCCTTTTCTCCATTTAGCCAACTCTATTTCCCAAACTTGCTATTTAAGTTTTCTTCTCTTGCAGTGTGTTCTTTATTTCCAGAAGTTCTATTTGGTTCTTTTAAGGGTTTCAATCTCCTTTGTAAGAAACTCATTCTGCTCACCCAGTTGTTTTTTTCAATTCCTGTAATTGTTGCTATGGATCATTTTGGATTTCATTGAATTTTTCAGAAGTACCATTTTGAATTGTCTGTCATTTGAGTAGCATATTTCTATGTCTGTAAGCTTATCTTTTGGAGATTTTTCTCCTTCTGAGATGCTTTGTCACCTTGGTTGTTCATGGTGTTTAATGAACTATTTCTCCACCTGGGCATTAATGAAAGTGTATTCTGCTTTTTTCTCCACAAAGATTTATTATATAAAGTTATTTAGCCTGTTGCAAAAAAAAGACTTTTTTTTTTTTTTTTTTTTTTTTAGTTTTTGGAGGTGGCATTTAAGCCTCTTCGAACCCGGCTTTAAAAAAAGCTTTAATAATGCCTTTTTTTTCCCTTGTAAATATTCAGTCATGCTAGCTACTCTCAGTTTCAGTCCCTGTCAGTGTTATGGATAGTTCGGTAGCATTAGATCATATTCCCCTGGGGCTTCACTGTTTTCGAATTTTGAGGATATGAGGCAAGATATGTGAGTTAAGGGTGGGTGCTGTCACTCAGCTTTCTTTTTCTTAACCACAGCTGCTAATAATCAACTAATGTTTCTCTACCATCTCTACTTTTTCACTTTCTGCCTCCTCCCTGGGTACTGCCACCAGCCAAGTGGAACTCACAGCTCTCTTGTTGCACCTTCTCCCTTCCTCCTCATCCTGCAGGGAGCTCTGGCTCAAGAGGCATCTTCTTTCTTTCTCTCAGTCTACCACAAGATTCCCAGGATTCTCTCCTGCGGTAGCTCTTATGTGCAGATCCCATGATCAGACATGCTGTTGTGTAGTATGGGTGTTTTTTGTTGAGTTTTAGATGTTCAGGTTATTGTTTAAAAGAGAGAAATCATCTTTTACTCTGCCATGTTTCTCTCTTTCTTTTCCCATTTTGTTATTATTTGGGTATAAAGGTAATGTTATCTATATAGAATGAATTGAGAAATGTTTCCTTTTTAATCCCCTGCAATAGTATGTTTAAAATTGGTACTATTTCTTTCTTAAATTTTTAGGAGAGTTACTAAAAATGTTATTTTTCCCCATAGTTGCTATGTTGTCTAGGAATTAAATAACACACTTCTAAATAAGCCACAAAACAATAAAAAAAATAAAATTAAAAATCAATTTTAACTGAAAGAAAAAAAATATGTGATTTTGTATTATGTTACTAAGAAAATACTTAAAGGTAAATATATAGGACAAAACTATACACACATGCACACACATATGTACACATACAAATGTTTAAAGAAAAGATCTTAAATCAACCTCAGATTCCACCTTAAGGAACTAGAAAAGAAAGATAAATGTATTGTATAGTATAAAATATTGCATTATGTTCTTTTCCCACATCCACCAAATGCTAGTGCTTTACAATACTTGCTTATTCATTGACTCTTTCTCATCATTTTCTCTAAAACTATTCACAATAAGTTGAATACATGATGCCCATTTATCTTCAAATACTTCAGTGGTAATTCCATTCTCTCAAAAAAAGACATCATCTTACATAATCACATTTCAATTATGAAAATCTAGAAATTATCACTCACCTTATTCAGTATTATTTCCCTCAGTGTTCAGGACCCAGTTGAAAATTCCATATTACATTTAGTTTCATGTATCTATAATGTCATATAATATAAAACAGTTTATTTCAAATTATTTTCTTAATTTGTAAGGGTAAAAACTGAAGCTTTGAAAAAAGATTAAGTGACTTGCCAAGATTACAGTTGATAAATGCTAGGGCAGGGCTTTGAAAAAAGATTAAGTGACTTGCCAAGATTATAGTTGATGAATGCTAGGGCAGGGTTAAACTATCCTCTGACTTCCTTTCTAATGCTATTTTCCCACTGGAACATATTCCCCAATGTATAGCATTTGTGTGTGTGAGTTTCATAGGTTTCTCATTTATATGCCCAATGGCAACTGCAGTATCTTATTATGACACTTAATGTATCACAGTAAAGATAGTAGTCACTCAGTTGTACACATTTGATTATAGATTAACAAAATGACTTACATGCTTGTAATATGACCAAAATTTAATTAATATGCTTTTCATGTGTTAGATGTTACTTTGATTGTAATAAATTTTTAAGAGAAAAGATCCTTGGTAAAATAAATTTATATGTGTCTCAAAACAGTTTTCTAACAAATGGAATACTATGACCCCGTATACAATGCTTTGTTACCTGGCTTAAACAAAATTATTCTTTATCAATGAAAAACTGTTTGCTTTAAATAACTTACCTGAGTGAGAAGTTGTCCTTGTAAGTTTGAAGAGGTATAATTTCATCAACATTTTGAGTATTATTTATTCAAGTAAACTTGAACTTTCTATTATTTAAATGAAGATTTATTAACCCTCAGCTGAGTAATGGAGTGGGCAAAATATGTTTGAAATTAAGAATTCATTAGCAATTTATTATTTAAAAACAAAATAAAGTCCATAAAAATTTTAATTTATTCTTTGACCCCAATTCTTAACTTACTCTAATTTAAACTTTCTTGCAATTCAAATAAGTTCTACAATGGAGAAATAAGCCTCTTAACAAAATTAATTATACTATTGTGCATGTTACAGCTGAACAAATAGAGATTGGGAAGGCTCTGTTCATTCATGTGCCACCTTTAAGGAGAAAATACCAATTTAATATAAATGGAAATAAAGACAACATTAATGTGATCACAAATTTTGATCCACTGTAACTTAATAATAAAAGCTGTACTTTTTTAAAGCTGAATAAATGGACAGCATCATACAATTTAGAATCTGAATAATCTGTTTTGTTAAGATTTTCTTCATTTCTAAATTTTACTTTGCATACTGTGATAGTGAGAAACCCTAGTATTGAAAATCTTGAATGCTGATATGCACAACTAAAACAGAATGATTAAAATAATTATGTAAAAATATACAAAGTTTACAAAACAAAACCCAAAGGCTGGCTGTGTAAAATTCTCTCTATATAATCTTTATATTATCCAAATACTATAACTAATGGTTGTACTCAAACATTGGCACTGCTTCAAAGACTGATCATAGCAGCACTATTATAAAAGTTTTGCTAACAAGCAAAAGTGAAATACTTTCTATACTTTGTGAGATAAGAATTTCTAAAGAGTGTAGGGACATGATTTATTTCTAACTCCAAATGAGGACTTTACATAATCTTTTTATTAACAGAGTTTTAAAACTATCTTAAAATTAATTAATCTTTCTAATTTGTAATATATATATATATATATATATATATATATATATATATATATATTCATTCTAGAAGAGATTTTCTTATCTTATTATAACCTCTAAAGAACACAGATTAAAACATTACTTAAAATATAAATATACCTCTGTCAGATCTGAAGATGCAGAGTAGGAAAACACTGTACTGGCCTCTTATCACATCCACACCAAAAGTACAACTAAGCTACAAAACAACCATCATTGAGAGTTGCCTAAAATCTAACTGTACATAAATCCTACAGCTAAGGATATAAAGAAGACACAACCTTGAGACTGGTAGGATGGGCAAAGGCTAAAAATGGGCTGGCTCCAAACCTACATGTGATGGCTAAAAATCAGGAGGGGTATCTTGTCTGTAGAGATTCCTCTGAATAGCAGGAGGTTCCAGCCCCACACTAGGCTCCTGAGACCAGTGTTCCAGTGCTGAGAAGGGAAATCCTTACAATTTCTGGTTATGAAAACCAGCTGAGATAGTCACTGAATGAGACAAAGTATTGCTTGAGCAGCCTGCAATTCTCTTAAAAGGCCCCTACAAAATCTTTCTTGTGGAGGAACTCACTGTCTCTGAGCTCCAGCTCTAGGGCAGCAGCTTCAAGGGGCATCATGGACAAATGGGGAGACTGAGTTGTCTGGTTTCATGGTAAGTGCTAAAGGGGCAGCTTTCTCCCAGAAAGAAGTGCTGGTAGAATTTATTATTTCTTTTTTTGAGCCTTCCCTCTATGCAGCTCACAAATGCAGGCAGCTGCCATATCTAAGTCTCAACTTGGCTAACACTGGTCACCTCACCCTGGAAATTCAGTGAGACTGCATCTCAGATAACTTGCAGGCCCAGCAGTGGCTTTTCCATATAAAAGTTCTGTCTCAGCTCGTGCTGTAAAAATTTCTTAAAATCTCTCAAAGATTCAGAAAACCCAAACAAAAATCATTTGATATTGGCATGCCCAGTACCTCTTGCTTAGTATCCCTAAAATCTACATAAAAGGCAGCCAATCTCAATTCATGGCTTGGCTTCTTAAGGCATATTCAAACTTAGCATGAGTGGTGGCCATATGCCAATTGCTTGGTGGTTCATGCCACGTGGACCTGGGGCAAGGTTGAGGCTGAAATTGACCTTTCCCTGGGATGAAACCTGTACTAAAGGCCCTAGAGCTGGATTTCCCAATGGCCCACTTCTGGCTGAACTGGTGCACCATGTGGTGCCACATTCCATAACAACGTACCCAAAGTGCAGAAAAAGCAGGCAGCAGGGACCTGCTAAAGCAAATCATGCTTTGTAGGGTCAGCCTAAGTACAGCAGCTCCTATACTGTAGTCTTCAGCCAGTCCTTACTACCATTCAGCCCAAGGATCAATCCGTCCCTTTGACATTCAAATAACAATCAAGCCTCAGTTACAACAGGAAAGCACACACAACCCATACAAAAGACACAACTGGAGCACCTGGATCATGTGAACAGGGAGACTATGTTACTGGGCCACATAGGAGACCTACTATATCTGGCCACGCTACTAAGACTGAGAGACAAATCAGTCAAACCTAATATACAGAAACAAACACAGGAAAGCAGACAAATGGAAAGAAAAAGTAGCATATCCAAAATGAAAGAACAGAAAAAATCTCCAGGAAATAATAAACAAAATGCAGACAACCAATATAACACATTCAGAGTATAAAACACTGGTTATAAAGATGCCTAATGAATTTAAGGGAAAAGGAAATGAACTCAGTGAGAATTTTAACAAAGAGATAGGAAACATAAAAATGGAGATAGAAAACATACAAAAAGAAACAATCAAATTAAGACTATAATAACTGAAATAAAGAATGCATTAAACTGAATCAACAGGATTCGATAAAGCAGATGTTCAAATCAGCAATTTAGAATATGAAGTAGCAGAAAATACCCAATCAGAACAGCAACAAGGAAAAAAATTGAGAATACTTTAAGGGGCATCTGGACAACATCAAGGGCACCAATATTTGCATTGTTGAGCTACCAGAAGGAGAAGAGAGAGAGCAAGCAATCAAAATTATATTTAAAGAAATGATGATAGAAAACTTTTCTAGGAAGTATGGTGTTCAGAAGTTGCTGAGAAAAACAAACAAAAACAAAACAAAACAAACAACACAACAACAACAACAACAACAACAAAAACATAGGTCAGGTTATGGAGGTATCAGGGCTTTCAATGAGATAGGTGAATGTTGCAACATGTGGCACCTGCATACCTTTGTGTGGGCCACACCTCTTGTTCTCAACAGCCTAGTGAGAAAAAGCCGGCCTCTGGTATAAGACTGAGTGTCAGTTGGCATCCAATAATATACCAGTTTTAGGTACAAAACATGGCAGATTGAGATATCCCCAGGTCTTTCCCCCTGAAACAACAATAACCTGGACATCTAAAACTCAATGAAAAACACCCAAACTGCACACTGGTACTGTGAGCATGGGATCTGGGCATAAGAGCTACCACAGGTCAGAATGCTGGGTGTCAGGCAGTGGACTGGTAGAAATAAAGAAATTGATTCCAGCAGCCTGAGCTCCCTGTAGGAGGAAGGGGTAGGAAAGAAGGTGTGGCAAATTCCTTGAACAGCTCTACCTGGGATAGCTCTGAGTTCCCTGTGGCTGTAAGCAGTACCTAGGAATAACGGCAAAAAAAAAAAAAAAAAAAAAGAAAAAGAAACAGAAATCGGGATGGCAAAAAAACAACAGTTGATTTTTACCAGCTGATTGAGGCTGGGCTACGGCTCCCATCTCCCAACACAGAAGGCCTATCCCACCATATACTCCAAGAATGAACACCATGGAACCCAAGAAGAATCTGAGCAAACACTACTGAAACTATTGCTAATGCTGACAGAGAATAGGAGTGAAAGTAAGTAGCATGATTAAAAATCTATAAAGAAAATATATATATATATATATTATTAGACTTTATATAAAGTAGGGATCCAGGAAGCTTAGATTTCACCTACAGGCAACCAAAAGAAAAAATGCCTTCTCTGAAATAGACTAAAGAGAGATCTTTATACAATAAACTTTCTTTCTAGAAAAAGAGCGGAAAACACTTTCATTAATGTGCAGGCCGAGAAATAGTCTATAAAACACCATGAACAACTAAGATGATAAGGCTTCTCATAAATAAAGAGAAAATCTCCAGAAAATAAGCTTACAGACATAAAAAATATGTGACTTAAATGACAGACAATTCAGGATGGTGCTTCTTAAAAAACTCAATGAAATCTGAAATGATTTATAGTAACAATTACTTGAAAAAAAATAGATGAGCAGAATGAGTTCTTTAGCAGAGACTGAAACCCTCAAAATAAACCATAGAACTTCTGGAAATAAAGAACACACTAAAAGAGCTGAAAAATTAAATAGCAAGCTTGGGAAAGAGTCATTCAAATGGAGGAAAGGATCAGTGATATCGAAGACAAAAATCTAGAAATAAATCAGAAGGAAGAAGAGAGAAACTGAAAGATGAAAATTAATGAAAAAGAAAAAGAAGAACTAGCTGATAATATTGGGATGAGATACATAATAATGGTCATTCTTGAAGGGAAGGAAAAGGACCAAGGATTAGAAAGCATTTTCAGATAAATAGTTGAGGAGAATTTCCCCAATCTAAGGAATAAACTGTAGCTTGGAATTCAAGAAGTCAACAGAACACCCAATCATCTCTACTCAAAAAGGCCTTCTTCAGGAGAGACTGTATTAAATTCATCACAAACTATTGACAAAGAATGAATTCTCATGGCAGCCAAGAAAAAGATGATAACCTATAAAGGAAAACCCATTAGACTATCATCAGATTTCTCAGCAGAAATCTTACAAGATAGAAAGGAGTAGAATCAAATATTCAAACTATTAAATGAAAGGAACTACCAGCCAAGAATAATGTATCCAGCTAAGATCTCTTTCAGATATGAAGGAAAAATAAATACCTTTCAAGACATAGAAAAATTGAGCGATTTTTCCATTATAAGGCCTGCATTACAGAGAATACTAAAAGGTGTCATTCCATCAAAAACAAAATGACAAAAATAATACGTAATTAGGAATAAGGTGACTAGCACTCTAATAGAAGCAGAGAAGTGCAACTTTTACTAAGGACATGGGATTATAAGATTAAACAATAAAAAATTTTTGCTATTGCAAAGAACGAGGCTGGAGGTATCACTGCTCAACTTCAAATTATACTATAAAGTGTCAATAATCAGAATGGCATGCTTTTGGCAGAAAAACAGACATAAAGATCAGTGGAACAGAATTGAGAGTACAGAAGGAAACCCATATTTATATGAACAAATAATTTTTTATTAAAAAGTGAAAAGCCTGCAGTGGAGAAAGGAAAGGCTCTTTAATAAATGGTGCTGGAAAAACTTGAAAGTAACCTGCAAAAGGATGAACCTTGATTGTTGTCTATACTTACACATCAAAATTAACTTGAAATGGATTAAGGATCTAAATATAAGACTAGAAACAATAAAAAGCATAAAATAAATCATAGGAACTAAACTCAAGGACTTTGAACTTAAAAGAGATTTTATAAATTTGACCTCAAAGGCAAGGAAAGTCAAAGCAAAAATAAATGAATGGGACCACATGAAACTAAAAACTTCTGCACAGCAAAAGAAACTGTCAACAAGGTTAAGAGACAACCATCTGAATGGGAAAATATATTTGCAAGCAATGCCTCTTTTGAGGGCCTAATATTTAAAATATACAAAGAACTCATAAAACTCATTAACAACAAAAATAAACAAATGATCCAATCAAGAAATGGGCAGAGGACTTGAACAGACATGTCTCCTTGGAGGATATGCAAATGGCCAACAGATATATGAAAAGATTCTCAGTATTGTTAGCTATTAAGAAAATGCTGATCAAAGCCACAATAAGACATCCTCTCAAACCTGTTAGAATAGCTATAATCAACAGGGAAAGTAATAACAAATGTTGGAGAGGATGAGGAGGAAAAGGAACCCTCATACACTGCTGGTGGGACTGCAAATTGGTACAGCCACTATGGAAAACAGTATGGGGGTTTCTCAGAAAACTAAGAATTGACCTACCATATGATCCACAAATCTCTCTACTGGGTATTTACCCCAAAGATTTCAAAGCCCTTATGCAAAAAAGATATTTGCACTCCAATGTTCATAGCAGCCTTATTCTCAGTGGACAGGACATGGAAGTAACCAAAGTGTTTTATGATATATGACTGGCTACAGAAACTGTAGTAGATATATACAATGGAATATTACTCAGCCATAAGAAGAGATGAAATACTGCCATTTGCAACAACCTGGATGGACCATGAGTTAATCATGTATGGTGTCCCAAGGCATAGCATAGGCTGTGGCTGATCTTGGTCTGTGGCAGGTGGCAGGGCCATATTTGTGAATGATTCACCCAAGGTCAGACTAAGCAGGCATCAAAGCCTTGTTAGTGAAAATTATGCTCTGTAAGGTTAGCCCATGCACAACAGCTCCTCCACTGGAATCATAGCCAGTCTTCACAACCAATCAGTCTGAGGATCATTCCCTCTCATTATATGGAAACAGCAACTAAAGGCTCAACTACAATAGGAGTACACACAACTCATACAAGAAATACCCCTAGAGGACCCTGCTCACATGAACAGGGGGATTGCACAACTGAGCCCCACATGACACCCACTATAAGTCCTCTCTACTAAGACTGAGAGAACTAGCAGCCCTACCTAATACATGAAAACAAACACAGGGAGGCAGACAAATGGAGGAGACAAGAAACACGTCTCAAATGAAAAAAAAAAAAAGAACAAAATTCTAGTAAAACAACAAAACAAAATGGAAACAAGCAATCTACCAGATGCAGAGTTCAAAACACTGGTTATAAGGATGCCCCATGAATTCAAGAAAAGAGTAAATGAATTCAGTGAGGTCATTAACAAAAAATAGGAAATGTAAAAATGGAGATCGGAAACAGAAAAAAGAAATCAGTCAAATGAAACATATAATAACTAAATGAAGAATACATTACAGGAAATCAGTAGTAGGTTAGATGAGGCAGAGGAGTTAATCAGCAATTTAGAAGAAAAGATGAACAGAAAATATCCAATTGGAACAGCAACAAGAAATAAAGAATCCAAAAAAAAAAAAATGAGGATACTTGTGCTCAAGGAAAACATCAAGCGTACCAACATTCACATCATAGAGCTGCCTGAAGGAAAAGAGAGTGAGAAAGAAATTGAAAATCTATTTGAAGAAATAATGATGAAAAACTTTTCTAAATTGGTGAGGGAAATAGACATACAAGCTCAGGAAAAGCAGAGTCCTAAACAAGATGAACTGAAAGAGACATACATCAAGACACATTATAATTAAAATGCCAATGATTAAAGACAAAGAGAGAATAAAAAGCAGCAAGAGAAAATCAATTAGTTACCTATAAGGGAGCTTCAATAAGACTTCCAGCTGAGATGTGAACAAAAATTTTTCAGGCCAGAAGAGATTGACATGAAATATTCAAAGTGAGGACCTACCACCCAGATTACTCTACCCAGCAAAGCTATCATTTAGAATTGAAAGACAGATAAAGAGCTTCCTAGACAACAAAAAGCAAAAGGAATTTATTAACACCAAGCCAATATTAGAATAAATGTTGCAGGGGCTTTTTAAAGAAGAGAAAAGAAAAGAAAGATAAAAATATATATGAATAATGAAATGGCAATAACTAGATCTTTATCAACAATGACTGAATGTAAATGGAATAGGTGCTCTAATTAGAAGATAGGGTGGCTACATGGATAAGAAAACAAGACCTTTACATATGTTTTCTAGGAGAGACTCACTTCTGATCAAAAGCACGCAGACTGAAGGTAAAGGGATGGAAAAGATATTTCATGAAAATGGAAACAAACAAAAAGAGCTAGGGGTAGCAGTATTTACACCAGATAAAATAGACTTTAAAACAAAGGCTATAACAAGAGAAAAAGAAGACTCTGTAATCCCATTACAGGGTATTTATCTGAAGAAACTCAAAACATTACTTCAAAGGAACATGTAAATCTATATGTTCAATGCGGCATTATTTATAATCATCAAGATATGAAGGAAACCTAGGTGTCCATTAATGGATGAATGGATAAAGAGGAAGTGGTACATATAGATAATGGAATATTACTTAGCCATAAAAAAGAATGAAATCTTGCCATATAAAACAAAATGGATGATCATCGAGGGTATTGTGCTGAGTAGAGCAAGTCAGACAAAGACAAGTGCCTATAATTTTACTTATATGTGGAATCTAAAAAATAAAACAAACAAATAAAACAGAAATAAACTTGGTTACAGAGAACAATTTGATGGTTGCCAAATGGGAGGGTAGTTAGGGGAATGTGTGAAAAATGGAAAGGGATTAAAAAGTACAAATTGGTAGTTACAAAATAGTCATGGGGATGTAAAGTATAGCATAATGAATATAGTCAACAATATTGTAATAACTATATACGGTGTCAGATGGGTACTAAATTTATCATGTGATCACATTTTAAGTTATATCTATTTCTATTCACTATGTTGTACACCTGAAACTAATATATCATATGCTAACTGTAAAATAGATAATAAAATATAAAATAAAACAGAAATAAAAGCAGTATTTCTTAGTACTTAAAAATTAAAACAAAACTCACTATATTATTTACTTTTAAAGCAAAAATTCAACTAACCATTTTTTTCTTTTATGAATTGTGCTTTTGATGTCAACTCTAAGGATTCTTTGACTATACCTAGATCTCAAATATTTGATTTTTTTCTAAACGTTTCATAATTTTATATTTAAAATGTAAGTACATGATCCATTTTATTTTTTAATACAAAGAATAAGGTTCATGTCAAGGGTGATTTCCTGCCTATAGATGTACAATTTCTCCAGCATAGTTTGTTGAAAAGTCACTCTTAATCTATTAAATTTCTTTTGCACTCTTGTCATAAATAAGCTGGGCATATTTGTGTGGGTCTATTTCTGGGTTCTCTATTTTGTTTTTATTTATCAGTGTATCTATTGGTCTTTTAATATTATGCTGTCTGGATTACTGTAACTATGTAGTAAGGCAATATGGAAACAGTGATTCCTTCCACTTTGCTTTTTATTCAAGATCATTTTAGCTATTCTAGGTCCTTTTACATTCCATATAAATTTTAGAACATGTTTGTCTAGGTGGAATGTACCCAACTTACCTGTACCTAGTGTATTAGGCAGAGAGGTGTGGGGGAGAGAGAGAGTTGTCCTGGCAATCAAAAGTTTGGCTGTAATACTTTTCTACATCTCTTCAACACCATCTTTTTGAATTCTAAGATTTTTTGGTAATTCTTAGTTGTGTTCTCTATATGAGCCATTACATATTCTCTTTCATGCTATGCAGTCATGATTTTACAATTATACATACTTTTTTTCTTTTTTGTTGTTACCACTATTACAGTAATATTATTTTATTTTTCACTTCTAATAGATGATACATTAAGAACAGCTTTTAAAAATGGGGTTTGTTTATCTGTTCTGCAAAGCTAGCCATAGTTATACAGCATTGTTTCAATTGGAAAATACATTCCAATTTCTAGATTACCAACTTTTGGAAATATTCCTTTTGAAAATTGCAGTCTTAGTGTTTATAGTTTGTAAGTTGTTGGTACTAAATGTGCTTTTTAAAAATGTTTATTTTCATTGAAAAAAAAGTTGCCACAGAATTTTTTTTTTGTACCAAAATTTCAATTGGTTAGGACACTTTAGGAATACAAGGTTTCTGCTGATTGAATGTTCAGAATTAAGCTGAAACCCTAATCAACCTTTTTCATCAACCCTTATTTAAGGTTGTTTAAGGTGGCCTTCCTACTATCAAGCCTTTGTGAACATTATAAATGTAAGAATGTAGAATTTATGGCAGACTGGGAAGAATGTATACTGATCCAGGATATAGAACGGATAATTTTGTTGTTGCTCTTTTAATACCAAATAATATATTTGAGAATACTTTAACATTTCCAATTCTGGTTAACAGTTAATTCACAAGAAAAATCTGCACAGAAGTAAAATAAGTGCTCTTCTTACTACTTCTGAAAAAGATTATCTATTAAGTTAAAATTTAGATATTATTTTGCGAATTTCTAAGATTCTTACCTAAAGTAGAATAAATATGTTGTTAAAAAGTAGTGATATTATAATCTGCATGTAATAATATACAATTCTCAAGGACACAAGAGATTTGTTTCAAGAATATGAGCTGGAGATTTAAAATAAATTGGACAAGATTTGAAGAAAAGCCATTTAGGGCTCAGATAAATACAAATTGCAGATTGTTTGGAAAACAGGTTGTACTTCTCCATAAGTAAGAATATTGGAAGGGAGAAGGGAGATTGGCTCTTTTTCAAAACTGGCCAGGCAGTGTTGATCCTGAATTAGTATTGTGGCATGTCTGTTTTTCATAAAACTTTTTACAATATTATATTTGCTTCAGGTATATGACATAGTATTTAGACATTTATATAACTAACAAAATAATTGTCTTGATAAATCTAGTACCCATCTGACACCATACACAGTTATTACAATATATTGGCTTTATTCCTTATGTTATAATTCATATTTCCATGACTTTTTCAACCACAGTTTTGAACTTCTTAATCCCTTCTATTATTTCATCCACCACCCAAGCACACTCCCATCTAGCTACCATCAAATTATTTTCTGTATATATGAAATTGTTTCTCTTTTGTTTCTTTGTTTATTTTGTTCTTTAGATTCCATTTGTAAGTGTAATCATATGGTATTTATCTTTCTCTGTCCCACTTACTTCACTCTGCACAATACCTCTAGGCCCAGGCATATTGTTGCAAATGCCAATATTTCAGTCTATTTTTTTATGGCTGAGTAAAATTTCAGTGTGTATTTTCACCACTGCTTCTTATCC
Organism: Cynopterus sphinx; assembly: GCA_030015415.1. Classification (NCBI taxonomy): domain Eukaryota; kingdom Metazoa; phylum Chordata; class Mammalia; order Chiroptera; family Pteropodidae; genus Cynopterus; species Cynopterus sphinx. The sequence goes on along the minus strand of CM057388.1, from coordinate 73,302,493 downwards.
ATTCATCCATTGGTAGACACCATGATTACCTCCATATCTTGGCTACTGTAAATAATGCTGTAATGAAATTATGGATGCACATATACCTTCAAGGTGGTATTTTTTTTTTTGGATAAATTTCCAGAAGTAGGATTTCTGGGTCTTTGTCTCTTGTTATAGCCTTTGTTTTAAAGTCTATGTTGTGTTTTATAAATATTACTACAACAGATATTTTTGTTTGTTTGTTTGTTTGTTTACACTTCTATGAAATATATTTTTCTATCTCTTGACTTTCAGTCTGTGTGCCTTAAGATCTTAAGCAAATCTCTTGTAAGAAGCAGTTGTAAGGCACTTGTTTTCTTATCCACTGAACCACCTTATCTTTTGATTGAATTATTTAATCCATTTATATTTAAAGTAATTCTTGATATGTTGTTATTGTAATTTTATTATATTTCTGATTTTTTATTTTCTTCTCGAAGTTTCTCCAACATTTCTTGTAGTACTGGTTTGGTGTTGATGAACTCCTTTAGCTTTCTCTTGTCTGAGGAGTTCTTTATGTCCTTTCATTCCAAATGATAGCTTTGCTAGGTAATCTTGATTTTAGGTCCTTACTTTTTGAATATTGAATATTTTATGCCAACACCTTCTGGCCTATAAAATTTCTCTTGAGAATCAACTGAGTTTTATGGGAGCTCTCCTGTGGGTAACTAATTGCTTTTCTCTTGCTGCTTTTAAGATTCTCTCTTTGTATTTAACCTTTGGCATTTTACTTATGATGTGTCTTGGTGTGGGTCTCTCTGGGTTCATCTTATTTGGGACTGTCTGAGTTTCCTGGGGCTGTATGTCTATTTCCTTCACTAGGTTATGGAAGTTTTCTACCATTATTTCTTCAAATAGGTTTTCAATGCCTTGCTCTCTTTCCTCTTTCATATAGCCCTATGATGCAAATGATGTTGTCCCAGAAGCCCTTTAAACTATTCTCTTTTTTTTGGGGGGGGGGATTCTTTTTTTCTTATTGCTGTTCCAATTAGGTATTTTCTGTTACCTTATCTTCTAAATCACTAATCCGATCCTCTGGTTCTTCTAATATACTGCTGACTACCTCTAATATATTCTTTATTTTAGTTATTGTATTTTTCATTTTGACTGATTCTTTTTTCATGTGCTCAGACCAGACGGTGCTTGTTTAGATATTGAGAACATTTGAAAGACTTTAATAAAATCCACAGCATGAACCAAGACAGGTCATTTGTATATAAAGACCACTGGAATCGGCTTAGGGGGGTCTATAATTTAGATGAGTTGTTGTCTCAGGGAATATCTAGGGTTGGGCAATCTGTGTTAGTCAAGTTGATGGAGACTCAGCTATGGCAGCTGCCTGAGTCTACATGCCAGGAAGAGTGTGGGCTTCTGCTAGCACCTCTGTTGAGATAAAGCTGCCCTTCCAGCCATGGTGCTAAAGCCAGATAATGCAGTTCCTCCCAAAATGTCCCCGGTGCCTCAGCACTGGAGCTCTGAGCAGTTGAGTTCATCAGCACACAGGCCTCTTAAGTGGAATGTCTGTGAGTCCAGCCACTCTTGTTCTCAATCAACCACAATCTTCATTGGTTTTTACAGCCAAAAATTGTGGGAACTTCTCTTCCCAGCACTGGAACCCTGGGCTGGGGACCTTTGTTTGGGCTGGGGCCCCTTGCTCCTCAGGGGGAATCTCTACAGCTGATATATTTTTCCTGATGTTCAACCGCCACAAGTGGTTGTGGGACCAGGCCATTCTGAATCTCCACCCTTCCTATCAGTCTTAATGTGGCTTCTTCTGTATTCTGCAGCTGTCAAACTTCTGTTCAGCTGGGATTCAGGTGACTCACAATGATGGATGCTCTGTAGTTTAGTTGTAATTTTGATGTGGTAATGAGAGGAGGCAAGTACAGCATTTACCTACTCTGTCATCTTGACCAGAACTTCAGGCTATAACTTTTTGATGCCAAATCACGTTTTTGTTTTTTTTTTTTTAAGAAACTAAGTAGCCTAAGTATGTATGTACTTATATTATGTGGAAATTTAAGTATTTTAAAATTATTTATAGTTTAGATACAGAAGTACAATTAATTGTGTAACCTGTGAGTTATAAAATTAACCATGTCAGCACTGCAGGAAACATACCTATGGTTCACTTAAAATAAGCAAAGAAATACATATTTTTATATATAAATTACCTATCACCAAAACCTTAAAAACCTTAGTTATAAGTATGCATAAGAATACTAGTTCCATTTACCTCTAACTACATAATCACATATTTCTTCCCAAGCATGCTTTTGACTCAAAAGTTTATGTTTCTTCTCTTTAATCTTTGGATTAGTTCATTATATTTAATTGAGGAGAAAAAATGTATGAACCAAGGATATCCACTGAAATAAATTGAGATGACTTGTCTGGAAAAATTATTTTTTAAATGTACTCTTGTATTAACAATAAAAATTATTTTTCCACAGGTTGATTTTCATCCAGTTGTATTCAGCCAGCCAAAAGTCAGAAATTTTTCATTAATTGCTAATTTAGTGATTTTAGAAGGCAATTTACAAAGCCCTCCTGAATGTTTTACGATGGCTTCCTAATTTTTGCATTTCTTGGGTAACCCAGCTACATTAAACATGTCACTGTGTGAACTACCCAGAGATGTGGTTTCGTGAGAATTACATGTATTAATGTGAAGGAAAGACTGTCTAAGCCACAGGTGTTTGCTTTCAGATGTATTATTTTAAAATCTGCTAAACAGGCTGCCTACTGCCCTGCTGCAAGCTTAGAGATATCTTTGTTGTAGTGAGGCATCAGTGAAAGGACAATGTGGTTACAGGAAGTTGCCGTGAATGTCAGATTGGTCCTCAGGAAAGAGGGCTCTTTAACAGCTAGCTTATTTTACACATGCATTGGTCTTTACTTCATATACCTTTCCCCATATCCTTTTTTATTTTTTCAGTGACATCCCAGGCAGAATAAGTATTTGACTTCTTCATGCTTCCACAGTGAATGTTTTGTTATTATCTTTATTTTAGCTTTTTTTTTTATATCTTTATTGTATCTTTATTAAAGCTTTTATCAGGTTGTAATGCAGTTAACTATGTGAGTTACTCCTCCATTTGACTATAAATTATGTCATCCCAACCTTATCATAATAGGCTACACACACAGCACTGGAAAAGTCTAGTGCGATCACTAATATATTAATTCTTTGAAACTGATTTTTAAAATCAGATTCATTGACCAGACATTAAGAAATGTAATAAGAATTAGGCTGATGGATGAAGAATATCCTAAAAGAGGCTTCACAGTAGTGACCATGGCAATTCACAGCATGAAACAATGTGGGTAGAGCAGCAGAAACTTTGATCACTTAATAGTTTTGTAGATGGCTTATATTGGATCTGGGATGCTAAGATAAAAATATTATTTTAGAATCAGAAAACCTGGATTTGAATCCCAGCTCTATTAATTGCTTACTGAGTAACCATGGGTATTTTGCTTAAGCTCTTTAAACCAGACCTTATATTACTAATCATTCTATCTCTAGATTTGAATAATTCTGATACATATAAGCACTCCATTGGTATTAGTTCTCTTTCTCTCTAGATCCCTACCAATTCTGCTAGAACATACATACATACATACATACATACATACATACATACATACGTACATACAAAATACATACATGCATTCACACACACATATATCTTATTAACTACAGTTTTACAAGGAAATTTTATGTGCATTAAGGAAAGTTGAACATACAGAAAAGCAAAATATAATAAAATAAAAACAACCTCACTTCCACCAGCCAGGTATCACTACTATTAACAATTCAGTGTGTGTATTTTTTAGATATTTTTTTCTGTACATATATTTACCAATCTATTCAGTCACTACTAAAATTTGGATATGTTCTACAAGCTGTTTTGTAACCTACTTTTTTCAATTAATGATTTCATCTTTCCATGGCAATAAATTTTCATTTAAACTAATATTCAGGATTCTTTTATGTGTACAAGTTTAAACTCGAAATGGATAATTTATATACCACTGAGGAAGTTGTTTCCATCACCAGAAATCATTAGAATGACATACCAGATATTTAACTTAATAAATATTGTATACCTATTCAAACCTGAGGAGTTAATTTTAAACATTTATTATATAGTGATAATCTGTCTAGATGTTTTCTTAATTTAGTGATTTTCAGACATTGGAGCACATCAGAGCCACTTGAACATATTTTAAAAGTGAAACACGTTCAAGTCTGAATTCATACCTACTGCAACAGAATTTCCTTGTAAAAGCACCATTTGAGTGTTTTCAAATTAGTCTATTCAAAAACATACCAAATTAGTCTATTGGAAGACAATATGAGACAGCAATAACAAAATAAGACATCTGCCCTAGTGGTTTATAGTGTAGCAAGGAGAAACAATACCTAATTTATTAGGAATTATACAAATTTACTTATGATTTAAAAAAAGTTAAGTATAGCATTAATAGCATACTATAGTATAAGTACAATGAGATTATGGAGAAAACAGCAATTAATTCTGCCTGAGAAAATCATGGAGAGTTCCCAGAAGAGATAATGCTTGAGTTGGCTCTTTAAATTAAGAGTGAAGAAGAGCTAAAACTGTTTTTATGAGTATCTGGAATATATGAGCAGATATAAACATACAGAGCTGTTAACAGTTTGACCAGGTGGAATTTGAAATGCCTCTTGGATTTCTAGAAGAAAATGTCTGGTTGGTAGTTAGAAATATGGACCTGGAGCTCATAAGATAATTTGGGACTAGAGATACAGATGTGGGGCTCATCACTATAAAAATGGTATATGGGAGAGGCAGAGAGGGTTATAGTATCTCAGAAGTTAGAACTTCTGGTATTTCCTTCCAAAACCAACCTATGATAAGTCTGTATCTATACATCATATATGTGTATGTACGTGTGTGTATGTATACACCTATACATATGTATACACATATACATACACACACACAAATACATACACATTACTATATGCCTGGCACATAGTAGGTAATTAATGACTTGTAAGTGGATGGCTAAATGAATGTTGGCTTAGTGAATATTAAACACTTGTTAGGGGACCCTAAAAATAATATTTCATCTTTTAATTTGGTAATGATCATCTTTTAAGTTCTCCTAATGCAATTATATTAACCAAAGGATCATAAAAAAATGTACCAAATGTTGCTGTGTTTCAAATAAAGAAATCTATATTTGATTATATGTGTTTTTGCAAACTTTGTAGAAGATAGGCCATTCTATAATTGGTCAAGAAGAAAGCTAAATATTGATGATCCTTTCCTTAAAAATGACTTTTTAAATTTTCCATTTTGGAGGTACAGTTCACTGAAGCAAAAGCATTGATGATGTCAATGAAAGTAATTGTGCTATTTTCCCCCTTTCTAATGCCATTATTGTACAGTTCTCTGTTTCAACCTAAGATGTTAATGTTTCATGTTGATTAAATTTTAACATCTAAATTGCTCTTTTATGTTACACACAAATGATGAAATTGAATGTTCCAGTTAGAGGGCAGCAACTTTAGTCTCCTCTCGGCTCTTGGTAAATCCATCAAACATTCTACAGAACCTGAGAAATGGCCCATTTTTGTTTCTTCTGCTTTAGTAGCCTAGAGATATTTAGTATGAATTTTGTTATGTCTCTATAACTAAAACTAGGCCCCATTTTACACAATAGATGCATTCCTTGACATTTGTACATGAAGGATTTTTGAAAATGGAATCGTATATTCCCCCATTGAATTACATTATAATTTTATAAATGTCATCTTTACTGCAGATTGATTTTCAATTGACAGTGGTTTCTAACACATTGCCACTGCTTCCACCTCTGAGACATGTACTTTAGACTTCATATAAAACCGAAGTGATGTAATGAAATCTCCTATTTCAAATACTATTAAAAAATACTTTCAAAATATCATAAATTAAGCCCTATTTCATGTGTAGAAAATGGAAATTTTAAAAATAGAAATCCTGTATTTTGACTTGCTTTATATTTATTTATCATGAATCAAAGCAACTCTTTTCCCCCTCTTTAATCCCCTACCCCACTTCCACCCCTGACGTATGGATGTTGCTGTTTCCTCTTAAGAACTGAATCTCTAAGGGTGGTTTGTCTCCTCCCACATGCTCGTGGGGTGCACCTGGACCCTGGGGCCTGGTGTACGCAGGGGGCCTGGTGCACCCAGGGGGCCTGGTGCATCTGGGCAGTGAGGTTCATGCCTCTACTTGGGGCACAAACCCAGGACCTTCTGTGTTTAAAGCAGATATGTTAACCACTACACTATGGAGCCACCCCACAAGAGGAAATTTGAAAATACTTTCATATGCCCTGCCTAAAAGAGCTGTCTTTTTTCTTTTCCTCTAGTCTTTCTTTAGGGAGACTGGTCCAAGAAAAGGTGTTTGATTTATGGATACCAAAAGGGAACCTTAAATAATATGTTGTTTTCCTTACTACTTTAATATTTTAGAATTTTGGTGTATTTAAATCACCTTTCAAAAAGGGACAGTTTAGGCAATATAATTCTAGAATGAGTGTGGCTTTAGAAATAATGTAAATGTAAATGTTTCCTTAATTACCTTCTTAAAGAACAGGGTCTTTGAAAAAAAATAATTTTTATATTTTCAATTATGGTAAAATACAAATAATATAAAATATACCATCTTATCCATTTTTAAGTGTACTTTTCAGTAGTGTTAAGTATATTTACATTATTGTGCAACCAATCTCCAGGAATTTTTCACCTTGCTGAAGTAATAATCTACATTCATTAAACAACAATTTCCAATTCCTCTCTCCCCACCAGTCCCTGGCAACCATCATTCTACTTCCTCTCTGTATGCATTTAACTACTCTAGGTACCTCCTATAAGGAAAACCATACAATATTTTCCTTTTTTGTAATAGCTTATTTTACTTTGTGTAATTTCCTCAAAGTTCATCTATGTTGTAACATGTGTCAAATTCTCATTCTTCTTAAGACTGAATAATATTCCATTGAATGTATATACAGCATTTTATTGATCCATCCATCTGTAGATGGACCCTTAGATTGCCTCCACTTCTTGGCTGTTGTAAATATGCTGCTGCTATAAACATGGATGTGTAGATATCTTTACTAGACTCTGCTTTTAATTCTTTCGGTTATATGCCCAGAAGTGTAAAAGCTGGATATTATGGTAATTCTGCTTTAAATTTATGACTTTCTAAGCAAATATACCATTTTACAATGCCATCAACAATGTACAAGTGTTCCCACTTCTCTATATCCTTCCCAACACTTATTATTTTCTGTTTTTTTGACAGTAGACATCTTAAGAGGTATGAGTTATCAGAGGCTGTTTTAAAACATGTTCCAGTTAATAATTGCTCTATATTTATCCAGCCCAATACTTAAATATTAACATTACACCACATATGGACAGAATATATAGCTCTGATTATTGTGAGGAGATACAATGATGATTTAAGTATGGGCAAATTACTTTTGAAATATATCAAACAGTAAATCTATTTTTGATATATATTTCTTAAAAATGTACCATGTTGGATAATTGGAAAACTAGAGTATAAAATATCACTTTTTAAATTTTCAGACCATTGAATTTCTAATTTATTATTTGAACATACATAGTGCTCCTAACTGGACATAAGGAAAAAGTTCTATCTTAAATGCTATCCTACGAAAATTCTCATGTTAAAATATCAATTTTAGAAATAACTAGTAATTATTTTCTGTACAATAAATACATGTTTCTTAGAATTGACCTTAGCCTGAAGTTTCTTAGCAAAATCTTGAGAAATAAAGTGAGTTATAAAAAAAAGATATGTCACTTCCAGTGACAGTTGACAAAACAAAGCATCACAAAAAGTTTGAATACCTGAAACTAATTTTAATCTCAATGTTAGAAAGTGTATGCCTAGAAAATATATTTTAAATAATGAATGAAACAAACTACTGCTGTTATCCAGTCTGTTTTACAGGTCAAATTACATGATCAACAAGAAGCTAGTTAACTTCTCATAAATAACTGACTATTTCAGGAAGTAAACTATTTTAAAATTGTCATTTTAAAATTCTGCATAACTTAAAAATCTATTCTCATTCTAGACTCTTAAAATTCTGGGAGAGTTTATAATCTGGAAAAACCATGTAGGAAAATAAAGATTTGGATGTCAAAAAGGAAATACAGATGGCAAATAGACATATAAAAAAGTATTCAATACCACAGAAATGCAAATGAAATGCCAAAACTAAAACTACAGAGCAAATATCATTGAAAATCAATGAGGTCAGGTGAACAGAAATCCTACTACTAAGAACACACAGAAAAAAAAAAAAACACCTGGAGACTGGTAAGAGGGGCACAGATGCTAAATGGGGTGATTCAACAAAGGCATGAGCAAGTTAAAAATCAGGATGGTTATCTTGGCTGTGGAGGTCCCCCTAGAAGAGCAAGAGAAACCATACTTGGCTAATACAGATCACCACACCCTGGTAATTCCCTGGGACCCTTTCTGACCCAACTTTTGGGCTCAATCAAGCAGATTCCAGTGGCTTTTCAATACAAAGAGTCTATCTTGGCTCACACTCCAAACTTTCCTAAAATCTCTTTTCAAGACTAAAACAAAAAGCATCTACCCACTGTATGTCCCATCTCTTGTTAAGCAGCTTCAGGCCTGAAAACTAGCAGCAGTCAGCTTTGGTGTATCACTTGGCTGCTCAAGGTACCTGAAAGCTGAGCATAGGTAGTAGCCATATGCTGAATACTTGGTGACTCTTGCAAAGTGACCTTGGGTATAGCACAGAGTGAAGTTAAACTAGGCCTCTGGTGGGGCCCCACCAAGTAGTCCCTGGGTCAAATATGCCTGGTGGCCAGCTTTGTATCAAGTGAGAGCATCACTTGGGGCTGCATTCAAGAACAACACACTCAAAGGGCAGACTCGGCAGGCACCAGAGCTCTGCTAAAGTGATTCTTGAACTGTAGGGTCACTTCTGAACATCTCTTCCACTATAGTCACGGCCAGTCCTCACAACCAACCAGCCCAAGGGTCAATCCTGCTAACTGATGTGGAAAAAGTAAGCAACGCTCAACTATAATTGGAATGTACACACAACCTATATAAGGGACACACCTAGAGCCCCCAGCTCAGGTGACCAGAGAAACTGTGCCACTGGGCCCCATAGGACACCTATAACATAAAGCCACTCTACTAAAACCAGAAGGTATAGTAGCCTTACATAATAGATAGAAGAAAACACAAAGAGGCAGCAAAAATGGGAAGACAGAGAAATATATCCTAAATGAAAGAACACAACAATGATCCAGAAAAACAACTAAATGAAATAGAGACAAACAGTCTAGCATTTGCAGAGTTCAAAACACTGGCTATAAATATACTCAATGAATTTGGGGAGAGAGTAGATGAACTCAGTGAGAAGTTTAACAAAAAGATAGGAAACATAAAAACAGAGATAGAAAACATAAAAAGGAACCAGTCATAAATGAAGAATACAATAACTAAAATGAAATATACATTAAAAGGAATTAGCAATAGTTTAAAAAAAGCAAAGACTCAGCAATTTCTAAAATAAGGTATCAGAAAACATTCAATCAGAACAGCAACAGCAACAAAAAAGAATCCAAAAAAGAATGAGGATAATTTAAGAGGCCTCTGAAACAAAATCAAGCATACCAATATTTGTATCATAGGACTACCAGAAGAAGAAAAGGAGGAAGGCATTGAAAAACTATTTGAAGAAATAATGATATAAAATTCTCCTAACTTGGCAAAGAAAATAGACATACAAAACCAGGAGGCTCAGAGAGTTTCAAAAAAGCCAAACCCAGAGGCCTATCATCATTAAAATGCCAAAGGTTAAAGACAATGAGAGAATATTGAAAGCAGCAATAAAAAAGCAATTAATTACCTAGAAGGGTATTCCCATAAGATGATCAACTGATTTTTCAATAAAAATTTGCATGTCAGAAGAGATTTGTATGAAATATTCAGGGATGGAAAGAACCTACAATCCATATTACTCTACCCAGCAAAGCTATCATTTAGAACCAAAGGGGAGATGAAAATGTATATAAAAAAAGTTAAAGAAATTTATTAACACCAAACCAGTATTACAAGAAATGTTAGAGGGACTTCTTTAAGTAGAAAAAGAAAAAAAAAAAAAAAAGAATGAAATGCTTGAAACAAAATTGATAGCTGAATGGACATGAAAAACAAGACTCTTTCATATGCTTTCCACCAAAGATTCACTTCAAATTCAAAGACACACAGACTACAAGTGAAGTGCTAGGAAAATATAGTTCATGAAAACTGAAATTTAAAAAGCTGTGTTTGCAATACTTATATGATGCAAAGTAGACTCTAAAATAAAGCCTATAATAACAAGAGACAAGGAAGGACTCAGTAATCCCACTTCTCCATATTTATCTGTATAAATCTAAAACACTACTTTGAAAAGACATGTGAATCTATATGTTCATTGTAGCATTATTTACTCTAGCCAAGATATGGAGGCAACTCAGATGCCCACAAATGGATAAATGTATATAAAAAAGGTGGTACATATGTACAATAAAATATTACTCAGCCATTAAAAATGAATGAAATATTGCCTTCTGTAACAACATGGAAGGAAATAGATGTCCTTATGCCGAGTAGAGTAAGTCAGACAGGGCAAGACAAAAGCCATATGATTTCACTTACATGTGAAATATGAAAAACAAAATAAATAAAACAGTAACAAACTCATAGATATAGAGAACATTTCAATGTTTTCCAGTTGGGAAGGGGGTTGCTGGGCAGGGTTAAAAAGGGGAAGGGATTAAGAAGTACAAATTGGTAGTTAAGGAAATAATCATGATAATGTGATGTATAGCATAATATGGTCTATAATATTGTCATAATTATGTATGGTGTCAGATTCATACTAGATTTATCGGGGCAATCACTTCATAAGGTATATAAATTTCTAATTACTATGTTGTACACCTGAAACTAATATAATAGTGTATGTCAACTGTAACTGAAAAAAATTTTAAAATAAATAAAATAAAAAATAAATAAAATTAAAAATGCAATGAGATATCACTTAATACCTGTCATAATAGCTATAACCAATAAATCAAAAAAACAAGTCTTGGAAAGTATGTGGATAAAAAAGAGCCCTGGAGCACTATTGGTGGGATTGCAAATTGGTTTAGCCACTATAAAAAAGTTTGGAGGTTTCTCCAAAAGATTTAATATACAACTTACCTTATAACCCAACTTCTGGGTATTTATTTAGTGTTTTTGTTTAAAAAAATAAAAAATTACCATATGTGAAAACACAGATACCCTAGATAATACGCTAGAGGGTATAACGTTAAGTGAGATAAGCCACAGAGGAAAAGACAAATAACATATGATTTCACTTTTGTGTGAAACCTAAAGAGCAAAACAAAACAAAGCAAAGCAAAACAAAACAAAACAAAACAAAACAAAGAAAACAGAAACAGACTATACATAGGGCAACGGAAAATAACACAGCAGTTTATGCAGGTAAATAGTGTTCTTCCCAAAACTCAAAATTCGAAAGATGAAGACTATATTGAGAAAATAACAGTGTCAAAAGGAAAGATGATTTGGGGAGCAAATATTAATTATATTTAAATGTAAAATTATTAAAATTACTTATGAGTAATGATGTCAGAAATATGACAGAAGGAGAGATGTCCCTATATTGCTCCCCTTAAAACAACAATAAGCTGAACATCTAAAACTCAAACTAGACACAAGCACATTAGATCATGAGATCTACACTTAGCACAGGAATTGAAAAAACAACTAGATCAGGAGAATAAATTTTATCAGCAAGGAGATTGAAGCCCTCAAAATGAACCAAAAGGAGCTTCTGGAGAAAAACACACACACACACACACACACACTGAAAGAGATGAAAAATTAAATAGCAAGCTGGAGAAATAGAATTGACAAAATGGAGGAAAGGATCAGTGACATTGAATACGAAAATCTGGAAATAAATCAGAACGAAGAAGAGAGAAACCAAAGACTGAAAAACATTGAAAGAGAAATAAAGAACTCAATGATAGGATCAGGAAAATAAACATAAAAATAACGGGCATTCTCAAAGGGGAGGTAAAGGAGTAGGGATTAGAAAGCATTTTAAGACAAATATTGGAAGAGAATATTCCAAATCTAAGGAATAACCTGGAGCATGGAATTCAAGAAGTCATCATCATCATCAACAACAACAACAACAACAACAACAACAACAACAACAACAAAAAACAGTTATCTTAACATAAAAGGCCTTCTTCAGGACACACTACATTAAAATTATAAAAATCAATGTCAAACACAGAATTCTCAGGGCAGCCAAATAAAAGAAGATAAAAGGTAACCTATAAAGAAAACACATTAGATTATTGTCAGACTTCTCTGCACAAACCTTACAAGTCAGAAAGGAGTGAAATTTGGAATTAAACATTCAAATTATTAAATGAAATAAGCTACCAGCCAAGAATAATATATCCAGCAAAGTTCTCCATTAGATGTGAAGGAGAAAGAAAGACCTTTCCAGACATAAAAAAAAAAAAAATGGAGGGAATTATGCACTATGAGGCCTATAGTGCAGGAAATACTGAAAGGGGTCAGCTCACCTAAGACAAAATGACAACAGCAACAACAACAACAACAATAACAACAACGAGAACAGAACATAACTATGAGTAAGGCCACTGGCAGCCAGAGAAGCGGAGGAGTGCAACCTGTACTAAGAAAGCAGTATTATAAGCTTAAACAATAAAATATTTGCTACATGAGGACAAATTGAGACAACAATAACAGGAAAGAGGAGGATTCAAAGATCCAAATTCACAAAAGGGAATGGAAATAAGGCATAGGTGAAAGAGAATGCATACACACACACACACACACACATATGTATATATATATATACATGCATGCATACATACATTTACACACACACATATATACATATATACACATACACACATATATGTATATGTATGTGTGTATATGTATATATATATTCATAATGGTAAGCACACACCAAAGATTCAGAACTGAAATACATAACTGAAAACAAACAGGACCAGATGGAAAATCCACAAAACCCAACCAAAACACACACACACACACACACACACACACACACACACACACACACACACACACACGCACACACATGGAAGCAATGGAAACAGCTACTAGAAAGCAAAACATAAAATGGCTACATGAAAACCTCATATTTTAAAAATCACCCTAAACATAAATGGACTGAACTCAGCAATAAAAAGGAACAGAGTTTCAGACTGAATCAAAAAACAACACCCCACCCTATGATGACTCTTGAAGACATATCTCAGTTCCAAAGGCAAATATAGACTCAAAGTGAAAGGGTGGAAAATTCTATTCCAAGCAAATGGCATTCACAGAAAAGAAGCAACAGTAGTTATATCAGACAAAATAGACTTCAAAATCAAAAAGGTAAACACATGTACTGAGGGACACTTCATAATGATAAAGGAATGATACACCAAGAAGATGTAATACTCATTAATCTCTATGCTCCCAATCTGGGAGCCCCCCAAAATATAAAGCAATTACTGGCAAAACCAAAGGAATAAAGAGACCAAAACACTATCATAGCAGGTGACCTAAATACCCCAATGTAGAATATGGACAGATCTTCCAAACAGAAAATCAATAAAGAAATAACATCCTTAAATGACACATTATAACAACTGAACATAATTGACATTTACAGAGTATTTCATCCCAAAACAGCTGCTTATACATTCTTCTCTAGTGCACATGGATCATTCTTAAGATTTGACCACATACAAGGCACAGAGATAGACTCAACAAATATAAAATGGTTGAAATCATACCAAACATATTCTCTGATCTTAATGTATTGAAACTGAAAATCAACTGTAAAAAGAAAATGGGAAGAACCACAAATATATGAAGATTAAGCAACATGCTATTGCAGAATGACTAGGTCAGAGAAGAAATAAAAAAAAATCAAAATTAAAACTTTGGGACACAGAAAAAGTGATAATAAGAGGAAAGTTCATGTCATTACTGGCCTATTAGCAAAAATAAGAACAAGCCCAAATAAAAAACCTAATGCTTCATCTTAAACAATTAGAAAAGGAAGAACAAATGAAGCCTAAAACCAGCAGAAGAAAAGAAATAATCAAAATTAGAACAGAATTAAATAAAATGGAAAAAATAAAAAAAAATAAATTAAACAAAAGTTTGTTTCTTTGAGAAGGTTAATAAAATTGACAACTCCTGGGCTAGACTCACTAAAGAAAAAAAAAAAAAAAAGAACACAAACAAAATCAGGGATGAAAAAGGAGAAATTGTGACATACACTGCAATAATACAAAGGATCATACAAGAATATTATAAAACAGTATATAACACCGAGTTAAATAACCTAGAAGAAATGAAAAGTACTTAGAAAGATACAACCTTCAAGACTGAATCAAGAACTAGAAAATCTAAGTAGACTGATCAATTGTATCAAAATTGAAGCAATCATTAAAAACCTACCAGAAAGTTAAAGTCCAGGACCAAATGGCTTCACCAGTGAATTCTAACAAATATTCAAAAAAGATTTAATACCTATTCTTCACAAACTCTTCCTAAAAAAACAAAGAGGAGGTAATACATCCTTACTAATTTTGTGAGGCCAATATTACCATGATACCAAAACCTCATAAAGATAAAACAAAAGAAGAAAATTACAGACTAATATATCTCATGAACACAGATGCAAAAATCCTAAATAAGACACTGGTGAAGTTAATACAGCAACATATTAAAAAGATTATACACCATGATCAGGTGGGCTTCATCGCAGGGGCACAGGGTAGGTTCAAAATATGCAAATAATTTCACATGATACAGCACAGAAACAAATTAAAAAATAAGAATCATATGATCATGTCATTATATGAAGAAAATGCCTTCAACAAGATACAGCATTGATTTATGATCAAAACATTTAACAAAATCGGTATAGAAAAAAAAAATACCTTAACATAATAAAGGCCATGTGACAAAAGCTCAGCCAAAATCATACTTAATCATGAAAAACTAAAAACATTCCCTCTAAGATCTGGAACAAGGCAAGGATGGTTCTTATTGCCACTGTTATTCAATATAACATTGTAGTTTCTAGTGAGTGCAGTCAAGCAAGAGAAAGGTATAAAATATAGCTAAATAGAAAATGAAAAAATTAGACTGTCACTATTAGCAAATGACATGATTCTCTATATAGTAAACCTTAACATTTCCACAATGACACTATCAGAAACAATAAGCAAATACCATAAGTTTCTGGATACAAAATTAATGTTCAAAAATCCGTAACATTCCAATACTCTAATAATGAAATGTCATAAAAAAGTGGAAAAAATAATTCCTATTACAATCGCAACAAAAATAATAAAATAAATAGGAATAAATCAAACAAAACATGTAAATGACCTATATAATTAAAAGATAAGACCTTATTAAAAGAAATTGAAAAAGATACAAATAAATGGAAATATATTCTATGTTTTTGGATTGAAAGAATCAACATAGTTAAAAGGACTTTATTACCTAAAGCATTATACAGATTTAATGTAATCTCTATCCAAATACCATGGGCATTTTTTAAAGAAATAGAATAAAAAATTATCAGATTTGTATGGAAGCACAAAAGACCCCGAACTGCCAAAACTATCTGAGAAATAAAAAGAGGCTGGAGGCATCACTCTGCCTGACTTCAAATGATTCTACTAAGTAATGGTAATCCAAATGGTATGGTATTGGCAGAAAAACAGACACACAGATCAGTGAAACAGAATCAAGAGCTTAGATGTAAACCCATGTTTGTAAGGGCAAATAATTTTTGACAAAAAAAAAAAAATCCAAGAATACACAGTGGGGAAAGGAAAGCCTCTTCGGTAAATGGTGTTGGGAAAACTGGAACTACCTGCAAAAGAATGAAATTAGACTTTTGTCTATCACCACACACCAAAAATAACTCAAAGGGGATTAAGGATGTGAACATATTTCCTAAATCAATAAATTGCATAGAAGAGAACATAGGAACTAAACTCATGGACCTTGGACTTAAAGAGGATTTTATGAATTTGACCTCAAAGGCAAGACAAGTCAAAGCAAAAATAGATGAATAGGACTACAACAAAGTAAAAAGCTTTTGTATAGCAAAAGAAACTTTAGACAAGGTAAAAAGACAATCATCAGAATGGGTGAAGATATTTGCAAGTAACATCTCCGATAAGGGCCTAATATGCAAAATATACAAAGAATTCTTATCACTCAATAACAACAACGAACAATCCAATTTAAAAAAAAATGGTCAGAAGACGTAAACAGACACTTTCCCCAAGAAGACATACAAATGGCCAACAAACAAATAAAGGATGCTCAACTTCTCTTGCTATTATGAAAATGCAAATCAAAACCACAATGAGATATCATCTCACACCTGTTAGAATAACTATTATTAGCAGGACAAGTAGTAACATATGTTGGATAGGATGCAGAGAAAAAGGAACCCCCATGCACTGCTAGTGAGACTGCAATTTGGTAAAGCGTCTATGAAAATAGTATGGAGGTTCCTCATAAAACTAGGAATTGATCTACCATATGATCTAGTAATCTCTCTGCTCAGTATTTTCCCCAAAGAGTTGAAAACTCATATCCAACAAAATATTTGTGCACCATTGTTCATACCTCATTATTCATGGTGGCCAGGACATGGAAGCAACCAAAGTGTTCTATAATAGATGATTACATAAAGCAGCAATGGTACATATATACAATGGAATATTACTCAGCCATAAGAAGAGTTGAAATAATATCATTTGCAACAACATAGATAGACCTCAAGATAGTCATACTAAGCTAAATATCCATACAAAAAAATTTGAAAACCATATGATGTCACTTATATGTGAAATATAAACCTAAAAGCAACAAACAAACAGGACAAACAAAGAGAGACTCATGTACATAGAAAATAGATTAGTGGTTGCCAGAGGATTAGGTTGGGAGAGGGTTAGATTGGAAGGTAGTTGGGGTAAAAGGGATCAAATATATGGTGACAGAAAGAAATCTAATTATGGGAAGTAAACACACAAAGCAATATATACATATACATATACATATACATATGCATATGCATATGCATATACATATGTGTGTGTGTGTAATCTGAAAATTACTGGATTTCATTAACCAATATCACCATAATAAAAATATTAATTTAAATAAAATCTAAACAAATAAATAAATAATAAAACCTTTTTTTATTAAAAAACAATTTATGGATATATTTTTGGAAGTTAAAATACTGGTCATAGTCGTATGGATTTGACAATATAGAAAACTTGCTAAAACCTGGTAGCAATTGAAAATGTTTGTCATTTTCCAGGAGATCATTGTCAGTCATGACCTTCTTCCGAGTTGTTCTGTGTGTGTCTTTAGTTTCTCCCAAGAGAGTGTATGAGGATGATTTTTTAATATAGTATAAGAAAATACATGCCCCAGGTAAATATACAAACTGCGTTTTGTTTCTCTCTGCTTACTTTTTACAAATATTTTAAAAATAATTTCTGTGATACTGTTAAATAGAGAATTTAATTGTTCTCATCATTTTCAAATGCAGATGGAAGTAAAAGCCATAGTGAATTTTGAATCACTCATATTTTCTTACAAGTTAGAAGTGAAAATATATAAAGGATAAAATGAATCTTAACATTTGGTCAGTTTTTAGATACTAGCTTTCTTTGCAGAGGTCAATATTTTTTCAAGTATGGTCCTAGAACTAGCTGCACTAATGTTATTTGGGATCTTACTAAACCAAACAAAATGCAGATTGTTTGCAGGGCCTAGAAGTACTAATGTAAACAATGGTTATCAGAGATTTGAATGCCCTTTAATATTTGGGAACAACTGATTTAGTGGTTGAGCTTCCAATTATCTAGTCTTTCTTAGAGCTCATTTTGTTCATTGGCAGTTAACTTAAGTAAATTGCATGTAAAAAAAAAAAAACTAGATGTGATTTAAATACTTAATGTCATTTGAGAAAGGCGTTCTCTGTGATTTTTAATTCCTGCTTGCTAGTGTGACTGTCTGGATAATTTATCTTATCTAAATTTGTTTACACATCCTCAGAACCTAGAAGATACCTGGAATATAGTATGTGTTCAATTAATTTTAACTGAAAGAATAAAAAAATACAAAGTTTAAATAATAAATTTCAGATTGATGTCAGAAGCATGGTGGTATGAGAAATCTCCCCTGAGCTCTCTCCTTGAAACTATAAGGAGCTGAACACCTATAGCTCAATGAATAAGACCTAACCTGCACACAAGTATGTCTGAGAGATCTGCACATGGGAGAATCTGAAGTTGGGCTACTCTGGCACGAGACAAGGAGGCAGAGAGTGACAGAGTCAGGTACTGTGGAAAGCAGCCCAGAGCTCTGGTCAGGGAATGGGGGAGAGGAAAACAACAACATGACAATTTCTTGGTCCTTTGATGCCTTGAACAATCCTACCTGAAAGATAAGCATATTCTAAGCAGTGAGGTCAAGGAGCAGGGCAGGGTTCAGGGCAGAGAACAGCATGGGGAGTTGACAACTGTGTCTTAGCAACCACCTTTGCCAGGCAGAAAGCTGAGTCATGGAACCTGGCCACATCCCTAGCTATCCAATAATGCCTCCACAGCATACCCTACAAGAGCTAGCACTGAGCCACAGGGGATACTGTGCAACAAGAACTGAAACATACAAAGCAGCCAGTACCAGAGGTAGGGGCTAGGATATAGAGGCGAAGCAGCTGAAGCTTTAGCCAATATGTCTGGAAGGAAAACAGTCACACTCAAAGGTGGCCTCTCCCAATTCACCCCACCCCCATCCAGACAGTTTGATTCACAAGGAGGCAGCATAACATCACACCTGACAGTGGGAGAAGTACTGAGGCTTCAGGGCCTTCTCAAGGGTCAGAATCCCATCACCACCCACATTCTGCCATGGAGATGGAACCCTGGGACCAAGGCAACCTGGTCACAAAGGAAATACACAACTTTCCAGTAAATAAATGGCATTCTTATCCTCAAAGCAGCTATCTAACAGGCTTATCAGTGCAGGAGATTAGGGTGCCACTTACAGAAAATACAAAGAAAAACTTCCTATTGTCCTGCTAAAAAAGAGATCACTGTAACATTTTTTTTCAAAAAAATAAATAATTAAAAGACTATAATTCTATTAATGTCTGAGAGAAAGAGTCCATCAAACACCTGAGCAACCAAGATGACAAAGCAGCTCAGAAGGAAGATGAAATTTTTCCAGAAAATAAGCTTAAAGATATATAAATATGCAACTTAAAGACAGAAATTTCAAGATTGTACTTCTGAAAAAAGCTCAATGAGATGCCAAAAATTTCTGACCAACAGTTCCAAGAACTTAAAACAAAATCAACAAGCAATCTGAATACTTTTCTTAGGAGGTTGAAACTCTAAAACATAATCATATAGAATTTCTGGAAATGAAGAACTCACTAAAAGAGATGATAAATAAAATAGCAAGCCTAGGACATAGAGCTGACCAGATGGAGGGGGAAAAATGTGATATTAAAGATAGAAATCTGTAAATGATGAAGAAGAAAGAAAAAAATTGAGAGTAAAACAAATTGAAACAACTCTACAAGACCTATATGACACAATCAGAACAAGCAACATTAAGAATAATGACTATACCAGAAGGAGAAGAGAGGGAGAAGGGAGCAGAAAGCACATTCAAAAAGTTGACAAGAATTTCTCATACATGGAAAGAATTGGATATTCAAATTCAAGAAGCAAACAGAATTTGAACATCTAATTACCTCAACTCAAAAAGACCTACTCATTATATTAAAATTGTATAAATAAAATTAATGACAAAGAAAGAATTTTCAAGGTAGCCAAAGTAAAAAAGACACTAACTTATAAAGGAAAACCCATACCATAATACTTCTCAGCACAAATCTTGCAAGCTAGGAGGAAGTGAAACTAAATATTCAAACTACTGAAAAAAGAAACTACCAGCCTAGAATAATATACTCAACAAAGTTCTTCTTTAGATATAAATGAGAAATAAATATGTTTTCAGACATACAAAAGCCAAGAGAATTTTCCACCACAAGGCCTACATTACAGGAAATAATGAAGGGGGCCATTCTACCTAAAAAAAACAAAAAACAAAAAACAAAAAATTATATAACTATGAGTAAGATGACGAACAGGTAGACAGAAACAGGAAAGTGCAACATTTACTAAAAAACAGGGTATTGGAAGCTTAAATATTACATAATGAATAAAGACTAAATAAAAACAACACTTTAGAAAGACACATATACTGCAACCTAGAATTAAATGTATAGCATAAATAGGGATAATTTGAGACAAAGAAAAAATAAAAGGGGGAGGAGGAAAGAACTGAATCTATAAAGGGAAATGGAGGAAATTTATATACACACACACAACACATTCTTTTACATAAATTTAATAGAACCATACGAAAAAAAAAAAATCCAGCGCTGAGACAGATAACATAAAACAAAAGGGTACAGAGAGAAAAGCCATAGAACACCACCAAATCAAAAGAACACCACCAAATGAAAATCACAGACAGAAATGCAAGGACAACGTAACAATAGAAACACTGAACTACCACAAAATGAAAGTTAAAATGGCCATAGAAACACCTCATATTTCAGTAATCACCTTAAATTTAAATGAACTAAACTCACCAATAAAAAGTCACAGAGTAAAAGCCTGGATCAAAAAACAAAACCCAACCAAAAATTACTTACAAGAGACACATCTCAGCTGCAAGGACAAATAGCTACTCAAAAGGGTAGAAAAGAACATTCCAAACATTTGGTATCTAATGAAAAACAGGTAAGTCACACTTATGTCTGATGAAATAAACTTTAAGATTTTTTAAAAAGTACAAGAAACAACAATAAACACTTTATAATGTTAAACAAGGCCATGCATCAAGAAGAGCACCAAAATACATAAAGCAATGACTAAATGAACTAAAGGGAGAAACTAATATAACAGAATTATATGAGGAGACCTAAATATTCCCACTGTCAGCTATATCAGCTATAGATAGATCATCCAAACAGAAAATTATTAAGGAAATAACATTCTAAAATGACACATTAGACCAATTGGATACAATTTACGTTGACAGAGCCTTTCATCTCTAAACATAAAATTATATATTCTTCTCTAGTACACATGAAATATTCTCAAGAATAGACTATATATTTGGAAACAAAAGTAGCCTCAACAAGTTTAAGAAGATTGAAATCATACCAAGCATATTCTCTTACCATAATGCTTTCAAACTGGAAAACAACTTTAAAAAGAAACCAGAAAGAACCAAAAATACATAGAGATTAAACAACATGCTATTAAGGAACAACTGGGTCATAGAAAAAATCAAAGGAGACATCAAGAAACAAATGAGAATTAAAATACAACATATTCATAATTTTGGGACACAAGAAAAAGTAGTAGTAAGAGGAAAGTTCATATCATTACAGGACTATCTCAAGAAACAAGACAGATCCCAAATAAATGACCTAACTTTACATTTCTCTAAACTAGATAAAGTTTAACAAATGAAGTCCAAAATCAGCATAAAAAAAGAAGTAATAAAAATTTGAGCAGAATTAAATGAAATTCAGAATAAAAATGTAATAGTAAAAATTAACATAATAAAACACTTTTTTTAAAAGATTAAGAAAATTGATAAAATCCCAAGAAGATTCACTAAAGAAAAAGAGAAAGGACACAAATAAAAAACAAACCATAAATGAAAGTAGATATGTTATAACAGATACTGCTGAAATACCAAGTATCATGAAATAATACCATGAAAAATATATAATACCAAATTTAATGACCTAGAAAAATATACAAGTTTTTAGAAATATACAGCCTTCCTAGACTGAATCATGAAGAACTAGAAACTCTAAATAGACCAATCAAGAATATGGAAATTGAAAGAGTCATCAAAAATTTTCCAAAAAATAGAAGTCCAGGACTAGATGGCTTCTCCAAACATTCAAAAAAATACCTGTTTTTCCTCAGTTTCAAAAAATGTAAGAAGATGCAATAATTTCTTAATTCATTTTATGAGGCCAACATTATCCTAAAAACAAAACCTAGTAATGATAACACAAATAAAAGAAAACTATAAAGGAATATCTTTATGAATACTGATTCAAATATCCTAAATGAAATGCTAGCAAATAAAAAACAGCAACACATTAAAAAAGAGTATTCACCATGATCAAGTGGGTTTCATCCCAGAGGCACAGGGGTAGTTTAACAAACATAAATTGATCAGTCTGATATACTATATAAACAAAACAAAGGATAAAAATGATATGATCACATCAATAGATGCAGAAAAAGCCTTTGACAAAATACAGCATTCATTCATGATTAAAACGCTTAATAAAATGGGTATACAAAGAAAGTGCCACAATATAATAAAGGCTATATGTGATAAAACTCTTAACTAACATTATACTTAATGGAGAAAAAACTAAATACCCTCCCTCTAATATCAGGAACAAGACAAGGTTGTCCTCTATCATCACTATTATTCAATATCGTATTGGAATTTCTAATTAGAGCAATTATGCAAGAGAAAGAAATAAAAGGCATCCAAATAGATAATGAAAGTGTCAAATTGTCACTTTTTGCAGATGACATGACTCTCTACATAGAAAACCCTAAAGACTCCACTAAAATCTTTTTTAAAGGAATAAATAAATATAGCAAAGTTTCAGGACGAAAAATCAATGTACAAAAATTTATAACATTTCTATGTGCTAAGAATTAATACACATATAAAGAAATTTTAAAAACCTACTCATTTTGCAACTGCAACAATATTAAATAAATAGGAATAAATCTAAAATGCATGAAGGACCTATACACTGAAAACTGTAACACATTAATAAATTTAAAAAGATACAAATTGAAAGATATTCCATGTTCATGATTTACAAGAATCAACATATTTAAAATGACCTTATTTAGGTAATACTTATACAGATTTAATGCAATCCCTATTAAAATCTCAATGGTATTTTTTTTAAATAAAGCAAAAAATCATCAAATTTGTAAGGAAGCATATAAGATCCCAAGTAGCCAAAGGAATCCTGAGGGACAAGAACAAGGCTAGAGGTATCACTCTACCTGAGATTAATTTATGCTACAAAATACTAACAATTAAGACATGGTTTTCAAAAAAAAAAAAAAAAAACACACAGAGACACAGTACAATGGAATAGAATTGAGCGTCCAGAATCAAACTCCCACATATATGGCACACGACTTTTGACAAAGGAACCAAAAACACACAATAAAGAAAGGAAAGCCTCTTCAATAAATGTTACTGAGAAAATTAAAAAGCCACGTGGAAAAGAAACTGACAGTTGCCTGTCGCCAAATAAATAAAACTAACTCAAAATGGATCAATTGTCTGAATATGAGACCTGAAACAATAAATTGCATGGGAAAAAAACAAAACCATAGGTACTGAACTTATGGTCCTCAGATTTAAATAAAATTTTACAAATTTGACCTAAAGGCAAGGGAAATCAATGCAAAAATAAATGAATGAGACTATATCAAACTAAGAAGCTTCTGCACAGCAAAAGAAACCATCAACAAGGCAAGAGGTCACCATCTGAACTGGAAAAGATATTTGCAAACAACATCTTTGATAAGGACCCAATTTCAAAAGTATATAAAAAACATACAACTCAACAGCAACAAAAATAACCCAAAACAATCCAGTCAAAAAATGGGCAAATACCTGAACAGAAATTTTCCAGAAAATGCATACAAATGGCCAACAGACATGAAAAGATGCTCAGCTTCACTATTAGGGAAATACAAACCAAAACCACAATGTGATACCACCTCATAGCTGCAATAATGGCTATCATCAACATGACAAATAATAAATGCTGGAGAGGTTGTGGGGCAAAAGGAACTCATACATTGCTGGTGGGAATGTAAATTGGCACAGCCACCATGGAAAACAATATGGACTTTCCCCCAGCTAAGGGTTCCAGTGCCAGAAAAAGAAGACCCCAAAACCTCTGCTGTGAAAATCAGAGAAGATTGTGTCTGAGTCAGATGAAGGGATGAAGGAGCCACAGATGTTTCTCTTAAAGGGCCCAGCCATGGACTTATTTGATGGCAAACTCACTTGCTTTGATCTCCAGCACTGGAGCAGTAGCTCCAAAGGCAACAGGGACATAGATGGAGGACTGAGTTCTCTGGCTTCAGGGCAAGGGCTGGATAAACTACTTTAAGACAGAAGTGCTGGCAGAATCTATTGTTCTTTTGTTGAGCTCTCCCCACTCCCAGCATACAGATGCAGGCAGCCACCATGTTTGAGTGTCCATCAACATGATTAACACAGGTCTCCCTACTCTAGTGATTCTCTGAGACCCTGCTTTATTCAACATGTTAGCCAACCCAAGCTTCTTTCAATGGATTTTCCATAAAAATGGCCTGTCTTGACTCATACTTGGAGCTTTTCTAAAATCTCAAAGGCTCACAAAGCCCAAAGAAGCAGCATCTGACCTTGGCATGTTCTACACCTCTTGCCGAATGGCCCCAAGTCTGGCTGTAGCCTCAGTTCCTGGCTTGGCCTCTCAAAGCACCTATGAGTGCAGCATGGCCAGCAGCCTGGTTATTCTTACCAGGTGGCCCCAGAAAGTACACAGACTGGGGATGAACTTGACCTGCAGCTAAGCCCCTCACAGGAAGCACTTGGACTGGCACACCCAGTGGCCTCCTTTAACTGGCACTGGAGCCAGAGCACTATCCAGAGCAGCATCAAAGAAGGATATTCTCAAAGAGAAGACTGAGAAATCACCAGAGCCCTGCTAAAATAAATCTTGCTTCGTTAGATCAGCCCCTCATCGATCAATCCATACAACAATTCAGCCCAAGGGTCAGTTCCTCCAATCAACAAGCAAACAGCAACCAAAGCTCAACTACAAGAGGGCACACATAAGGGATACACTTTGAGTACCTCTCTCAGCTGTCCAGGGAAGACTGCTACTGTACCCCCACAGAACACTTACTATATATACAGCCACATTACTAAGACCAGGAGACTTAAGGGCTCTACCTAATTCATAGAAACAAACATAGGGAGGCAGCTATAATGAAGAGACAAATAAATATATTCCATATGAAAGAACAAAACAAAAATTAAAAAAAACAAATAAACAAAAAGGAGACAATCTATAAGTCATAGTGTTCAAAACACTAGTTATAAGGATACTCAGTGAACTTAGGGGAAGAGCAGATGAACTCAAGTGAACTTTAACAAAGAGATAGGAAATACAAAAATGGAGATGGAAAACATAAAAAGGAACTAGTCATAAATAAAAAATACAATATCTGAGATTAAGAGTACATTAGAGTGAATCAACAGATTGGATAAAGTGGAGTATATGACCAGTGATTTGGAGGATGGGATAGCAGAGGACAGCCAATCAGAAAAGCAACAAGAAAAAAGAACATCACCCCCCAAATGAGAATAGTTAAAGAGGTCTCAGGGACAACATCAAGCATAGCAACATTTGCATCATGCGGGTACCAGAAGGAGAAGAGAGCTAGGCTTTGAAAACTTATTTCAAGAAACAATAACAGAAAACTTCCTTGATGAAAGAAATAGACATACAAGCCCAAAAGGTGCAGGGAGTCCCAAACAAGATGAACCCAAAGAGGCCCATGCTAAGACACATCATAATTAAAATTACAAAGGTTAAAGACAAAGAAAGAATCAGAAAAAAAAAAAAACAGCAGGAGAAAGACAGCTAGCAACTTATAAGAAAGTATCCATAAGACCGTCAGCTGATTTCTCAACTGAAACATTGCAGGCAAGAAGGGAGTGGAATAAAACATTCAAAGTGATGAAAAGCAAATTTCTACAACCAAGATAAAGCTACTCAGCAAAGCTATCATTTAGAATCAGACAAAGAACTTTCCAGACAAGAAAAAGCTAAAGGAGTTCATCAATACCAAGCCAGTATTACAGAGAATGTTTGAAAAAAGAACAAAGTACTCAAAAATATGAATAAAGAATGGAAATAACCATCTTTATCAGGAAGTACTTCAAATAAAACGAAAAAAGAATTAAATGCTCTAATCAAAAGATAGAAATGCTGAATGGATAAGAAAACAAGATCTTTACACGTGCTGCCTACAAGAGACAGTTCAAATTAAAAGATAGACAAAGACTGAATTTATAGAGATGGATAAAGATATTTCATGATGGACCTAGAGAGCATTGTGCTGAGTGAAGGAAGTCAGATAAAGAAAAATAAATTTCATATAATTTCACATACATGTGGAATCTAAAGAACAAAATTTTAGAAAGTAAAAGGGAAAGAAACTCATAGATAGAACATTTTGAGGGTTTTGAGATGGGAAGGAGTTGGAAAGATTGGTGAAAATAAGGAAGATGTTAAAAAGTTCCAACTGGTAGTTTCAAAATAATGTTAAAGATATAAAACATAGGGAAAGAAATATAGGCAGTAATATTTTAATAACTATGTATGGTGTCAGATGGACACTAGATTTATTAAAGTGATCTCAATGAGTTTTATAGATGTCTAATCACTATGTTACACACATGAAACTAAAATAATATAGTCTGTCAACTATAATTGAAAAATAAAAATATTATTACAAAAAGAGTTATGCCCTCATAAGCAGTATTTCATGGGTTGACAAACTGGTATACATTAAACTTTTTAAAAAATCTTCATAACATGCTTGAAAGTCTACAGTTGGCATATGAAAGAATATAAGAATGATTTCCAATATTGGGTACCAATTTTTTCCTGTTTATTTTAAAACTCATCTCAAATTTATCTTCTCCTTTAGCAGTATGAGCTACTAAAAAAAGATTTTTTTATTGATTTCTGGACTAACATTGGTTAATACAATTATATAATTTTCAGGTGTACATTATAATTTGACATCTGTACATGCTATTTTGTGTTTACCAACCAAAGTCCAGTTTCCTTCAGCTATCATATATTTAATCCCCTTTACCCGCTTCACCCTCCCTCATCCCCCTGTATTTGACCCTCTTTAATCATCTACCTTCAACCTCATCCACCACCCTCTACCCTCTATTAATCACTAGTCAATTGTTTATGTCCCTGAGTCTCTGTTTGTCCTGTTCATTTGATGCTTATAGGGTTAAATATACCACATATAAGTGATATCATGTGATTTTCAACTTTTTATGTCTGGTTTAATTCCCTTTGCATGATTATCTCAAGGTCCATCCATGTTGACAAAAAAGGCAGTATTTCATCTCTTATTATGGCTAAATAATATATATCGTATATATGTACCACTGCTTCTTTAGCCAATCATCTGTGATAGAACCCTTCAGTTGTTTCCATGTCCTGTCTACCATGAATAATGCTGCTAAGAAGATTGGTGTGCAAATATCATATTGAACATGGATTTTTAAGTCTTTGGGGTAAATACCCAGTGGAGGGATTGCTGGATCATATAGTAAGTCAATTCTTAGTTTTTTTGTGGAACCTCCACACTGTTTTCCATAGTGGCTGTACCAATTTGCAGTCCCACCAGCAGTGTATGAGGGTTCCCTTTGTTCTGCATCCTCTCCAGCATTCGTTATTACTTGTCCTGTTGATTATAGATATTCTAACAGGAATGACATGGCACCTCATTGAGGTTTTGAGTTGCATTTCCCTAATAGCTAGCAATGTTGAGCATCTTTTTAAATATTTGTTGACCATTTGTATGTTCTTTAGGGAGAACTGTCTGTTCAGGTCCTCTGCCCATAAAAAAGATTTTTTTAACCGAAATATAACACAGAAATATTTACCTATCACAAATTCACAGCTCAAAGGATTCTTGCAAATTCACTGCACCCATGCAACAAACCAACAACCATATGAGCAATCAGAATAATACCAGCACTCAGTACCCCTCTCATGCTTCCTCCTCATCATTAACTACTCCCTATTTCCAAATGTAACTGTAATGATGACTTTTAACACCATAAATTAGTTTTGTCTGTTTTTAAATATGGCAAAGATGTACGAGTATATGCTCTTTTATGTCTGCATTTTAAACTTAATCATATGTCCTAAAGGTCTTCAATTTTATCAAATGCTATTGTCCGTACCTATTTTAAACCGATCATGTAATTCTGCCTTTTATTCTGTTAATATTGTGCATTATATAAAATTATTTATTTTTAATATTAATCCAATTTTGCTTTCCTGCTATAATCACCATTTGAACTTTTCCGCCCTACCTTTTCATATATTATAGTTTGGATTTATTACTATTTTATTAAGAATTTATATCAGTATTATTGAGAAATATGTTTCTATTTCTATTTCATTTCTATTTCTATAATAATTATTATTCTTTTTATATCTAGTTTGAGTATTATTCTGATCTCATAAAAGTAGTGTTTTTTGTTTTGTTTTTTTTTATTCTCTTGAAGTGCTTGAGTAAATTTGTCCTTTAATTATCTGCTTTAAATTATTGGAAGAATTCCCCAATGCAGCTTTCTAACACAGAATATTTTTGTATGAAAGTTTATAGCATCAGATTTAATTTAAGAGTTCTAAAATGGTTAATATTTTCTAGTTCACCTTTTGTTAATTTTACTTAATTACATTTTTCAAGTACTTTATCATTTTATATAAATTGAAAAATGTGTAAAATTGTTCATAAGCTTTATTTGAAAACAAAATTAAGCTAAGTAAATTTTAAAGGTCTTCTTGTCTTTATTCAATGATTCATGAATTGGGCATCATCCAATGCAGCAGATAGGAACTCCGAGAAGCTATAAAAAATGAGACTTTTATAGGTAGAAAAAAGAAAAAAAAGGAAGTTATACTAGACAAAAAAGTAAATTGGTTCTTGCAAGTATACTATTTTTTAAGGGGATGGTAGGGGTCGATCAGTCAGATTCCCTAACCAGGGCTGATCAGGAGATTCCCGATAAACCAGTTTAAGATTCCATTACTGGGATAGTTAAAACTATAATTAGTTACCAATTTCATTTGTTTCCTCTATAATTTTGATTATTTCTTTACTTCTGTTTATTTCAGGCTTCATTTTCTCTTCCTTTTCTAGTTTATTTAATTATTTTTTATGGTGACATTGGTTCACGAAATCCAACAATTTCACCTGTACATTTAAGCAGTGAGGCATATAGATGATAGATAGATAGATGATTGATTGATTGATAGATAGATAGATAGATAGATAGATAGATAGATGACGGATGGATGGATGGATGGATGGATAGATAGATAGATAGATAGATAGATGATAGATTGATAGATAGATTTATATTTACACTGTGAGTTTACCTCTCATAGTTAGATTTCTTTCTGTTACCATATATTTGACCCTATTTACCCTATCTACATTCCACCTCTTCCCACTCCCTACCCTCAGGTAACCACTAATCTATAGTCCATGTCCATGAGTCTCTGTTTGTCCTGTTCATTGTTGCTTTTAGGTTTATATACCACTTATAAGTGATACCATATGATATTCAACTTTTCATGTCTGGTTTATTTTGCTTAGCATAATTATCTCAAGGTCCATCTATGTTGTCACAAATGGCAATATTTCATCTCTTTTTATGGTGCAGTAATATTTCATTTTATATATGTACCACTGCTTCTTTAGCCAGTCATCTGTGGTAGTCACTTCAGTGGCTTCCATGTCCAGTCCACCATGGATAATGCTGCTATGAAGATCAGTGTGCAAATATTATTTTGGATATGGGATTTCAAGCCTTTGGGGTAAATACCAAGTAGAGGGATTGCTGAATTATATGGTAGATCAAATTCTTAGTCTTATGAGGAACCTTCATACTGTTTTCTATAGTGGCTGTACCAATTTGCAGTCCTACCAGCAGTGTATAAAGGTTCCTTTTTTTTTTTTTTTTTTTGAATCCTCTCCAGTGTTTGTTATTACTTGTCCTGTTGGTTATAGCTATTCTAACAAGAGTGAGATGGTATCTCATTGTGGTTTTGATTTGCATTTCCCTAATTGCTAGCAATGTTGAGTATCTTCTCAAATATTTGTTGGCCACTTATATGTCCTCTAGGGATAACTGTCTGTTCAGGTATTCTACCCATATTTTAATTGGATTGCTACTTTTTTGGCTGTTACTGAGTTGTATGAGTTCTTTGTATATTTTGGATATTAGGCCCTTGTTGGAGGCATTGCTTGCTAATATTTTTTTCTGCTTGGATGTCTTTTTTTTTTTTTTTTTTTTTACTTTTTTGACAATTTTCTTTGCTGAGCAGAAGTTATTCAGTTTGATGTAGTCCTATTCATTTATTTTAGCTTTGACTTGGCTTATCTTTAAGGTCAAATTCATAAAATCCTCTTTAAGTCCAAGGTCCTTGAGTTTAGTTCCTATGTTTTCTTTTATGCATTTTATTGTTCCAGATCTTATATTCAGATTCTTAATCCATTTTGAGATAATTCGGGTGTATGGTGATAGACAACAGTCTAGTTTCAGTCTTTTGGGGGTGGCTTTCCAGTTTTCCCAGCATTATTAATTGAAGAGGATTTTCTTTCTACACTGTGTGTTTTGGGCATTTTGTTGAAATTTATTTGCTCATATAAGTATGGGTTTACTTCTGGATTCTCTATTCTATTCTCTGATCCATGTGTCTGTTTTTCTGCCAATATGATGTGGTTTTGATTACCGTCACTTTGTAGCATAATTTGAATTCAAGCAGAGTGATGTCTCCAGCCTCGTCCATTTTTCTCAGATACCTTTGGCGATTTGGGTCTTTTTTTGCTACCATACAAATCTGATAATTTTTTGTTTTATTTATTTAAAAAATGCTGATGGGATTTTGGTGCGGATTACATTAAATCTGTATAATGTTTTAGGTAATAATATCCTTTTAACTATGTTGATTCTTCCAATCCAAGAACAGAAAACATAATTCCATTTCTTTGTATCTTCTATTTCTCTTAATTGGGTGTTATAGTTTTTATTGTATAAGTCATTCACATGTTTCCTTAGATTTATTATTATGTATTTTATTCTTTTTGTTTAAATTGTAAAAAAAAATATATTTTTCCACTTTTTTTTCCCCACTTCTTTTTTAGAGTATAGAAAAGCTATGGATTTTTCAACATTGATTTTGAATCCAGAAACTACTGTATTTTCTTATTGTTTCTACTATTGTTTTGTGGAGTCTTTCGGGGTTTTCTGTGTAGAGAATCATGTCATATGTAAGTAGTTACAGTTTGACTTCTTTGTTTTCTATTTGGATATTTTTTTCTTTATTTCTTTTGCCTGGTTGCTCTTGCTAGGACCTCCAATGCTATATAGAATGACAGTAGTGGTAGTGGACAGCCTTTCTTTGTTCCTGATCTTAGAAAAAAGTTTTTTTAGTTTTTCACCATTAAGTACAGTGTTGGATGAGGGTTTGTCATATATGGCTTTTATTATGTTAAAGTACTTCCCTTCTACACCAATTTTCTAATCGTATTTATCATAAATGGACGCTGTATCTTGTTGAGGACTTGACATTATCTTATGATCCTTATTTTTAAATTTGATTATATGGTGTATCACATTAATCAATTTGCATATGGCAAACCAACTCTGTGCCCCTGGGATAAAGCCCATTTAATTATGGCATATAATCTTTTTAATATGTTAATGTATTCATTTCACTAGTGTCTTATTTAGGATTTTTGCATCTGTATTCATGAGAGATATTGGTCTGTAGTTTGTTGTTGTTGTTGTTGTTGTTGTTTAATTTTGTGTTCTCCTTACCAGGTTTTGGTATCAGGGTAATATGGGCCTCATAGAATGAGTTAAGTCTTTCCTCCTTTTCAGTTTTTTGGAAGAGTTTGAAGAGAATAGGTATTAAATATTCTTAGAACGTTTCATAGAATTCACTGGTGAAGCCATCTGGTCCTAGCCTTTTATTTTTGGTAGGGTTTTGAAAATTATTTCAATTTCCATACTCCTCATTGGTCTATTTAGATTTTCAAGTTCTTGATTCAGCCTAGGAAGGTTGTATTTTTCTAAGTACAGGTTCATTTCTTCTAGGTTATTAAATTTGGTGTTATATACTTTTTCATAATATTCTTGTATGATCCTTTGTATTTCTTCTGTGTCTGTCATTATTTACACTTTCATCCCTAATTTGTTTATTTGTGTCTTTTCTCCTTTTTGCTTTAGTGAGGCTAGCCACAGATTAGTCAATTTTATTAACCTCAAAAAACATACCCCTTTGTTGCATTTATTTTTTCTATTGATTTTTGTTTCCAATTTCATTTATTTCTGTGTAATTTTTATTATTTCTTTTGTTCTGTTGACTTTAGGCTTCATTTATCTGTCCTTTTCTAGTTTTTAAGATGAAGCTTTAAGTTGTTTATTTGGGCTCATTCTTGTTTTTAGAGATAGATCTGTAATGACATAAACTTTCTTCTTAATGACTGTTTTTCTTGTGTTCTAAAAGTTTTGATACTTTCTACTTTCAAAATAATTCATTTCTATGTATCTCTTAATGTCTCTTTTTATTTCTTCTCTGACAAAGTTATTTTTCAGTAGCATATTGTTTAATATCTATGTATTTGTGTTTCTTCCCACTTTCTTTTTACAGTTGTTCATTATTTTCAAAGCATTATAATCAAAGAATGAAGTTGGTATTATTTCAACTGTTATATTTGGTGAGGCTATCTCTGTGTTCCAGTATGTGTTTAGTCCTTGAGAATGTTCCATGTGCAGTGGAGAAGAATGTATAAGCAGCTGTTTTGTGATGAAAGGTTCTGTAAATGTCAATTATGTCTAGTTGGTCCAAAGTCTCATTTAAAGATGTTATGTCCTTATTGAATTTCTGTTTGTATAATCAGTTCATATTCGACTGTGGGGTATTTAGGTCCCATAGTATGACAGTGTTTTGATCTGTTTCTCCCTCTAGTTCTGTTAATAATTGCTTGACATATTATGGGGCTCCCTGATTGAAAGCATAGACATTAATGAGTGTTATGTCTTCATGGTATGATATTCCTTTTATCATTATGAAGTGTCCCTCAGTATCTTTCTTTACCATTTTTATTATGAAGTCTATTTTTACTGATATCGGTACCACTGCTCCCACTTTAGTCTGAATGCCATTTCATTAAAATATAATTTTCCACCCTTTCACTTTGAGTCTGTATTTGTCTTTGGAGCTGAGATGTGTCTTCTGGAGGCAGCATAGGTGGGGTTTTGATCCACTCTGCAACTCTGAGCCTTTTTATTGGTGGGTTCTCTCCCTTTTTATATTTAGGGTGATTATTGAAATATGAGGTCTTTTTATAGCCATTTTATCTTTTGCTTTCAGGTAGCTTGGTGTTTCCATTGCTTCCTTGTCCTTGTGTTTCTGTTTTCTTTATTTTATTTGGATATTGTGGGGTTTCCCTTAAGTTTTTGTTTTATGTTATATACTTTTGAATATTTGGCATGTGGTTACTATTAAAAATACGTAGAGGAGATACACACACACATGTGCACACACACACACAGTTGTCAATTTTCTTCTGCATGTGCCATATCTCCATTCCCCTTTGCAAATTTGTATCTTTGAATCCTCCTGTTTCAATCATTGTTGTCTCAATTTCTCCCTATGTATGCTGAATGTTTATTACTATCTTGCTATAGCAATTCTCTAGTTATTGTTTAAGCTCATAATGCCCTGTTCTTAGTAAGGGTTGCACTTCTCTGCTTCTGTTTGCCTGATTGGCACCTTACTCCTAATTATGCATGTTTTTTTTTTACTTTGTTTTAGGTGAGTTGACCTTTTTCTGTATTTCCTGTACTGCACTCCTGGTTATGAAGAATTCCCGCAATTTTTATATGTTTGGAAGGTCTTTATTTCTCCATCATATCTAAAATAGAGCTTTGCTTGATACTTTACTCTAAGCTTGTAGTTACTTTCACTTAATAGTTTGAATATTTTATTCCACTCCTTTCTGGCTTTTAAGGTTTTTGATAAGAAGTTCGACGATAATCTGCCATGAGAATTTTTTTCTTTGTGGTTGATTTTTGGTAATTTTAACACAATGTGCCTTGATTAATGACTTTTTGGTTTGTGATAAATTGGATGTTCTATTGATACCTTGAATTTCAAGCTGCAGCTCATTCTTAAGATTTGGAAAATTTTTGTCAACTATTTGTCTGAAAATGCTTTCTAGTCCCTATTCCTTTTCTTTGCCTTTGCTAATGCCCATTATTTTTACATTTCCTCTCCTTAGAATATCAGCTAGTTCTTGTATTTCTCTTTTATTATTTTTCATTCTTCGGTTTTGCTCTTCTTCCTTCTGATTGATTTGTAGATTTACATCTTTGATATCACTGATCGTTTCCTCCATTTTGTTGACTCTATTTTCCAAGCTTGCTATTTCATTTTTCAGCTCTTGCAGTGGGAATTTTCTCACCAGAATATCTATTCCATTCATTTTGAGGCCTTCATTCTTCTTGCTAAAGAACTCATTCTGCTCATCTAGTTTTTTCAATTCCTAAAATCATTGATATGACTCATTTTGTATCTCATCAAATTTTTTCAGATGCACCATCCTGAATTATCTGTCATTTAATTTGCATATTTATTTGTTATCGTATGTTCTGGAGATTTTTCTCCTTCTTTCTGAGATGCCTTGTCACATTGGTTGTTCAAGGTGTTTAATTAACTATTTCTACATATGAAGATTAACAAAAGTGTATTCAGCTGTTTTTCCAGAAAAAAAAAAAAAGATTTATTATATAAAGGTCTCTCTTTATCCTGCTGTAAAGAAGGCACTTTTCTTTTGGTTTCCAGAATGTGGCATCTAAGCCTCTTGAATATCTGCTTTATATATAAAAACTTAAAAATGCTTTAAAAAAATGTCTTACAAATATTTAATCATGCTCAAAATCCTCAATTTTAGTCCCTGTCATTGTTAGCAACATTTTCCATAGTGTTTGCTCAGATTACCCTAAGATTCTGCAGTGTCCCACCTTGGATTGAATGGGAGGGGGGGTAGGGACCCTTTGGTTTGGGGAATGGGGGCTACAGTTAAGTCTCGGTTTTGCAACCACAGCCAGGAAGAATCAACTGTTGTTTTTCTGCCATCTCGCTTCTCTGCTTTCTGCCCTGATGACTTGGCCCTGCTTTCAGATACATAGAGCTCACAGTACTCCCCGGCAGGACTGTTCAGGGAACTTGCTGCACCTTATCCTTTCCTCCTATAGCTCTGGTAGCTGTGAGTGGCAGCTTCTTTATTTTTCCCAGTCCACTGCTCGACACCCAGGGTTCTGAACTGTGGTATCTCTTATGCACAGATCCTATACTCAGACATGCTGATGTACAGTTTGGGTGTTTTTTGTTGAGTTTTAGGTGTTCATCTTATTGTTGTTTCAAGGGGAGAGATCTGGCAGTCTCTTACTCCACCATTTTTCTCCAAACTCTCCTTTTTCATTTTTTTTTTAACATAAAGCATTAGGCTGTTTACTTTGGCTCTTTCTTGTCTTTTGAGATAGGCCTGAAATGACATGAACTTTCTTCTTATTCCTACTTTTGTCATGTCCCCAAAGTTTTGATATGTTGTATTATCATTATCATTTATTTCATGTATCTCATTTAAAAATTTTTTATTTTATTAGTTTTAACTATATTTTAAATTGTTTAGGCATTTATATTGTGTATAAAATGTTCCTCCTATTTATCTTTTTTTCCTATGGCTCACTACTTAGCCAATACATTAATGTTAACTGCAATCCCTATGCCATGCTCCCCATCCTCAAGGCCATCTATCAACTACTAATTTCTACTGTTTGACCCTTCTCTCCATTCTTACAGGCCCAAACCACCTTTCACTCTCTCCTTCACCACATTTTCCTCCATAACTGTATGTTTTTGAACAGTTTGTTCTTTTTCTTCCTTATATTTCATGTATAAGAGAAATCGTATGCTATTTATCTTTCTTTGTCTGACTTATTTCACTCAGGTCCATCCATGTCATTTCAAATAGTAGAATTTCACTTTTTTATGACTGAGTAATATTCCATTGTATATATCTTTATCCAATGAACATTTGTTGAGCATTTATGTTGCTTCCGTATATCGGCTATTGTAAATTGCGCTGCCATGAACATTGGGGTTCATAGATCATTTACAAATTATTTTTTTGCTTTTATTTGTATAAATACCCAGAAGTGAAATTTCTGGGTCAAAAGGTAGATCCATTTTTAATTTTTTGAAAAACCTCCAGACTGTTATCCACAGCCGCTATACCAATATGCATGGAGAGAAAAGGAAACCCTTTATTTATCTTTGTTTTTACTCCTTTTCTGATCCAGTCATTCTTCAGTAGCATGCTGTTTTAACATCCATGTATTTATGGTCATTCCCACTTTAATTTTACATTTGATCTCCAGCTTCAAAGCATTATGAACAGAGAGTATGGTTGGTATGATTTTAACTTTCTTATATCTGTTGAGGATATATTTGAGAATGTTCTATGTGTACTAGAGAAGAATGTTTAAGCAGTTGTTTGGGGATGAAAGGCTCTGTAAATGTCAATTATATCCACTTGGTCTAATGTGTCAACTAAGAATGTTATTTCCTTATTGATTTTCTTTTTGGATTGTCTGTTTGGACTGTTTTTCCCATTAGTACTGTTAGTGATTACCTGTTTGGGAGCATAGATATTAATGAATGCTATGTCTTTTTGGTATATGATTCCCTATATTATTATGAAGTGTCCCTGAGTAACTCTCTTTACCATTTTTTTTATTTTGAGTATAATTCATTTGATGTTAGCACCACTACTCCCACTTTTCTCTGAATGCCATTTGCTTGAAATATCATTTTCCACCCTTTCAGTTTGAGTCTACATTTTTCTTTGGAACTGAGATGTGTCTCCTAGAGGCAGCACATGATAGGGTATTGCTTTTTGATCTAATCTGCAATTCTGTGCCTCTTTATTGGTGAGTTCAGTCCATTTACATTTAAGGTGATTATTGAAATATGAGGTTTTTCTATAGCCATTTTATCTTTTATTTCTTGTAGATCAATATTTCCATTGCTTCCTTGTTCTTGTGTTTCTGTTTTCCTTTTTTTTATTTTGATTGGAATTTCTGGGTTTTCCCTCTTGTTCTTGTTTTGTTATATACTTCAGTTCTGAATCTTTTGTGTCTGGCTACCATTAATATATGGAGAGGATATATATATATATATATATATATATATATATATATATCCTCTCTCTCTCTCTCTCTCTATATATATATATATATATAGAGAGAGAGAGAGAGAGAGAGAGTTATATATAGTTATATGTATAGTTATATATATAGTTATATATATAGTTATATGTATAGTTATATATAGTTATACATATAGTTATATATAGTTTTATATATAGATATATAGTTATATATATACATGTATATATATTTATATATGTAGTTATATATATATATATGTGTGTGTGTGTGTGTGTGTGTGTGTGTGTGTGTGTGTGTGTATCCATTTTCTTCTGTGTGTGCCTTAACTCAATTCCCCTTTGAAAATTTAGATCTTTGAACCCTCCCTTTTTCAGTCATTATTGTCTAAATTTGACCCTATGTGTGCTAAACATTCATCACTATCTCACTTTAGTAAATCTCTTCTTATTCTTTAAGCTCATTATGCTCTGTTCTGAATAGTTTCACTCTTCTGCTTCTGTTTGTCTCCTGTTAGTTGACTTACTCATAGCTATGCTTTTTATTTGTTGTAATTTTGTTTTAGGAGAGCTTACTCCTTTCAGTATTTCTTGTAATGCAGACCTTGTAGTGAAGAATTACCTTACTTATTGTATATTTGAAAAGGTATTTATTTCTCCTTATCTAAAAAAGACCTTGCTGGTTACATTATTCTTAGCTGGTATTTCCTTTCATTTAATAGTTTGAATGTTTGATTCCACTTATTTAATACTTTGTATATTTATGTGCTGAGAAGTCTGATGATAATCTAATGGGTTTTCCTTTATAGGTCACTGTCTTTTTTTCCCTAGCTGCCCTGAGAATTCTTTCTTTACTATTGATTTTTTATCATTTCAATGTAATGTGTCTTGAAGAAGGCCTTTTTGGGTTGAGATAATTAGGTGTTCTGTTGATTTCTTGAATTCCAATCTTGAGTTTATTTCTTACATTTGAAAAATTGTCATCAAATATTTGTCTGAAAATACTTTCGAAGCCCCACTCTTTCCTCCCCTTCAAGAATGCCCATTATTCTAGTTTCCTCTCCTGATGGTATCAGCTAGTTCTTATATTTCTCTCTCATTATTATTTTAATTTTCAGTTTCTCTCTTCTTCCTTTGAATTTGTTTCTAGATTTCTGTCTTCGATATCACTGATCTTTTATTCCATTTGGTCAACTCTAATACACAAACTTGCTATTTCATTTTTTATTTCTTTCAGTATGTTCTTCATCACCAGAAATTATATTTGGTTCTTTTTGAGGGTTTCAATCTCTTTGATACAGAAATTCTGCTTATTAAGTTTTTTTTTCAATTCTTGATATTATTAATACGAATTCCTTTTGTTCTCATTGAGTTTTTTCAGAAGTACTATCCTAAATTCTGTCTTTCAAGTCTCATAAATCTATGTCTTTAAACTTATTTCCTGAAGAGTTTTCTTTCTTTCTGAGATACCATGTTACCTTGGTTGTTCATGGTGTTTAATGAACTATTTCTCTACCTGAGAATTAATGGAAGTGAATTCTGCTCTTTTTACAGAAATAAAATGTATTATATATAGGTCTCTATTTAGCCTATTGCTAAGATAGCATTTTTCTTTTGGTTTCCAGTAAGTGGCATCTAAGCCTCTTGCATCCCTGCTTTATTTAAAATCTTAATAATGCCTTTTATTCTTATAGATATTCAATCATGCTCACTACCCTCTGTCTCAGTACCTTTTAGTTGTAGTGACAGTTTTTGTAGCATTTGCTCAGATTCCCCTGGGGATCCCAGTGTTCTGTTTTGTAGGATATAGGGAGGGGCCCCCTGGGTTGGGGGGTGTGGCTGCAGCTTAGCCTTGCATTTTCTACTGCAGCTGATAATAATCAACTCTTGTTTGTCGTCCCCATTTCTATGTTTTCTGTTCTGATCCCTGCTTACTCCAGCTGCGTGTACCTCACAGCTCTCTCAGGCAAAGATGTTCAGGGAACCCAATGAATCTTCTCCCTTTCCCCTCCTTCTGCATGGAGTTCTGACTGTGATAAGGTAGTTTTTCTGTTTCTTATATTCTACCACCTGACTGGGTGGCTCTTTTCTGTGGTTTCTCTTATTCGCAAATTTCTCATTCACATGTGCTTGTGTGCAGGTTGGGTGTTTTTGTTGAGTTTTAGATATTCAACTTATTGTTTTTTCAAGGGGAGAGGTCTGGGGACATCTCTTACTCTGCCATGTTCTGATATCATGAAACTGTAATTAAGTTAAATCTAGGATTGGTAGCCTGAATCTTAGCAAAAGCCACTCCATTTTGAACCTGTTGTCTTGTTTTCAACAGCCTCATATTGTATTATTTGTTTTTAAGGTATGAATTATATATAGGAAAGTGATCCAAACTACATAAAAGTTTATACAGACACATACTCACATACCACCTAGATATTAATATGTATGTGTTTGTATGTGAATGTTTGTGTATATATATTTATATGATATACATTTATACAATATATATTTATATATTATTGTGTATATGTATACATATAAACATACACATACACACACATGTGCTTGTGTGTGTACAAACACCTAGATCATAACAGATTATTTCTAACCCTTGCTCCAGAAAGCAATTTTCCCTCCTATTTGATTTCTATTAGGATACATTACTTTTTATTATTTTTAAAATTTATGTAGATAGAATCACAAGAAATGTATTCTTGCCTCAGACTTTTTCAAACAACAATATATCTGTAAGATCCATCCAAATAATTACATGAATTACTAGTTTTTTAATCATTATTTTTATATTCCATTGTAGTAACCACAATAAATTGACCCATTCTGTTAATAGATTCTTTTCTAGTTATTGACTATTTTGTATAAAGCTAATATGAACATACTAGTACATATTTTATTATGGACACCAATTCTTATTTATGTAAAATATACACTCAGGCATGGAATTGTTGTGTTGTAAAGTAGGCCTAAGATTAGCTGTAAGAGATAATAAAATACTATTTTAAAATTCTATTAGCAATGCAAGAGAGTTCTAGTTTTCTCAAATCTGTATCAAGTGTTGGTATCATTGGCCTTTTTTTGTCCATGCAGTATGCAGTGATATGTCATTATGGTTTTCATTTGCATTACCCTGAGCAGTAGAATGTTTGTCATCTTTGCATTCCCTATAGTCAGTGAAATTGCCAAATCTTCTAATTTCTAATATTTTTTGTAGGAAATTGTGGATTACCCATGTACTAAGTCATATCATCTAAAAATAAAAGCATGTTTTACTATTCTTTTCTAGTCTCAATTAATATCTTTTATTACTTTGCCTGGTCTAATTGCATAGGCTAATACATGCCATACAATGTTGAATAGAAATGGTGATAGTAAATATACTTTTTGTATTCTCAAACTTAGGGGAAAGTTTACAGTATTTCATCATTAAGTATGATGCTTACTATATTTTTGAAGATAACCTTTTTTCATTTAAGAAATTTCTCTATATTTCTAGTTCACTAAAATTATTTTAATCTTGGATGAGAATTGAATTTTGTCAAATATATTTTATGCATCTATCTAGAATCATAATATGAATTTTTGCAGTGAATTTCATTGACTTTTAAATATTGAACTTACTGTGCATTTTTTAAATAAATAATTGGACTTGATTTGCTAATGTTGTTTAGGGTTTTTATATATATGATATAAATTTAAATTA
Source organism: Cynopterus sphinx (assembly GCA_030015415.1). Taxonomy (NCBI): domain Eukaryota; kingdom Metazoa; phylum Chordata; class Mammalia; order Chiroptera; family Pteropodidae; genus Cynopterus; species Cynopterus sphinx. The sequence goes on along the minus strand of CM057388.1, from coordinate 73,261,304 downwards.
GTTAATTTTGTTGTTAAGATTGTTTCTATTTTTACTTGTCTACTGTGTGCTTATTCTTTTGGTTATTGTGAAAACTGTGTTCATATCTGACATTGCAATAGTAAATATGTCTAGTTTTCCTTTAACCATTATTAATTCTTTTTCCTTTATAAACATTTAAATCTATGTTATTCAGGACATATAGAATTAGTTTTGTATATTCTTCTGGAGAATTGACAATTTTATCATTTTTGATATATTGTTTATTCCCCAGTTTTATTGTGAAGTAATTGACAAATATCACTTTGTAAGTTTAACATGTACAGCATGATAGTTTCCTTTATACATATTGCAAAATGATTACCACAATATGTTTTATTAACATGCATCATCTCATACTGATACAATAAAAAGGAAAGAAAATAGTCTTCTTGCGAAGAGAACCCTTAGAATATACTCTCATCTTTCCTATATATCATACAGCAGTGTTAACTATAGTCATTATATTGTACATTACAACCCTAGCATATATTTACCTTTAACCAGAAGTTTGTATCTTTTGAACACTTTCCTCCAATTCTCTTTCTCCCACTCCATGCTTCTAGAAACCACAAATCTGATCTCTTTTTCTATGAGTTTGGTATTTGTTTGTTTTTTAATTATAGTTATGTTTTTTTCTTTTCTTGTGTGTGTGTGTGTGTTTATTTTTTGCATTTTTTGATTCCACGTGTAAGGGAGATCATAGAGTATTTTTCTACTTTTGGCTGACTTATTTAACTTAACATAATGCCTTCAAGATCCATCTATGTGGCTGGCAATGGTAGGATTTACTTGTTTGTTTTATTGAATAACACACATACACACACACACACCACAAAATTTTAATTTATTCAATTCAATCATCGATGAGCTTTTTAATTATTTCATATCTTTCTTAAAATATTTTTTGTTAAAGTAGTGCAAACATACAATATTATAATATTATATTGGTTTCAGGAGTATATCATAGTTTTTTGACATTTATAAACCTAATGAAGTGATCACCAAAATAAGTCTAGCAATCAGCTGACATTGTACAATACTATCAAAATATTCTTGACTATATTTCCTATACATCTGCATGACTTATTTGTTTTACACCTAGAAATTTGAAACTCACCTTTTCCTTCATCTTCTCCTTCTTTTTAATTAAAATAAAATAATCAGTTATAGGGACATCCCACTTTCAGGTACTCCCTATCTCAAGATAGCTATAACTTTGTGCTTTCAATAAAATCTATAATTTTGGGAGTGACATCTTCAACATAGAAGGGAGAGACGTACCCATATCTTTCCCCTTGAAACAACAATAAGCTGAAACATCACCCCCCCCCAAAAAAAAAAAAACATTCAAACTGCTCACCAGGACATCTGAGTGTGGGATTTGCATATAGGAGCTACCACAGCTCAGAATCCCTGGCTATAGGGCGGTGGACTGAGAGAAATAAAGACACTGCCATTCATACTGCTGGAGCTCCCTGTAGGAGGGGTGGGAGGGGAGAAGGTGGGACGAGTTCCCTGAACAGACCTGCCTGGAAGTGCTGTGAGCTCTATTAGGCTGGCGGCAGGGCCTAGTCATCAGGGCCAAAAACAGAGAAGCAGGATGATTTTTCTGGCCACAGTTGTAAAATCAAGATTGAACCGCAGCCTCCATTCCCCAACACAAAGAATCCCTACCAAGATAACTTTCAAGACCAACACTGAAGATCTCCAGGAGAATCAGAGCAAACAATGCCTGAAAATGTTTCTAAAACTGACAGGGACTGAGACTGAGAGTAGTGAGCACAATTAAACATCTATAAGGAAAATGGCATTATTAAGGCTTTATATAAAGCAGGGATCCAAGAGGCTTAGATGCCACATAATGAAAACCAAAAGCAAAATGACTTTGTTGCAACAGGCTAAAGAGTGACCTTTATATAATAAATCTTCTTTCTGGAAAAAAAATAAAAAGCAGAACACACTTTTTATTAATCCCCAGGGAGATAAATCATTTATTTAACACCATATACAACCAAGGTGACAAGGCATCTCAGAAAGAAAGATAAAAATATCCAGAAAATAAGCTTACAGACATAGAAATATGTGACTTAAATGGCAGACGATTCAGGATGGTTCTAAAAAAAACTCAGTGAGATCTGAAATGAGTCACATCAACAATTTAGGAATTAAAGAAAAAATCAACTAGATGAGTAGATTGACTTCTATAGTAAGGAGATTGAAACCCACAAAATCACAAAATAGATTTTCTGGAGATAAAAAAAAAAAACACACTGCAAGAGTTGAAAAATGAAATAGCAACCTGGGGAAATAGAGTTGACCAAATGGAGAAAACGATCAGTGAAATTAAAGACAGAAATCTAGAAATCAATCAGAAGGAAAAAGAAAGAAACCAACGAATGAAAAATAATGATAGAGAAATACAAGAACTAGCTGATATCCTAAGGAGAGGGAACAAGAATAATCGCATTATTGAAGGCAAGGAAAAGGAGCAGGAACTAGAAAGCATCTTCCAACAAATAGTTGACGAGAATATCCTGAATCTGAGAAATAAGCTACATCGTGGAACTTGAGAAGTCAACAGAACACTTATTATCTCAATCTTAAAAGGCTTTCACCCAGACACATTGTATTAAAATTATCAAAAAATCAATGACAAAGACAAAATTCCAAGAGAAGCCAGAGAGATTAATACAGTAACTATAAAGGAAAACACATTAGATTATTGTCAGACTTCCAAGTAGAAACATTAGAAACCAGAAAGGAGTTGAATCAAATATTAAAACTATTAAGTGATACAACTAACAGCCTAGAATAATGTATCTAGCTATAATGTATGTTCTTTAGACATGAAGGAGAAATAAAGACCTTTGAAGACATATAAAAATTCAGAGATTTTTCCACTATGAGGTATGAATTACAGGAAATATTGAAAGAGGTTATCTTAGCCAAAAGAAAATGAAAAAAAAAAAAACAGTACTAAGATGACTGTCAGGGAAATAGAAGCAGAAGTGCACAACACTTACTAAGAACAGGACATTATAAGCTTTAACATTAAGAAGAGAAATGCTATAGCAAGATATTAATGAACACTTGGCATACATAGGGACAAACTGAAACAATAATGACCAAAAAGGGGAAGATTCAAAGATTCAGATTTGCAAAGGGGAATGGAAATAAGGCACACACTGAAGAGAATGAACAACTGTAAATATATATAACTATACTTTTCATATTCATAATGGTAACTACACATTAAAGATTCAGAATTGAAATATATAACATAAAACAAGAGGAACCAAAAGGAAAACAAAAAAAAAATTTAAAATATATAAAACAAAACAGAAACACGAGGACAAAGAAGCAAAGAAAAAAACACTGAGATACCAGAAAGCAAAAATAAAATGGCTATATGAAAACCTCATATTACAATAATCACCCTAAATGTAAATGGATTAATTTACCAATAAAAAGGCATAGACTAGCAGAATGGTTAAAAACAAAACAAAACAAAACCCAACAATATGATGCCTCTAGGACAAACATGTCAGCTTCAAGGACATATATAGACTCTAAGTAAGTGAAAGGGTGAAAAATGTTATTTCAAGAAAATGGAATTCAGAGAAAAGTGGGAGGAGTGGTGCTAATATCAGATGAAATAGACTTCAAAATAAAAAATGGAAAGAAAGATACTGATTGACACTTCATAATGATAAAGGGAATCATGCACAAAGAAGACATAACACACATTAATAACTATGCTCCCGATCAGGGATCCCTGAAATATGTAAAGAATTTACAAACAGAACCACAATGAGATACCATCTCACACCTGTTAGAATAATTGTTATCACCAGGACAAGTAATAACATGTTGGAGAGGATGCGGAGAAAACAGAAGCATCATACACTACTGGTGGGACTGCAAATTGGTACAGCTACTGTGGAAAACAATATGGAAGTTCCTCAAAAAAACTAAGAATTGATCTATCACATGATCCAGCAATCTCTCTACTTGGTATTTACCCCAAAGGCTTAAAAACCCATATAGATGATTGGCTAAAGAAGCAGTGGTATATATATACAATGGAATATTACTCAGCCATAAGAAGAGATGAAATTCTGCCATTTGCAGCAACATGGATGAACCTTGAGATCATAATGCTAAGGGAAATAATCAGTCAGAAAAAATTGAAAACCACTCAATACCACTTATATATGGGATAAAACATAAAAGCAACAAATAAACAAGACAAGCAAACAGAGACTTACAGACTTAGAAAAAAGTTTAGTGATTACCAGAGTGTTAGGGAGAGGGTAGATATAGATGAGGTAAAAGGGGTCCAATATGTATTGACAGAAGGAATGTAACTATTGGCAATGAACACACAATGCGCAATATATATGTCTTACTTTTGTGCAGCTGAAACTTACTGGATTTCATCAACCAATGTCACCATTATAAAATAATAGAAGAGAAAGAAAAATAAAAGACATAGGGTACCTGAATGGATAAGCAAACACCACCATCACAAATGCCGTCTATGAGAGACTCACTTCACGTCAAAAGACACACACAAACTGAAAGAGATGAAAAGGTGTATTGCATGAAAATGAAAGCAAAACAATGCAAATGCTGGTGTAGCAATACTTATCCAGACATAATAGACTTTAAAGCAAACAATATAAGAAAAAACAAAGACTCAGTAATCCCACTTCCAAGTATTTATCCATAAAAAACTTGAAACAGTAATTTGAAAAGGTATATGCTTCCATATGATTATTGCAACATTACTCACAGCAGCCAAGAAATTGAAACAACCTAAGTTTCCATCAATAAATGAATGGATAAAGAAAAAGTGATACATAGACACAATAGAACATTACTCGCCCACAAAAAATATAATTAAATCTTCCTATCTGAAATATCATGGATGGACCTAAGGGATATTATGCTGAGTTAAATCAAACAGAAAAAGACAAATGCTGTATGATTTCACTTATATGTGAAACATATAACAAAATAAATGGAAAAAACAAAACAAAACAAACTCACAAATACAGAGAACATTTTGATGGCTACCAAATGGGATAGTTGGGGGGGGGATAGTTGAAGGGAGGAAGGGATTAAGAGATATAAATTGGTAGTTACATAATAGCCATGAGACTGTAAAATATAGCTTAGCAAATATAGCCAATAATAGTGTAATTACTATGTATGGTGTCAGGTGAGTAACAGGTTTATTAGGGTGATCACTTCATAAATTATATAACTGTCTAATCACTATGTTGTACATCTGAAACTAATGTAATATTCTATGTAAACTATAATTGAAAATAAATTATTTTCAAAATAATAATAAAAGAAAGTACAAAAATAAAATGAAATATGAGATATTTACTATGAGTACTTATATGGGATGACAAAATGAAATTGTAAAAATATCCACAAAGTGGTAACATCTTATTTTTGATTACATTAATTTTTATTTAAAAAAGAAAACTAATAACTGAGTTGAATAAGAATATAAGCTTATTTTTCATCTAAATGTTATCAATAAATGAAAAATATGTGCCATGGTGAGACATATTATAATATTTTCATACAAAATATGAAAATATGAAATGTCCTTGTAGATTTATTTTATTCAATTCACATATACCTATTAATAATGATAATTCATTACTTCTTTATTTTTTAGTAATACTCTGAATTTTCTTGCTCTCTAATATAACAAAGGTAAAACCACTTTTCTAGTAAAGAATGTATTAATTTTTTTTGGCTATAATTTATCTCAAGGTTTGTGTTCTTATTTTTTTATTTTAATTAGTGTCAAGCATACAGGGCATTGGTTAGACATTTTTATAGTTTATAAAATGACTGCCCTAATTGCTCCTTCTCTTTTCTGGTTTTCTACCTAGCCAATATATTAATGCTAACTGCATTCTCTGTGCCATGCTTCTCATACCCATGACCATATATCAACTACAATTTGTACTTCTTTAACCATTCATCCCATTCTTCCATCCCCCCAAACCCTCCCCTTTGTCTGTCACCAAATTGTCCAATATATTTGTGAGTCTGTTTTTGATTAGTTTGTTTTTTCTGTTCCTCAGATTTCACATATAAGTGAGATCTGACTTATTTAATAACCTCTAGGTCCATCCATGCCATTGCAAATGGTAAGAAGAATGTGTTAAATTTAAGAGAAAAAATATCTTTAAAACAATCTCATGCAGCTTTATATGATTGCTGTGGTATCAGTTTGCTATATAAAGATAGTGATAAATCTGCAGTAAAGAAAACATTAGTAATAACTATATTGGAGTGTGCTTATGAGTGTTACCACATACATAAAAGCTACAAGACCTCTGAGTATTTAAAACAATTTAGCCTAATATATTTTTTTAAATTTAAATGTTTGTGGTATATTGTAGAAATAGAGGCACTCAATCAATTAATAGATATAAGAAAAGCCCTTTGATATTTTTATATAGCTTCAAAGTAGCAACAATTTTATCAAAACACATACTTTGATTGCCAAAAGAATTTTACAGAGTTTGTAATTTATAAACAATTTTTTCTTATTTTTGGTGACAGAAGATAGAGAAAAATTAAAGGCTGTGTCACAAGGTGAAGCAAAGGTAAAAAAAAAGGTGAAGCAATTATTGTTTAAATCTTAGAAGCATCTTATTATTAAAGGTTCATTTTCATGCATGAATTCTTACTCAAATACACATGTAGCTATGTGTCATTCTCTGCCTTCCTGTCTTCCAGAGATTCATAGTCTTACAGAAAAACCACCTGTAGACACACATTTGCATTGAAGATTTGTAAGTGCTATAAAAGAACTATGTAAAAGGTGTGGCACAAAGCATGGAATAATCACTTCTACTTGAGAGGGGTGATGAGAAAGAATGTTTGATTCTTATGAGGCTCAGAGGAGCACAAATATTACAGAAGACTTTAATGACAGGGTGTTATTAAATGGTTCTTGAAGAATGATTGAGAATATCTTAGAAAACAGAGAAAGGGCATTCTAGACCTAAAAGCAAAGTATACAAAGGAGTCGGAAAAAAACAGCATACAGAATTCAGGTAAATCTGTAATAAAGAGATAATAAAAAAGATGAAAATGGGGAAGTTTATGTAGTACTCTCTATGGAGGGCTTACTGTGGTATAATTAACAAATAAAATTATATATGTATACTTCAGATATATGAATTTGTTTGATATACATTGAGAAATAATCATCACAATCAAGCTAATTAGCATCCATCACTTCACATGGTTACATGTGTGTGTGGTGAAAACATTTAAGATCTATCCTCTTAGCAAATTTCAAGTATACAATACAATATTATGAACTATGGTTACAACACTGTACATTATATCTTCAGAACTTGCTCTTTTTGCATAACTTAAACTATAATTCTCATAAGATTCAAGTCTATAGTGCTGTCAATCTATGTTCTAATATTCCGTTATTATGACTTTTATGTGCTCTTTCTAAGTCATTCCCCAATTAACAACCTACATATTGAAACGATTTTATACATTGCAGGTTTTAGAAAAAGAGCCTCGAAGTTTGTTGTTTGCATCTGTGATGGAAATAAATCATAATTTGTGACAGTGAAGTTCGGGGCCTACCATATTTGCATGTCAGTAATGTAAAAGGCAAAATACAGTTACCTTTTCCACATAACATTCAGTAGACATTTATTAGCTGCCTGTCATATGCTCAGCTCTGTACACTAGGCTCAATGAAAAACTCAAAAAAGGAGAAAACAGCATATTCATTTATAAACTGGAGGTGCTTATATACTAGCTGAGAAGAAAATATGTATATTCATGGAAAAGCTGAACAACAACACAAGATATGTGTGTCTATGGAAATGTACATAGACTGATACTTTTATCTATGAACCATCATATTTTTTTTCTATTGTTCACCTTTACATTGAGAAGGTGATAATAACCTATTATCTTCTAAGCTTAAGGGAACATTATAAAGGTAAATAAATCAACCTTTGTCCAGGGATTTGAACTTGGAGAAAAGAAGGTATTAGAAAAATACAGTGAAAAAGAATTTATCATAAATCAGGAGTGGTTTGATTATAATTAATATGCTTATAAATTATTCTTTTGCTTAATTTCATCTTCTGTATTTCATAATTAGCCTTTACAAATATCTGGTATTTAAGCTGGAAAATATAATAAATTGCCCTGCAACATCTTAATTCACAAACTTTTTAAAACAAAAACTGCCTATTTTTAGCCACGTCTTTATTTTCAAAGTGTCCTTTAAAAATAGCTGTAGCATTGGTCTAAAATCATAGAGGTAAGCATCGAATGCATCTGTCAGTAATTCTACGTGAGGAGGAACAGAATACATAACCCAAGATGTGCCATTTTGGCAAGTGGATTTTTTTTGAGCTGCAGGCAAATAAGGCCTAACACACTCAAGGAAGAGTATTTTGTTTGTTTTTTCCTCTGCCTTAACTGTCTGAAGGAACTTAGGGGATCTGTACTAGGAAGAGGGCTATTATTGCCAGAGATAACTTTTCACATTAGGTTTATCTTCATCATATGACAAACATTTCTTTACCAAACATTTGCTCTTCCCATCTTCCTGTAAAATCTCTATCTCCCACTTTGGAGCTCCAGGCTCCTATGCCTTCTCTTTGGATCAGGATAGCATATAAACCTCAATTGCCTCTTTTCTCACCTACACAAGGCATACTTTTGTAGATGGAGGAGAGAAAGAAAATGTTTTTTTTTTTTTTTGAAATTTCTAAAACACTTTTCCATCAGGATCCAAAAATAAGAGCATTACCTCTACCTCCTTTATATTAATTGATATTAATTGTTTGATTTTGTTTCCTTTCCCAGAGTGACATTCAGAAAATTGAGGCTAATGTCTCCAACAGTTCTTTTAATTACTGAGGAAAAATTATTTGAACAGGTTCTGAACTTGAGTTTTGGGGGGCAATATATGTTGTGTGTTCCACAGACATATCAATTTCAGGACTGTAAATGATGTCTTTGAGTTATATATTTTTAAACCGAAGGTTTTCAATTTATGCATGCTAGTACTAGAAAGACTTTCCCTCTTTAATCATTCCTTCCCTTTTTTTTCCTTTCTTTCCTCTTTCCTTTTCCTTTTGCAAATCAAGTGAAGAACGTTAATTCAATCATATCCCTTGGTTCACAAGTACATTATCAGTCAACAGTAAAGCCCCTTTCCTGTTTCTCCATTAATTCCTTAACTCATTTATTTAAGTATATAACCATTATAATGTATTTAATATGTATTTTTTGTTTGAAGGTATGATTTGAAACTGTGTATTGTTATTTTGTGTGCATGTGTTTTCAATTTATGCAAATGGCATTAATTTTAAATAAATTATTGTTAACAAAGACATTTTCCCTGTGCCAGACACTATTCTAAACTTCTTTAAATGTACTAACATTTTTAATCTTCACAATAACAGTATGCTGTAGATATATTCCTATAAAGAGAGGAGAAAACCAATGCTCAGAGAGTTTAAGTAATTTGGCCAAGATCATACACACAGAAAGTAGAAGAGCTGGTATAAAAACCTATATTTCTGGCTATTGAATTATACTGTTAACAACTGTGTCAAACTGCCTCTTCTAATGTAGTATTTTCTTTTCTTACACTGTTTTTAGAATTCATGTATGTTGCTATGTATACATCTAATTCATTGTGTCCATCTAACTGCATTGTTCTAATGACCACTTGTACAGGTTTAGGCAAGTTTTTGAGTTTTTTTTTTTACATATATTTCTTTTTTTTTTTAATTTTCAATTTTTTATCATTTAAATCTCCCCACCCCCTTTTCCTTTGGCAACCATCAGCTTGTTATCTATATCTATGGGTCTGTTTTTGTTCTGTTTATAACTTTTTGTCTCAACTCTCATTAGTGGTTCCAAGTTGATCTTGATGGCAGTGGTCAGAATGGATGTAGCAAAACGGGCCTTGGGAAATAGTCTAAAGGAGTGTTTCAGTTCTTTGTTTAGTGATATTTCTTAATTTTACCTAAATGTCTAGTAAAGTCATTTTGAAACTATTCCAAAATAGGAAATTTCTGGTAATTTTTGCACAACTGAAAAAACATCTGTTGGCTTGCTGAGGCTTCCATATTAAAGTACCACACACTAGGTAGCTTAAATAACATAAGTATATTTTCCCATAACTCCGAAGGCTGAAAGTCCAAGATGAAAGTGCCAGTAGGGTTGGTATATTCTGAGGAGGCCACAAGGGAAGGATATGTTTCAAGCCTCTCTCCCTGGCTTATAAACAGCCATCTTCTTCCTGTGTCTTTGCATGGTCTTTCCTCTGAGCATGTCTGTGTCTAAATTTCCTCTACTTATGATGACTCCAGTCATATTAGACTATGGCCCAACTTAATGACTTCACATTAACTCCAAATATGGTCACATTATTAGGTACTTGGAATTAAGACTTTGGCATATATATTTTTAGGGGACACAATCCAGGCCATATCAGTTTATAAAGGACAAAATTAGACCATGAACTGATGATATAGTAAGATTACTATTGCTCTTCTGAAAACATTATACGATTCTTTTGACAGATGTATACTGGAAATCTGTTATGTGTCAAGAATTAGGTAAAAAAAAAAAACCCATATAGTGAGAGTTTGGTGAATAAGTAATTTTCAAATGATGAGGGTTATTTTATAGTGCCATTACTACCTAGGAAGATTTTGGAATCGCACTGAATAGCATTTTTAAAGCAGAATAGATTTTCATTTGGTTGGACATGTTTATTGAAGACATATTAAAAGCCAGGTAGTTTTTTTCTCCATGATGCTATATTTCTTAAAATCTTGTTTTCTCTCTCCTTCTGGATCTTTTTAAACTTAAATTTCCCATACTCTATGTTCACACAATAATCCTGATCCACAGTCAAACATCATTGTTTTTTTTTTAAATCACCTCCTCTCGTTCTCTTCTATGACTAATTGCACTGGTGGTAATTGATTAATTCATGAATATCTACATTATACTTAAGCTTTGTACCAACAGAAGCACATTGTGTCTAGTCTCTGTAAGGTAAGTATGCAGATATGCACCTTAGATCCAAAAGAGTAGAGTAAAAGGCTGAACTTGTTCAATATTCTAAAGTAATTAATTTTTGCACAATTTAAATTCTAATATTTTATGATTGATTATTTCTATGGTTAACCAGATCCATAATCAAGAAATAAGAGTGAGTTTGCGTGAGCTTAAGGATGAGTTAGAAACAATATAAACAAAGAAGAGTACCTCAAAACTGTAATTTCCATAAAGAACAGCCAATCTGCTATTGTCTGCTCTGCTGGGTGGCATATGGTTCCAAAGTTACATTAGTAAATGCCTGCATTTAAAGACAAATCCTTCAGTTTCTCATAGAATGGAGTTCCCATGTGTTTTCTCTGACACAAATTAGAATGATGTTGAAACATTCAAGGAGTCCAGATTTTTTAATTGAAAAAATATATGCCCATACATAACAATGCCAATGTCAAATTAAATTCTTAAGATTAAAACTATAAAACAGATTATTCACAGCAGTCATGTACTATCTTTTGGCTTTGATATTTCCTGTCAAATTATAAAGACACCATTGTGAATATTTTGCTTTTAACTTCTCTCTCAGAAAGATCTGCTTCTTGAGCTGCTTTTACTGACACTTAGTGTAACTTTATTCCATTTAAAGAAAGGATAAGGACATAAAAGCTTTTCAGCTAAGCAATATTTATAATATGACATAGTTTTAAATGCAAGTAGTATATTGTCTGATTTAAAAAAAAAAACTTCAATGAAGGTATTGATGTGTTGTACATCTCAGAACTGGCTTATTTTTAAACCCAACAATTTGCATATTGCTTTTCATACCATAAAAATGCTGATTCTGTAATATATATTATTTTTTATGTATAGTTTGATTTCACACAACTCTATACATTAAAATATTTAAGTTATACAAAAGGGTATTTTCAAACTCTAATAAAATATTTATATTGAACCACAGTAGGAGAATGTTGTAATTAAAGAAGCATTTTAATTAAAATTAAGTTCTTAGTTAAATTTATTATATGTTTTATTGCAATCCTTATCAGCAATACTTTATGGGTATGAGATAACAATGATTTACACTAGGAATATTAAACACATAATCAAAATTATTTCAAATATCTTTATTTAATAAAAAAATATTTAACTACATGAAAAATATACAAGCAAGGAAGAGGTTTATAAATATTCTCTATCTGGAATTTCACACTTATTTTAATACCTAGCACACTCACTTTCTAGAGTTGGTAATCCCGTTAGAATAGTATAATAGATTCATCTCCCAGATTCAAAAAGTCCTTTAATTCAGTGCAGGTCTATCATGGGCATTTCAGTAGGAAAACTTTACTGCAGTGCAGCATTGTAAAACTTCTAGAAATTTAATAAAGGACTTTCTGTTGTTTAGGGAGCTTTGAAGGAAACAACCAGATAAGAGTGAAATGCAAATAGCTTTACCTAGTTTTTGAAGACATTTTTATATAACTTTTACCCAAACATATGATATATTAGGAATTGGAGTACTAAGGCACTTATAGAACTTTCATACTTTTGAAGGTTATTTTTTTTACAAAAGTTGACTTTTGTATATAGTTTGTCATTCTGTGTTTTTAATTCAAAGCAATCAATTCCTTGCTATCTTTTTAAAAAGCCTGTTCTTATTTGTAAAGGTTACCTTTTCTTTGTATCATTTGGATTTTCATCATCATTCAACCATAGCCATTCTCTCATCCTTATAGTTTAAGCAAGTAAAACACAAATCTTTTGTTTATATTCAAATTTGATTCTCCCCATTTCTGTCCTCTTTATAACAGATAATTGCGGATTGACTGAAATAACATGATAGAGTAGTGTAACAAAAGTTTTAAGAAGCTTTACTTTCAACCAGAGTGAAAGAAGTGCTGTCATTTTTTACAGCTAATTGTTCCTAATGTATTTTTTTCAAATTCTATAAAGCCTATTACTCTAGAACCTTTAATGAATTGTTACTTTTGGTTTCTTCCTTTCCACTGATTTCCTCTTTTTGACATATAGAAATATGTAGGATTGTTTTAGAGCACTTTCTCTAAACTAGTAATTTTCTCAATCTGTTGCACTATTTTCCTCTTTTCTTTCATCACAAATGTTTTTGAAAGACTAGTCAGTTCTGGATGACTCCCTGATTCCTTTCACTTTCCGATCCACCACAATGTTATTTTTTTTGTCCTAACTCTTTACTAAAACTGTTAAATTCATCTTTGATCTCCTTTTGGGTTGTAAGTCAATGATCCCTTGATTTATAAATCCAGTTGCCTCTTAAGTAACTACCTTACTGAATCTATCTTCATCAATTAAGAAAAAAACCCTTCATTCCAGAAATTCCTTCTTTCATATATTTTTTTTTTCCTGGTAAGCACATTCAATCTCATCCTCTTAATATTTTATCCTCTTAATCTTCTTTTCTGATTTCTTTTCTTCAATTTTTAAATACTAATATTTTCCCAAAGTTGTATCTTCTGTATTTTCTTTTTGCTCTATGTTTTTCCTAAATAAAGTATGCAACCAAATAATATTATGTACACTTTATGCACAGATAACTTTAAAATTTATATCTCTAAATTTGATCTGTATTTCAGACATATGCTTACATAAATTTACTAGCTGTGTCAATCAGGTATTTCAATGTAGCATATTCCAAATCAAACATATAACTACTGTACATTCAAAATCCATTTTTACTCCTGTATTTCACCTTTTTAAATATCATTTATCTCTTCTCTCAAACTCTTAAAATTATCACTCCTCTCCAATATCCACATCTAATATTTCACCTGATTCAACCAATTATAACTCCTAAATACTTTTGGAATATTTTTCCTTTCTATTATTATAGAAGTTGTACAGATCATACCAATCTAAAATATGTCACTTTGGCATTTTGATTCTTTTAAGCTGAAGGAATTTGAGAAAGGGTAAATGCAGAAAGGGCTTTTGACTTCTCCCTTTTTACCTAAGAGCAGGCCATAAAATATTTCATGAGAAAGGTACACTTCCCTGTACCAAGAAGAGATGAACATTCTTACTACCTGAAACTGGGAGCTGATGCTAAAATATATCTATACAAACAAACGTATTAAAATAACCCTTATCTACTACAAATTTCCAAAGGCATCCTGAGAAAAAAGGAGGAGGCTGGAAGCATCACTCTGTCTGACTCCAAATTGTACTACAAAGTGACAGAAATCAAACAGCATGGCATTGGCTGAAAAACAGACACACAGATCAGTGGAAATGAATCAAGATTCCAGAGGTATACCCATATTTATATTGACAAATGATTTTTGACAAAAAATCCAAAAACAGACAGTGGATAAAGAAAAGCCTCTTCAATAAGTGGTGATGGGAAAACTAGAAAGCAACCTGCAAAAGAATGAAACGAGACTGTTGTCTATCATCATGCACTAAAATTATCTCAAAATGGATTAAGGACCTGAATATAAGACCGGAAACAATAAAATGCATAGAAGAAAACATAGGAACTAAACTCAAGTACCTTGGATTTAAAGAGGATTTTATGAATTTGACCTCAAAAGCAGGGGAAGTAAAAGTGAAAATAAATGAATGGGACTACAATAAACTAAAAGCTTCTGCTAAGCAAAAGAAATGACAAGAAGGTAAAGAGATAACCATCTGAATGGGAAAATATATTTACAAGCAACATCTCCTATAAGGGCTTAATTTTCAAAATACACAAAGAACTCCTGCAACTCAATAACAGCAAAGAACAAGTGATCCAATCAAAAAAATGGGCAGAGGACCTGAACAGACACTTCTACCTAGAGAACATACAAATGGCCAACAAATATTTAAAAAGATTCTCAACATTTGTAGCTCTTAGGGAAATGCAAATCAAAACTAAAATGAGATACCATCTCACACCTATTAGAATAGCTATAATCAACAGGACAAGTAATAACAAATGTTGGAGAGGATGTGGAGAAAAAGGAATCCTCATACACTGCTGGTGGGTTTGAAAATTTGTACAGCCACTGTGGAAAACAGTATTGAAGTTCTTCAAAATACTAAGAATTGATCTACCATATGATACAGCAATCCCTCTACTGGGTATTTACCTCAAAGACTTGAAAACTCATATCCAAAAAGATATTTGCACCAATGTTCATAGCAGCATTATTCAATGACCAGGAATTGGAAGCAACCAAAGTGTCCTACGATAGATGATTGGCTATAAAAGCGGTGGTACATATATACAATGGAATATAAGAAGAGATTAAATACTGCCATTTGTGACAACATGAATGGACCTTGAGATCATTATGCTAAGTGAAATAAGTCAGAAAAAAAGTTTAAGATCACATGCTATCACTAATATGTGGGATATAAACCTAAAGGTGGCAAATGTTCAGGACAAACAAACAGAGGCTCATGGACATGGACTATAGGCTAGTGTTTACCAGAGGACTATAGAGTAGTGGTTACCAGTAGGATGGGAAATGGGGGGAGATAGATAGAGTAAAGGGGGTCAAATATAGGGTTTAGGAGGAAGATGAAGTGAGTAAAAGGCATTAAATATATGGTAGCTGAAGGAAAAACTGGACTCTGGGTGGTAAACACACAATAGAATATACAGATGTCAAATGATAATGTACACCTGAAAATTATATAATTGTATTAACCAATGTTACCTAAATAAACTTAATTAAAAATTTTAAAAAATAAAATGAAAATAGGATACCTTGAAAAAAACAAAAATAACCCTATCTCTTATTCGTTTCCTCCATGTATTTCCTGGACACTGTTCAAATATTTATTGCCCCATCTCAAAACCCTTTGTCTCATCTCATTTCAAATTTATCATTCCTTTATTTAAAAAGTACATAAGTTCTCAGTCCTAATGACTTCCTTGGGTCTTTGTTTTTCTTTGAAGATTCTTGTGATACTCTTAAACAACAAAGTTTGATGTCGGTGGACATATCTATGTATTGGAATGGTGGCATGCCTGGAGAGTTCATGGAATCTTTGCTTACCCCTCCTCCTTCATACTTTGCCTTATGAATCTCTTCTATTTGACTGTTTCTGAGTCGTATCCTTTATAATAATATTGTAATCATCTGTATAAATCTTTCCTTTGTTCTATGCATTATTCTAACAAATTATCAAGCCTGCAGTGGGGTTGTGGGAACCCACTCCCCAATTTATAGCTGTTTTGTCAGAAGTGAAGGTGGCTTTTGGGACTTGTGATTGTACCTGAAGTAAAGGCAGTCTTGTGGGTATGAACCCTAACTTGTGGGTCTGTGCTAACTTTGCAGAATTAATGTCAAAGTTAAATTCTAGTCCATCCAGGTGGTGCTGAGGAATTGAGAATTGCTATTGAAACAACAAAATGTTCAGTGTCAGAAAAAAAAAGGATTTGGTGGTAGAAAAAAGGAGATTTCTTTGAATAAGCTCTTACAGAAACATGAGGTTTGAGAAGAGGAAGGTTTAAAGGGTGGGGGATGAAGAACATTAGATTCCTGGGAGGCTACAGAATCACACATGCTATGAGAAAGCAGTTTTGTTACATTCAGTTAATAAAGGCAAAAGTTACAAATGGAATTTGGAGGTGCACCCAATGTCCAGTGTATTAGACTGGGTTCTCCAGAAAAATAGAATTGATTATATATATATATATATATATATATATATATATATATATATATTATACACACACGTATATATATATTATACACACACGTATATATATAATTTATATGCATATAAATAAAATTTATATGTATATATCATATATATATATATATATTATATACACACATATATATAATTTATATACATATAAATAAAATTTATATGTACATATCATATATATATATATATATATATATATATATATTTATTTATATCTGCCTATAGGTATGTATGTGTAGATAGATAGATAGATAGATAGATAGATAGATGATAGATAGATAGATAGATAGATAGATGGATAGATATCTACCTATAGATATATGTATCTATAGGTAGATATAAATAGATATTGATAGATATAAATAGATATCGAGAGAGAGAGAGAGAGAGATTGAGATGAGATTTATTTATTATAGGAGTGGTTCACATATTTATGGAGGCCAAGAAGTTCTGCAATCTGCCATCTACAATCTAGAGGACCAGTAAAGCCAGTGGCATATCTTAGTCTTAGTCTTAAGGCCAAAGAACTAGGGGAGACAATACTATAAATCACAGATCAAGGACAAAAGACTGAAGACCAAGGAGGGTTTTGGTTTATGTCCCAGAGTCCAAAGGCCAGGGAACCAGAAACTCTGACGTCTAAGGAGAGGAAAAGATGAATGGCTCAGCTTAAGAAGCAAGAAGAGAGAGTAGATCTTACTCAGTCTACTAAATTAAATATTAATCTTTCAAAAACAGCTTCAAAGACTTACCCTGAAATATTTTACCAGCTATCTAAATATCTCTTAGCTGAGTTTAATTGATAAATAACATTAACTGTTATACCCAGAGAGCTGGTTCACTGATTGCATAAGGAAGTGATAAAGAGTAAAATATAAATCCCTTGGTTACTGTTATCTGAAAGAGCTAAAATGAAATAGGAAGAGAATGCTGAGTTAGATATTTAATCTGGACCAAGCTCAGTTTTTAATCATCCTGAGCTTCAGCCCCTAGACTCAAAGTCACCACAAAGTAAAAAATTATGCCTGAGCAATAGATATACCTCTAAGACTCTGGTCTCCAAGAACATAGTTTACAATGTGAGAAGGGAAAAACAAAATAACCTACTGAAACCAGGGAGTATCATGTGAAGAAATTGTCTCATTTTGTGGATAAATATAATCACCTCCCTGAGGAACATTTACTAAAATGGACTGTTCAACTGACTAATTTAGAGCTTATGATCACTTTATAGTGGCAGAGCATGTTTGGGTCGAAGCAGAACTCACTTGTGTGTTGGTTGAATATGATTTCAAATCTACTTGCTTATGACTTAAGTGAGGTTGTTTTAAAGCACTTGTTTATGACGTAAACAAAGTTGCTTCCACATGAGCATTAAATAAGTTGTGTCAGGATGTCATCATCTCACATGTTGTCACTGATAAAGACCTCAGCACCCCAGCTACTGTGGGTTCCTGCTGGAGACTTGTTGAAAAGAACACATGGAGAAGGAACTATGGCAAAATGACATTTGGAGTGTAAAGACAGAGTTTGTAAGAACTAGTTGAGAGTTTGGATATGGGTGAAGTGAATCTTAACAACCTAAAAACTTTCTGAAGACACTTGGGGCATTAGCTCTTGCCTCAGCAAGGTGACTCAGACAGTGTTTGAGAAACTCTGCAGTAGCCCCATGAAAGAGATTACCCTGCCTGTCTACACAAGTGCTTCATTCTCTAGCAATCTGCTTTAAACAACAGGAGATATTCACTTTGCAATGGCAGCAGGAAATCAGCTCATTGGCCTCTATTTTTCTCAGGACCTCCTTGTCTAAAATGGTACACCTCTATCAAATTTCGACTTTATTCCTTTTTCTCCCTTTGCCTAGATTAATAATGTAATTAATATGTCAGTTGTTTAGAATATTTCTCTATTTGGCTTATTAAGAGGTATTTTGTATGCTATTGGCTGGTAAAATTATTCTAATTCTCATAGGAAACTTGTGATAAATAATTAGGTGTCAAAGACAGAATCAGTCTGAATATAATTTTGCCACTTCCCTCTAAACAAACAAAAAATAATAATGATCTAGACACACAGCAAGAGTTGTGGACTAAATTGGGCTCAGGACTTCAGGGCCAAGGGGCTGAGACCACTACCTTACTGAGTTCATAGGACAGAACTTTGAGGCAGAGAAGACTATTTTTAAGACTCAAAATCCGATGAAATTTGCTAGCTTTTGGGCTTGATTAAAATTAATACTCTCTGTGCTCCCATTTTCTCCCTTTTAAAATGGAAATGTCTATCCTATTCCTGCCCCACCACTGTTATTTAAAAACATGTAACTTGTCCAGTTACACAGATTCACAGCTGAAGAAAAATTTTGCCTCAGAAGAATAATAGTTTTGGTCTCATCCACTCTTGATCTACATGAGATTTAAGATTTAGAGATGATGCTGGAATGGTTTAAGACATTTGAGCTTTTGCAATGAACAGAATTCCTGGACTGGATGGCTTCATATATGAATCATACAAAACATTCAAAGATTTAACACCTAATCTTTTCAAATTATTTCAAAACATTCAAAAAGAGAGGAGGCTCTCGAGCTGATTTTATGAGGCCACAATTACTCTAATTCTCAAAACAGAAAAAGACTTCACAAAAAAATTTATAAGCTGATATCCCTGATGAGCATGGATAAAAAAGACTCAAAAAATTAGCATACTGAATTTAGCAATACATTAAAAAGATTACACACCTTGATCAAGTAGGATTTAATTCTGGGATGCAAGTTTGCTTTAACATTCTCAGATTAATTAATGTAATGTAACACATCGATAAATTGAATGATAAAAATCACATGATTCTATAAACATATGGAGAAAAAGCAGTTGATGAAATTCAGCATCCACCCATCACAAAAACTCACAGCAAATTGAAAATAGAGTGAAAATACCTAAATATAATAAAGACTACATATGACAAACCCGCAGCTAACATTATTCTCAATGAAGGAAAGCTAAAAGCATTTTTCATAACATCAAATATGAGAAAAAAGTTGTCCACTTTTAACATTATTATTCAACGTAGTATTAGAAGTCTTAACCATAGCAATAAAAGACTAAAAGGAAATAAAAGGCATCCAAATTGGAAAGGAAGAAGTAAAACTGTTATTATTTACAGATGACATGATACTATATATAGAAAACTCTGAAGAGTCCACCAAAAAACTGTTAGAATTGATAAATGAATTCAATAAATTATCAGGATATAAAATTAATATTTAGAAATTGATTGCAGTTTTATAAACCAATAATGCACTATCAGGAGAAACAAACAATTTCATTTACAATTACATTACTAATGATAAGAGAAATGCAAATTAAACCACAATAAGATATGACCTCACACCTGTCAAAATGGCTATCATCAATAAATCAAAGAACAAGTGTTGGCGAGCACGTGGAGAAAAGGGAACCCTCATACACTATTGGTGAGATGGGATAGCTACTATGAAAAAGAGTCTAGAGGTTTCTTAAAAAATTAAAAATGGATCGACATTTTGACCCAGCAATTTCAGTTCTGGGTATTCATCTAAAAAACAAAACAAAACAATTATTAGTAAAGATCTATGCAACCTATGTTCATGGCAGCACAATATACAACAGCCAAATATTGAAGCAACCTAAATGCCTATCGACAATTAGATAAAGAAGTTATGGCTCATATACACAATGGAATATTACTCAGCCATTAAAAAAATAAATCTTACCATTTGCAATGACATGGATGGACCTAGAGGTTATTATGCTGAGTGAAATAATTCAGATGGAGAAAGAGAAATACCATGTGATTTCACTTATATGCAGAATCTAAGGAACAAAAAGAGCAAACTATTCAAAAACAAACTAAAAAATATAGAGGACAATTTGGTGACAGACAAATAGGGTGGGGTTTTGAGGATTGGACAAATGGAATGAAGGGTTAAAGAGTACAAATTAGTAGTTAATAGATGGTCACTGGGTTGGGGAGCATAGCATAGGGAATGCAGTCAGCATTAATGTAATTGTTGGTGGAGAGCCAGAGGAGTGAAAGAGCTATTAAAGGGATCATTTTCTAAATTATATAAATATCTAACCAATCTACTGTCTACTTGAAACTAATAATAAAATAAAATTTAAAAAATTAAAAAGCTAATAAATGGAAAGAATGATATACTATTCACCCAAATACCTATACATAGATTATGCAATATATTTTGCTATATTTTTATCATATATCTATGCATTTTATATCATTCTAACAACAAATCCATCTGTCTTTATGACAAATTAAATTGCAGATATCAGTATACCAAAAAATAATAATAATAAAATAAAATACCTAGGAATAGGAGAGAAAAAAAAAATGGCGTAAATGATAGGCACTGTTCATCCCTCTGGCTACCAAATCAAAGTTGTGACAGACACAAGGATCAAACAGTAAGGAAAATCACCTTGGATATACATGAACAAGACATACAACCAGGGAGAAAACTAAGAAATCACCCAGCAATGGCAGAAGGTAAGACAGGGTGAGGACTCGGACCTGCCTGTTCATGAGTAGCTGGGTGAGACCAAGGCTGTGGCAGTGGCAGCAGCAGCCTGCAGATGCAGATGCATCTTAAAGGGTCATGTCCACGAATGGACTTTAGCAGTGACATACCTGCTTTTTCGGAGCACCAATACCAGTTCTACTGCACAGGGGACACCAGGATCTTACAGGGGGACAGTGAGTTGTGGGAGAGAGGGTCGAGGCAAGACTCACTCTGCACATAAATGTCAGCTGTATCTATTATTCCCCTGCTGAGCCCTCCTCCCTCCAAGTGTGCTGAGGCAGCACCACCCTCTGTGCAGAGACATCATCAAACTAGATAACAGAAGACTCTTTGCCCAGAAGATTCACTGAAACTCCACCTCCCACAACTTGAGGCCAAACTCCAAGCCACATCCAGGTGTGTCCCCCACTTAGTCAGGTAATCCTTACTGAGCAGCACCTAGAATCACAACAATGGCACCTGGCCTCAGTTTCTGGTGTGTCCATTTGAGGAAACTACAAGTACAGCATCTGTGGATTGCTTGCTGAGTCTTAATAGGTAGCCCCTAAGGGGCACAGGCTGGACTAAATTTAGCCTGCAGCTGGACACCTACCACACAAAGCCACATTAATAAGACAAGTAGACTTAAGAACTTTGCTTAGTATCTAGAAACAGTCACAGAAAGGCAGCCAAAATGGGAAGAAGCAGAAAATGTATGAGAGGAAAGGACAGAGATCCAGAAATAATGGAGTCAAACAATCTAACAGATGCAGAGTTCAAAACACTGTTTATAAACATGCTAAATGAATTTGTGGGAGGTATAAATTAATTCAGTGAGAACTTTTACAAAGATATTTTTAAAAAGCATAAAAATTGAAATGAAGATTATAAGAGGGAACCAGTCCGAAATGAAGAAAACATTATATGAAATGAGAACTATATCAAATGGAAATTAAAAAGTGAATAAAGAGAAACAAATGTCCTATATAGAGGGTGGTAAAGCTAAGGACACTCAATCAGAATGGGAAAAGGAAGCCAAGACTTTAATAATTTAAGGATCCTATAGGAATCTATTAAAGGTAAAAATATCTATGTCATAAGGGTACAAACAGCTATTTGAAGAAATAATGATGGAAAACTTTCTTCACCTGGTGAATTTAGACATAAAACCTCAGGAAACTCAGAGTCACCAAAACCAGGAATCCAAAGAGGGTCATACCAAGACACATCATAATTGAAATGCCAAAGGTTAAATACAAAGAATCTTAAAGGCAGCAAGAGAAAAACAATTAGTTACCTATAAAGGAGCACCCATAAGATTGGCAGCTGATTTCTCAAAGCAAACTATGCAGGACAGAAGGGTTTAACAAAAAATATTCAAAGTGATGAAAACCCAGGATCTACAACCAAGCAAATCTTTCATTGAGAGTCAAAGGACAGATAAAGTGCTTTCCAGACAAAAATAAGTTAAAGAAATTTATCACCACCAAGCCAGTATTACAAGAAATGTTGTAGAGACTTCTTTAAGAAGAGAAAATACAAAAGACTCACTTCAGATTAAGACATGCACAGACTAAAAAGGAGATGGAAAAAGACATTTCTTTGATTGACCTAGAAGGTATTTAAGTCAGACAAAAATAAACACTATATGATTTCACTTATATGTGAATTCTGAAGAACAAAAAGAACAAACTAATCAAAAACAGACTCACAAATGTAGTCAACAATTTGGTGATGGACAGAGGAGAGGAGGGTTTGTGGGGCTGGGAGAATGGGGTGAAGGGTTAAAGAAGTACAAATTAGTAGCTGATGGATGGTCACAGGGATGGGGAGCATGGCTTAGGAAATGTAGTTAGCATCAATACATTGGCTAGGTTGAGGGTTAAGGGAGGGATGGAGTGATTGATGGGATCATTTTATGAACTATATAGATGTCTAACCAATGTACTGTATACTTGAAACTATTTAAATAAAAAAAAGAAAGTTAAATAGATGAAGAAGTACAAATTGATAGTTACAAAATATTCATGGAGATGTACAGTACAGTATGCCATATAGTCAATGATACTGTATTAACTAATTATAATGCCAGTAGGTAGTAGGCTAATTAGGGGAATCACTTTGTAAATTATATAGATGTCTTACAACTATGTTGTTCTTTTGAAACTAATATAAAGTAATATTGAATGTCAGCTGTAATTTAAAAAAGTTTTTAAAAATTATTTGAGCTTTTGGGATGAAGAACATGAATTTGGGCGGCTCTAGAGGGCATAATGTTATAGGCTGAACTGTGGTTCTCTCAATTTCGTATGTTGAAATCCTAACTCACAATACTTCAGAATGGTACTTTATTTGGATGTAGGACTTTTAAAGAGGTATGAAAGATTAAAAGCGTCATAATAGTGAGCTCTAGTTTAATCTGACTGTTCCTTATAAGAAGTTGAAATTTAGACACACAGAAGGATATCCAAGGTGTGCACATACAGAGGAAAAATGTGTGAGGGCACATTGAGAAAGCATTGAGCTGTAAGCCAAGGAGAAAGACCTCAGAATAAACCAAACTCTTGGACTTCTAGTCTCTGTATATATAATAAATTTCTCTTGTTTAAGCCACCCAGACTGTGGCATTTTGTTATGGCAGCCCTAGCAACCCAATAAAGTTATTCCTGAGGGAGTAACAAGACTGGTGGACTGTATGAAAACCACTGTTTGCTCTGAGAAGGGGATTGTTTATATCTCTCTATCAATGCCAAGTGGACCACCCCAGATGAAGCAGTTAATATGCCTCCTATACAAGCCATATGCAACTAACTTTATGATGATTAGGATATTCACCAAATAAATGTGCCCTTTACCCAGGTTATAATAAATACCGTAATTAAGGAGGCACCTTTTGCATAGGTATCCCAGGAAACTTACTGCAAAATCGAACAGTGTTGTGGAATTTACTGACTCAGTTTTCTTTATGTGTCTTACAGATGCTAATAGAGTAGATTAATTTAAAAAGAGAATGAGAGGTAGAGTAGAGCATCAAGGGAATCATTGCAGCACAGTGAAAATATTTAGATGGTTATTAAGAAATGATATGAGTAAAAAGTACAATGATGAGATTTAAAAAGTGGCTTAACATAACACTATGTGAAATTTGGTAAACCAATAAGAATTCCTGCTAGCCCTCATTAAAGGGTCCCAAATAAATATGCTTTATTTACTCTAGTTTGGAAAATTTTAAAAGGTAAAAGGCAAAAATTACCTTTAATTTTCGGAACCCACCACCGAACTGCTTGAGGCAATAATCAGACCCATTAGCAAAAGGTCCCTTGGATTGACAATTTCAGGGGTCTCAAAGGCTTATACACATGAGTAGGTAAATGAACAGAGGGTGGAGAAGAGATATTTCTGGGATTCTGTGACATGGATCCTCATACACTTTGGTACCAAAATCTGTGGGATAAATCCAAAGATAGGCTACAATTATATTGAAATAATATAGAAGTGTAAATGTTAAGATTAAGGTGGGCCTTTAGATGAAAATTGAGATGCTTAAACAGATTTTATGTGAAGGGGTCATGTCAGTTTTATCTGAATGTTTTATGAGAATGGATATTATGTCTGACTGAGGAATGCTTACTCTACCTAGTACTGTAAAACTGAAACTCTTTGATGAAATACAGATGAAGGCTACAGTTAGGAATGTAAGGGTTGATGGGACTAAAGTGAAAGTTTATTCAAAATTGATATGTTTAAACAGGAAGAATTATGTGAAGTATTTGTCTTTTTCACCTGAGGGCAATATATAATATGGCAATGGATATCTTATGTGACTGGGAAGCATTTCCCCTACCTAGCATTTTAAAATAGAAGACATGCAAATCTACCCTTTAACAATATTATTTGGACATCCTTTTACATATTTGGTTAAATTTATTCCCAGATATGTTATTTTTGATTCAACTTTAAATGGGATTGGATTCTTAATTTCTCTTTCTGATAATTTGTTATAGGTGTATTGAAACTCAACCGATTTCTGAATATTGATTTTGAATTGCACTATCTGACTGAATTCACTGATCAGTTCTAATAGGTTTTGGTGGAACTTTTTAGGATTTTTTATATGTAGAAGCATGCCATCTGTAAATAATAACAGTTTTACTACTTCCATTCCAATTTGGATGCCTTTATTTATTTTTTTTTTCTTATCAGATAGCTATGGCTAGGAGTTCCAATACTATGTTAAATAAATTAGTGAAAGTGGACAGCCTTGCCTTGTTCCTGATCTTAAGGAGAACATTTTTAGCTTTTCACCATTGAATATGATGTTAGCTGTAGGTTTATTATACGGCCTTTATTATTTTGAAGGATATTTTCTCAAAATATTCTGCTAGGTACTGTGAATGCTTTTCCAGCATTTATTGATATACTGATATGATTTTTTGTCCTTCATTTTTTTATGTTATATATTATGTTAATTGATTTAGAGATATTGAACCAAACATTCATAACAAAAATAAATTCCACTTGATCATGGTGTATGATCTGTTTAATGTATTGCTGAATTTAGTTTGCTAATTTCATGGGGAAGATTTTTAAGTCAATACTCATTTGGATAAGAGCCTACAGTTTTCTATTTTTTTAATGTTTTTGTTTACATTTGGAATAAGGATAATGCTGGACTCATAAAATGAGGTTGGAAGCCTTCACTTTTTAAATTTTTTTTTAAATAGTTTGAGAATAATAAGTGTTAATTCTTCTTTGAATGTTTGGTTTAAAAAAAAAAAACACTCGAGGCCATCTGGTCCAGAACATTGGTTATGGGGAGTATTTTTTTTTTTTTTTACGGATTCAATTTTGTTATTGATAATTTATCTTCAGGTTTTCTGGTTCTTCTTAATGAATCTTAGAAGATTGTATAGTTTAAGAATTTATCCATTTTTTCCAAATTGTTGCTTATCAACATGTAATTGTTTGTAGTATTTTATTATATTACTTTGTGTTTCTGTGGTGTCATTTGTCGCTCTTCTTCTTTCATTTCTTATTTCATTTATTTGAGTGCTCTCCTTTTTTTCTTGACTAGTCTGCTTAAAGGTTCGTAAATTTTGTTTATTTTTTCAAAGAAACAGCTCTTGGTTTTATTGATCTTTTGTATTGTTTTTAGACTCTATTTCACTTATTTCTACTCTGATTTTTATTATTTCCTTCTTTCTACTCATTTTTGACTGTATTTGTGTTAATTTTCTAGAACTTTAGATAAAGGGTTAGATTATTTGAATTTTCTCTTGTTTCTTTTAATTTCTAGATTTTTATTTTTTAATTATAGTTGGCATTCAAGGTTATATTAGTTTCAGGTATACAGCAGAGTGATTAGACATTTATATAACTTATAAGTCGATCATCCCAATAAGTACAGTACACATCTGACACCATATATAGTTTCTAAAATGCTACTGACTGTATTCTCCATGCTATACTCTACATCCCCATGACTATTTTATAACTACCAACTTGTACCTCTAAATCCCCTCCCTCTTCAGCCATCTCCACCCCCTGAATCTTACAATCATCAAAATGCTTTCTCTATCTATGAGGTTGTTTCTGTTCTTTGGTTATACTGTTTTTTAGATTCCACATATAACATTTGTCTTTCTCTATCTGACTTACCTCAGCGCAACACCTTCTATGTTCAACCATTTTTCAGACAGCAAGATTTCATTTTCTAATTTCTGAGTAATATCCCATTATATGTATATGTATGTGTGTGTGTATATATATATATATATATATATATATATATATATATATATATATACCTCCTCTCCTTTATCCATTCATCCACTAATGGACACCTAGAATGCCCCCATATCTTGGCTATGGTAAATAATGTTGTGATTAACATAAGGATTTACATGTCTCTTCAAAGTAGCGTTTTGTGTTTCTTCAGATAAATACCAAGAAGTGGGATAACTGGGCCTTCTTTTTCTCCCGTTATAACTTTTGTTTTCAAATCTATTTTTTTTTCTGGTATAAGTATCGCTACCCCAACATGTTTTGTTTGTTTCAATTTTCATAAAACATCTTTTTTTTTATCTCTTTACTTTCAGTCTGTGTGAGACTTTCAACCTGAAGTAAATGTCTTGTAGGCAGCATAGGTAAGGGGCTTGTTTTCTTATCCATTTAGCCACACTCTTTTGATTAAAGAACATAGTCCATTTACATTTGAAGTCATTCTTGCTAGATATGTTGTTATTGCCATTCTATCATTAAAATATTTATTTCTTTTTTCTTTGTACTTTTAAATAAGTCCCTCTAACATTTCCTGTAATGCTGGCTTGGTGATGATGAACTCTTTCAGCTTTCTCTTGTCTGGAAAATTATTTATCTGTCTTTCAATTCTAAATGTTAGCTTTGCTAGGCAGAGTCATCTTGGTTTTAGATTCTTGCTTTTCTTCACTTTGAATATTTGTTGCTAATCCCTTCTGGTCTATAGATTTTCTGCTGAGAAATCAGCTGACTGTTAATGGGAGCTTCCTGATAACTAACTTCTTTTTTCTTGCTGCTTTTAAAATTTTTTCTTTGTTGTTCACCTTTTGGATCTTGGTGTGGGAATCTTTTGGTTCATCTTGTTTGAAAATTTCTGCACATCCTGGATTTATATGTCTATTTTCTTCACCAAGTTAGTAATGTTTTCTATCATTATTTCTTGGAATAGGTTTTCAATGCCTTGCTCTCTCTCCTTAAGGTATCCCTGTGATTTGTATGTTGGTATACTTAATGTTGTCCCAGAGGACCTTTAAACTATTCTAATTTTTTGGATTGTTTTGTCTTTTTGCTGTTCTGTTTGGGTATTTTCTACTACTTTATCTTCTAAATCACTGATTCAGTCCTCTTCTTCATATAATCTGCTGTTGATTCCTCCTAAGGTATTCTTCATTTCAGTTATTGTATTCTTTAATTATAGCTGTTTCTATTTTTCATGTTTTCTCCCTTCATTTTTGTATTTACTATCTCTTTGTTAAAGTTAACAATCTTTCCCTAAATTCATTGAGTATCCTTATAACCAGTGTTTTGAACTCTGCATCTAATAGATGGTTGGTCTTCATTTTTAAAATTGCTGTCTCTGGAGCTTTGTTCTGTACTTTTATGTTTGACATGTTTCTTTGTCTTTCCATTTTGCTGCCTACCTGTGTTTCTTTCTATGTATTAGGTAGCACTGCTATATCTCCCGGTCTTAGTAGAGTGACCTTATGTATTAGGAGTGCTTTGGGGCCCAATGGCATAGTCTTTCCTGCTCATCTGAGCCAGGTGCTCCAGGTTTGTTCCTTGTATGAATTGTGTGTGTCCTCCTATTGTAGTTGAGGCTTGGTTGTTATTTGCTTGTCAGTGAGAAGCCTGATTGGTTGTGATGACTGGCCATGACCAGTGGAGGAGCTATTGTGTAAGGCTGACCCTATAGAACAGGATTCCCTTTAGCAGGGCAATGGTGCTTGCCTATTGCCCTTTTGGTGTGTCATCCTCAGATGTGACTTTGGGTGGTGTTCCGACTCAGACTGAAGGTGACTACTACGCATCCAGGCTTGGGCCTTTTGAGAAGAACCTTGCTGCAGGCCAAATTCAGCTTCAGCCTATGTCCTGTCCAGGGCTGCCTGGCATAAGTCATCAAACAATCCACAGATGGCCACCACCCATGTGGAACTTGGAAATGCCTCAATGGCAAGCCACAAATAGAAGCCAATAGCTACTAGTGCTAGACTTGGAGCTGTTCTGCAAGAGGTACAGGACACAGTCAGGCCAGATACAGCTAGATATGCTTTGTGAACCTTGAGAGATTTTAGGAAAGTCTCTAGCATGAGTCAAGACAGGCCGTTTGTATGGAAAATCCACTGGAAGTGGCTTGGGTGGGCCCACATATTGGAAAGAGTTGGGTTTCAGTGAATCATATGAGTGAGGCAACCAATGTTAGCTACATTAGTGGAGACTCAGAAATGATGCCTGCCTTGGTCTCCAATCCAGTTGGGAAAGTGCCCAACAAAGGAAGGAGGCCCTCTTCCAGCACTTCTGTCTGGAAGAAAGATGCCTCTCCAGCCCTCAATCTGAAGCCTGACACCTCTATTTCCTCTTTATATGTCCCTGGTGCCTTTCAAGCTTCTGTCCCAGAACTGGAGCTCAGAGTGAGTGAGTTTGTCACTGAGTAAGTCCATATGCAGGACCCCTTAAGAGGAAAGTCTGAAAATCCCTTGGCACTCTATCTTTCTCACCTCAATACACTGGTTTTCACAGCTTTTAGTTGTGGGGACTTTCTTTCCTGGCACTGCAATCCTTGGCTGGATAACCCAGTGTAGGCCTGGGATCCCTTGGTCCTCAGGAGAGATGAGGGGACTCTTAGCCAAAATAACCCTCCTGATTCTTGAATGCCACAGGCAGGTGTTGGACCAGCCAGTTTTGCATGTATGCCCCTCCTACTATTCTTGAGATGGCCTCTTCTGTGTGTCCCCATTTGTAAGACTTCTTTTCAGCTAGACTTCAGGCAACTCTCATGATGGTTATCCTGTAGTTAAGTAGTTATTTTGATGTGGTCATGAGAGGAGGCAAGCACAGTGTTTACCTACTCTGCCATCTTGACTGGAAGCCTTTTTCTTGTTTCTTGATATAGGCCTGTATTGGTATGAATTTCTCTCTTAGGACCGCTTTCATTGTGTTCCATAGACTTTGGATCTTTCTGTTTTTGTTTTCACTTGTTTTAAGGTATTTTTAAATTCTTCATCTTATTATTAATCCATTTATTGTTTAGTAGCATGATATTAGTCTTGATATTTTATGTGTATTTTTCAGTGTTTTTCTTATAATTGATTTCTAGTTTCATACCATTATTATTGGAGTAAATGTTTGGTATAATTTTAATATTTTTAAATTTATTGAGACTTGTTTTTAGGTCTAATATGTGATATTTCTTGGAAAATGTTTTATGTACACTTGAAAAGAATGTATGTTCTAATGCTTAAAAATGAAATGATCTGAGTTCTGGTCAAGATTTTGCAGTAGGATAATGTTTTACTGCCTTTCTCTCACAACCACATTAAAATTACAACTAAGCTACAGAAAAATCATCAACAAGAATCTCCTGAAGCCTATATGAACAGAAGTCCTATAACTAAGGTTTTACAAAAGAAGCCACCTCAAGACTAGTAGAAGAGACAGAGATCTAAAATGAGCTGGCCTCACACTTATCTGTGGTAATTGAGAATAAGGAGGGATTCTGTGGCTGCAGAGGTCCCACCAGAGAAGTTAGGAGTCCTAGCCTCAACACTTGGTTCCCCAGCCAGGAGCATCAGTGACAGGAAGAAATTTCCCCACAACTTCTAAAACCAGCAGATATTGTGGCGGAGTGAGGCAGAGGGCTGTGGGAGTCCAGATGTTTCTCTTAAAAAGCCCACACATGAACTTACTTGCTGATGGACTCACTCACTCTGATCTCCAATTTGGGGGCAGAAGCTGTAAAGGTGCCAGAAACATACAGGTAGTGTTGTTAGACATGCCTGCAGTCCTGGCAGGATGCCTGGTGCTTGGAGCAACAAGGTCATCAGAAGCAGGTGTGGACTTGCACACAAGGACACATTGCTGGGAGGGCGCAAACGCCTGACCTATCCTGAGACTTCTTGCTCTAGGGATGAGGATGGGAAAAGCACACTTGAGAAGAGATAGCTGAAAACACGGTGGTGGCCTTGAGGTTGAATGTGGGAACCAGCTGTAGTTTGTATATACTAACTTGATAGTAGCTAATAATAAACTACAAAGCAAACATTGTAAGGAGGAATAAAAAGCCATGGAAACAGGGATGGGGGATGCTAGCATCGCCTTTTCTTGCCATTCCTCCTCTCCCTTATCCATGTTAGTAAATGCATTTCCAGATGCTGACTCTTCTTCCAAACTGTCTCCGCAACAATTGGCGCCCAAAGTGGGGCACGAAGAAGAGGGTGCGGAACTACGCTGGAAACTGAAGGGGTAAATCTGCTGAGGGTAAGCGATACCTTCGACAATAGTTTAGCACCGAAAGGGGAATATCCGCTCAGAGAAAGCGGTATTTCAGCATAGATTTTTAGCATAGTTTTTCTTTTTCTTGGCACAATGCCAGATCACACTGGAAACCGAAAGGGATAAGTTCGCTCACAGGTAAGGAGTACTTTCGGCATTGCTTTAGCATGGGGAATTCCCAGTCAAAGGTAGAGTCCCAATATATTAAGTTGTTACAACACTTATTGTTGTCTTCAGGAGTAGAGTGAAGAAAAGTCGATTTTATGAATTGTTTTTATATATAGATAGACATTGCTACTGGTTCAAGCCAGAGGGAAAATCTCAATTAAATGCTGAAGTGTGAAAACAAATCATAGGAGCTTTGTGGAGAGCTCATCAACAGGAGGATCCCATCCTTGTTTCTGTTTGGTCTTTATGCACTTTAATTTCTCAGGCTTTACAGCCTCTGCAACTGACTTGGCAACACGCCAAGAAGAACTTTAACCTGTTTATGAAAATCCTATAGAAGTAGAGTCTAAAAATGAGCAAAAGGAATTTACTGAGTCTTTATCTGAAGAGGAATGTGCGGGACACATTCCTCCTAATAAAGAATCATATTAGGTTTTTTTGGCCTAAGTAAAAGCAATAAATCAAAGGTTGAAGCAACTGCAATTGGGGCTAACTAGAGGATATTTTTGAGAGCTCAGAAAGCCCTCTGCACCCCCTTAAATACTTTATTTAGGCCTAAGCCTTCAGTTGCTGGTCCTATTTTATTTACTTTTCCCCTTTCACCTGAGTTAACTAAGGCAATAATGGATGAAGAGAGTAGTCGAGAAAATCTTCCTAGACAGACAGCTACTCCCTTAGTTAATAGAGTTCCCTATAATGAGACAGGCATTTCCCCCCAATGATCAATTTCCTCAGGGGGGTATCAATGTACAATATATTCCATTAGAACATAAATTCCTAATTAATCAATATGGTATACAGTTCACTTATGTAACAGGTCTTTTAAACAGTATAGCCACAGAACAACAATTATTAGGGTCAGATTGGGAAACTTATAAAAATTGTGTTAGAGCCAGGTTCTTATTTACAAATAAAAACCTGGTGGAGAGGGGAGGCCCAACAGGTAGCTCTTAGAAAAGCTGCACGTAACCCTCCAGGGGCTACTCTTGAAGAGCTGACATGTAGAGGAAACTTTACTACCCTTGAGCAGCAATGTGACTCGACTGAAGAAACCTTGTTACAAGTGAAATTAATAGTGTTACTTTACTGCCCTTGAACAGCAATGTCACTTGACTGAAGAAACCTTGTTACAAGTGAAATTAATAGTGTTACTTTACTGCCCTTGAACAGCAATGTCACTCGACTGAAGAAACCTTGTTACAAGTGAAATTAATAATGTTAAGAGCTTACTCTCCAGTTGAGCCACCTAGGAAGCATCCTCAATCCTTCACTAAAATTACACAGAGTCCTGGGGAGAGTTATACTGATTTTTTGTCTCGGCTACGTACGGCCATTGTCAGGGTTGTGGCTCTTCCTGAAGTCCAAGATTTACTCTTAGGGTCTTTAGCTTATGAAAATGCAAATGCAGAGTGACAAAGGGCTTGAAGACCCATGAAAGCTCAAGGGACACCTTTGGAAGAATATATTAAGGCTTGTCATGATATTGGCTCTTTGACAAATCAAGTTAATCTGTTAGCAGGAGCTTTACAAAAAGGGTTTCAAAGTTCTCAAATAAAATGTTATCAATGTGGGAAATTAGGGCACTTTTAAAGGGACTGCAGAAGAGGAAATAAGGAAGAAGGAAAAGTGACGTATGCGAAACCCCCTCTTAGGGGACAGGCTCTCACTGAACCCTGTCGGAGACGTAGGAAAGGATATTAGGCTAGTGACTGTAGATATCAAAGAGACAGATATAGAAACTGGTTGTCGGAAAACAGAAAGCAGGGCCCTTGCCCCCGGGGCCCAAGGGAAAACAATTTAGGGTTTTAGATTCCCTTCGGCTCAGGTCTTCCCCTTCAAATGATGCAGAATCAGAACCCACCAGGCAGTGTGTTAGAGATCTAATTCAAGCTATTACAAAAAGTGCTGCCTTAGATGTTCCTACACCTCAGCATTTTACTTTAATTCAGGCCGGAGGGGTGTACAAATTATCAACAAATATTTTTGGACCTCTGCTTAAAGTAATAGTAGGCTTAATAGTAGGACGAAGTAGTTATACTTCCAAGGGAATTTTTGTCCATACTAGAGTAATTAATAAAGATTATAAAGGAGAGATAAAAGTTATGGTTAGTGTGAGACAGACCACCCAAATTGCACCAAGAGAAAGATTTGCTCAAATGTTATTAATACCTTATATTCAAGGGAAAGCTGCTCCAGTTAAAATAACTAGAGGAATTAGGAATACAGGGAAACAGATATTCTAGCAAACTGATCGGTAAACAGCGTCCTAAATTAGAGATATCTATTAATAGTAGAGTGATTAAAGGCTTAACCCGGGAGCATATGTTTCTATTATTTCTCTACAATCTTAGCCATCCCAATAGTTATGTAAACCTGTACAAACCCATTTCACAGGAATTAGACATCTTACAGAAATTTTTCAAAGTGTTAACCTGCTGAATTGCCGTAGTCCTGAGGGGCAAGTAGCTTCCTTTAAGCCTTATGTTGCTAACATTGCAGTGAATTTATAGGGAAGAAATTTATTGCAACAATTGGGAACTTCTTTAAACATTTCTAGTTTCTCTTAGGCTACTCAAAATATCATGTTCAATATGAATTATAATCCTTTCATAGGTCTAGGTGAGACGGAAGAAGGCATTGTAGATCCCTTGTCCACTTCTCCAAAATTCAGCAAACATAGTTTAAGGTTTCCAGATTTAGAGTAGAGGCCGCTACTCAGCACTTTGCCCTTCCACTTAAATAGCTCAGTGAACAGCCTGTCTAGGTTAAATAGTGCCTTCTGACAAAACAAAAATTTGAAGCGTTACAGCAATTAATAGATAAACAATTAGCCCTCCTCTTCTCCATAGAGTTCACCAGTATTTGTTATAAAAAAAGAAGTCAGGAAAATAGAAAATGTTAACAGATTTAAGAAGAATCAATACTGTCATTTAGCCTATAGGAGGAGCTTTAAAACCTAGGCTCCCTAACCCCGCATTAATTCCCTGAAATTAGTTTTTAAAGATTATAGATCTAAAAGATTGTTTTTACACTATTCTTTTACAGCCTCAGGATAAAGAAAAGTTTACATTCACAATTCCTACTTTTAACAATGCTCAGTCTACTCAGTGATATCAAGAGAAAGTATTACCCCAAGGCATACTTAATAGTCCTACCATGTGCCAAGCATTTGTGAATATGCCTTCTCAAGAAGTAAAGAAAATCTTTCCTCAGGGACATGTGTATCACTACATAGATAATATTCTTCTAGGGCATAAAAAGAAAGAAATATTAAAAGAAATGTTTTTATTTAGAAAAATTGCTCTAAAAAATATAGGCTTGAAATGGCTTCTGAGAAAATACAAGAGTCTCTTCCTTATTAATATTTAGGATATAAAATTTTACAACAAAAAACTACTCTTCAAAAGATAAAATTTAGATGGGATACTCAATACTCTTAATAATTTTCAAAAATTATTGGGCAATATTACTTGGTTCGCCCTTCCCTCAGTATCTTCACATATGCTTTAACTAATTTGTTCTCTATTTTAGAAGGGCCCACTGCATTGGATAGTTTTTGGGAGCTAACGGTGTTGGCGGAAAAGGAATTTTGAATGTTGTATTATTAAAAGACATTCTTGTACTCACAAACTTGTATTACTCAGGTTTCATTATTGTTTTTTAAGGGTCCTTTCTTTAAGTTGATATTTAAAAACTATTAATAATTTACTTTTTCTTTTATTAATTAATCTAAAACAGGGCATTTTCGCATAGAATAAACAGTAAAGTTAAAAAAAAGAGAGAGTGGGTAATGACTAAATTATAAATTTCAGTGCTTTTTAAGGTAACTTTCTGTTTCAGTTTTTGTTGACCGGTCACTAGGGGTCTGTGGAGAGACTGGACACAGTCATATCTCCCAGACAATGGCCAGGCTGCGGGACGCCACCTCCTGTGCCCTGTTGTCGGGTTCTGTTTATTGTCTCTGGTCTTGTCTAGGTTGTAGGTGGCAGACTTCTCTAGGTCCATCTACACCCTGGTAATTGTTCTTGTCTGAGTGTTTGTTTTTGTCTGAGTCTCTTTTTTGTGTTCTCTGCACAAGCAATGGGGGGTGGGGGGATATGGAATACCCTAAGACAAAGGTTTAATAGAGCATTATATACTTTGAATTTTTTAAATTAAGATGAACAATGTAACATAGTGGCCATGGACATTGGGCAAAACAGGCCAATTAGACTTTGCAGCAGCCTGTATACTACAAAGATCTGAAAGGGGATTAGGTGCCTGCTGGGGTACTGAAATAGGCCGAGGTTTTGCTTATATCTCTACAGGAACATAGAAGCTTTGGGTCCCAGCCAAGACTCTGGGAGTGGAGAATAATGGTGTGTTGTCAGTGAGTCAGGTCAGGAGATGACTCCAACTCCCCTATTTCTAACAATGACGGTCCTGATTATGACACAGGACTTATGATACTAATGGGCCTCTCAGGCCTGAAGAAGAAGAAAAGTGATTGAGAACTATATGGTGGAAATAGAAGGGATGCCAATTTGCATAGCAGCTGGAAAGCACTGTTTACAGCTAGGTGTTCAAACATAGTTGACAATTTTATATACTTCTGAACAGAATACTGGGGTAGGTCACTTGTTTTTGTTAAGTATAAAAAGATTTAAAAATGTTACAGAACCTGTGGATGAGACCGCTCCACCTGATTTGCCGTGGTGTGCCACTCCGAAAATTCAGATGCTTGAACATTATGTTTAGTGGACTCAGTTTTGAGCTGAACAGGCTCGAGTTTTAGTTAATACTTCATATAGAAGAGTCATTGATTAGAGTCCTTCTGTCTCTGCTCAAACAAAAGGAGAAAAAGTAAGTTTATGGTGACACCCAAAGGTAGAGAACGGTTCAGTAAGCATTTCATCAGATAAAACTAGCAAAAACACAGTTGTCTAGCACAATAGAGGGTTTTCCCCCACATCTCAACTACCCCATCAAGGGATACAGAATCATGTATGGAAGTTAGGAGCTGCTTTATTTCCCATGCATGTGTGGAAGGTTCCGTAAATCAATCTGGGAGTTCGTTCTTCTCATGTCACCTTTCATTAGAATGTTACTCACTTTGCTTAAGCCTGTGTTCGGCTCCCCTATATCATTTGAAGGGCACAGTGGGGTGGAATGAAACTTCAGGTACATTTCATGTAAATACTGTTCTTTTTACACTTGTATTAACTCTTCCATTCTTTTTAACAAGTCACATGAAAGTTTATATATTCTTAGAGCTAGAACTAGAGTATGGATGCTGGGTAAATTGTCTCAACCCTGGCAGAATTCCCCTGCATTATGATATTACAGCAACTGATGGACCATGTTAAAAGAAGAGCTAAAAGATTTTTTAGCTTGTTAATTGCTACTGTCATAGGTATCATTGCTGTTACTGCTGCTGCTGCTGCTGCTGCTGCTGCTGCTGCTGCTGCTGCTACTACTGCTACTGCTGCGACTGGAGTGGCTCTGCATCAATTTGTACAGACTGCTGAATTTGTTAGAACCTAGCATCGGGATGCTGAACAATTACGGACTTCTCAAAGTCAAATAGACTCTGTATTGCAAAGTCTAATAGCATATTTACATCAAACAGTTATATTGTTAGGAGATTAAATTGTTAGTTTACAGAAATGGGTGCAACTTAAATGTGATTGGAATACTACTTCCTTTTGTATAACTCCTGTACAATATAATGAAAGCATGTTTAAATAGGATAAAGTAAGACAGCATATTTTGGGGTACGGTAATGCTTTAACCTTAATTACAGAATTACAAACACATATTGCTGACACGTTTCTAAAACAGCTTCCTGAATTACAGGAGATCGCAATGCTACAAATTATGGTCAATAGTATTGAAAACTTACATCCTAGTCCACTAATTCATGGGTTAATGGGCTCATCTATTGCTTCTTGGATAGTAATTTGTTTGTTACTTGTTTTTCTTTACCTGTCTGGAAGAGATTCACAAGAAGCCAAATATTAAGAAAGACTCAGGCCACTATGTTCTCAGTAATGCTGAATAAAATTCAGCAAAAAAAGGGGGGGTATGTTGTAAGAGATGCCTGCAGTCCTGGCAGGATGCCTGGTGCTTGGAGCAACAAGGTCATCAGAAGCAGGTGTGGACTTGCACACAAGGACACATTGCCGGGAGGGTGCAAACGCCTGACTTATTCTGAGACTTCTTGCTCTAGGGATGAGGATGGGAAAAGCATACTTGAGAAGAGATAGCTGAAAACACGGTGGTGGCCTTGAGGTTGAATGTGGGAACCGGCTGTAGTTTGTATATACTAACTTGATAGTAGCTAATAATAAACTGCAAAGCAAACATTGTAAGAAAGAATAAAAAGCCATGGAAACAGGGGTGGGGAATGCTAGCATTGCCATTTCTTGCCATTCCTCCCCTCTCTTATCCATGTTATTAAATGCATTTCCAGACTCCAACTCTTCTTTCAAACCGTCTCCGCAACAAAGAATGCAGTTAGAAAGTTGATAATATGGTTATAGACTATTCTAAGAACAATTATAAAATAAAGTTGATCTCTTGACATTTTCTGAAGTTTCCATCTGGGTAACACCTTAACATACTTCTTATACTTAAAGGTATTCATTATTATTTCAGTTTAGTTGAATGCTCGTTTGTTTTTTGATTAGGTAGTCTTATACAAAATTGCTTAAGTAACTCCTTATTTCCTCCAAAAATATTTATAATGGCATATATGTGACTCTTATTTAGAGTTCTTCTTAATTAGCTTATTTTTATTTTCTATTTATGTCATGAGAAATTAAATATTATTGTCTTTGATTTAACCTGGAGTTAATACAAATATTCTGGGGAAAAATATTTTAATTTCACTTACTATGCCTCTGCCTAATACTTCAATATTTCTTTAGTTTGTGCAGAAAAGTTTAAAATGTAGAATAAGTGACAAGTTCTAAATGAAAATTATTATTCATTTTCACAGTAACATGCAATCACTATAGGGAAAGGAAAGTGATAGGAAAGAATTGTCATAGTTGGTAGTGAGTTGAGTTACCATGTAACTCTGAGAGGCAGGAAGATTAGAAGTAAATTGCTCTGGTTGAATATAATTACATCACTTCTCTGGGAAATAGATGAATTGGGCTACAGAGGATATTGTAATGTCCACTATCATCAGCTCCTTTAGAACTACTGTACAGCTGAAATATAACTGCTTGAGAGAGTGTAATATGGTGTAGACTGATAAATTCAAATTAAAATGAGAATTAAAGAGGTAGCTGTTTTATTTCTCATATAATTTGCTTTTTGATTAGCTGCCTGTGTTGGAAACAAGGGATCCTCTAAAGAGAAAATCAGAACAACTGATGATGTATATATAACCCCATTTGTACATTGAAGAAACAAAACCCTTCCTTTTGTAGTCACACGTTTGCATTTATCATATTAGCCCTTCACAGCTATGAAGGATGAGACTAGACATGTCCACATGGAATCCAGAAGATCCAAACTTTCAAAATATTTTCAAATTGAATTATCTATACCTGGCCCATGTACATAGAGAAATTGTGGGGTTTTTTCCCTTAGAATTTTTTGTCCTTTACTCATCACTATAAATAAGCTAATTCAGATAAATTTCAATGTTACAGTTATAATGAATTTGATATTATAGTGCCTTTAAAATCCCAAAGGTGTATTCTTTCTCCAAGTATTCCCTCCAAAATTTGATTTTCTCCACTATTTATTTAACAGAAAATTTACTTTTTAAATTTTAGACTATATGTCCAAACTCTAGACAAGTTTCCTTGGCTGCCACTAGAAGTAGAACAAGGAATGGGATACATAACCCGAGGTCTTGGGATGTTATATTATGAACATATATTTTCCTGATTATTATTTATAGCATTTGGTGCAGCTAATAATATTTTCTTGTAGGTAGTTCCACTGATATAAATTAGACACTGACTTTTGCTGCATGGATAACTAAGGCATGAAATATATTACATTATTTCGACAATAGTATTGTAATATTTTAATAAGAAAACCATAAAACATTTATAAAAGAAATTATGCAGATGCCATCAGTGTTCTCATGTGTAACATCATTTAATGAATAAAAGTACCATAATCACTCTTTATCTCCAGTTTCAGATACCCAGGGTCAATCATCATATCTTGGTGATCCAGGATCACTAAAGCAGATGATCTTCCTTCTGATGCATCATCAGAAAATCAGTAGTAGCCTAGCACAATGTCACAAAGCCTTTGTCATTCACCTCATCACGTAGGCATTGCATCATCTCACATCATCACAAAAATAAGCGTGAGTACAGCTTTTTTTCAAAAGGGTTTGCTGCCAGAATATAAGTGTCATGAAAACCAATGTGGAATCTAAGCTAAAATGGGAAAGGAGGACTCATATCAATGTCGCCATCATTGGACACAGAAATTCTGGCCGGTCTACCACTACTGGCCATCCAAACTACAAATTTGGCGTGATTGACAGAAAAAAAAATTCCAAAAATTTGAGAAGGAGGTTGCTGAGATGAGAAAGAACTTCCAAATATGCCTGGGTCTTGGATAAACTGAAAGCTTCCGCTGAGCATGGTATCACCATTGTTATCTCCCTTTTGAAATTTGAGACCAGCAAGTATTATGTGACCATCACTGGTGCCCCCAGGACACAGAGAGTTTATCAAAATCTTGATTACAAGCACATCTCAGTCTGACTATTCTGTTTTATTTGTTGCTGCTGATATTGGTGAATTTGAAGCAAGTATCTTCAAAAATGGGCAGATCCATGAGCATCTCTTTCTGGCTTACACAGTGGGTGTGAAAAAATTAATTGTTGATGTAAACAAAATAGATTCTACTGAACCACCCTACAGGCAGAAGAAATACAAGGAAACTGTTAAGAAAGTCAGTACCTATATTGAGAAAATTGCCTACACTCTGACACAGTAACATTTGTGCTAATTTCTGGTTGGAATGGCAACAACACGCTGAAGCCAAGGGCTAGCTAACATGCCTTGGTTCAAAGTTACCCATAAAGATGGCAATGCCTATGGAAACTGCACTTGAAGCTCTTGCCTTACCCAAATGACAAGCCCTTGTGTTTGCTCCTTTAAGATATATACCAAATTAGTGGTATTGGTACTGTTCTTGTGGGTCGATTGGAGACTGACATGGTGGTCATTTTTACTCCTGTCAATGTTATAACTGAAATAAAGTATGTTTAGATGTACCATGAAGCTTTAAGTGAGGCATTCCTTTGAGACAATGTGGGCATCAATGTCAAGAATGTGTCTGTCAAAGATGTATGTTGTGAAAATGTGGCCGGGACAACAAAAGTGACCTACCAATGGAAGCAGCTGTATTCATGGCTCAGGTAATTACCCTGAACCATCCAGGCCAAATCAGTGCCAGATGCACACCTGTGCTGTATTGTCACACAGCTTGCAAATTTTCTGAGCTAAAGGAGATTGATCATAATTTTGGGAACAAGCTGGAAGATGACCAACATTTTTGAATTCTGGTGATGCTACCCTCATTGATGTGTTTCCTGGCAAGCCCATGTGTTTTGATAGCTTCTTTGACCATCTTCTTCTGGGCTATTTTGCTGTTTGTGACATACAGCAGACTTGCTGGGGATGCCATTAAAGCAGTGGACAAGACAATAGCTGGAGTTGTCACAAAGTCTGCTCAGAAAGCTCAAAAGGCTAAATGAATATTATCTCCAATACTTGCCACCTCAGTCTTAATCAGTGGTAGAATAACCATTGAAGAACTCTTTGTCTCCATTGGTAATTTAAGTTTAATAGTAAAAGATTAGTTGATGATTACAATGCATCGTAAAACTTTCAGAAGTTTTATTTGAAGAGTAAAATAGCAAAATTATGAAATAGAGCTGATCTCATGGAGAAAAAGTACTGCTACCAAAGACAGAAATCTGGACATAGCACAAATGGAAGAAGAGAGAGATTTGAGTGTGAAAATAAATGAAAAAATTCTACAAGAATTATCTGACACAATTAGAAAAAGTAATATAAAAATAATGGTTATAGCAGAAAAAGAAGAAAAGGAGAAGGGAACAGAGAGGATATTCAGTAAATGAGAATTTCCAAAAGCTATGGAAAGAACTGGATCTAAGAAGCAAATAGAACACCTAACTATCTGAACAAAAAGGCCTTCTCCAAGACACATTATACTGAAATCATCACAAATTAAAGATGAAGAAAAAATTCTCAAGGCAGCCAGAGAAAAAAAGGTGGTATCTGATAAAGAAAAAACATTAGATTACCATTGAACTCTTCAGCACAAACTTTCCAAGCCAGGAGGTTGTGGAACCAAACATTCAAACTGTTGAAAGAGACTTTAGCAACCAAAAATAACCTCCAGCAAAGTTATTCTTTAGATAAGAAGGAGAAATAAATGCTTTTTCAGAAATATGAACACTGAGAGAATTTTCCACCACAAGGCCTTTATTACAGGAAGTACTGAAGGGGGTTATTTTACCTAAAACAAAGGGAAAAATACATAAATATGAATACAGTGACTAACAAGGAGACAGAAATAGGAAAGTGCAACCCTTAATAAGAACAGGGTATTATAAGCTTAAATGTCACATAATGGTTAAAGGTTAAAAAAAAAAACTTTGAAGACAATAGCTACTGCTAGAAATAAAGGTACAGCACACATGGGGATAATTTGAGATAACAAAAGCAGTGAAGAGGAGAAAGGAAAAATCTGAATCTGAAAAGAAGAATGGAGATTAGGTGCATGCAGAAAAAAAATAGGACTGCTGTATATATAAAAATTTCCTTTACATTAGCTTAATTGTAATGAAAAATAAAAATCCAGAACTGAGACACAGAATATAAAACAAAAGAAAACAGAGGAGAAATGTGTAGAAAGTATAGAAAACCACCAAATTAAAATAACATACAAAACACAAGGATAGAGAAGCAATGGAGACAGTGAGTTACCAGAAAACAGATGATAAAATGGCTATAGGAAAACTTCATATTTCAATTAACACCCTAAATGTAAATGAACTGAACTCACTACTCAAAATAGAGTAGCAAATAGGATCAAAAAACAAAACCTAACCACATGCTACCTTCAAGAGACACATCTCAGCTGAAAGGACAAACATAGCTTCAAAGTGAAAAATTAGAAACCTAACAATGGGCCATGAACACACAATGTGTGTGTGTGTGTATGTATGTATATGTGTGTATATGTATGTATGTATGCATGTATGTGTGTATGTGTATGTGTGTATGTGTATGTGTATGTGTATACACATATATATATACACATACACAGACACACACATATGTGTGTGTGTATATATGTATAAATATGTGTGTATGTGTGT
Source organism: Cynopterus sphinx (assembly GCA_030015415.1). Lineage (NCBI taxonomy): Eukaryota > Metazoa > Chordata > Mammalia > Chiroptera > Pteropodidae > Cynopterus > Cynopterus sphinx. The sequence continues at coordinate 73,218,377 of CM057388.1, read as the reverse complement.
ATGTATGTGTATACACACACATATATGTTAAATTGTACATCTGAAACTTACTGGATTTTGTTACCAACATCACCATAATACAAATTAAAAAAAAATTGGAAAACAATACTCCATGTAAATGGCAACTAGAGAAAAGAGGATGTAGCCATACATATATTAGATGACATAGATTTCAAAATAAAAGCAGGACATGAAAGACAATGATGGACACTTCATAATGATAACGGGAACCACCCATCAGGAAGACATAACACTTTTCAATATATATGCTCCCAATCAAGGAGAACCAAAATATACAAAGCAACTACTAACAGAACTAAGGGAGAAACTGACAAAAACACAATTAAAGGAAGAGACCTAAATACCCTACTGTGAGCTATGGATAGATCATCCAAACAGAAAATCAATAATAAAATATCAACCTAAAATGACACATTAGACCAACTGAACATAATCAGAATTTACAGAGCCTTTCATCCCAAAACATCAGATTACACATTTTTCTCCAATCCACATAGAACATTCTCAAGGATAGACCATATGTTGGGACACCAAACTGGTAGCCTCAACAAATTTAAGAAGACTGAAATCATATCAAGCATATTCTGCAAAAAATTGCTTTGAAACTGGAGGTTAATTGTAAAAAGAAAGCAGGGATAGCAACACATATGTGGATATTAAGCGAAACACTACTAAAAAATGACTGGGTCTTAGAAGAATAAAAAGGAGAGATCGAGAGATACATAGAAACAAATGAGAATAAAAGTACAGCATATCAAAATTTTGGCACATATCAAAAGCAACAATATGAGGAAAATCTATATTATTAAAGTCCTACCTCAAGAAACGAGGAAGATTCCCCCCCCAAAAAAAAAAAAAACATTACACCTTTATAAAACTATAAAAAGTGCAAATGAAGACCCAGGTCAGTGAAAAAAAGGAAATGATAAAAATCAGAGTAGAATTAAATAAAAATTAGCACAAAAAGACAATAGAATATTTTAATGCAACAAAGATCTGTTTTTTAGGAAGAATAATAAAATTAACAGCTCCTTGGTGAGAATCAATAAGGGGGGAAAAAAGAAAGGGTATGAATAAACAAATTCCAAAATAAAAAAGAAGTTATGACAGATAGCACCAAAATAAAAAGGACCATTCAAGAATACTATGAAAGAATATACACCAAAAAATTCAATAACTTACAAGAAATGAACAAGTTCTTAAAAATATACAAACTTCTTAGATTAAATCATAAAAAACTTCAAAATTTATATAGATCAATCAACAGTATGGGAATAGAAACAACAATTAAAAATCTCCAAAAAAGTAGAAGCTCAGAACTAGATGACTTTACTAGTTAATTCTACTAAACATTCAAAGATGATTTAATACCTTTTTTCCTCAAACTTTTCCAAGAAATTGAGAAAAAGAGGTCATAGTTTCTAACTAATTTTATGAGGACTACATTACCTGGAAACCAAAATCTGGTAAGAATGACACAAACATACACACACACACACACACACACACACACACACACACTCACAAACTGCAGACTAATATCTCTTATGAATACAGATGCAAAAATCCTAAATAAGATAATAGCAAATTGAATACAACAACACATTAAAAATGTTATACCCCATGATCAAGAAGGCTTTATCCAAGGGGCACAAGTATGGTTTAACATATGAAATTTTAGTAATAGGAAAGAAGTAAAACATAAAAGATAAAAATCATATGATCATATCAATGCATGCAGAAAAAGAATTTGACAAGGCACAGCATCAATTTATGATTAAAACACTTAACAAATGGGTATAGAAGGAAACTACCTCAATGTAATAAAGGACATATATAACAAATTCAGGTAACAATATTCTAATGGTTAAAAAATAAAAATCTTCTCTCTAAAATTAAGAACAAGACAAGGCCAACTGCTATCACCACTATTACTCAATATAGTGTTGGAAGTCCTAGTTGGATATAGGAAGTGATGTCAGAAACATGACAGAGTGAAAGTCATCCCCAGTTCTCTCCTCTTGAAACTACAATAAGCTGAATGTCTAAAATTCAACAAAAACGCCTAAACTGTACACCAGCATTTCTGAGCAGGAGATCTGTGCATAAGAGCTACCACAGGTAAGAAACTCGAGAGTCTGGCAGTATATCAGGAGAAATAAAGAAGCTGCCTCTCATAGCTGGAGCTCCCTGCAGGAGCGGGAGGGGAGAAGGTACAAAAGGATCCCTGAAAAACCCTGCCTGGATGGGTTGTGAGTGCCATACAGCTGGTGGCAGTGCCCAGGCATCAGGGTAGAAAGCAGAGAACTGGGGTTGGCAGAGAAGCGGGTATAGGAGAGAAAAAACAAATAATTACTATCAGCTATGGCTCCAATACTCAAGGCTGAGCTTCAGCTCTCTTCCTTCAATCCAGAGGACCCATCCTCTCATATACTACAACACCAAAATCCAGGAGAATCTGAACAACTGCTACCAAAACTGATGCTAACACTGAAAGAGACTGAGATTGAGGATAGCAAGCATGAACGAATATCTATAAGAAAACAAAGGCATTATTAAGAAGTTCTATAAAGTAAGAATCCAAGAGGCTTATAAGCCACCTACTGGAAGCCAAAAGAAAAAAGCCTTTTTTTTTTGCAACAGGCTAAGGAGAAACCATTATAAAATAAATCAACTTCCTTGGAGGAAAAAAAAAAAAAAGCAGAATAACTTCCATTAATGCCCAGGTGGAGAAATAGTCCATTAACACCATGAACAACCAAAGTGACAAGGCAGCTTAGAAAGAAAAAAAAAAAAAGTCTCCAGAAAATAAGCTTAAGGACATAGAAATGTGCGACTTAAATTACAGAGTATTCAGGATGGTTCTTCTAAAAACATTCAATGAGATCCAAAACAATTCATATTAACAATTTCAGAAATTGAAAAAAATATACAACTAAATGTGAAGGATGAGTTCTTTAGAAAGGAGATTGAAATCCTCAAAAGAACCAAATAGAACTCTGGAGATGAAGAACATGCTGCAAGAGATAAAAAAATGAAATATCAACCTTGGGAAATAGAGTCAACTAAATGGAAGAAAGGATCAGTGATATAGAAGATAGAAATATAAGATCAATCTGAAGTAAGAAAACAGAAACTGAAGAATAAAGTATAAGGAAAGAGAAATACAAGAATTAGCTGATACCATCAGAAAAAAAAAATAAAAGAATAATAGGCATCCTCAAAGGAGAGGAAAAGTGACAGGGACAGGAAAGCATTTTTGGACAAATAGTTGATGAGAAGTTCCCAGCTCTAAGGAATGAGTTGGAGCTTGGAATTCAAGAAGTCAACAGAACATCCAATTATCTCAACCCCAAAAAGCCTTCTTCATGACATATTATACATAAATTAGCAAAAGTCAACAACAGAGAAAGAATCCTCAGGGTGGCCAAGAAAAAGAAGATGGTAACCTATAATGGAAAACCCACTAGTGTATCATTAGACATCTCAGCACATATTTTGCAAGCCAGAAAGGAGTATAATGAAATATGCAGACAATTAAATGAAAGGAACTACCAGCCAAGAATAATGTATCTGCCTAAGCTTTCCTTTAGATATGAAGGAGAAATAAAGACCTTTCCAGACATAAAAAAAGGGTTGATGGAATCTCCAATATGAGGCCTGCATAAAAGGAAATACTAAAAGAGGTCAGCTCACCTAAATAACTACGAGTAAGGCAACTAGCAGTCAGATGAAAGTAGGGAAATGCAAGGAAGAAATGGATAACGATGGGCTAACAGAAAGCCAAAGATAGGTTATAGGAAAACCTCATACTTCAATAATCATCCTAAATGTAAATGGGATAAATTCACCAATAAAAAGGCACAGAATTGAAGAATGGATCAGAAAACAAAACCCAACCATATATGGCCTTCAAGAGATACATCTCAGCTCCAAAGACAAAATAGACTAAAAGTAAAAGAGTGGAAAATGATATTTCAAGCAAATGGCATTCAGAACAAAATGGGGGTAGTGGTACTAATAGGCAAAATAGACTTCAAAATAAAAAAGTAAAGAAAGGTACTGAGGGACACTTCATAATGAAAAAGAGAATCATATACCAAGAAGACATAACACATTAATATCTATGCTCCCAACGAGGGAACGCCAACACATATAAAGCAATTGCTAACAGAACTAAACAGAGAAATAGGCCAAAACACTATCATAATAGGGTACCTAAATACCCCACTGTCAGATATAGATAGATCATGCAAACAGAAAATCAATACGGAAATAATATCCTTAAATGACACATTAGACCAACTGCATATAATAGACATATACAGAGCCTTTCATACCAGAATAGCTGCATTCTTCTATAATGAAGAAGGAACATTCTTAAGGATTGACCACATACTTGGACAAAAGGTAGCCTCAAAAAATATAAGAGGGTTGAAATCATACCAACCATATTTTCTGATTGTAATATTTCAGAGCTAAAAGTCAACTGCAAAAAGAAAGCAGAAAAACCACAAATATATGGAGTTCAAACAAAATGCTACTGTAGAATAAATGGGTCAGAGAAGAAAGAAAAATAGACATCAAGAGATACATAGAAATTAGCAATAATGATAGTACAACATATACAAACTTTTGGAACATGGTAAAAGTAGTAATAAAAGGAAAGCTCATATAATTACAGGCCTATCTCTAAAACAGCCTAACATTTCATTTGAAAAAAAAAAAAACTAGAAAAAAATAAGAATAAATGAAACCTAAAGTCAGCAGAAAGAAATAATCAAAATTAGAGCAGAAATAAATGATTGACAACAACAGCAAACAATAAAAAAATAAATGCAACGAAGATCTGGTTCTTTGAGAAGGTTAGTAAACTTGACAGGTCCCTGGCTAGACTTACAATAGAAAAAAAGATAAAGGACACAAATAAACAAATTCAGAGATGAAAAAGAAAGAAATTACAACAGACACCACAGAAATACAAAGGATTATACAAGAATAATATAAAAAAATATATAGAACACCAAATTTAGTAACCCAAAATAAATGTACAAGTACTTAGAAAAAAAACCTTCCTTGACTGAATCAATAACTGAAAAATTTAAATAGATGAATTAGCAATACAGAAATTGAAACAATCTTCAAAACACTACCAAAAAGTAAAAATCCAGGACCGGATGGTTTCATCAGTTGATTCTACCAACGTCAAAGAAGATTTAATATGTATTCTCCTTAAACACATCCAAAAAATTGAAGAGGAGCCAATACTTACCAACTCATTTGATATGGTCAATATTACTCTGATGCCAAAACTTGGTAAAGATAACATAAAAAAAGAAAACTACAGACCAATATCTCTTGTGAACACAGATGCACAAATACTAAATAAGATGGTGAACTGAATACAGCAACATATTCAAAAGTTTATACACCACAATCAAGTGAGCTTCAAACAAAGGGCATAGGGATGGTTCACCATACTCAAATTTATTAATGTGATACACCACATTAAATAAAAAATAAGAATCATGTGATCATATCAATAGATGCAGAAAAAGCCTTTGATAATATACGGTATCTATTTATAATCAAAACACTTAACAAAATTGGTATAGAAGGAAAGTCCCTTAACATAATGAAGGCCATATATGACAAGTCCTTAGCTCCTTAGCCAAAATTATACTTAATGGCTAAAAATTAAAAACTTCCCCTCTAAGATCAGGAACAAGTCAAGGCTGTCCACTATCACCATTGTTATTCAATATAACTTTAGAGGGTCTGGCGAGTGCAATTAGATAAGAGAAACATATAAAAGGCATCCAAATAGGAAGAGAAGAAATCAAACTGTCATTATTTGCTGATGACATGATTCTCTATATAGAAAATCCTAAAGCCTCCACAAGAACACTACTAGAAACAATAAGCAAATACAGCAAATTTTCTGGATACAATATCAACATTCAAAAATCCATAGCATTCCTATACTCTAATAATGAAGTGTCAGAAAAAAAAGTGGAAAAAATAATTCCTTTTGCAATAAAAAAAAAGAATAAAATATCTAGGCATAAATCTAATGAAATATGTGAAAACTATAAGGCTTATTAAAGAAATTGAAAAAGATACAAAGAAATGGGAAAATATTCTGTGTTCTTGAATTGCAAGAATCAACATAGTTAAAATGACCACATTACATAAAGCATTATACAGATTTAATGCAATCTCCATCAAAATCCCATTGTCATTTTTTAAAGAAATACAACAAAAAATATCTGATTTTCCATCCTGGAAAAAAAGAACAAATCTGGAGGCATCACTCTACCTGACTTCAAATTATACTACAAAATGACAATAATCAAAAACATGCAGACAAGGATAACAGAATGGAGAGTTCAGAAATAAACTTAGGTTTATATGTGGAAATTATTTTCAAAAAAAAAAAAAAAAGCTAAAAACATTCAGTAAAGAGAGGAAAACCTCTTCAATAAATAGTGCTGGAAAACTGGAAAGCCACCACCAAAAGACTGAAACTAAACTGTTGTGTATCACCGCTTACCAAAATTAACTCAATATGGATTAAGGGCATGAATATAAGAACTGATACAATAAAATGCATCAAAGAAAACATAGTAACTAAATTCAAAGACCTTGGACTTAAAGAGGATTTTATGAATTTAACCTCAAAGACAAGTCAAGTCAAAGCTAAAATAAATGAATGGGACTACATCAAACTGAACATCTTCTGCACAGCAAAAGAACCCATCAACAAGATAGACAACCATCTGAATGGGAGAAGATGTTTTCAAGAAATGCCTCCAATAAGGGCCTCATATCCAAAATATACAAAGAACTCAAACAACTCAATAACAACTCAACAAAAAAAACCCACAATTGATCCAATGAAAAAATGGACAGAGGACCTACACAGACACTTCTCCCAAGCAGACATACAGATAGCCAACAAACATATGAAAAGATTTTCAATGTTGTTACGTATTAGGAAATTGAAAATGAAAACCACAATGAGATACCATCTCACACCTCTTAGAAAAGCTCTTATGAACAGCAGAAGTAATAACAAATGTTGGAGAGGATACAGAGAAAAAGGAACACTCATACACTGTTGGTGGGACTGAAAATTGGGACAACCAGTGTGGAAAACAGTATGGAGGTTCCTCAAAAAGTAAGAACTGATTTACCATATGATCCAGCAATACCTCTACTGGGTATTTACCAAAAAGCATTGAAAACCCATACCCCAAAATATATTTGAACACTTATGTTCAAAGCAGCATTAGTCACGGTGGCCAGGACATGGAAATAACTGAAATGTTCTGGGATAGATTATTAGATAAAGCAGCTGTGGTACATATATACAATGGAATATTACTCAATCATAAGAAGAAATGAAATACTTCCATTAGTGACAACGAGGATGGACCTCGAGATAATTATGCTAAGCAAAATAACCCAGATAGAAAAAGCTGAAAACCAAATCATATCACTTACATATAGAATATAAACCTAAAAGTATCAAATGAACAGGACAAACAAACAGAAACTCATGGACATGGACAATAGTCTTGTGATGTCTACAGGTTTAGCAGGGAGGAGGGAGTAGTGAGATACATGAGGTAAAAGGGGTCAAATATATGGTGACAGAAAGAAATCTAACTATGGAAGGGGAACACACAATGCATCTATATGCCTTACTGTTTTATTATATTCCTGAAACTTACTGGATTTCATTAACTGAGGTCACCAAAAAATATTATTAAAAAAGGAATGGACAGAGTACCTGAACTGATATATATATTTTTTTTTCCAAAGAGGACATGAAGATCACCAATTAATATATGAAAAGATGCTCGATGTGACTAATCATTAGAGAAATGTAAATTAAAACCCCAGTGAGATATCACTTCACACCTGTCAGAATGGCTATCATCAACAAATCACAAAACAGCAAGTGGTGACGAGGATATGAAGTAAAGTGACCCTGTGTACTCTTGGTGAGATTATAAATTTCATAGTGCAGCCATTATGAAAATCACTTTTTTAGGAATTTCTCAAAAATTAAAAAATAGAACTACATTATGACCCAGTGATTGTGTTTCTGGTTTTTATGTGAAGAAATCAAAGACACTAATTCCAAAAGATATATGCACCCCTATGTTCATTGCAGTGGTTTACAACAGTCCAGATATAGAAGCAACCTAGATGCTCATCAATCGATGATCAGATACAGAATGTTGGTACATATACACAATAGAATATTGCTCAGTTATGAAAAATAATTAAATATTTTCATTTGGAACAACATAAAAGCACCTAGAGGGTATTATGGTCAATGAAATAATTCTGACTAAGAAAGACAATTACCATATGATCTCAGTAATTTATGAAATCTAACAGAACAAAGTGAATGAGCAGACAAAACAGAAACAGACTCATAGATACAGAGAACAAATTAATGGATGCAAGATGGGTTGATGGATGGGGGCTGGGTGAAAAAGGTTAAGGGTTGATAGAGTATAAATTGATAGTTACAAAATTGTCATGGGGATAAAAATGCAGCCCAGGTATTATAGTCAATAATATTCTAATACCTATGCATAGTGCCAGGTTAGTAATAGAATATTTAGGAGCACTTTGTAAAATATATAAATCTCTAACCACTATGCTCTAAACCTGAAACTAATATAAAATAATATTTAATGTCAACTGTAATTGAAAAAAGTGTTCCGAAACATAAACTAAAAATGCACAAAATTTTATGGTGATAATATCTAATGTCAAAATGAAAAACAAAATATCAGCCATCTACTTTGTGGTTATATATTTCTAGCTAATTCATCTTGACAGACTCAAGCAATTCTACTTAATCAAACATTATAACTGTACAGATGTTATTCTTCATTGTCAGAATTGATGTTTTGCAATCTCTTTCATTATAAATTTCCTAGTCAAGTTGGCTCTTTCTGATAAATCACATATAGAGAGTATAAAATAGAGATAAGAAATATGTTCAAATAACGGCAACAGTAAAAACAAATAATAAACTGAATTTATTTAGTCCTTAATATGTGTCAGATACAGTGCTAGGGTCTTTAGATAAATAATTTTATTTAATCCTCACAACAACCGCAGACTATTTTTCTCTTTATGGAACAGATGAGAAATTGAAATGTAGAGAGATTAACAGGTTTACCTAAGGTAATATAACTAGATAATACTTGATGAAACCAGGATTGAAACAAAACTAGGCTTTTAAAAATTTTTGTCACAGTAATTAAACATCCCAAATATTAATAATTGTTCCACTAATTAAAGAGATTAAAATTACCTCTTATTATTTTCTTATTATTTTTTGTATTTTCCAAGTTTTCTTCATTAAGTCTATATTATATGTGTAACCCTCATAATTAAGTGTTCTATTATTTACTGTACCTTGTATAACATGGGAGTCTTGTAGTGGTTTTATATTGAGTTTCTTTAATAATGTTTTAAAAATAACCACTTCTCTATTCCATGTATATCTTATAGAACCATCATTTATGATACCATAAGTTCTTTGCCACAAGTTCTTTACTTTTCACTAAAGCCTAGCTAATCAACATCTTCCACCTCATAGATAATATCAATTGGTCTAGGAATTGGTCATGTTACCCAGAATCCTTCCCTGGAATTCATAATATGACCTCAGAATAAAGAATATTTTAATTGTGGTTACACAATTGGGAGAACATAACTATGAGGCTACTGGTGGCTATATTCTCTGTAATATGGTAAGAACCTGTCTGTAATAGGAAAAGAAAAGAGAAGGAAGCAGAGATGGGACATAGTTATCTTGATAATACTGAATCACACTTTCAGTTGTTAAAACTATTATTCCTGCTGTTTTCCTTTTGCTTTATTCTGGGGTTGACTCTAGAAATATATTGTTTATTATTATTATTATTATTATTATTATTATTTTAACGATCCTCAGTTATGATAATTGTACATATATGTGGCAATCATGAAACATGATTTTAGCTTTCTAAAGAAAACTAAAATAGTATATTTCTTGATTTTTGTCAATTTTTCACTAAGAATTTCCTCTGAAACAGAAGTCACCCAAATGCTGTATAGGAAAAAAGGTTTTCACTGTTCATTAAAGGGTATGACAAATCCTGCAGTAAGAAAACCGTAATTGTTTAACCCAGTATCTCTCAATTACCTTTTTTTTTTCATTTAGTAGTTATTAACACCTTATAAAACATACTTTTGGAAATGCTGATTGATATATTTATATACAATAATTTGCCAAGATTACATTCATTTTCACAGCTTTACTATAACTGAAAATTTATCATTCCCACATAAACTTCTCCCCAATCCTTTAATTGTCTGATTGATTATATCTAAACCCATATCACTGGATTATCCCTGAGTGTTCCAGCTAGTCAAGATTTTTTTTTTTTTTAATTTCAGCTGGAATCCAGCATGTTATAGTTCTCTCCTAGCTTTGGGTCACTTGAACGTTTGATAAGAACTTTTTTTTTCTTTTTTTACAGCAAAGAAAGTATTTTAGGGAGTTGTAAGTCCCAGAGAAACAGTTAATTTCATGTTTTCAACTCAGTTCTCTGGGTGTCTCAGGAGCCCAGATTATATAGGAAGAAATCAGTAATTAAAAAAATTAGGGATCTGGGGGCATGGGTGCTACTGATTGAAAGATTGGACTGTGCTGGGGTCACTGATCATTGTGTTCAGTTCTGTAATCAGCCATGGCACCATCCCATCTGGTCCCAGGGATGGTAAGGGTTGTTCTGCCTTGATGAACCTGGAGCTGAAATACATCTACGGCTAAGATGTTATCCTTAATGTAACCAAAACTTATTGTCCTCATGATTATAGACTTAAGGATGATAAATCTTATGCCCTAAGGCTTAATGATTACTGGAACAGGCACACAAAGATAGGAGAATAAGGATGGTCCAAAGGTGAGTCACAATGCCATTATTTGGACAAGACTTGAATCAAGGGGGAAATAAACTATATTTAAAAATGAAATGTAGTTTATGTGCAGTTACAGCCTTTACATTCTAACTCTGTGCCGTTTTCTTGCTTAGGCTGTACCCTCCTGGTGCCCCTCTGATCTTTCTCCATTTACTGACCCACTTTGAAATTTTACTCTGGCATCTTTCTTTCTGAAAGACACTCCTAAATGTCACCTTACTCATGCTGGCTTTGTATTAGAGTCCTCTTGGTTTTAATATTTCCTAGAAAATATATTTCTCTGTCCTTAATATATTATACGGTAATTTTATGCTTATGTTGCTATTTCTTGCATTAAATTAGGTATTTTAAAAGAACATAAACAGTTTTGTTCTTAATTATTTTGTCCTGTATGCCTGTTTCAATTCAGTACACAATAAATATTTGTTGAATGAATGAATACATGAATGAATCAATCAATCAAACAATAGAAAGGGTGAATAAGACTTAAAAGACTGTATCAAGCTGCACCAAAAGAGGTCCCTGAATGCTGGCCTAGGCATTTTATTTTTTTTTGAAGTAGCTTATGGAAGAGATGTTGGAAGTATTGAACAGCACATTTAGGTAAAAATGAGTTTTTGTGACAGAAAATCGGACAACAGCTTCCAGCCCAGAGGAGGCTCTAAACATCAAAAGGAAGAGGCAGTGTAGGCAAGTGGAGGAGCCATAGAGGAAAGGCTGGGCTTAGGGTCAGGCACAATCTCTGCCACTTTTATCTGTGTGATATTTATTAGGCACTACCCTATCCTGACATTAGTGTCTTAACCTGTTAATTTAGGAAGTTAAATTGAATGTGCTCTGGGATCTTGTTTTATGTTTCTGGGTCTCTCATGCTTGATAGTGCCTCTCTGCAGCTTCTTTAGGAGCCAGAGATTTAGTGGGTGTTTGCTAGAAATGGCCCCCAGGGGCCACTGTAGCCACCTCATACCTCACTGAATTTGGATATCTGGATAGAGAATTCAACCTTGGAAGGCATCCAAGGGTATCGCAGGGTTGATAGTGAGCTGACAGCTGACTACATCTCCAGCCCCATTGTTTAACATCAAGTTGGCTCAAGCTCCCTTATTTTCCCTCCTTGGTTATAGAACTGGCTGCTTGCCATGAGCTTCCTGCCCAAATTGGCACCTTATCAGAGCTGGACTAGGCTCCCTCAGAAGCAAGTAGGTGGGACTGTGTGTGTTCACTCTGCCTCTAACAGGCTAAGTCTCACAGGCTGCTGCTGTAAATAGACCCAATGTCCCAGAAAAAAAGAATGAGAGAGGAGGGGAAGGCATTTTACAGAGTGAGGTAACAGAGATGTTGCCTGAGGACCTCACAACAACCCTGGAAGGTGGCTATTTCTATTTCCCTGGAGAAATGAGGCAATCAAGGCCCAGAGAATATGAGATACTTGCTCAAGTCTCTGAGCCAGCATTCACACCAGGGCTCTTTAATTCTAGTGTCTGTGGTCTGTCTAACCACACAGGTGTAGAGAATCAGCCCCTCTGCACCACAAGTTACCTATAATGGGACTTCTTATTATTATAAAAAAAATCAAGGAGACTTGGCATGCCATTTACTCTGTGCCTTTGGCAAGTGACTTCAAAGCTGTGACCTTCAATTGCCTTTGATAAGGAGAACTTCTAAATCCCCAATTAATGTCTGTTTACCAGGTTGGATAAATGAGGTTAAGAATAGAGTCTTTTGGTGTTAACTCAGCCTAAAGCCCCTTCACATACTCAGGAGGCTGCTCAGCCTGCAATGAAGGAAGGCAGTATACAAAGAGCTTGCAGCAGTGCCTATTCCCAAGGATGTTTTCTGCTGATCCCAATGTTATCATCTGCTCCTGTGACCAAGCAGCACATCTTGCTTCCATCCACCTAAGAAATTGGCTGCTCCCCCAATGAGACTACCCCTCTTTCTGCTTGTGGGCATAAAATCATTGCTTGCATTTGCCTGGGTGGTTTTTCCTGCAGCTCCAACTAACTGCTGCAGGAGCTTCCATGCTTCATGAGTAATAAATGGCATGTCACACTCCATTGGTCCCTCCCTGGTGGTTTTTCTGGAATATCCCAGTCTCAGGTTCCTGTCCTGGAGCTCCTGCATTATAATTGGTATAGTTGGCAGGATATTATAAAAAGTACCCTGTGTGTGAACATGTCATGATGGTCAGCGTCCATCATAGACACTCTCAAATCTGTTGGGGACTGTCCCAAATAGCAGTCTCCCAGTGAGAATCCTGAGTTTACTAGGGGAAATCCCAGGTGAGAGTCTGCTAGGGGGAATCCTGGGGTGGGCCTCTCGGTCCATGTTGTTCGAGGTGGCAAGCTTTGTAGATTCTTTTGGCCTGCCAAGGGAATGAGAAAATGGCCCCATAATTTTTATGGGCCTGTTACAGATTGTACAGAAAGTAAGAGAATGTTGTTCTTTCAGAGAGAAAAAGAAACTGCAGGCTTTAGGAGCGACAGTGGGCTATCCCTTCTGCAGGCACTATGTGATGCTTAGTTTTATGAAAGAACACTGTAGCAGATTCTCTGAAGATCCTAACAAATTCACTAATGAATCTGAATAAATTCACTATGACTTATGACTTAATTTGGCAACATTAAAGGTCTTATGAACTTTTTCTAACTCTCAGTAACTTCCAAGGTCTTGCAGATGTCCAGAAAGGTAAACAGCCAATACTGCCTGAGAGTGAGATAACTATAGAAAAAAAATAGGACACTTTTGAAAGTAAGTGGCTAGTCTCATAAGCTGTATCCTGCCCCCATCTTTTACTAGCCTCTGTAAAACTGTCAAAGGCCATTGAAATACTTCTAGAGGTTATAAAATATATTCATAAATTAACCAATCTAAACGATGTTAATTGTTTACTTTCTAACTGCCATTAAAAATTGAGGTCTAGGAGAGTTAAGAGTTTGTATTACAATAGAAAGGGAAATGTATGTGTTTAGTAACAGAAGGTATAAGATAATAAAGGTATATTTAAAGGAGATTAAAGACAGTAGTTTGCCCTAAAGTTGGTTATTTCTAAATGAGTAAGAAGCAGCAAAGTGAAGGGATAAAAAAAGTTGCAGAAAGTCTGTGAAGAGAGATCTTGAAAGAGGAACATTTCTATATGATTAAGCTAATGCAAGAGTAATTTTTCTCTCTCTGCTGAATAAGACGATGTTTCTTAAGACTATAGGATTGTTACCAATATTATGAAAAAGTTTCCTGAGTAGAACGCAAGGACTTTGCTTTATCAAACTAATTTTTTGTGTTTTGGATTGCCTTAACCAGTCATCACTATTATTGACACTGAGCGAGAAACTGGGAACTTACCACTTTGTTCTAGATTCAGCTAATGCATTTTCTCTATAGATATGCACCCAGTCAAGATCAATTCACCTTTACCTGAGAAGGGCGACAATGTTCTCCATTGTCTTACCAATAGGGAATTTCTATAGCCCCAATATCTGCCATGATTTTGTCGCTAAGGATTTAACTGGCTAGGCTGAAACGTCCACCATACCATTATGTTGATGATGTCACGCTAACCTCTGACTCTCTTTCAGATTTACAGTAGGCTGTCTCAGCCTTGGTGACACAACTGGAAGAAAATGGATGGGCCATCAAAAAAAAAAATAAGTTGCAAGGCCCTGGCTTGTCTGTCAAATTCTTGGGGGTGGTCTGGTTGGGTAAGACAGAGGTAATGTCTGAGGCAGTGTAGATAAAATCAGGTTTTCCTCCTCTCCATCGCAGTTAGACAACTAGAGGAGTTCTTAGGCCTCATGGAATATTAGAAGGTTTTCACCCCACACCTAGCACAATTAGTATGGCCCCATTATCATCTTGTTCACAAGAGGACCACCTGAGATTGGCAGGAAAAACAACAAATGACCGTTACAGCTGCCAAACAAGTGGTGGAGGCAGTACAAACACTAGGCATCATTAGTCATGCACACCCGTGCAAATTAGATTTACATGTCACCCTGGACAACTATATCTTGAGGCTCTGGCAATGGTAAGGATAGATAAATGTCCATTTTGGCTTTGGGTCCCAACTCTAGAAGGGCGCAAAAGGACAATATAGCCCTATTGAACAATAAGTCAATTATGTGTACCAAGCTCTCCTGGCCATCAAAGCATTAACTGGACTCACCCTGGTTGGTGTGAAAACAACATATCTTGTCGCAGGATAGGTTTATGACATGGTACATGGCCCAAAAGTTTGGTGGCTTAATGCTCCACCTTGGCAGAGTAGAGTACACACTTGCTGTAGCACAGTAAGCTCTCTAGCAGTCCATTAAGTCATGAACTGCAACACGTTTTAAGACAGGTAATTTACCGAGCTTCAGACACTTTCAAACCTATTCAACACATACCTCAATCTACCAACCAAGAAGGGAAACCTCCTATCCTGGAAGATGCTTGGTGTACTGATGGCTCTTGTAAGAGTCATCCACCAACATGGTGAGCCATTGCTAACCAGCCTGTGACAAACAGCAAATGGATGTATGAAGAGACCAGACGCAGCAGCCAATGGGCCAAACTATGTGCTGTTTGGCTTGTAATAGCTAATGAAAGGGGTCCCGTTACCATCTGTACTGATAATGGAGCTGTGTACCATGGGCCGACTTCGTGGCTATCTTAATGGCAAGCCGATCACTGGCAAGTGACCTAGGGGCCTCTTTGAGGCCAAGACATGCTGCAAGATGGTCACCACCTGAGTCAACTCAGCGCTATCACACTGTATCATTTGAATGGACACCAACCTTTGTGGTGTTTGGGCAACACAGAAGGAGACAAACTAGCCTGTATGTGGTGGTTGGAGCAGGCATCTTCGGAAGACATACTCACCTGTTTCTACCAGAAGATGAAGTACATAGGTCAATGGGCCACAAACTCTACCATGTGCCCTGGAGTCAGTGAACAAAACAACTTGTTCTTGCCAGCTCCCCAGGACATACCTTGGGAAAAAACAACCCTGCACTACCGTTGGTCAGTGTGTATAAGACCCTGGTGATGCTCCTTGGTGACCACTGTGGGGAGGGTCTAAAGAAAGATTTAACCTTATAACCAAAAATTACTGATTCTTGGCCCCTATGTCTCATTCAGCATGCCTTGGGACTGGACCAAGACCGGGCTTGATATACACACCCAAGACAAATCCCTGTCACTGTTACTCTCTTAACCCAGAGCTAGATGATGGCATGTGTCCTCCTGAAGGGGTGGGACTTACCCATCTTGGTACTCCTTAAACATGTGTCATATCATCCTTAGTCTTGTTGTAGGTAACACCTTTCTGCAATGGGCCAGCATAATGGTAGAGGTGAGCAACTGCTCAACATGTTAGGTCTGCATAGAACTTCCCAAAACATCAAATTGCCCCCCTTGGAACCCTCACACCACCTTGTAGTCCTCACTGGGCTCATGGGGCTATGACCTGTTAACAGAACTGCTTGGCCTATATATACTGTTATTAGTGTTATGATATAGCCTTTATTGTGTTTGTGGTTTTTTGATGCAATGCAGAGAATCCCTGTCCAGAAGAAATGATACAAAGAGTATGAGGTGGAAGACCTATTTCATGGTAGATTGTGGGGTTAATTCAGAACATAGATATTCCATATACTCAGAAGACTGCTGACTGCCCAGCCAGCACCCAAGGAAGGCAGTACAAAAAAGCTTTCAGCAGGGCCTTTTTCTAAATACATTTTCTGCTGCAATCATGGATGTTAACTGCTCCTATAAGCAAGAAGCACATCTTGCTCCCATCTGCCTGAGAAGGCAGTTGCTTCTCAAATGAAATTATCCCTCCATTTGCTTGTGAGCATAAAAAGATGGCTTGATTTTTGTTGGGTGGTTTTTCCTACAGCTCCAACTTGCCACTGCTGAAGCTTCCCAGTCCTGCCAGTAATATATAGCATGTCATAACCCTCTGGTTATGGTTGGGGGGAATACCCCAGATGCAGGTTTCTGACATTTAACTCTTGCGTTAGAAGTCTCAAGTTACTCTGCTAGAGAATATCTTCTAAGTTAACGTTAGTTCATTATTTGTTATCTTTGATATGAGGTTATTCAACTTCTAATCTACCTAATGCTTTTATCATTTAGGCAACATTTTCTTTATTTCAACTACAGATATGCCAAAAGAGATTTTGTCATTTGTTTACTAAAATTCAACATGATTTTCATATACAGTTTATTGTTGTCTTTTAATTAAATATGAAAAACATTTCCCCAAAATATTTGAGTTAGAAACTTTCAATGGGAGCATAGTCCAAGAACTCTTATTTGCTAAAAACAAACCAGATTAAAATAGAATATATAAAATTTTATAGAAAACAACTTTAAAACCAAGTAACCCATGATTAAAACTTTCTATTATGCTATATATTTTTATAATTGATGGGATGTACCTCAAAATGCCCTCACCCTAAAGTGTTTAAGTTTTCAAAATTAAAAATAGAATATTGTGCTCATCTGATCATATTCTTGGAAAATATCATTGAAAATAAAGTACAAAGTATTATTTTTATTAAAAATTATTAAGGTGACATTAATTAATAAAATTAAATGAGTTTCAGGTGTAAATTCAACAGTATGTCATATATATATATATATATATATATATATATATATATATATATATATATATATAATGCATTGTGTGTTCACCACCCAATGTAGGATTTCCATCTGTCACCAAATATTTAACCCCTTTTACTTCTTTCTACCTACCAATTCCCCCTGTATCCTCTAGTAACCACTAATCCAGACTGTGTCCATGCATTTCTGTTTGTTTGTCATGTTTGTTTATTGCTTTCAGTTTTATATTTCACATATAATTAAAATTATATGATTTTCAACTTTTTTCTGTCTGACTTATTTCACTTAGCATAATTATCTCAAGATCCATTCATGCTGTTGAAAATGGCAGTATTTAATATTTTCTTATAGCTGGCTGAGTAACATTCCATTGTATATAGATACCATATCTTCTTTATCCAAACATCTACTTAGGACACTCCTCCCCTCCGGCAATTACCAGATTGTAATTTGCATCTATGAGTCTGTTTTTTCATTTCCTTTGTTCCTTTAGATCTGTAGGTAAGTGAAATCATGAGGTATTTATCTTACTCTGTCTGACTTATTTTGCTCAGCATAATAACCTCTAGTTACATTGATGTCTTTGAAAATGTTAAGATTTCATTTTTTAATGGCTGAGTAATATTTCATGTATATATGTACCATAAATTTTTTATCAAATTGTCTCTTGATAGATACTTAGGTCTTTTCCATATCTTGGCTATTGTGAATAGCGCTGCCATGAACATAAATGTGCATAGATCTTTACAAACTAGTGTTTTGGTTTTCTTTGGATAAATACCCAGAAGTACAAATGCTAGATCAAAAGGTAGTTACATTTTTAATTTTTTGAGAAACGTGCATCCTGTTTTTCATAGTGGTTGGACCAATTTGCAGTTCCACCAAGGGTGAACAAAGGTTCCCTTTTTTCCACATCCTCACCAACACTTACTCTTTTTTTATTTATTGATGATAACCATTCTGACAGGTGTGAGGTGATATCTCATTATGGTTTTAATTTGAATTTCTCTGATGGTTAGAGGCACATAACATCTTTTCATGTATCTTCTGGTACCTGTATGTCTTTTTTGGATAAAATTCTATTCAGGTTCTATGCCCATTTTTAAATTGGAGTATCCCTTTGTGAGTGTGCATGCGTGCGTGCGTGTGTGTGTGTGTGTGTGTGTGTGTGTGTGTTTAACTTTATGAGTTATTTATACATTTTGAATATTAAGTCTTTATTGGATATATCATTATGAAATATTTTCTTTCATTCAGTAGGTTGTACTTTTGTTTTGTTGATGGTTTCCTTTGCCATACCGAACCTTTTTAATTTGACGTAGTCCTATTTGTTTGTTTGTTTGTTTGTTTTGTTTTGTTTACTTTGCTTGAAGAGATATATCAGAAAAAAAATTACTCAGAGCAATGTCAGAGGGTTTACTGCCTATGACTTCTAGGAGTTTTATGGTTATAGGTCTTACTATTAAATCTAATCGGTTTTGAGTTTATTTTTATATATAGTGTACGAAAGTGGTCCAGTTTTATTTTTTGCATGTATCCATCCAGTTTTCCCAGCACCATTTATTGAAGAGACTGTCTTTACCACATTGTGTATTCTTGCCTCCTTTGTTACAGATTAAATGACCATATTGGCATGGGTTTATTTCTAGGCTCTCTATTCTGTTACATTAAGCTATGTGTCCATTTTTCACTCCAATACCATGCTGTTTAGATTACCATATGCTTATAGTATAGTTTTATAACACGTGCTGTGATACCTCCAATTTTGCTCAAGATTGCTGTGGCTATTCAGATTGCTGGACAAACTATACAAACTTTAAGATCACTTGTTTTAATTCTGTTAAAAATGCCATTGGTGATAGGGACTGCTTTGAATCTCTAGATAGCTTTGAGTAGTATGAATATTTTAACAATGTTAATTCTTTCTATCCATGAAAATGATATATGTTTCTATTTATTTAGATCTTCTTCTATTTCTTTAGTATTGTCATAATTTTTCAAGTACATGTCTTATGCTTCCTTGGTTAAATTTATTTCTAGATATTTTTTGATGCAAATGTAAATGAAATGATTTTCTTAATTTTTTTTTCTGATAATTCATTATTGGTATACAAAATGCCACTAATTTCTGAATATGAATTTTGTATACTGACACTTTATTTAATTAATTTATAAAGTCTGGTAGTGGATATTTATTATAAAAATATTTTCAAAGATCTGACATATTCTTGGGAAAACAGAAGGCCACATACATAAGGGGAGCTGTTTGCATACCCAGAAAATAAACTTACTCTCTTATCTCTCGCTGATTTTGAGGTTCTATACAAGCAAGAAATAAGGTTAATGCAAAGTTGTAAATCTCCTGCATAAGCACTGGAATTCTTTCTCAACACACATATAGAGGCTCTTGGGAAAGATGGAAGAATTATTGAGTCAATCTATTTAAGTATTTCTCTGTTCAGTCATTAGCTGGCTACTAAGCCAAATGTGCAAAGACCATAGAGGCCAAGAACAACAATGAATACAGACTTTACAGGATCATTTAAAACATCACAGAACAAATAAAAAGGAGGTAATTAACAACAGCTGATTAATAGATTCACCACATTAGGTATTTATAATTTCCAGGTTTTTTTTATTATGAAACATGCAAAGAAATTTAGAAAGTACGGACTGTAATAAAAAAAGAAAATTAATGTGAATTGTGCTTGGGGAAGCACAGATTTTGGAGTTACTTGACAGACATTAAATTACTTATTATAAAAATGTTCAAAAACTAAAGAAAACAATGTCGAGATAAAAGGTATGGTAATCGTGCTTCACTAAATAGACATGATGATAAAGACATATAAAATGTATAAAAATAAATAAATAATTATTGAATTAAAAAGTAAAATAATTAAAAATAGAGATTCAGCATCAGATATAAGCAAGTAGAAGAAAGAATCAAAAATTTGAGACAGATTAAATTAAAATATCCAATCTGAGAAAGGAAAAAGATAACACAGAATGAAGAAAAACAGATGCTAAGAAACCTTTAAGATGCCATCAGAAATATCAATATGATACTGAGAGTCTGCAAAGAGGTTAGAGAGGAAGAGGCACAAGGAATATTTGAATAATGGCCAAAAGTTTGCCATATTTGATGAAAAATTTTATCTAAATATTCAATAACCTTAATGAACCCTAAATAGGATAAATTTAAAGAAATACAAGCATGGACACATGATAATTAAGCTGTTGAAAGACAAAGACAAAAAGAAAATCTCTAAAATAGCAAGTGGAAAGCAAATCATCACGTACAAGGGATGATCAATAAACTTAAGAGCAGATACCTCATCAGAAACTATGGAGAACAGAAGGCAGTGAAATGGCATATTCAAAGTACTGAATAAAAGACTGTCAATCATTAATTCTATATCCAGAATATTATTCATCAAAATTGGAAGAGAGGATTGATGTCAGAAATATAGCAGTGAGAGACATCTCGAGATCTCTTCCATTGAAACAGTAAGCTGAATAACTAAAATTAAAATCACCCAAGCTGCACACCAGCACGTCTAAGTGTGGGATCTATGTATAAGAGCTACCACAGGTCAGAAACCCAGGTGTCAGGGGTGGGTTGGGAGAAAAAAAGACGCTGCATCTTCTAGCAAAAGCTCCCTGTAGGAGGTGCGGGAGGGGAGAAAGTGCAACCTGTTCCCTGAACAACCCTACCTGGTAAAGCTGTGAGCTCTGCATTGTTGATGGAAATGCCCAGTCTTGAGTATAGAAAGTATAAAAGTGGGGATGGCAAAGAAGCAGAGATTACAGAGAAATAACAGTTGATTTTTACCTGCCACAGTTGCAAAAACAAGACTGAGCTGCAGTCTGCATCCTCCAACACAGAGGGCCTCTCCTACCTTTCCCTCCTGAATATGGTGGAGCCCAAGGGGAATCTGAACAAATGCTATCAAACTATAACTAACACTGACAGAGACTGAGATGGAGGGTAGTGAGTGTGATTAAACATCTATTTTTAAAAAGGCATTATTTAGGTTTCATATAAAGTGAGATCTAAGAGGCTTAGACTCTACTCATTGGAAACCAAAAAAAATGCCTTTAGTGAAGGCTAGAGAGAACATTATATAATAAATCTTCTTTCTGGAAGAAAAGCACAACACACCTCCATTAATACCCAAGTGGACAAACAGTCCATTAAACACCATGAACAACCAAGGAGAAAAGGCAGCTCAGAAAGAAAGTAAAAAATCACCAAAAAATAAGTTTACAGACATAGAAATATGCAACTTAAATGACAGAGAATTCAGAATGGTACTTCTGAAACAAACAAACAAACAAAAAATATAATGAGATCAACAATGAATCATATCAACAAGTTCAGGAACTGAAATTAACAAGTAGATGAGCAGAATAAGTTTTTACAAAGAAACTTGAAACTCTCAAAAAGAACTAAATAGAACTTCTGGAGATTAAGAACACACAGCAAGAGATAAAAAATAAAATAGCAAGTTTAGGAATATAGAATTGACCAAATGGAGGAAAGGATCAGTATTATTGAAGACAGAAATTTAGAAATAAATCAAAATTAAGAAGAGAGAAATTGAAGAATGAAAAATAATGAAAGAGAAATATAAAAACTAGCTGTTACCCTAAGGAGAGGAAACATAAACATAATGGGCTCTCTCAAAAAGGAGGAAAAGCAGCATGGATTAGAAAGCATTTTCAGAAAAATGGTTGATGAGAATTTTCCAAATTTATAGAAAGAACTGGAGCTTGGAATTCAAGTAGTCATCAGAACACTCAACTATCTAAAACCAAAAAGGCCCTTGCCAAGACACATTGTATAAAAGTTATAAATAATCATAGACAGAGACACAATTCTCAGGGTAGCCAGGGAAAAGAAGACAGTATTTCATGAAGAAAATCCCATTAGTTTATCATTGGAAGTCTCAGCACAAACCCTATAAGCCAGAAAGGAGTGTAATGAAATATGCAGACAATTAAATGAAAGGAAATACCAGCCAAGAATAATGTATCCAGCAAAGTTCTACTTCAGATATGAAGAAGAAATAAAGATTTTCTAGACCAAAAAAAAAAAAAAAAAAAAATTGAGGGAATTTTCCAAAAAGAGGCCTGCATTACAGGAAATACTGAAAGAGGTCAGCTACCTAAAACAACATGACCAAAAATATACATAACTATGAGTAAAAATATTTTAGGCAGATAGAAGCAGAATAGTGCAACTCTTACTAAGAACAGAGTATCATAAGCTTAAACAATGATAAGAGAATCGCTATAGAAAGATAGTAATGAACGTTTAGCATACATCAAGACAAATTGAGACAGATATGACTGAAAAGGGGAGGATTTAAAGATACAAATTCACAAAAGGAAATAGAGATAAGGCACACATAGAAGAAAATAGAAAACTATACACACACACACACGCGCACACACACACACACACACACACACACACATATATATATATATATATATATATATATATATATATATCACTATTCCTTACGTATTCATAATAATAAACACACAACAGAGATTCGGAACTGAAGAATATAATGTAAAATAGAAGGACCAGAAGGAAAGTCCACAAAATATAATCAAAATAAAGAAAATAGAAATACAAGAATGAGGAAGCAATGGAAACACTGAGCTACCAGAAAGTAAGATAAAATGGCCATAAAAGACCTCATATTTCAATAATAACTCTAAATATAAATGGACTGAACTCACCAATAAAAGGGCACAGAGTTTAAGAATGGATCAAAAAACAAAACCCAACCATATTCTGCCTCCAAGAGACACATCTCAGCTTCAAAGACAAATATAAATTAAAAGTGAAAGGGTGGAAAATGATATTTCAAGCAAATGACATTCAGAGAAAAGTGGGAATATTGGCACTAATATCGGACATAATAAATTTCAAAATTAAAAGGTAAAGAAAGGTACTGAGGGACACTTCATAAATAATAATGAGCATCATGCACCAAGAAGACATAACACTTATTAATATCTATGCTCCCAATCAGAAAATGCTGAAATATATAAAGCAATTACTAACAAAACTAAAGGGAGAAATAGACTAAAACACTATCATAGTAGGGGACCTAAATGTCCCACTGTCAGATATAGATAGATCATGCAAAAAGAAAATCAATAAGTAAATAACATCCTTAAATGACACATTAGACTACTGGACATAATTGACATATACAGAACCTTCCATCCAAAAACAGCTACTTATACATTCTTCTGTAGTGCACGTGGAATATTCTCAAGAATTAACTACATAATGGAACACAGAGATAGCCTCAACAAATATAAGAGGGTTGAAATCATACCAACCATATTCTCTGAAAATAATGCTTTGGAACTAGAGATCAACTGCAAAAATAAAGTGGTAAAAACACAAATACATGGAGATTGAACAACATATTATTGAAGAATAACTCAGCCAGAGAAGAAATCAAGAGATCAAGAGATACATAGAAATAATGATAATGATAGTACAACATATTAAATCTTTTGGGACATGGCAAAAGCGACCACAAGAAGAAAGTTCATATCATTACAGTGCTATATTCAAAACAAGAATGATCTCAAATCAACAACATAATGCTTCATCTTAAAAATCAAGAAAAGAAAGAACAAATGAAGCCTAAAGTTAGCAGAAGAAAATAAATAAACAAAATTAGAGCAGATAAACAAAATTGAAAACAAAATACAATACAAAAAAAAAATAAATTCAACAGTGAGCTTGTTGAGGTTAATAAAATTGGCAAACCCCTGGCTATACTGAAAGGAAAAATAGAAAGGACACAAACGAAATCAGGGATGAAAGGAGAAATTTAGACTGACATCACATATAAAAAAGATCATACAAGAAAACTATGAAAAAGTATACCACAGCAAATTTAATAACCTAGAAGAAATGGACAACTACTCAGAAAAATACAACATTCTTAGACTGAATCAAAAAGAACCTGAAAATATAAATAGATAGTTCTGCAGTATGGAAATTAAAATACTTATCAAAAACCTATGAAAAAGGAAAATTCCAGGACCAGATGGCTTCACCAGTGAATTCAACCAAATATTCGAGAAGATTTAATATCTAATCTACTCAAACTCTTCCAATTACTCAAGGAGGTGGCAATACATCCCAACTCATTTAATGAGGCCAATATTATCATATACCAAAACCTGGTAAAAATAACACATAAAAGAAAACTACAGACCAGTTTCACTCATGAACACAGACACAAAAATGCTTAATAAGATACTAGCAAAACCAATACAGCAACATATTAAAAAGATTATACTCCACAATCAAGTGAGCTTTATGCCAGGGGCTCAGTCTTGGTTCACCATACACAAATCTACTAATGCAATACACCATATGAGAAAATTTAAAAAATAAGAATCATATGATTATATTAATAGATTCAGAAAAAGCCTTCGACAAGTTACAACATTCGTTTATGATTAATACATTTAACAAATTGTTATAGAAACGTAGTACCTTTATATAATATAGACCATAAATGACAAGCCCTCAGCCAACTAAAAACCTTTCCACTAAGATCAAGAACAAAGCAAGGCTTTCCACTATTACCACTGTTATTTATTATAACATTGGAAATCCTAGCGAGTATAATCTGGTAAAGAAAGATATAAAAGGCACCCAATTAGAAAATGAAGAAATCAAGCTATCACTATTTAAAGATGACATGATTTTCTATATTAGAAAAGTCTAAAGGCTCCACAAGAACACTACTAGAAACAATAAGCAAACACAGTAATTTTTCTGGATACAAAATGAATGTTCAAAAATGCAGTGTTCTCGTACTCTAATAGCGAAATGTCAGAAAAAGAAGTTGAAAATATAATTCCTTTTGTAATTGCAACAAAAAAATAAAATACCTAAGAATAAATCTAATAAAATATGTGAATGACCTATATAATGAAAACCAGAAGATCTTATTAAAAGAAATTGAAGAAGATACAAAAAATAGAAAGATATTCAGAGATCTTGTATTGGAAGAATTAACATAGTTAAAATGACCATATTACCTAAAGCATTATACATATTTAATGCAACCCCCATCAAAATCCCATCTGCATTTTTAAAAATGAATTTATTTATTTAAATTAGTTTCAAGTATACAGTACATTGGATAGACATTACATTGTTCATAAAACGATCTCCCCAATTGCTCCCTTCTTCCCCTGGCTCTCCACTGAGCCATCATATTAATGCTAACTACATTTCCTCTGCCATGCTCCAGATCCCTGTGCCCAACTATCAACTACTAATTTGTACATCCATCAGCATTAAAAAAAATAGATAAAAAATTCATCAATTTTTTATGGGAGCACAAAAGACCTCAAATTATCAATGCTATCCTAAGAAAAAAAGATTGAGACTGAAGGCATCACTCTGCTCAACTTGAAATTATACCACAAAGCTACAAGAAATAAAATAGCATGGTATTGGCAGAAAAACAGACGCATGAATCAGTGGAACAGAATCGAGAAGTCCAGAAGTAAACCTGTATTTATATAGGCAAATAATTTTTGAAAAAAAAAAAAAACCAAAAATGTACAGTGGAGAAAAAAAAACTTCTTCAATAAATGGTGCTGAGAACTGGAAATTCACCAGTAAAAGAATGAAACTAGACCGTTGTCTATCACCATACACCAAAATTAGCTCAAAATGGATTAAGGACCTGAATATAAGACCTGAAACAATAAAATGCATAGAAGGAAACATAGGAAAGAAACTCAAAAACATCGGACTTAAAGGGGATTTTATAAATTTGACCTCAAAGGTAAGAAAAGTAAAAGTAAAAATAGATTAATGGAACTACATCAAACTAAAAGCTTCTGCAAAACAAAAGAAACCGTCAACAAGATAAAATGACAACCATCAGAATGGGAGAAAATATTTGAATGTAATGCCTCTGATAAGGGCCTAATATCCAAAATATACAAAAACTCATACAACTCAATAATATAAAAAAATCTAATCATAAAATAGGCAGAGGACCTGAACCGAGACTTCTCCCATGAGGACATATGAATGGCTAACAATATATAAAAAGATGCTCAACATCGCTAGCTATTAGTGAAATGAAAATCAAAATAACAATGGAATACCATCTCACACCTGTTAAAATAGCTGTTATTAACAAAACAAGTAATAAAAAATGTAGAAGAAGATGAAAAGAAAAAGAAACACTTATACACTGCTGGTGTGACAGAAAATTGGTAAACCACTATGGAAAACAGTATGGACATTTCTCAAAAACTAAGAATTGATCTACCATATGATCCAGTAATCCCTCTACTGTGTATTTACCCCAAAGACTTAAAAACTCATATCCGAAAAGATATTTGCACACCAATGTCCACAGCAGCATTATTCATGGTGGCTGGGACACGGAAGAAGCAAAATCTGTTCAATAATAGATTACTGGCTAAAGAATCTGTGGTACATATATACAATGAAATATTCTTCAGCCATAAGAAGAGATGGAATACTTACATTAGCAACAACATGAATGGAACTCGAGATAGTCATGCTAAGTGAAATAAGCTAGACAGAAAAAGTTGATAATCACATGATACCATTTATATGTGGGACATAAACCTAAAAGCAACAAATGAACAAGATGAACAGAGACTCATAGACATGGACAATAGACTAGTAGTTACCAGAAGCTAGGAGCCAGCGGGGAGATAAATGGTGTAAGGGGGGTCAAATATGTGGTGACAGATAGAATCTAAGTATGGGAGGTGAACACACAGTGTAAATATTATATATATATGCCTTACTGTTAAAATGTACAACTGAAACCTATTGGATTTCATTAACCAATGTCACCATAAATACATTAATTAATACATAATAAAATACATAATATTAAAATTAAACCAAATTAAAAAATTAAGAGAATTTAAGACATTCTCTAATATACCAAAATTGATTAAACTTATTTCTCATGTACCTGTCCTACCACAAAAACTAACAGGAGTGCCTTAGCATGAAGTGAAAGGACTCTAAATAGTAATTCAAACCGACACATATAGATAAAGTGCACTAGTATAGGTAAGTATATTGTTATCTTCTGGCACATATGAAAGACATTGTAAATACATTTTTCCTTGTAACTATTTTCTCCTAAAATTTGGTTTAAAGACAAACAGATAAAGTAACAATTGAAAATTTATATTGATGGTTTTGACATATATAAAAATTTAATTTGTATTATAATACCATAAAGAAGTATATTATGCAATGCTAATATATTGTAGCAAAGTTTTTCATTGTATTAAAATTATATTGGTATTAATCCAACCTGATTGTTTTGGGTTAAATTGTTAGTTGTGAGCAACTACTAAAAAATTAACTCCACAAATTATGGTAAAAGAAATAATAAAGGATTTAAAACATTATGCTAGAAAATATATATTTAACACAAAAGAAATAATAATTGGGGAATATTGGAGGAGAAATATATAGGACATATAGAAAACTAATAGAAAAATGGCAGAATTAATCTAACCTTATTACTAATTACATTAAATGCAAATAGATGACATGAATTTAAAAAACAATTGTGATTCAGCAATATGATGTCTAAAAGTGACACACTTTAGATTCAAATACACAAGTAATTTAAAAGTAAAAAGATGAAAAACTAAAATAAATAAAATAGAAAATCCAACCCAAGAAACTTGGAGTGGCTATACTAATAAAAGATAAAATAGACAATAAGAATTGGTACTAGAAATAAAAAAGAATACTTTTTGATAAAAGAGTTGGGAAGACATAACAATTATAACTGTATATGTACTTAATATAGCTCCAAAATACATGAAATAAATTTAACAAATTTGAATAGAGAAATAGACATTTCAACACTAATAGTTGGTGACTTCAACACTCTAAAAGATTGACATTTCATATGAAGATAGATACAAAATTCCTCAACAAAATGTTAACAAAATGAATCCAGGAACATATAAATAGGATTATATACCATGGTCATTTGGGATTCACCATAAAAAAAATGTAAAGTTAGCTCAACATAAAAGAAAAATCTATCAATATAAACAACATAGTAATAGAAAAGAAGAAAAACACTAAATGATAATCTCAATAGAAACAGAGAAAACACTTAACACAGTTTAACATTCTTTGATGGAGAAAACCCTCAAACAAGGAATAAAACTAAATTTCTTCAACCTAATAAAGACCATCTAAGAAAAACCTATAGTTAACATCATACTTAATGTGAAAGTTGAATATTTTCTCCTAAGATCATGATAAAAATCATGATCATTGTTTTTTTGCAAAATTGTGCTGGAAGCTCCAATCAAAGCTTTAGGCAACAAAAGATTTAAAAACGAGTGATTGGGTACAATGAGATGGTATAGGCTAAGTCAGGATCATAGAGTGCTGGATCATAAGGGTTATATTAAAAACTTTTAGGTTTATTCTAAGAACAATGGGAATATAGAAGAAAGTAGTAACATTAGAATGAAAAGACATTATTTTGCATTTTACTATTCAAAATATTTTGCATTTTTAATTAACATGTTTAAATTATAAAATATTAAAATAATTTAAAATTTAAAGTAGCAATTCTGGTTTTGTGTCCATAAAAATATAGGTTTAAAATGTGATTTGACTAAAAACATTCAAAATAGATTTGTCTTTCTGTAACTTATAGAAAGATATTCACCATGAAGTAAAGATTCCTTGGAAATTCTTACCTTCTCATTTTAACTTTAATTGCAATTTCAATGCATAGTCAGAGAATATAAACCATGATTATTTTATCATCTTGTGGCCAGAATACTCCATTGAATACTATGTTGTGATGGTTAATTCCATAAGGATTAATGTTTTACTGAAATAAAAAATATACCTGCCTGACCACTGATTCTTGGTCAGGTCGTGTGTGTGTGTGTGTGTGTGTGTCTTGTGAGTTCAAGGAATTTCAGAGATATTTGTCTTTGTTTTTCAGATTTGTTCGTTGTTTGTTAACAGTGAGTTTGATGACCTGTACCTGCTCTCTGAGGACCCTAGAGTCTCTACTATTGGTGTAGATTGCATAGCAAGAATGGATCTTAAATGGGAGCATAATTGAAACTTGTGTTCTTCCTCTCCCAACCTAATGCTGTAGGATACCCTTTGATTGTAATTTAGTTATGGACTTTAATGTGGTTTCTATATTGTATCATATCTGCAGTAATAATTTCACAAATTTGTAATCATTGTCATTTTGGGTCCTGTTAGCATTTTTTAGCAATGGAACCCGAACAGCCACTTTCAGTGCAGATACCTATTTTCTATGGCATGATTTCAAACTCCTCACTGCAATTAGCAAGGCCCTTCCCAATATGGCTCGATTTATCTCTCCAAATATGTATGGGTCTCTTCTGTTGACCCCTCACGAATATAATTTTATTTTCTTCTTTGTATTTTCATAGAAAGTGGTTCACCCCACGATTGTAATACTACTGGATTGAATCATGACTATCTTAATATTTTTGTATCTGCTCATCCTTAACACACCATCTGACACACATTAAGTATTCAATAAATTTTTGAGGGGTGGATGCATGCATGAAAGATTGTTCTTAGATTTGCTTTACTGCTCCTGAAATAACATTCGTCTAACAATAAATATCACAATGTGACAAAAACCATGTGTTTGTAGAAACATATGAAAGCATAAAATCATATATAATTTCTACCTGACCTTGATAGTGCTCATAACTGGCTCTACTACCAGCTAATTCAACTCCATTGTTCATTTATTATCATAATTTAACTTGGCCAGCACATACAGGAGAAGGCTTCATTGAGCTGCAGTGGAAGTACACTTCCAAAAGTGCCAGTGATAGTTAAATGAATTATAATGTGATATTGGCCCTGGGAATCAAACTAAAAAGTACTGAATAAACAGATGATCTGTAAGCAGAAGACAATAAAAAAATTAAATAATTCACTGATAATCATCCTGGAATGATTTGAGAAGTATGCTTTTACAGATAATATCCACAAAAAAATGTTTAAAGTTAATGTTTAAAAACCTTCCACCAAATTTGTTTTAATCCCTACAATATGCAGTGTTACAGTTTTATCTCTTAAGTTAAGCTTCGCATCAGACTTTCATGTTTTTTGTATAATATTATAATGTAATGGAAATTTATACAGTCTCTTTCATAAGAATAATTTCAAGAAGTTAACCTGGCCAAAAAACGACTACATTAAACTAATGAATAATATATTATTCTTAAAGTTATAATTTGATACAATTGTTGAAGAAGCTACGTGTTATTAAAAAATGTCTCTTCTTTCAAGCCCACAGCACTCTAATTTTTAAACGAGTGGAGTAATTAACAGTAAAGGAGTTTTAATTCTCTGCAAAACAACAGCAACAACTAAAATCTTTGCAGATTACTGTATTAACTTATTGTATCAGAGGAGTTTAAAATTAAAAGTACTTTTACAGACAGCATAATAGGCAATTGTGTCAATACAATTTAAAAAGTTCTATCCATTAATCAAGGATTTGCTGACAAAATGTTACTTTTTAATCTCTTAAATTAATTAAGGTTTGTGTTTATTCCATTAACATTACGTGTTGAAAATCGGTTCAGTTTTACTAAGTACAGCTCCTGTGGATTTCATAATGTATTCCACAGAAATAGACATACTATTTTTCCTCTGAATTCCTGAAATACAGAAATTTAATTTCATCTCTAGGTTCAGTAATTTAGCAATGTTATTTTTCAATACTTGAAGTATAATGTGTGGGGACTTTTTTGGCATGGTGCTAGTTCTCTTACTTTCAAGTAATGAGGAATAATATATTGAACCGTTGAATATGAATTTTCTAGTATATACATCATATGTGATATATCCAATTTTTTAATACAAATATATTTAGCCATGGCTATTTTACTTCTGTTGTATAAACAGCCTACCTAAAAATCTCAATATTGTTTATAACAGCATACTTCACCCTGTCATTTCAAATTTCTTGATCTACTTTTCAGAAGCTGGATTAGCACCTCTGTTTCTACTGTTCCAGTGTATACCTCTTTCAGCATCTATAATATTGAATCCAAATGAGCGTTTCATTTGCCTCCCATACTGAGAAAACTTCCACAGAGAAAAGAGCATGTCTTTTCTGTTTTGTTGTTAAATTTCTATCACTTAGAAAAGACTGTCAAATGATAGCTATTTTCTAAATGCTTAAATTGAATTGATTATTAAATTAATTATTAATTGTAAGACTATATACATTTATTCTAAGTTCCTCTTAAATACATTTGTACAAGTTATGCCTTTTATAATCAATATCTGATTTGTTGAACTGAGTAGAAAATTAAATATGAAAGAGATGAAATAAGCTTAGTGTTACTATTACAAATTTAGAGAATTTTTGCCAATAGCATAAGAAAATTAATTGCTTTGATATCAATTACACTGGACTTATTTCTCCTTCATTACATGACAACTTTTTGAGTGGTAGTATACATGTATTTAAGAAAAAAAATTTTTTTTTCAATGTGTCAGTAACTCTCACTATTTTATACTTATATGATTATTCTAAAAAAACGACAGCTTTTGTCATTGTCTTAAATAACTGAGGCACGCCTTTACTTTTTGCAACAACCAAAATGTCTTATTGTTAAGTACTGACTGCATGTGAATAAAATTCTAAATTGGTTATTACAAGTATACATTCCAGGGAGAACTGGAAGAGGTAGTTTTTTGATGTGGTAAGCAGAATAATGCCCCTCTCACCCCAAAATATATCCATGTCTTAACCTACAGATCTGCAACATTTTGTTACACAACAAATTAAACTTTGAAAATGAAATTTAAGAAAAAAAATATTTGCTATAAATTTGATCAAGAATCATGGTTCCACTGGTCACTTCATCTTTCTCTTGATTAATGCCAAGGCTAATGACAATAATTGATTCAGTGAAAAGGGGGTGATGCACATGGGGATAGTAAAGCTAGAATACTCAAAAGTCCACTAACAAGGACCTTCTCTTTGCTGCCTTTGTATGCTGTTACTGCTGTTTCAAGCATTTAGTTATTAATATTAAATAACTCCATGTTTTTATCATATTTGCACTGCTAAAGACATGTCCTTAAATACTTGTTGAAGAAAACTAGGAGATTAAAAGTCGCATTCCAGATATTTTGTTTCTAGTCTGCTTGCCTGTGTACAAAATGTTAAGTTAATTAAATAATTTAAGCTCCAATATTAGTAATGTTAAAGAAAGCCATTTAAATTAGTGCTATGGATCCCACCCTTGGCTGCACATCAAATTTCCCAGGGAATTTTTAGAAAATACCTATTCTTGGACCCTTCTCTCAGATATTATGATTTAATTTTTCTGAGGTAGGGCCTGGGCATTGATTTTTTTCCAAAAAAACTCCCCAGGTATTTGTAAAAAGAAGCTGTGGATGCAGGATATGGAATTGTTGGTGTAGTGAAGAGAGCATTGGATTTAGGGCAACTCTGTCACCAATTGTCTGGCCTAGGCAAGACACATCATTCTCTGTACCCCAGATTACTTATTTTAAAAGTGGAGTATCATAATGCTAATTTAATTAAGATTATTATTTGTTAGGCATATTTTGAAAAATTTATTTGTGAACACACACACAAAATTTTTGGAAACTTCAAATTTTTATACAAATGTTAACTATATACCTCAAATTTAAATAATGATTCAGATTATGTTAATTATTTAATTTAGAAAAACAAAAAAAACAATAATAATAATCCAATCTGTCAACTTCAGGAGGTCTTAGCAAATTTTATATAGAATATTCTTTCTGTGACCTCAGTGAAGCACTGAAGTGATGGAGTTATTTTCTTTAGTACTCTATAAACTTCTCTCTGCAGATTATGCATTACAAAACTGAACTCAATTTTAAATTAAAAAAATAAAATTGATTTTAGGTTATGAACTATAAATATAGAGAGTTGTTCTGGATTATTCAGGTAAGCTCCATATGATTACATTGGCACTTAGATGTGAAAAAGGGAGGGTGACAAGTCAATCAAAAAGATGTAGTAGAAGAATGGCAGGAAAGATTTAAAGTCTAAGAGGGACTCAATACACTACCACTGACCTTGAAAATGGAGGAAGGAAGCCATAAACTAAGGAATACAGAGATCTCTGGAAGCAGGGATGGCTCTCAGCTGACAGGCAGCAAGGAGGCACGATCCTCATTCTTATAATTATAATAAACTGAATTTTCCTATAATAAAAATAATATTGGAATAAAACTCTTCCCTAGAGCCTCTAAGAAAGAACACAGCCTTATCAATGCCTTGATTCTAGCCCAATGGAATCCATGTTAGACTGCAAAACCATAGGGAAAAAATTGCAGATTTGCTTTAAGCCAATTTGTGATCATTTGTTACAGGAGCAATAGAAACCTAATACTAATGGCCTATGTTAAAGGAAGAATAATAGTAACTAGTTATTGAATGCTTACTATAAACAAGGAACATTACATGTATTATTTCCTTTAATAGTAATAATAATATTTTTATTTGTTTAAATGAGGAAATCAAACAAATACAGTCTAAATAATTGTCCATCAGCTGGCTTGTAATTAATATATCTTAGATTACTTAAACAGGCTTTCTAAATCTGGGCCATCTTTTCACCAGTATGCTACTCTGCTTCTCAACAAGACTACAAGATATATATATATAAAAATCATGCTGAGTTAATGCTAAAATTATTTTTTAATTTATTGAATATGTAATCTATAATTGAACATGCATATGTTCAAAGGATCTACTATTAAGCTGTCCATTGAAGTTTGCATATTTTATGAAAATAAGCTTAGAAATAATATTATACAGTCAAGTTTTGGTATAAATATGAAATATTATCCTGGCCTGCGGGACGATCAACCAAGGCCCTAGAAACCAAGAAAAAAAGGGGAACAAGAGACCCAAAGAATGGAGACAAGACAGGCTTTCTGATCAAGTCTCGTTTATTGGGGGCTCAAACAGTTACTTATATAGGGCCCGACGTGGGGGAAAGGTTTTTTTTTTTGCAAAGGCAGGGTTGCCATGGTGACCTAGCTGTAAGTTGACTCTTCTCCTTATCTTGCCGGATAGCAGCTGTAAAGATTCTTCTCCTTACCTATACTTTCCTGACAGCAGCTGTAAAGACAGCAGCTTCAAAGGTTAGAGGTACAAAGGTTAGATTAGAAGCAGGGCCTGGGCTGAGCTCTGGGAAACAACTCACATCTTTGCTCTCATGCTATTTGTTATTTTTCTGTCCGTAAGCTTTTTCTTATGAACGGTTCCCCACAAAATATATTATTTTTCAGGGCATAAGACACTATCTAACAATTATTGAGCACTTACTAGGTACATAGCACTATATTTTGTATATTACATGCATCGTCTACTTCACTCCTAATAACATTATGATGTAGACTTTATCATATATCTCTATTTTACATATTAAAAATTTGAGTTTCAGAAAACGTTTTTTTAGAAAACAACTCATAGGTGTAAAAAAATGACAGAAGATGTCCTAGTATCAAGAAATGTGTCACTCCAAAGTATACCACCTCCTTTATATGAAATGCCATCTAGTAAAAGTTTAGAAATGTTTCTCTGGTGTGGCTGCAGAGATCATTAATGAGACAGTGCATCATATATAATATCCTTAACGCTATAGTGATTGATAGTTCTCAGTTCAGAAGCCCCAATGCAGTAGGCTTACAATTTCTTGCCTGGCAACCTCCTGCAGCATCTTGTGCAATCTCTAAAACAGTCTGTGATCCCAAGAGAAACCTGCAAAATTATGGAGCAGGAAGATAAAAGTCAAGGACATCAGGGATCTAATTAACCAGCAGGCAGTTCCCTTATAAGATCCATATGTGTTTTTAAGGTGCTCTAAAAACCTTTACATGAAGTTATCAAGAATACTCAAGATCATTAACATATACCTAGCTTAAATAATTCTTAAAGTATATACTTGAAAAAGTAGAAAGCTTAAAATTAGAAGATTTAAAAAAATTTTTTCCTGGCTTTATTGAGATAATAATAGACAATTAGTTGCTCATATTTACATTGTACATGTCAATGAGTTTTTTTTCCAATTATAATTGGCATACAATAATATACCAGTTTCAGCTGTACAACCAATAAATCAGAATCCACATAACTTGCAAAGCAGTCAACCCACTAAATCTACTACACCTCTTTCCCGTTACATATGTATTACATTATCAACCTACTTCCCCATATTACACTCTACATCTCCATGTCTATTCTGCAACTATCCATTTGCATGTCTTAATTTTTTGCCTTTTTTTGTCCACCTCACTCCCCATTCCAACCAGTAGCCCTCAAAATATTCTCTGTATCTATGAGTTTATTACTGCTTTTGTTTATTTGTTCAAAATGAGATTTCTTGATCATAAACTCTTTTGTTAGATTGAAGAGAATTTCTTATGAATACCTTTGTTAAAAGAAATGTTCTATGAATTTCTTCAAGAAAAAATATAACAAAAACTAATACTTAACTTGCTCATAACCCTACTTATTCCAAAGTTTAGAAGATGAAAGTTTTACATATATCAGGACTAAAATTTTCTGAATTAAGCTATATAACATCTTTCTTTTTACTACCTTGATTTAAAGATTACTTAACTTTTTTATTTTTCAAATATAGTTGGTACACAACATAATATTAATTTTATGTGTACAGCATAGTGATTAGACATTTATATAACTTACAAAGCAATCACCCCAATAAGTTTAGTACCCATCTGACACCATACATAGTTATTACAATTGTTCTAGTTATTTTCTTTATGTTGTACTTTAAATTCTCATAAACATTTTCTAACTATAAATTTGTATTTCTTAATCCTTTCCCCTTTTTCACCCAAACCTCCAAACTCCCTCCCACCTGGCAACAATCTAAATGTTCTTCGTTTCTATGAGTTTGTTCCTATGATATTTGCTTGTTTTCTAGATTTCACATGGGATTAAAATTTTATACCATTCGTCTGATTTACTCTTCTCAGCAAAATACCTCTAGGTCAGTCTATGCTATTGCAGATGGCAAGAGGTCATTCTTTTTGTGGCTCAGTGATATTAAATAGCTTCATGTACCACCTCTTCTTTATTCATTCAGCCATTATTGGACATCCAGGGGTGTCTCCATATCTTGGTTATTGTAAATAATGCTGCAATAAACATAGAAATTCACATGTCCCTTAAAGTACCATTTATGGTTTCTTTAGAAAAATACCCAAAACTAGGATAACAGAGTCCTTGTTTGTCTCTCATAATAACCTTTGTTTTAAAGTCTATTTTTTTTCTGTTATAAATATTGCTACCTCAGATGATTTAATGTTTCCCTTTTCATGAAAATTATTTTCTACTTTTTACTTTTAGACTTAATGTGTCTTTTAATCTGAAATAAGTCTTTTGTAGGCAGCCTATGGAAGGGTCTTGTATTTTTTTCTGCATTTATCCGCACTACCATTTAACTGGAGCATGTGATAAAATTACAATTAAAGTAATTGTTGATAAATATGTAGTTGTTATTATTTTATTATTCATATTTTATATTGCTTTTTTTATTTTAAAGAAGAACCTTTAGAATCAAGAAGAAATGAAATTCTAAACAGACCTATCAGCAGTATGGAAAACTTACGAAAAAGTAAAAGTTCAGGACCAGATGGCTTCAACAGTGAATTCTACCAAATATTCAAAGATTTAATACCTATTCTTCTAAAACTATCCCAAAAACTTGAAGAGGATTCAATACTTCCTATTCATTTTATGAGGCCAATATTACCCTGATACCAAAACCTGGTAAAGATAAAAAAACAAAAACAAACAAACAAAAAAAAACTATCGACCAGTGTCACTCATGAAAACAGATGCAAAAATCCTAAATAACATACTAGTGAACTGAATAAATCAACACATTAAAAAGATTATACACCATGATCAAGTGAGTTTCATCCCAGGGGCACAGGATGGTTCAACATACACTAATCAATTAATGTAGTACATTACATAAAAAATTAAAAAATAATAATTATATGATGTAGATAAAGCCTTTGACAAGATACAGCATCCACTTATGTTCAAAATAATAAACAAAATTGGTATAGAAAGTACCTTGAGTTAATAAAGACTATATATGACGAGCCTGCTGCCAACATTATACTTAATAGTGAAAGACTAGAAACTTCCTTTCAAGATCAGGAACAAGGTAAGGCTGTCCACTATCAATACTGTTATTCAATATGACATTGGAGGTCTTAGTGCAATCAGGCAAAAAAAAAAAATGATATAAAAGGCATTCAATTAGAACATGAAGAAATCAAATAGACACTATTCACAGATGACATAATTCTCTAGATAGAAAACCCTATAAACTCTAAAAGAACACTACTAGAAACAATAAGTAAACACAGTAAAGTTTCCGGGTAAAAAAATCAATGATCCAAAATCCATACCATTCCTATGTTCTAATCAGGAAGTGTCAGAAAAAGAAGTGGTAAAATTAAATTTCTTTTGCAATTGTAAAAAAAAAAGAATTAAATACCTAGGAATAAATTTAAGGAAACATGCGAAGGACCTATATAATGAAAACTACAGGACTTTATTAAAAGAAATCAAACATGATACAAAGAAATAGAAACACATTCTGTGCTCTTGGATTTAAAAAATCAACATATTTAAAAGGACCTTCTTACATAAAACATTATATAGATTCAATGCAATCCCCATCAAAATATCATTGGCATTATTAAATAAATAGAACAGAAAATCGTCAGATTTGTATGGAAGCACAAAAGACCTTGTATTGCCAAAGCCATTATGAGTAAAGAGAACAAGGCTGAAGACAACACTCTGCATGACTTCAACCTATACTACAAAGTGATTATAATCAAATTGTATAGTATTGGCAGAAAAACACACACGTACCAGTGGAACAGAATTAAGAGTCCGGAAATAAATTATAGGCAAATAATTTTCAACACAAAAGCAAAAACATACAGTGGATAAAGGAAAGCCTCATAGACATGGAAAGTAGAGTAGTGCTTACTAGATGGTGTTGAGAGAGGGGATGGGAAGGTAGATGGAGGAAAAGAGTTCAAATATGTGGGAGATGAACAACAAAAATAACCCCTTTAACTATTCTCATAACACTAGTTTTGTGTTGATGAACTTCCTGTAGCTTTTTCCTGACTGAAAAGATCTAAATGAAAGCTTTGCAGAGTATAGTCATCTTGGTTTTAGGTCCTTGCTTTTATTCTCCTTGAATATTTCCTAGCAATCCCTTCTGGTTTCCAAAGTTTCTCTTGAGAAATCTGCTAACAGTCTTGTGGTAGCTCTCTTGTAAGTAACTAACGGTTTTTCTCTTGCTGCTTTTAAGAATCTCCCTTTGTCTTTAACTGTTGGCATTTTAATTTTGTTGTGTCTTGATGTGGGCCTCTTTGAGTTCATCTTGTCTGAGATTCTCTGTGCTTCCTGGGCTTGTGTGTTTATTTCCTTCACCAGGTTAGGGAAGTT
Organism: Cynopterus sphinx; assembly: GCA_030015415.1. Classification (NCBI taxonomy): domain Eukaryota; kingdom Metazoa; phylum Chordata; class Mammalia; order Chiroptera; family Pteropodidae; genus Cynopterus; species Cynopterus sphinx. The sequence goes on along the minus strand of CM057388.1, from coordinate 73,179,099 downwards.
TAATGTAATTATTTCTTCAAATAAGTTTTCAACTTCTTGCTCTCTCTCTTCTTCTTCTGGTACACCTATGATGCAAATGTTGTTATGCTTGATGTTGTCCCAGAGACCCCTTAAACTATACAAATTTTTTAATTTTATTTTTTATTGCTGCTTTGATTCAGTGTTTTCTGCTACCTTATCTTCTAAATCATCTATTCAATCCTCCACTTATCTAATATCTGTCAATTCCCCCTAAGATATTCTTCATTTCAGTTATTGTATTCTTCATTTCTGACTGGTTCTTTTTTTATGTTTTCTCTTTCCACTTTTATGTTTTCTGTCTCTTTGTTAAAGTTCTTTCTGAGTTTATAACTCTCCCCTTACATTCATTGAGCATCCTTATAACAAATGTTTTTGAACTCTACATCTGGTAGACTGCTTGCCTCCATTTTTTTTTGTGTGTGTGTTGTTTTTCTGGAGCTTCGTTCCGTGCTTTCATTTGGGACATGTTTCTTTGTCTTCCCACTGGAATGTCTTGTGTAGGCCCGCACATTGAGAGGGAATTACCACAGTGGGTCAACCATCACCAGTCAGGTTGATGGAGTCTCAGATATGGTGGCAGCCTGGGTCTGCAAGCCAAGCAGTGTACGGCTTAATAAAGGAACAATACCCTCTCCCAGTACTTTGCTTAGAAGTAAAATGCTCCTTAAAACTTCACTCTGAAGCCAGATAACTTGGTTCCTCCCAATATGTCTTTGGTATCTTTCAAGCTACTGGCCCAGAGTTGGAGCTCATAGCAAGTAAGTCCATCAGTAGGTAAGTTCATACATGTGCTCCTTAAGTGGAGAGTCTACAACTCCTGCAGCCCACCATCTTAACCACAATCTCTGCTGGTATTCACAGATGTAAGTTGTGACAACTTCTCTTCCAGACACTGAAATGATGGGCTGGATAGCCTGATGTGGGGCCTGGATGCCTCACCCTTGCAGCCAAGATATCTTTCTGATCTCAGCCATCATATGCAGGTGTGGGACCAGCCCATTTAACATCTCCACCCCTTCTATCAGCCTTTTTCTGTGTGTTCCTAGTTATAGGACTTCTGTTCAGCTAGACTTCAGGTGATTCCCAATGATGGCTATCTGTAGTTTAGTTTTAATTTGATCTGGTTGGAAGAGAAAGAAAGCACAACATTTTTCTACTACATCATTTTGACTGGAGCTCTATATTCTTGTGTTTTATTTTTTTATGTTCCTCATTAATATTCCACAGATATTGATTTTTCTTATAGTTTTACCCAATTAGGCTAGTATGGTCATTTTAAAAGTGACTTATCACCTCCAAAAGGCCCACCTCCAAATATTGGGCTTCAACATATGTGTTTCAGGGGAGATCTAAACATTTAGTCCATAATAGTGGTGTTCACCTTATTATAATTTATTAAGCATTTGGTTTACATAGTTTTCTATATTTGTGTATTATTTTATAACAAAAAGTTTTTTAAAAGTATAAAAAATTAAAATAAATAAAACAAATAAGTAAAAGTAAGAACATTTAGCTATGTCAGTCCGGTAGCAAGCAACTTAGTAGTGACTCACATTTCCTATCCATCCCTCAAGAACACTGAATTATCTGATTATGTTGTCATTGTATAAAAATAATTTAGATTTTGTTCTATAATTTGATATGTTACTTATCTTATTTCACCTAATCATTTAGGCTAATTTTTTTCTAACCATTGTAAAAGAAAGCTTGTAGAAAGCGTTTCACCTAAATATTGGAAAATAACTTCTCACTAAACTTCTTGTATGAGTTTATTTTTTTAATCATGAATTAACATAAGTATTGAATGCATTTGTTTGAATTGTTGAAGAAGAAATACAATTGTATTAAGCATCTTTTTCATATAATTTATGAAAACATATGTAAATAATTTCCTGTTTGTTTCTGAAGAATCACAATTGTTTATTTTTTGTAATAATAACTATATTCAGTAAAATTTTAATGTGTTTATTAGGTTGAATTTATATTTCTCTTCTTTATTGAGATATAATTGACACATAAAAATTGTATATATTCAGAGTGTCAGAGTGTACTTGTGATGATTGACATACATGTACTTTGTAAAACTATTACCATAATCAAGTTAATCAACACATCCATCACCTCCCATAGTTACATTTTTGTTGTGGTGAGAACACTTTAGATCTATGATCTTAGCAAATTTCAAGTATAAAATATGGTATAATTAACTAAAGTTACCATGTTATACCTTAGATTTGGAAAAAATTATTATCTTCTAATTGAAAATTTGTACCTTTTTACCAACATCTGTCCATTTTCTTCCACACCTAGCCACTGGCAAAAAACCATTGTGCTCTTTACTTTTATGAGTTAAACATTTTTAGATTCCACATATTAGTGAGATTATAACAGTGATGGACATTCTCTGTCTGGCTTGCTTCATGTAGCATATCTTCCAGGTTCAAACACATTGTCACAAATAGCAAGATTACCTTATTTGCTATGAATTAATAATGTTTTATTATATACATATAAAATGTGTGTGTGTGTGTGTGTGTGTGTGTGTGTGTGTGTGTGTAATCTTTATCGATTCATCCAATAGGGGACACTTTGGTTGTTACCATGTCTTGGCTATTGTGAAAAATGCTGCAATGAACATGGAAATAGAGGTATTTCTTTAAGATATTGATTTCATTTCCTTTGGATATGTACATGAAAGTGGGATGGCTGGACCTTATGGTAGTTTTATTTTTATTTTTTGAGGAAACTCTGTTTCATTTTTCATAATGACTAAACCAATTTACATCCTCACAAATAGAGTACAAGGATTTCCTTTTCTCTATATTCTCACCAATAATTATTAACTCTTTTTTTTCATAGTAGCCATTCTTATAGGTTTAAAAATTGGCAAAGAATTTGAATAGACATTTTTCTAAAGCATACCTGCAAATGACCAAAAGGTATATGAAAAACTGATCACATCACTAATAAACACACACACATATATTATATATATATATATATATATATATATATATATATATATATACATATATAATATATATTTATATATAATTATATATAATATATATTATATATATTATATATAATTATTAAAATGTGTTCTCTTTAGAATAATCTCTGTGTCCAAGAAAAACAATAGTTGCACAAAACTTTATGTGTAAAATTAGTCAAATTCCGTATTTGACTTATCTTTCATTAACTTGGTTGACATTATGAAGAGATGATATTACAATATAGGAATAATTATTAAAAATTTGTCACATGTGACTGTGCAAAGGGTTAGGCAGGCAGTTTTATTTTGGGGTAAGAAGTATCATTTAATGAGCTAGGCCATTATTTCTTAAAGCATGCTGTCATGATCACTAATTTCATAGGATGCTAATAGGCATTACATGCAAAAAAAATAGTTCTGCAGGGTTATCCTTTGTTTTAAAGATATCTCATTCTTGCAAGATTTTTCAAAGCTTTTAAAATACTAACATTCATTGTTAATCTCTAAGATTGTGGTATATCATGAAGCATTTCTCAAAACTCATTTGGCTATTAAACACTTTGTGCCACAAAGCATTTTTAAAAATGATTGAACAATTATTTGCTCATTGTGAAACACTGGTTTATTCCTAGCTAAAAAAGAAGCTAAAAGTAGAATGAGAAAAGCATAAGAGAGTACAAAAATAAAACTGTAAATAATCAATCAACAATCATCCTAGAAATAATTTATTGCCTAGCACAGTGTTTGATATATAGAGTATGTGTTTATAAATATTCCTAAAGTGAATGAAAATGTTAATTGTGACTGAATTATCCTGTAATCACTCTTATTTTATAATCAGAGCATTACATTTAAAAGTGAAAGTCCAGATTTCCAGTCAAAATAGCAAAGTAGGTAAATGTTGTGCTTGTCTCCTTTCATGATCACATCACACTTACAACTAAATGAAGAACAACTGTCATTAAGAATTGCTTGAAGTCTAGTTAAACAGAAGTCTTACAACTAATGGCACACAGAAGAAGCCACCTCGACGTTGTTAGGAATGGCAGAAATACATAACAGGCAAGTCTCATACCCACCTGTGTTGGTTAAAAATGAAGAGAGATTTATTAGCTGGGGATGTCCCTCCTGAGAAGTGAGGGGGTCCCAGCTCCACACCAGGCTTCCCAGGCCAATTTTCAGTACCAGAATGATAAATTCCCATAACTCTGGTTGTGAAAACCAGTGGAAGTTATGAATGAGTAAGACACAGAGTAACTGTTTTCCCAAGTGTACCTTTTGAAGAACCCACATATGGACTTACTGACAAATTCACTCACCTTAACCTTCAGTGTTAGGGCAATTATGAAACATAAAAATGGAGATATAAAGCAGAAAAAAGAACTAGTTATAAATGAAGAATACAATAACTAAAATGAATGCTATAGAGGGAGTCAACAATAGGTTAGATGAAGCAAAGGATTAAATCTTTGATTTCAATGATAAGGTAGCATAAAACACACAATCAGAATAACAAAAAAAAAAGGATAAAAAAATTTGAGGATAGTCTAAGGGGCCTCTTGGACAATATCGAGCATACCAACATTTGCATCACAGGGGTACCAGAAGAAGGGAGACAACAAGAGATTGAAAACATCCTTGAATAAGTAATGACAAAAAATATCTTTCCTAAGCAGGCAAAGGAAATAGGCATAAAAGAAGCTCACACCTAAACACATCATAATTAAAATGTCAAAGGTTGAACAAACAAAGCTTAAAAGCAGCAAGAGAAAAGCAATCCGTTAGCTGCAAAGGAGCTCCCATAGGACTGTCAGCTGATTTCTCAACAAAGCTTTGCAGGCCAGAAAAAGTTAGCACTAAATATTCAGTGATAAAATGTTGGATATACTGTGAGATAAAATCTACAACCAAAATTGCTCTACCTATCAGAGCTATTATTTAGAATAAAAAAAACAGATAAGAAGCTTTCCAGATAAGAAAAAGCTAAAGATCATCACCAACAAACAAGTTTACAAGAAATGTTAAACAGACTTCTTTAAGAAGATTTTTAAAATTATAAATATTAACAATAGAATGACGATTATGGATCTATCAAATGTTACTTTAAATGTAAATAGATTAAATGCTTCAATCAAAAATAAAGTAGCTGAATGGATAAGAAAATAAGACTCTTACATATGCTGCCTACAAGAGACTCACTTCAGATGAAAAAGATACACAGACTGAAAGTAAAGGGATGGAAAGATAGTTCATGAAAATGGAAACAAAAAAGAAAAAAGAAAACTGGAATAGCAATATTTACACCAGACAAAATAGACTTTAAGACAAAGATTATAACAAGAGACAAAGCAAGAACCAGTTATCTCATTTCTAGGCATTTATCCGAAGAAACCCAAAACACGACTTTGAAGTGATTTGTACATTCACATTTCCACTGCGACATTATTTACAATAGCTAAGATACAGAAGGCAACCTAAGCATCTATCAATAGATAAATAGATGAATAATTCATACATATATATAATGGAATATTACTCAGCAGTAACAAAGAATGAAATCTTGCCATCTGTAAAAACATGGATAGATCTGGAAGGTACTATGCTGAATTAAATGAGTAAGGCAGAGAAATTACAAAATAAACAAACAAAACAGAAACAAACTCATGGATACAGAGAACATTTTGATGATTGCCACATTAAAACAGGTTGGGCAGTGAGTGAAAAAGGAAAAGGGATTAAGAAATACAAATTAGTAGTTACAAAATAGTCATAGGTAGATAAAATATAGCATAAGGAATATAATCAATAAAATTGTAATAACTATGTTTGACATCAGGTGGGTACTAGATTTATCAGGGCATCCACCTCTTATGCTACGTCTAATTACTATGTTGTACAAGTAAAGCTAATATAATATGATATGTCAATTTTAATTGAAAAATAACAAAATATATTTTAAAAGAATTAAAAAAGTAAAGCCTAGTAATAATATATTAATTCAATAAAAAAATTGAAATGAAATGCAAGTTCTGCTTATAGTGAAAAAAGCATTAGTTTTGCAGTGAGACCTCTACAAGTTGCCTCAGGCAATTTATTTGATGAGCCCAGTTAATCTTTCTGAGCCTAAATGTACCTGGAAATTGCAAATAATACTCTCTAATTTGCTACTATTCCTGAGGATTAAATTTAATATTATTTTTAAAGTTGCTTGGCACAGAGTAGGTATTCACTAAACTCTGTAATCATTGCTTCCAAAGGGAATTGAATTTATGTTCCAAATTATCAGTTAGTAAAATCTTTTTTTTCTTTCAGAAAAAAAAATGTTATTAAAATATAGTTAACATTCAATATTACATTAGCTTCAAGGGTCACCATATTTGTTTAATATTTGTATGCCTATTTGTGTATTGCTTTTTATTTTGTTGTTTAGATTCCACATATAAATGAAATCATATGGTACTTTTCTTTGACTTATTTTACTTGGCATAATATCTTTCAGGTTTATTCATATTGTTATAAATGGTAATTTTATTATTTTTATGGCTAAGTAATATTCCATTGTATATGTATGTAACAATCTGTATTTAATTATCTGTTGAAGGGTACTTATCTTGCTTCCATATCTTGACTATTGTACATAATGCTGCAACGAACATAAGGGTACATATTTCTTTTTGAATTACTGTTTTGGATTTCTTCAGATAAATACCCACAAATAAAATTGGTGTGTCATAAAGTAGTTCTATCTTTAATCTTTTCAGGAAACTCAATACTATTAAGCATAGTGGCTGCACTAGTTTATAATACCAGCAACAGTGTACATCGTTGCCAATTTTACTTTATTTATTGAATTATTTATGAGAGCCATTCTGACAGGTGTGAGGTAATATATTGTGGTTCAATTTGCATTTCTCTGATGAGCAGTGAGGTGAAGCATTTTTTCATGTTTATTGACCATGTCTTTTCTTTTTGGAAAAATGTCTATTCATTTTTTAATTGGATTGTTATTTTTTGGTGTTAAATTTTGAGTTCTTTATAAATTTTTAATATTAATACTTTATTGGATGTATCATTCGGGAATACCTCTTTTCATTAAATAATTTGTTTTTTCATTTTGTTGATGGCTTCCTTTGAAGTGCAAATATTATTAGTTTGATGTAGTCTTACTTGTTTATTTTTTCTTTTGTTTCCTTTGTCCAAGGAGTTATATCAGAAAAAGTATTACTAGGAGCAATGCCAGAGGGTTACTGTCTATTTTTGCTTCTAGGAGTTTTACGGATTTGGGTCTTACATTTGAATCCTTAATTTATTTTGAATATGTTCGTATATATGGTATAAGAAGATGGTTAGTTTCTTTTTTCTTTTTTTGCAAATATCTTGTTAGTTTTCCCAACACCATTTATTGAAGAAACTGTCTTTAGCATATTGTATTTCCTCGCCTCCTTTGTCATAGATTAGAGACCACATAGGCAAAGGCTTTTTTCTGGGCCCTTTATTCTGTTCCATTGATCTATGTGTCTGTTTTTGTGATAGTAGCATGATGTTTTAATTACTGTAGCCATGAAATATAGTTTGATATAAGGTACTGTGATGTTTCTTTGTTCTCATTAAAATTTCTGTGGCTATTCGACATCTTTTGTTGTTCTATATAAACTTTAGAATAATTTGTTCTAGTTCTGTAAAAAATGCCATTAGTATTTTGATAAGAATTTCATTGAATCTATAGATTCAATGATGTTAATCTTTTTATCCATGAGCACGATACATGCTTCCATTTATTTGTATCTTCAATTTATTTCTTCAATGCTTATAATTTTCCAAAAAAGGTTCTCTTTTACTTCCTTGGTTAAAATTATTCTTAGGTAATTTTTTGATACAATAGTAAATTGGATTTTCTAAATATCGCTTTCTGATAATTCATTATTGGCATATAGAAATGCAACTGATTTCTGAATATTTATTTTTTATCCTGCTACTTTATTGAATCATTTGTCAGTTCTAGTTTCTCATGAAATTTTTAAGGTTTTTTTATGAATAATATCATGTTATCTGAAAATAATGACAGTTTTATTTTTTCCTTTCCTATTTGGATAGCTTTTATTTCTATTTCTTATCTGATTATTGTAGCTAGGACTTCCAATACTATAAAGATTAAAAGTGGTAAAAGTGGAAATTTTTGTTCTCTTTCTGATCTTAAGGAAAATGCTTTAAGCTTTCCCCACTGATCATAATGCTAGCTGTGGGTTTGGCATATACGGCCTTTATTATGTTGAGGTATGTTCCCTCTATCCCCCTTTGCTGAGAGTTTTTATCCTAAAAAGATTCAGGATTTTGTTAAATGCTTATTTTACATCTATAAATATAATCATATAATTTTTGATTTTATTTTGTTTGTGTAATATATCACATTAATTGACTTGTAGATATTGAACCAAACTTGTATTCCAGGAATAAATCCCACTTGATCATAGTGCATGATCTTTTTAATATATTGTCGAATTTGATTTTCTACTATAGTTTTGAAATTGTTTGTATCTATGTTCATTAATGATATTGATCTATAATATTCTCTTTTTATAATGTCTTTATCTTTTTTTTGAAATCAGAGTAATGGTTACCTCATTAACTGAGGTTGTGAGACTTCCATCCTTTTAAACTTTTTGGAATAATTTGAGAATGGATGTTAATTCCTCTTTGAATATTTTGGTAAAATTCAACTGTGAATACATTTGGTCCGTGACTTTTTTGTAGGGAGTTTTTGGAAACTGTTTAAATTTTGTTAGTAGTCATCAAATGGCTCACATTTTTTGTTTTTCTTTATTCTATCTTCAGAAATTGTATACTTCTTGAAATCGATCTGTTCAGATTATCTGTTTCTTCTAGATTTAATTTTAGAAAATTGTATATTTCTAGGAATTTATCTCTTTCTTTCAGATTGTTTAATGTGTTGACATATAACTGTAGTATTTTCCTACAATCCTTTGTTTTCCTGCGTTGTCAGTTACTTCTCCTCTTTCATTTATGATTAAATTTACTGAGTTCTCTTTCTATTTTTCTTGATGATTCTGGTTAAAGTTTTATCAGTTGTGTTTATCTTCTCAAAAAAGCAGCTCTTGGTTATATTGATCTTTTGTATTGTATTTTAAACTCTGTTTATTTACTTTCTCTCCAATCTTTATTATTTCCATCCTTCTATTAACTTCTTTTTTTGTTTGTTGTTTTTTTTCTTCTTCCTTTAAATGTAAGATTGTATTGTTTATTTGAAATTTTTCTTTTTTTTGAATAATGCCTATATTGCTATAAATTTTCCGCTTATGAATGTTTTCACTCTGTCCTATGGATTTTGGGTCATTGTGTTTTCAATTTTATTTTTCTCTAGGTACCTTTTAATTTAATCCTTGAATTCATTAATAACCTTTCCATTGTTTAGTATCATGTTTCTTAGCCTCTGTGTGTTTGTTTTTTAGGGTTTTGTTTTGTTATTGATTTCTAGTTTCATATCTTTGTGGTCAGAGAATACACTTGATATGATTTCAATCTTCTTAAATTTATTGTCTTGTTTTGTGGCCTAACATGTGAATTGTATTGAAAAATGTTCCATGTGCACTTGAAAATAATGTATATTTTCTCATTTGGGGGGAGAGGCAGGACAGTTAAATGCTCTAAAATTATCAATTAAATATATCTTGTCTAATGTGTCATTTAAGGCTACTGTTTTTGTCGGTTTTCTGTGTGGAAGATCTATCCTTTAGTGTCAATGAGGGGTTAAATTGCCCTACTATAACTGTGTTACTGTAAATCTCTCCCTTGATGTCAGTTAATAATTGTTTATGTATTTATCAGCTCCTATGTTGGGTGCACAAATATTTACAAGGGTTACATCCTGTTTTTGGATTGATTCCTTTATCATTTGAAATGTTCTTCCTTACCTTAAAATATAGATTTTCAATATAAATATTGCTACTGCAGCTTTCTAAAAATAATATTATTTAATACCTTTTAAAAAATCTTTTTACTTACAGCCCACATATGTCTTTTTATTTTAACTGTATCATTTGTAGAGAGCTTACTTATGAATCTTGTTTTTTTAATCCATTCAGTCACTCTTTGTCTATCAATTGGAGCATTTAATTCACTGCCATTTAAAGTGATTATTGATAGGTACATTTTCTTTTAAAGTGATTATTGATAGCTATGCCACTTTTTCTTCTTAAAAAAAGTTCCTTTAACATTTCTTGTAATACTGGTTTAGTGGTGATAAATTCCTTTACTTTTTTCTTTATGGAAAGCTTTTTATCTCTTCTTCCCCTTTAAAATAATTGATAGCCATGCTGAGGAGTGTAATCTTCGTTGTAAGTCCTTGATTTTATAAATTTTAATATTTTGTCCCAATCCCCTCTGTGTTGTGGTCAATATAGAATAGACCAAACCAGGTATGCTCTCAAAGGCTGTTTATTAGCTGGCAGCTGTCCTTGCTAAGAGCAGCCCCAAAATGTAGAGGCATAGTGTTTTTAAGCCCAAAATCCCATTCTTCATTCTGTCTGAACACAAAGGTCTATTTTTCTTCAATTCATTACCTGTCAACCCACTGGTCAGGTGTGCAAATGGAGGTAAAGAAGCAGAAAGCTTGTTAGAATGTTATGTTTCCATAGTTAGTAACCTATGTTCCTATGGCAATAGCCAAACTGTAATTTTCTGTTTGGCAAGTAGTTAATTTTCAAACAGTAATTCTCCAGCCAACATATTGCTGTTACACTCTGGTCTGCAAAGTTTCTGTTAATAAAATAGCTGACAGTCTTATGGGAGCTCCCTTGTAGTTAACTAACTGAATTTCTCTTGCTGCTTTTAAGATTCTCTCTTTGTCTTTAAACTTTGGCATTTTAATTTTGATGTATCTTGGTGTGGGCCTCTTTGGGTTCATTTTGTTTGGGACTCTGCATTTCCTGGACATGTACATTTACTTCTTTTGCCAGGTTAAGAAACTTTTTCAACATTCTTCCTTCAACTAAGTTCTCAATCCCTTGCTTTTTCTCTCTTCTCCCCCTGAAACCTCTGTGGTGCAAGTGTTGTTATGCTTGATATTGTCTCAGATGATCCTTAAACTACTCTCAGTTTTTAATTCTTTTTTTTTTTTTTGGCAGTTCTGAGTGAGTGTTTTCTGTTATCTTGTCTTCCAAATATCTGATTAACTCCTCTGTTTCATCTAATCTGTTGTTGATTCCTTCCAGTGTATTCTTCATTTTAATTATTATATTCTTCATTTCTGACTGGTTCTTTTTTAATAGTTTCTGTGCCTTTTTACGCTTACTAATTCTTTGTTAATATCTGCTGAAGTTTCTTAAGCATTCACATCACCAGTGTTTTGAACTATTTATGTGGTAGATTGCTTGCCTCCACTTTATTTAAATACAAAATTTTGATGAAATAGTGTTTCTTTTAATGAGATTCACTTTTTTGTGGTTTTTATCTTCTTCTTTGATTTGTGACATGTTTTCCTTTTTCTTCAGTTTGGCTACCTCTCTGTGCTTGTTTCTATGTATTAGGTCAATCAGCTATGTGCCCCAGTCTTATCAGGGTGACTTTATGTATTAGGTGCCCTGTGGGGCCCAGAAGCACATTATCCTTGGTCATTTGAGGGGGATTCTCCAGGAGTGTCCTTTGTGTGGGTTGTGCGTGCCCTCTTCCTGTAAATGTGGTTTGATTACTGTTATGGTGTGAGTGGGAGGGATTGACTCAATGGCTTACTGTTTGTGTGGATTGACCACAACCACAGCAAACATTAGTGTGGGGTCAGCTCATTTAGTGTCTCCACCCTTCCTACCAGTCTGGAGGTGGCTTCTTTATATCAGTCATTACAGGAAATCTGTTCAAATGTTTAAATGGTTCTATGTGTTGATTATTCTATAATTTAATTGCAATTTAAATGTGATCATAGGATCATTTGTTCCATTCCATTCCTTTCTTTTCCATTCCATTAAGCACAGCATTAACCTACCCCAGCACCTTGACTGGAAATGATGGAAGAAAATTATACAGTAGCAGTGAATCTGATTTTAATCCTCACTCATATACTTCTCTGCTATGTAGTCTTAATTTCTCTAAGCCTTGGTTCCTTTTACATAAAATAAGAATAAAAAACTACCAAGCTTGAAGGGTTATTGTGCTAATTAAAATATAAAGTGCCTAACAAGTAGCTTTCACAAAAGCACCCTCCTAATTAACAGTAATTATTCTTGATTTCTAAGACATTCTGCAGTAGAAACCTTACTTAATAAGCAGCAATCAAAAGTAAAAGTCTTTAAAAACTTGTATAGCTCATGATTTGTTGATGACTGTTTTTTCAAACCATAGAGTCTATTCAAACAAAAATAAATAAAAAGATTATGACCACATAAACTAAGAGGAAACAAACTATTTTATAGATCTTGCAGGAAATTCACTATCATTCAGAATATAGTCAAATTATAATCTATTTCTCTCTTTTACTAACATAAATAACAATATAAAATTTGTAAATATACCAATCATAATTAGATTATCTGCAGCCAGAAATGAGGAGTTAAGTAAAAGTCAAAGAAACATGATAATGATTATAAAGCTATAATTCAAACTTAGATTATACTTTTTCTCTGCTTTTTATACTTTGCTTCTTACTTTTTAAAAATACTTAGTATTTTTTCTTCTTCAAAGCAAGTTCTAGTAGATGAAAAATCACATCCCTCTCTCTCCATACACACACACACACACACACACACACACACACACACACACACACACACATTCTTTTACTCTAGCATAATAGTCAAATATATGTATTTTTAGTATCTATCAGCTTTAAAAAAATCTTGAAAGATTGTTTTTTTTTTTCTCACCTACTGTATTGACTGCAAAGCAAATGCCATTGGCTGAGTTATAAGGTTCAGGAAATAGATGTTTATAATGTCAAAGATGATGGACTTTTAAGTAAAATGATACCAGCATAGCACTATAATTTTATATTTTTTCTAATTGAAGCAAGAGCCTCTGTAGATTAGGGTTAATAGCACTCTGGGTCTTCAACATTTCTGAGAGAGGCTATATAATTCAGTAAACATCTGCTGAGTATCCACTATACATGTCAGACAAGGAGGAAAACAAGAAGTTGTAATTTTTCTCAAAAACTAACAGTCAGAGCTGTACTTAGAACATGACAGAAATACTGAGAACAAAACAATAGCCAGTGGCACAGCACTCTTTATGTAGAATTGTTCTAGGTAGCCTATCACTTTAACTGCAATTTCAGTTGTGGGTTGTGATTAACGTATATGACTTTTTTTCTTGTTAATTCCCTCAACATTTTTTTGGTCACACAGTTTCCCTGACTACAGAGGGTAATGGATTCTAAGTTATAAAAGATAATATTGACTGTTAATATTTGAGGTGTGAAATTCACTTGTATCATTATTCAAAACTTTCCTTACCTCACTAATTTAGTGCTGTCTCTTCCTTCTCCAAGGTAAATTATAAGTGAAACATAATGTAAGGAAATTGAATGGTTATGTATGCCTTTTTTTTCCTTTTGAGTGTGACCCAAACTAGAAGACAATTTTGAGATAGTATGTAAACTTAGTTGGCACTTTGTCCCTAAGAGTGATAGGGAAAGTTTGAAAGGTGAGAGGTCAGGGACCTTGGTATCTAGAAGTAACAAGTTTTGTTAGTTTAGAAAAAATCTGTTATTTCACCTTCCTACTCTAAGAATGGGTAAATTAGGGTCTTGTAAATCAATAGCAAATTATTTTTCAACTTTCATTAGTGGTTTATAAAGTGCAATACAAAACTGTTGAAATATTGTTTCCTATAAAGAAACCCAGGTCTTATTTAAAGAAATGAAGTGATACTTTAAGTTCTTATAGGAGAATGGCTAATGATTGGAAGAGAGTATGGGGACATTGAATTCTGATAATGTTCTATTTCTTAATCTGGATAGTTAAGTAAGTGGGCTCACAATGTGATTATTAATTGATCTTTACACACATGATTTAGGAACTTGGTGAATATGTATTATATATTTACTTTTATATTTTATTTTCCAGCTTTATTGAAATATAACAGACAATTAGTTGCTTGTATTTATGTTGTAAAATGATAATTTTTCTATTTTAGTTGGCATACAATAATATATTAGATTCAGTTGTACAGCACAGTGATTAGAGATCTATATAACTCACAACTTGATCACCCCACTAAACCTAGTACCTCTCTTCCTCCTTTCATATTTATTACCATATTAACTATTTTCCTTATTTTACACTTTAAATATCCATGTCTGTTTTGTAACTATCCATTTGTACTACTTAATCCATTTGCCCTTCTTCAACATTTTCCCTAACTACCTCCCATCTAGTAGCCCTCAAAATATTATCTGTATCTATGAGTTTATTTCCACTTTTGTTGTTATTGTTGTTGTATATTTTGTTCTATAGATTCCAAATGTATGTGAAATTTTGCAATATTTGTCTTTTTCTATTTGATTTATTTCATTCAGTACAATACCCTCGAGGTCCATCAAGGCAATATCTTTTTCCATCCCCTTTCTTTCAGTCAGTGTGTGTCTTTTGATCTGAAGTGAGTTTCCTATAGGCAGCCTATGTAGGGGTTTAGTTTTGTTTATTTTTTATTTATTTAGTGATTTTATATTTTGATTGGAGCACTTAATTCTTTTCCATTCGAGGTACTTGTTGATAGGAATGTAGTTATTACCATTCTTTATTCCTGTTTTGATACATTTTTTTCTTCATATGAAAGTTCCTTCAATAATTCCTGAATACTGGCTTGGTGCTGATAAATTCATTTAGCTTATTTTTGTCTGAGAAGCTCTTTATCTGTCCTTCAACACTAAATGATAGCTTTGCTGGATAAAGTATTCTTGGTTGTAAAGCCTGGGTTTTCATCGCTTTGAATATTTTGTCCCAAGTCCCTCCTACCTACCTGCATAGTTCTTTTAAGAAATCAGCTGCTAATCTTATGGGTATTCCCTTGTAAGTAACTATCTGCTTTTCTCCTGCTCCTTTTAATATTCTCTCTTTGTATATAATCTTTGGCATTTTAATGATGTGTTTTGGTGTGAGCCAATTTGGGTTCCTCTTTTGGGGGGCTCTCTGAGCTCCCTTGGGTTGTATGTCTATTTTCTTCATCAGGTTAGGAAAGTTTTCTATCATTATTTCTTCAAATAGATATTCAACTTCTTGTTTCCCTTCAGGTACTCCTATGAAACAAATATTTTTACATTTAATTGTGTCACATAGACTCCTTAAATTATTATTATAGTCTTGGCTTCTTTTTTTCTTGCTGTTCTGAGTGTCCTTGGCTTTCCCATCCTCTTTATTGATGGTTCTATCTCTTGTTTCTCCATTCTATATTTCCTCTAATATACTCTTCTTTGCAGATAATGAAGTTCTCTTTCATAATTTACATTTCCATTTTTATGTTTTTTTTATCTCTTTGTTAAAGTTCTCACTGAGTTCATCTACACTTCCCCTAAGTTCATTGAGCATCTTTACAACCAGTATTTTGAACTCTGAAAGTGTTAGGTTGCTCAACTCCATTGTTTCTGGATCTCTGTTCTGTTCTCTCATATGGTTTCTGTTTTTTTTTGTTTCTGTTTTTGTTTTTGTTTCTGGGGTTTTTTGTTTTTGTTTTTGTTTTTGTTTTTGTTTTTTTGCCTTTCTCTGTCTGTTTCTATGTACTAAGCAAAGCTCCTAAGTCTCCCAGGTTTTATTAGTGTGGCTTTGTTTAGTAGGTGTCCAGTCACACAGTACTGAGTAGAGAGTAGCTGAAGGCCAAGTTTAACCCTAGCTTCTGACCCTCTTGGGCCATCTGTTCAGATTCAGCAATCAATCCACAGATGCTATACTTTTAGTTGCCTAAAGAGGCCATGCCAGAAACTGAAGTCAGCTGCCACCAGTGTGAATCTTGGAGTTGTCTCAGTGATAAGCATTGGGCTTGATGAGGACCCAAGTGGATGTGGCTTGGTTGGGGAACATGAATTGGGGGAGGTGGAGTTTCAGGGAATCCTCTGGACAGAGTGACCTCTGTTATCCAGTTCGATGAAGTCTCAGCTATAGCGGTGTTGAGTCCACACATTGGAACTGAGTAGAGCTCAACAAAGAAACAGTGGATTCTGCCAGTACTTTTGCTTGGAAGAGAGCCTCACCTCCAGCCCTTGCTTCAACAACTCAGTGTCCCCTATTAAGTCTCTGGTGCCCTACTTCTCCAGCAGCTGACCCAACGCTCAGAGTAAGCAGGTCCATTCCAGGAAAAGTCTGCTGGTAGACACGACCCCTTTAATAGGATTCTGCTGCTGCCATAGCCTCTGTCCCACTCAGCTTCTTGGGACTGGGACACTCCACATCTTTGCCCCCTCCTACCTTCTAACTTTGAGGGATGATTTCTTATTTCTCACCTTTGCTGTCGTGCCTCTGTTCATCTAGATCCCAGGTACGTTGGTTGCTGTTTGCTCCGTGTTCCTGTCACAATTTTGATTTATTCACAAGAGGGATGAACAAAGCCTCTATCATCTATGTCATATTTTTCCATCTGCATTTTATATGTTTAAAAAGCTATAATCCAATTGTAGTATAGAAATAATGATGGAAGTTCAGAGGACAAATTGTGCTAGAGAAAATGTTTAAAACTATAGCCAATTGATAATACAAAATGAACTTTATTTCCTACATATTGATTGAAAAAATAATTTTGCTTTTTTTCACTATCAAAATGAGTAAAAATCATTTGTTTTCCTCATAGACTGCTGTTAATATCTCTTTAATAACTAGCTGTTTAAATTCTATAACTATATCTCATGAGTTGTATGAGTTTCTCAGGTAAAGTATAATCAATACCAGGTTTTTGCCCTACCATTCCTGATATGGCCCAGAAGGCATAGAATATGTAATTTAAGTTAGTATTCTCAACTCCTATTTTGTGACATGCTTGTGTGTTACAAGTAATTTGTTGCTAAGCAAGGTTAAGATTCAAAGTTTACAAATATTTTACCATATTTGATTTCTTCAATCTTAGTTATGCTCTCTTCTTTAGTGTATATTCCTTTACTCTTTATTGAGTGGGTGAAGAAGATAAAACACATCAGAAATAGCACATGACAGACTATTTTATATATTTCATTGTCCATAATTGAAATCAAGTAAATCTATAGAAATGCATTGAGTATACGATCTCTATCCATCTTGTGAGACACAGTCAGAAAAATATTTGACAACTATTGCTTTAAATCACAACCAAAAATGTATTTTGGGCCTGGCCTTGTGAAATAGAACTGGGAGCTATCTTGAAGTATTGACTTCAATCTATGGTTTCTTTATTTATATTATTATTCTTAAAACCAGTCCCACATCTTGACAGAAAACCCAGATGTTTTCATGTCATTAGGGAAGTCATAGAGATGCATTCCATAGCAATCTCATATCCAAATTCTTTGAGGTATCTGAAGAGAAAGAATCAAGATCAGTAGAATACAAAAATTATGAGACTCTAAAGTATTGATTCCACACATAATCTTCATTTTTTAAAAGATGTTTTAGACACGGCAACCCTTGGTTGACCTCACAGATTATATATATATATATATATATATATATATATATATATATATATATATATATATATATAATATATATGATCATCTTTTACGCCTTCCTAGTTGGTCTCCCATCCAAGTACTAACCAGGCCCGACCCTGCTTAGTTTCTGAGATCAGCTGGGATCGAGTTTGTTCAGGGTGGCATGGCTGTAGACAATTTTCATTTCTTTAAAACAGTTTTTTTTTTCCTCTGATTAAAGTTG
Source organism: Cynopterus sphinx (assembly GCA_030015415.1). Taxonomy (NCBI): domain Eukaryota; kingdom Metazoa; phylum Chordata; class Mammalia; order Chiroptera; family Pteropodidae; genus Cynopterus; species Cynopterus sphinx. The sequence goes on along the minus strand of CM057388.1, from coordinate 73,161,243 downwards.
GTTTTGCCCAGATAGTAGCATTGTGACTCTAATTAAAACAAACTGAATTCTGAGAATGTGCATGAGCAATTGACAATAGGTTACATAAGAGCCAACTGTTGATCAAAATGACCTCACACATCAGTCAGCTAGCACCACCCTTATAACCACACATCACAACCCAAATATAAGGCAGACTTCCCTACTTCTGTGAGGCTACAGCTCTCTTTGGTGTAGATTGTTTCTTGTAACATACTTCAATAAATCTTACTTTTCATAACCTTCACTGATTTGTAATTCATCACTGCATTTGTGGAAAGAACCGAGGCCCTCAGAACCACTGGGGCAACAAGAGACTCAACCCCAATGGTGACAAAAACTTGCAGGTAAAGAAAAAAAATAATACAAAATAAAAAACTTTCCACCTCTGATCTTTCTTCAGATTTTGACTTCCCTCATTAATCTGCCTGCTATTGTTTACATTTCAGAGTATCCCTATTAAATTTTTTGGTACAGTGTTCATAATTTTTAGTTGTAATCAGCTGGAGAGTTAGGTTGCTTCACCTCAGGCTTATTTTAGCTCAGCCAGAATCATAAACCTTCTCACCATCTTCGTTAAAAAGAAGTAATCAGATAACATTTCTCAAAGTGCTCATGCTTATCAAATGCTTTTGCATGCAAGCTAGGTGCTACTATTCTGGTTTTACAGGCTTGACTCTATTAGGATATTTAAGAAGATCTTACAGTTGGTCAGGCAACCAACTAGGATTTAAACATAGGTCTTTTGAATTCAAATGGCTTTCTCATTTGCCCTTAAAGAGAAAAAGAAACAACCACATCAATTCACAGTTCTTTATAATTTGTCAAGTGGGAAAAATGTTAATTTTATAAATTACAAATGACAAATCACAACATATTTGTCTAGGTGTACTTTATCAATTCAAAAATATTCTAATACATGTTTAACAATCTCACTATTTTTCTGTCCTTACCCAAATTATGGTTAGAGAGAAATCTGCTTTGATTTTTCTCTCTCCATAGAGGTAAGTTTACTTCTCAGCTTCATCCTCTCTTTGTCTTCCATTCTAGCCTCCTTCTCCCTTGTTACCTCCTTCCTCTACTGATCTAAATTCAATCTAATATATATATATATATACATATATATATATATATATATATATATATATATATATATATATATATACCATTAAATTTATTTCCAAATTTTAGAGTACATTTTTTCTGGCCAGAAAGCTACAATTCTTGTTTATACAGAAAATTATTTAGCCAAATGAATATTCCTGATTCATTCTATAAAAAACAGGGGTTTTTTTGAAAGACTAATTTCTGTGTATTAAAATTGAGAAACAGGTTCTGAAAGAGTCTCATAATTGTAAATTTAAATTTTCACATTTGCTATTTTAGTAATTTGGCTCTTTTTTAATGAAGTGTAAGAGACATAGAAAAGTACACAAAATATTGTACAGTTTAATGAATTTTTATGTAAGTGAATACCTTTGTGGGTAATGGGAAAACTTTCCTTTTACCCCTTAGTTTTTCTGATTGGTTAAATAATTCAAATACATACATCAGATTAACAGGTGAAAATAAATTTTTAATACAAGAAATTCATATAAATATGAAAATTCCAAAGACAGGCAAAATGAGATATACTATGTCATTCTGGAGGAAGGATAAGGAAGTAGGCAGTTCACAGTTGGAGAAGAAAGAACAAACATGTGGTAATCAAATTCTTGTTGGGCCACCCAGAAACAGTGGGGCACAGCAGGTAATCTAAGACTTTTGCTTGTATCTTCCCTGTCTGCTACTTGTAGTTCATATATGCTAGGGTAGATATGCTAAGGTTCCCTTCAGGAGCAGGGTTTTTTTTTTTTTTTTTATTTTTTTTTTTATCTGAACTCCTTTAGGCTGGTAAGCAAGTGGGTAAAAAATTCTTCTTGAGTTTATTAGGCTTAATTTTTGACTGAAAATAATCTGCATGCCAGGGTGGCATATTCTGGGGAGACACTTTCTTAACCTCTATACTTGTGTAACTACTACTACTCATGTAAAACAGCATAATATTGCCAGGACATTGAGTGATTTGGCTTTTAATGTTTCTTTAGAGACTATTATAGTGTTTCAGTAGTCATCTAGTAGAAGACTACTATTTAAATTAAGTTCAATGCAATGAATTTACAAACTTAAAACAATTTAAATATCTTTACAGAGGAAATGGAATATCTACATGTGATTGTCCTTCATAGTTTTTATAGCCCTAGTAAGTGCATGGGTATCTTGCTTTCTCCCATAAATGTCTACCTAATTATTGTGTGTAAGTGAATTCTACCCTATGTAAAGCATTTAAATGCAATAAGCAAGGAAAAATGGGGTTATTTTAAAGTTGTTATGAATATTTGGCAACAGGGCAATTCTTTTTACAATATAAATCACCACCCCTAATTTGTCTGTTTTAAAACCAGATTTGTGTATTTCTACTAAGTCAAATCTAACAAACCTTTGGTAACTTTGATAGAACTAAATGTTTTATATTATTAAAACCTGAGCTTGTAGGGACTACTAGGATATAGAACAGATGTACTGAATTAAAAAGCAATTCTTGTGTACGCCATTTAAGAAATGATTGTAGGTATCTTCACTTTAAGCTCACTTAAACTTAATTTTAGACCCTGTAGTACCCTTATTTTTTTCTGTTTATTTTTGCATATCTCAGTTAAGATTTGAAAATATAGTGTAACTTTAAATAGAAGTACTATTTTGCATTTTATTTAAATTAATTAAAATCCCAGAGTATCCTGAAGTTTGTCGAACGTTTATTTCTACTGAGAATGTAACAAATCGCCGTCTAAGAAAAAAATTAATTGTCTCATGCTTTAGTATGCTCATATTTAAATCTGAATATACAAAATTCATCTCTGAGAATTAACTGTGGTATCCTATATTTTACATAAGCATCCTTTTAAACACCTAAAAGTCTTACCTGTTCTGCAATCTTCAGATCTGAAAGATTCAACAAAGTACTCTATTGTGAAAAAGAATCCTAATTTCTCTCTCTAAAGTTACATGTTGTTTCACATAATGTTCTTTTTTCTTTAATGATGTAAAGATTTTTCCCTTCAAAAGATTTTTAATTATCTAAGACAAATAAGCATAATTTTACATATCCATTAGCTAATATGAATTTAAAAATCTGTGATTAACAGCTTGAAATTATGCCAGTTCTCTGTGAACCAATCACATATTCAGAAATAAGTGTGCAATGGACTTTTTAATTTTAGTTAACTTTACCTTGAAGTTAAATGGTTTCAAACTATTGAAACTAAAAGTAATCTTTTTTTTTTTTTTTTTTTTACTGAAGGTAATAATCACGCACTATTCTTGCTTATTTTATTTTTATGGAAAATATTATGAAGTACCCATGTAGATTAGACACTTTAATTACCTCATTCCAAAGGCTTTTTCTTTATAAAATAATTTATTTAATTTTCAATTATAGTTGATGTACAATATTATATTAGTTTCAAGTGTACAACATAGTGCTTAGACATTCTTCTAACTTACAAACTGAGCACCCTGATATATCTAGTACACATCTAATGTAGGGAGAAGGCAAGGGAACTAAAGTTAATTCAAGCTATATTCAGAAACTGCAATATGCTGATCAGCCCTAAGGTCAGACCATGAGGAAACTTGAAGAACAAAGGAAGAATTCTGCTGAGATTGCTAACAAACCATTTATCCATATCATGAATGGAAAACAGGAAAACAGAGTCTTTAAGTCATGTTTGACACAAAATAAAATTATTTATTCACTGTGCCTAAAACCACAGGGAACCTATGGATTAAAGGGTGGGAATTGCCAGCAGACCTTTCATCCTATATATTTTTTACCTTTTCATACTACATACTATTATCCTTCCTCATTGTATTCCCATATCAAAGGAAAATGGGTAAACAAAGTCTTTTATCTGTAATTCGTTGAAATTAAGAATGATATATAAACAGAATTTCCTGAATACTCTCTGAGACCCTCTCAGTGTCTTTTTCATAGACTCTTTCACTGTCTTTCGTTCTGTCCCTCTGTTGTCTCTGTCCCTCTGAGTCTATCTTAGGCTTTCTCATTCTTTGCTTCTGAGAGGATGCCATACTCTGTCTATGGAGTGTTATCCCTTCTCTAAAATCTTTCCTTTTGACTCTAACTTTAGCGTGCACTTGAATTCTTTCTTGCACTCATTCAAGAACCCTCTCTCTTGGTGCAAGCCCATTCAAGAGGATTTTCCCTCTCCTTCATCACATCTGACACCATACAGAGTTGTTACAATATTTTTGAATATATTTTTATGCTATAATTTACATCCCCAGGACTATTTTATAACTATCAATTTGTACATCTTAATCCCTTCTACCGCATTCATGCATGCCCCAAATCCACCTCCTACCTGGCAACCATTACAATGTTTGCTGTATCTATGAGCTTATTTCTGTTTTCTTTGTTTATTTATCTTGTTTATTATATTACACATATGTATTAAATCACACAGCACCTGACTTTATCTGAATCCATTCAACACAATATTCTCCATTTCCATCCATGTTATTGCAAATGGTAAGATTTCATTCTTTTTTAGGGCTGAGCAGTGCTCCATTGTAAACATGTACCGCTTCTCCATCCACTCATCTATAGATGGACAAGTAGGTTGTCTCCTTATCTTGGCTATTGTAAATAATGTTACAATGAACATGTGAGTGTACATGTCCCTTTGAAGAAGTGTTTTGGGTTTCTTCTGATAGATCCAGAAGTGGATTTACTGGGTCCTTATTTATCTGTTATAGCCTTTATTTTAAAGTCAGTTTTGTCTGATATAAGTTTTGGTATCTCCACTTTTTTTTCTTTTCTTTTCATTTTCTTGAAATATTTTTTTTTCCATCCATTTACTTTCAGTCTATGTGTGTCATTCAATCTGGGGTGACTCTCTTGTGGGCAGCATATGTAGTGGTCTTGTTTTCTTCTCCCTTAAACCACTATATTTCTTTTGATTGCAGCATTTAATTCATTTACATTTAAGGTAATTTTTGATTGATATATAGTTATTGCCCTTTTATTATTTATATTTTTGATCTTTTAAAGATCTTAATGAAATCTCTTTAACAGTTCATATAATATTGGCATGGTGGTGATAAAATTCTTTAACTTTTTTTCTCGATTTGAAATCTCTTTATCTCTCCTTCAATTTTATGTGATAGCCTTGCTGGGTACAGTAGATTTGATTGTAAGTCCTTGCTTTACATCACTTTGAAAATTTCATGACAATCTCTCCTGGCCTGAAAAGTTTCTGTTAAAAACTTAGCTGACAGACTTATAGGAGCTCTCTTGTAGGTAATTAATTGCCTTTCTCTTGCCACTTTTAAGGTTTTCTTTTTGTCTTTAATCTTTGGCATTTTAATTGTGATGTGTCTTGGTGTGGGTCTTTTTGGGTTCATTTTGTTTGGGACTCTGTGCTTCCTGGGCTTATATGTCTATTTCCTTCACCAGGTTAGGAAAGTTTTCAGTCATTATTTCTTCAAAGTTTGCAATCCCTTGCTCTCTCTCTTATCCTTCTGGTACATACAAACTGCTCTGTGTGGGCTGATCCCACTGATCAGTATTTGCTCCAGTAGGCTCTGGTACCTCCCGAGTCTGCCCTTTGGGTGTGTTATTTGTAAAGATGGTTATGTAATTCTCTAATGTGGTTGGAAGCTGGCCCTTGGTGTGTTGGTTCTGGGGTCTCTTGGGGGTAAGGTATTTTTGTGCAACCTAAGGTCAGTCACTGTCTGTACCCTGATAGGGCTACATGCTACGAGCTACAAAGTGGTCTGCAGAGGGCTGACACTTGTGCAGGACTTGGAGGTGCCTCAGAGAGACTAAGCTTTGAACCGAGTCTAGCTGATGCTAGTACTGGACTTGGGGCTGCATAGCAAGAGGTACGGGGCATACTGATGCCAGATGCTGCTTGTTTGGGGTGTGTGAACCTTTGAGAGGTTTTAGAAAAGTACACAGTATAAGCCAAAGCAGGCCATTTATATAGAAAAGCCACTAGAAGTGACTTAGGTGGGCCCACAATTTGGGTGCTCTGGGGTCTCAGAGAATCACTAGGGGAGGATGAATGGTGTTCATTTGGCTGATAGAGACTCAGAAATGAAGCCCATCTGTGCATGCATGATGGGTGATTGGAGGGCTCAACAAAAGAACTATGGCTTCTGTCAGCACTTCTGTCTGGGAGAAAGCTGCCTCTCCAGCCTTTGTCCTGAATCCAGACAATTAAGTTCTCTCCTGTATGTCCCTGGTACCTTTCAAGTTGCTTAACCAGCACTGGAGCCCAAAACAGGTGAGTCTGTCAATGAACAAGTTTATATGTTGGCCCTTTAAGAGAACTGCCTTGGATTCCAGCTGCCCACTATCTCATTCAGCCACAATCTCTGCTGGTTTTTTCATTAAAAAATAGTGGGGACTTCTCTTTTTAGCACTAGAGACCTGGATTGGGGAGCCTAGTGTGGGTTTGGAACACCTTGCTCCTCACAAGGGACCATTCCGTCGAAATAACCCTCATGATTTTTAACCTCCACACATTGGTGTGGGATGGGATCATTCCTCAGTTCTGCCCCTTCTACCAGTCTCAAAGTGGATTCTTCTGTATATCCTTCGTTATAGGACTTCTGTTCATCTAGACTTCTGGTAATTCTCAATGATGGATATTTAGTAGTTTAGTTGTAATTTTGAGGTGGTCACAGAATTTCTATACTCTGCTATCTTTCTATTTTGTCTTTTAAAAATCCTAGTCTAGCTAAAGTTATTATTAGTCTAGGTTATACAATTGTTGTAAGAGATGCCTGCAGTCCTGGCAGGATGACTGGTGCTTGGAGCAACAAGGTCATCAGAAGCAGGTGTGGACTTGCACACAAGGACACATTGCAGGGAGGGCGCAAACGCCTGACCTATTCTGAGACTTCTTGCTCTAGGGATGAGGATGGGAAAAACATACTTGAGAAGAGATAGCTGAAAACACGGTGGTGGCCTTGAGGTTGAATGTGGGAACCAGCTGTAGTTTGTATATACTAACTTGATAGTAGCTAATAATAAGCTGCAAAGCAAACATTGTAAGAATAAAAAGCCATAGAAACAGGGGTGGGGAATGCTAGCATTGCCATTTCTTGCCATTTCTCCTCTCCCTTATCCATCTTAGTAAATGCATTTCCAGATTCTGAATCTTCTTTCAAACTGTCTCCGCAACAATTGGCGCCCAACGTGGGGCATGAAGAAGAGGGTGTGGAACTACGCTGGAAACCGAAGGGGTAAATCTGCTGAGGGTAAGCGATACCTTTGGCAATAGTTTAGCACCGAAAGGGGAATATCTGCTCAGAGTAAGCGGTACCTTCGGCATAGATTTTTAGCATAGTGTTTCTTTTTCTTGGCACAATGCCAGATCACACTGGTAGCTGAAAGGGATAAGTTCGCTCACAGATAAGCGATACTTTCGGCATTGCTTTAGCATGGGGAATTCCCAGTCAAAGGTAGAGTCCCAATATATTAAGTTGTTACAACACTTATTGTTGTCTTCAGGGGTAAAGTGAAGAAAAGTCGATTTTATGGATTGTTTTTATATATGGATAGACATTGCTAGCGGTTCAATCCAGAGGGAAAATCCCAATTAAATGCTAAAGTGTGAAAACAAATCATAGGAGCTTTGCAGAGAGCTCATCAACAGGAAGATCCCATCCCCGTTTCTGTTTGGTCTTTATGCACTTTAATTTCTCAGGCTTTACAGCCTGTGCAACTGACTTGGCAACACGCCAAGAAGAACTTTAACCTGTTTATGAAAACCCTATAGAAATAGAGTCTAAAAATGAGCAAAAGGAATTTACTGAGTCTTTATCTGAAGAGGAATGTGCGGGACACATTCCTCCTAATAAAGAATCATATCAGGTTTTTTTGGCCCAATTAAAAGCAATAAATCAAAGGATGAAGCAACTGCAATTGGGGCTAACTAGAGGATATTTTCAAGAGCTCAGAAAGCCCTCTGCACCCCCTTAAATACTTTATTTAGGCCTAAGCCTTCAGTTGCTGGTCCTATTTTATTTACTTTTCCCCTTTCACCTGAGTTAACTAAGGCAATAATGGATGAAGAGACTAGTCGAGAAAATCTTCCTAGACAGACAGCTACTCCCTTAGTTAATAGAGTTCCCTATAATGAGACAGGCATTTCTCCCCAATGATCAATTTCCTCAGGGGGTAGCAATGTACAATATTCTCCATTAGAACATAAATTCCTAATTAATCAATATGGTATACAGTTCACTTATGTAACAGGTCTTTTAAACAGTATAGCCACAGAACGACAATTATTAGGGTCAGATTGGGAAACTATTATAAAAACTGTGTGAGAGCCAGGTCTTTATTTGCAAATGAAAACCTAGGGGAGAGAGGAAGCCCAGCAGATAGCTCTTAGAAACTCTGCACATAACCCTCCAGGGGCTACTCTTGAAGAGCTGACAGGTACAGGAAACTTTACTACCCTTGAGCAGCAATGTCACTCGACTGAAGAAACCCTGTTACAAGTGAAATTAATTATTTTAAGAGCTCAGTCTCCAGTTGAGCCACCTAGGAAACATCCTCAATCATTCACTAAAATTACACAGAGTCCTGGGGAGAGTTATACTGATTTTTTGTCTGGGCTAAGTACGCCCATTGTCAGGGCAGTAGCTCTTCCTGAAGTCTAAGATTTACTCTTAGAGTCTTTAGCTAATAAAAATGCAAATGCAGAGTGTCAAAGGGCTTGAAGACCTCTGAAAGCTCAAGGGGGACCTTTAGAAGAAGATATTAAGGCTTGTCATGATATTGGCTCTTTGACACATCAAGTTAATCTGTTAGCAGGAGCTTTACAAAAAGATTTCAAAGTTCTCAAATGAAATGGTATCAATGTGGGAAATTAGAGCACTTTCGAAGGGCCCACAGAAGAGAAAATAAGGAAGAAGGAAAAGTGACGTATGCAAAACCCCCTCTTGGGGACAGGCTCTCACTGAACCCTGCCAGAGATGTAGGAAAGGATATCATTAGACTAGTGACTGTACATATCAAAAAGACAGATATAGAAACTGGTTGTCTGGAAACAGGAAGCAGGGCCCTTGCCCCCGGGGCCCAAGGGAAAACAATTTAGGGTTTTAGTTTCCCGTTGCCTCAGGTCTTCCCCATCAAATGATGCAGAATCAGAACCCACCAGGCAGTGTGTTAGAGATCTAATTCATGCTACTACAAAAAGTGCTGCCTTAGATATTCCTACACCTCAGCATTTTACTTTAATTCAGGCCGGAGGGGTGTACAAATTATCAACAAATATTTTTTGGACCTCTGCTTAAAGTAATAGTAGGCTTAATAGTAGGACGAAGTAGTTATACTTCCAAGGGAATTTTTGTTCATACTAGAGTAATTAATAAAGATTATAAAGGAGAGATAAAAGTTATGGTTAGTGTGAGACAGACCACCCAAATTGCACCAAGAGGAAGATTTGCTCAAATGTAATTAATACCTTATATTCAAGGGAATGCTGCTCCAGTTAAAATAACTAGAGGAATTAGGAATACAGGGAAACAGATATTCTAGCAAACTATGATTGGTAAACAGCGTCCTAAATTAGAGATATCTATTAATAGTAGAGAGATTAAAGGCTTAACCCGGGAGCATATGTTTCTATTATTTCTCTACAATCTTAGCCATCCCAATAGTTATGTAAACCTGTACAAACCCATTTCACAGGAATTAGACATCTTACAGAAATTTTTCAAAGTGTTAACCTGCTGAATTGCCGTAGTCCTGAGGGGCAAGTAGCTTCCTTTAAGCCTTATGTTGCTAACATTGCAGTGAATTTATAGGGAAGAAATTTATTGCAACAATTGGGAACTTCTTTAAACATTTCTAGTTTCTCTTAGGCTACTCAAAATATCATGTTCAATATGAATTATAATCCTTTCATAGGTCTAGGTGAGACGGAAGAAGGCATTGTAGATCCCTTGTCCACTTCTCCAAAATTCAGCAAACATAGTTTAAGGTTTCCAGATTTAGAGTAGAGGCCGCTACTCAGCACTTTGCCCTTCCACTTAAATAGCTCAGTGAACTGCCTGTCTAGGTTAAATAGTGCCTTCTGACAAAAGAAAAATTTGAAGCGTTACAGCAATTAATAGATAAACAATTAGCCCTCCTCTTCTCCATAGAGTTCACCAGTATTTGTTATAAAAAAGAAGTCAGGAAAATAGAAAATGTTAACAGATTTAAGAAGAATCAATACTGTCATTTAGCCTATAGGAGGAACTTTAAAACCTAGGCTCCCTAACCCCACATTAATTCCCTGAAATTAGTTTTTAAAGATTATAGATCTAAAAGATTGTTTTTACACTATTCTTTTACAGCCTCAGGATAAAGAAAAGTTTACATTCACAATTCCTACTTTTAACAATGCTCAGCCTACTCAGTGATATCAAGAGAAAGTATTACCCCAAGGCATACTTAATAGTCCTACCATGTGCCAAGCATTTGTGATAAGCTTTTGCAAGAAGTAAAGGAAAACTTTCTTCAGGGACATGTGTATCACAACATAGATAATATTCTTCTAGGGCATAAAAAGAAAGAAATATTAAAAGAAATGTTTTTATTTAGAAAAATTGCTTTAAAAAAGTATAGGCTTGAGATGGCTTCTGAGAAAACAGAAGAGTCTATTCCTTATTAATATTTATGATATAAAATATTACAACAAAAACTACTCTTCAAAAGATAAAAATTAGACGGGATACTCTCAATACTCTTAATGATTTTCAAAAATTATTGGGCAATATTACTTGGCTTCGTTCTTCCCTCAGTATCTTCACATATACTTTAACTAATTTGTTCTCTATTTTAGAAGGGCCCACTGCATTGGATAGTCCTCGGGAACTAATGGTGTTGACGGAAAAGGAATTTTGAATGCTGTATTATTATTAAAAGACATTCTTGTACTCACAAACTTGTATTGCTCAGGTTTCATTATTGTATGGTAAGGGTTATTTCTTTAATTTAAATTTAAAAATTATTAATAATTTACTTTTTCTTTTATTAGTTAATCTAAAACTTAGGATATTTTAGCATAGAGGCAACAGTAAAGTTAAAAAACAAACAAACAAACAAACAAACAAATAAATAAAAGAGAGAGGGGGTGGGGTAATGAGTAAATTACAAATTTCAGTGCTTTTTAAGGTACCTTTCTGTTTCAATTTTTGTGGACCAGTCACTAGGGGTCTGTGGAGAGACTGGACACAGTCATATCTCCCGGACCATGGCCAGGCCTTGGGACGCTGCCTCCTGTGCCCTGTTGTCGGGTTCTGTTTATTGTCTCTAGTCTTGTCTAAGTTGTAGGTGGCAGACTTCTCTGGGTCCACCTACATCCCGGTAATTGTTCTTGTCTGAGTGTTTGTTTTTGTCTAAGTCTCTTCTTAGTGTTCTTTGCACAAGCGATGGGGGGGATATGGAATATCCTAAGACAAAGGTTTAATAGAGCATTATATACTTTGAATTTTTTAAATTAAGATGAACAATGTAACATAGTGGCCATGGAGATTGGGTAAAACAGGCCAATTAGCCTTTACAGCAGCCTGTATACTACAAAGATCTGAAAGGGAATTATGTGCCTGCTGGGGTACTGAAATGGGGCCCAGATTTTGCTTATATCTGTACAGGAACAGAGAAGCTTTGGGTTCCAGCCAAGGCTCTGGGAGCGGAGAAAAACTGTGGGTTGTCAGTGAGTCAGGTCAGGAGATAACTCCAACTTCCCTGTCCCTAACAATGACAGTCCTGATTACAACACAAGATTTATGTTACTGATAAGCCTCTCAGGCCTGAAGAAGAAGGGAAAGTGATTGAGAACTATACAGTGGGGACAAAAGGGATGCCAATTTGCATAGGAGCTGGAGAGCACTGTTTACAGCTAGGTGCTCAAACATAGTAGACAATTTTACAGACTTCTGAACAGAATACTGGGGTAGGTCACTTGTTTTTGTTAAGTATAAAAAGATTTAAAAATGTTACAGAACCTGTGGATGACACCGCTCCACCTGATTTGCCATGGTGTGCCACTCCGAAAATTCAGATGCTTGAACATTAGGCTCAGTGGACTCAGTATTGAGCTGAACAGGCTCGGGTTTTAGTTAATACTTCCTATAGAAGAGTCATTGATTAGAGTCATTCTGTCTCTGCTTAAACAAAAGGAGTAAAAGTAAGTTTACGGTGACACCAATAGTTAGGGAATGGTTCAGTAAGCATTTCGTCAGATAAAACTACCAATAACACAGTTGTCTGGCACAATAGAGGGTTTTCCCCCACATCTCAACTACCCCATCAAGGGCTACAGAATCATGCTTCCACACATGCTTTATTTCCCATGCATGTGTGGAAGGTTCCGTAAATCAATCTGGGAGTTCGTTCTTCTCATGTCACCTTTCATCAGAATGTTACTCACTTTACTCAAGCCTGTGTTTGGTTCCCCTATATCATTAAGAAGGGCACGGTGGGGTGGAATGAAACTTCAGGTACATTTCGTGTACATACTGTTCTTTTTACACTTGTATTAACTCTTCCATTCTTTTTAACAAGTCACATGAAAGCTTATATATTCTTAGAGCTAGAACTTGAGTTTGATGCCTGTTAAATTGTCTCAACCCTGGCAGGATTCCCCTGCACAATGATATTGCAGCAACTGATGGACCATGTTAAAAGAAGAGCTAAAAGATTCCTTAGCTTGTTAGTCGCTACTGTCATAGGTATCATTGCTGTTGCTGCTGCTGCTGCTGCTGCTGCTGCTGCTGCTGCTGCTGCTGCTGCTACTACTACTGCTGCTGCAACTGGAGTGGCTCTGCATCAATCTGTACAGACTGCTGAATTTGTTAGAACCTAGCATCGGGATGCTGAACAATTACGGACTTCTCAAAGACAAATAGACTCTGTATTGCAAAGTCTAATAGCAGATTTACATCAAACAGTTATATTGTTAGGAGATCAAATTGTTAGTTTATAGAAACGGGTACAACTTAAATGTGATTGGAATACTACTTCCTTTTGTATAACTCCTGTACAATATAATGAAAGCATGTTTAAATAGGATAAAGTAAGACAGCATATTTTGGAGTACGGTAATGCTTCAACCTTAATTACAGACTTACAAACACATATTGCTGACACGTTTCAAAAACAGCTTCCTGAATTACAGGGGATTGGAATGCTAAAAAGTATGGTCAATAATATTGAAGACTTACAATCTATTTCTCACATTCATGAGTTAATGGGCTCATCTATTGCTTCTTGGATAATAATTTGTTTGTTACTTGTTTTTCTTTGCCTAGTCTGGAAGAGATTCGCAAGGAGCCAAAGTTTAAGATAGACTCAGACCGCTGTGTTCTCAATAATGCTGAATAAAATTCAGCAAAAAAAAGGGGGATATGTTGTAGAGATGCCTGCAGTCCTGGCAGGATGCCTGGTGCTTGGAGCAACAAGGTCATCAGAAGCAGGTGTGGACTTACACACAAGGACACATTGCAGGGAGGGCGCAATTGCCTGACCTATTCTGAGACTTCTTGCTCTAGGGATGAGGATGGGAAAAGCATACTTGAGAAGAGATAGCTGAAAACACGGTGGTGGCCTTGAGATTGAAGGTGGGAACCGGCTGTAGTTTATATACACTAACTTGATAGTAGCTAATAATAAACTATAAAGCAAACATTGTAAGGAAGAATAAAAAGCCATGGAAACAGGGATAAGGAATACTAGCATCGCCTTTTCTTGCCATTACTCCTCTCCCTTATCCTTGTTAGTAAATGCATTTCCAGACTCCAACTCATCTTCCAAACCGTCTCTGCAACATACATTGCATATTTGGTTAGTGTTAGGCTAATGTCAGTACATTTCATGTGATTTTTACAATGATCTTATCCGAATTGTCATGGTTGTCCTAAAATAAAATAATAAAATAAATTAAAATGTGTTTTATTATTTTAAACATTTATAATTTTACCATGAATACTAACATTTATAGAATGTATATAACAAAGTTATATGAACATGAATTTTTGAAATGTGTATTTCTGCTCATCTATGGGATAGGTTTTTCTCATACAAGTAGTTCTATTTGCATCTTGATAATAATATTGTATTATTCATTTTTCACCATTCTAAAATATTTTTATAGGATCATTATGTCTTTTTTTCATTAATTGATTTGTGTTTTCTTTGATATCTGAATGCACTAACCTGAGTCATAATAATACATCACATGTGTGAGTCTGCCAGATTTTAGAAGGAAAAATACATTGAAGAAATATACTATTTTAAAATTTTCAAAATATTTTTACATCCAGTATTCATTTGATGCTTATAACAATACTATGGAGTAGGTGTGGCACATGTTACATCTCACATTTCAGAAATGAGGAAACAAAAGTCCAAGATTGCTTGACAAGTTAATATTATAGTTTAGAACTTCTAATCCTCATGGTCTACCATGGAAATGTTGAAGTTTGTCCAGTTACTTCAGGGAGAAATGTGTTAGCTGGAGAATTACTGTTTAAAAATTAACTACTTGCTAGAAATTACTGTTTGGCTATCGCCATAGGCACATAGGCTACTAACTATGGAAACATAACATTCTAACAAACTTTCTGCTTCTGTACCCCGGCTTGCACACCTGACCAGTGGGTTGACAGGGAGTGAATAGAAGAAAAATAGACCTTTGTGTTCAGACAGAATGAAGAATGGGATTTGGGGCTTAAAAACCCTGTACCTCTACTTTTCAGGGCTGCTTCATTTGGGGTCTGCGTACTCCTGGCAGACCCAGCTGCCTGAATAAAGAGTGTGATTTCTATAATTCATTGAGAGTTCTGGTGGTCTGTGTGTCTTTCAGGGGCTGGAGGCCACAACAGAAATAGAGACTAACTCTTTTAGATTGTTACTTGCTCTCACACTGTCTTTAAAATATATGTAATCCTTTTGATTACGACTATACTTTGTTTTATATTTTGCTGAATTACTATTCAGTGAAGCTGAAGTCCTAATCTACAAACAAAATATATACACACATAATTATTAGTGGTTTTAATTATTATAAAACAGCGATGGAGTTTATAAACAATCTCTTAGATGATTCATTTAATTCCCCACTCATTTTCCAAATTAATATTATTTTATCAAATATTAATAAATAGCATAAACAATTACTCAGAAAAACCATTAGTAACACAATAATTTTAATAAAATAAGCTCTAAATAAATAAGACTACCCAGTTAAATTTTAGCAATCCCTTTCAAATCTATTTTTTAAACTGATAATTTAACAAGCTCCCGGGCTATTGTAACTAAAACTAGTCTATAAATGGAAACTTTCATTTTGCCTTAGAAATACTTTTTATGAAAGGAACCACATATTATAGTACATAAAATAAGAAGTGCTAATATGTTAGAAACCAAGTAGTATCTGAGCAGTATTAGTTTGAGAACATTACAAAATGCAATTGGGCTAAAGGTCGACTGAAATAATGGGCTCTTTCATTATGAAAATTCCTTCAGGTCTTTGTTCTTGAATGCTCTTGTTCTTATTGCCTATTCTCTCTTGCATCTTCCCTTGTGTCTATATTCATTCATCCTGGCTTGCCAGGAATGAGTCATTCATCATTTAATTTACCAAAAACTCACAATATACATATACTCTGTGCCAACATTCATTCGAGATGTCTAAATTTACCCTTAACACCTTACAGGAAACTATACATTTACAGTTTACCCCTGTTATCCGTTACCAAACTTATTAATCCTGGCTTCCCAAGTTTTATTGTCTACCTTTCTCCCTCAACCTCAAAGTTGGCTGAAGAAGTACTTACACCTTTTCTCTGTTCACAGTCTCTAAGACTCCTGATCTATGTATAACCCAAAATAATAGATAAATTTAGCTCTTCTTGCATTGTTTTGTGGAAAGTGCTAAATCATGATTTTTAAAAACCTGAGTATGGTTCATTTTCATTATAGTTAAGTTGCTGATTAAGTTCAAGTGGCAGATGGAATTCTTATGTAGCACTATTAATTTCTCTTCTGTAAAAATATATTTATCTTGGCTAATGTACTACTGATCCTAGTTATCTATATTTTCATTAGAATAAGTTTGAATCAATAAGATCTATCAGTGTATAGAGTTTAAAGTGTCATCTTCATATTTTTGGGCAAAAATTTAAAGCTTCCAGTTGAGCTTCTATGGTAGAATAAATCAGATATTACATACTGTTCAGATCAAACAATATTCTTAAGGCAAAGGAATAAGAGAAGTATGATTACTAGCCCAAAAGCTGCAAACAGATATGAAAACAAGATGAAGAATAGAATTCACACCAATAATTTACTGCCACAAAACAGTGGCAGAATACTTTAGAAGATGCCAATGAGCAAAAGCACAACCCATCATGACTAGAGACATTGAACACATATAGAGAGAAAAATAACACAGGACCTTTAAAAATTGTCATATATTGTAAGTTGGTAATCTTCTTGAAAGACATTTGTCAAAAGTCATAAAATATTAAAATGCTTTGATCTTGCTTCTTTCTTGCTGAATTTTCCATACTATTATTTGGATATTTTAACATAGATCTTTACCCAGATATATCCGCAGAGCAAGCCAAACAAATTTTCCACACTGCTTCTGCAGTGTCATAGAAGAGAAAATATTAGAACCAATAAATTATCATTAAAAATTGTATTTGTATTATCTAAGAGCTATGGTACAGTCTACATGTAATGCTTTCTTGCCAGAATTCTTTTAGTATCATCTATTATGCCCATTGCTTCTATTTCTGTTTGACTGTGGTCTATTAAAACCTGTCATATTAAAAGTCACAATCTTTCTTTCCCTTATCCATTGAGGTAGTTGAACTCTTGTCTCTTAGCTATTTATAGTGTTTTATCATCTAACTTCAGAAAAAATGCTCTCTGTATATAATGATATTAAGTATTTTATATTCATTATCATTTAACTCTCATCACAATTTTGTAAAAAATATATTCTTGTTATTAATAGAAAATAACCTAAAGCTCCAGTAAATTAAATTTTATAGTTTGGTACAACTATTTCACAAAAGCTGGAACTGCCTGAGTTCAAAATCAGTATTCTTTCTAATGCAACATGCTGGCTTTTTCATCATAATAATCTCTTAAATTCCCTCCTTATCCTCATTCATTTACTGATCACCTACTATGTGATAGACACTGTGCTAAACTGACAAGATACATGGATAAATAAAACATTCTTATTCTTAAAGAGGTTTAGTCTATTCTATCCTTTGTCATTCACTTACTCTTTTAGTCATTCACAAATTATGTCATGGGTTTCTACTATGTGACGATTGCTTTATATAGGAAAGTTAAAATATAACACAACCTAAAATATTGCTTAATAATAGCCAAAGATAAAACTATATAAAGTATGTAGTCAAAATAAAGGTATGAACACATGGAGCTGTTATAATGGCAGACAAGCCCCTTCAAGACCATTAGAAATTCTTAAAAACAATAAAACATGCTATTGAAAAAGAAAGAGTCTTACAAGAAAATATGAGGTGAGATTTCCTTAACATTGGTGGTAATTCCAAGTAGGCAAACCCAAGGGTAAAAAACCCTACATCTCATATCACTGACACAGGACTCATAATATTTATTTCAGCAAAACACAGCCAACCAATCAGTTCTTACACAGTGAATTTAACTCTGTCCCTCGTTCTCCTTTCTTCACTTTCTTCAAACATTTGTCTCAGCCTTAACCTAACATTTATCAAAATAATTAATATTATACCTTTTTTAAAAAGGTATTTTGTTATGACTAGAGAAAATTTATATGTTTTTTTCATTTCCAGAAAAACAATCAATTTTTTATGAGTGGTTAATTTGTGAGTTTTGTGTTTTTCAAGTAAAAAAAAATAGGCTTAAGAGTTTGAGTTTAAATCTTTCATTTGCACACAACTGTCTCTAGGTGGAAAATCTCATTAGTTGTAGCAGGCATAATGTTTTCTGTTTGTTCTTTTGTCTGCTTTTAATTTTTTATTCCTTATGCTTTGCTCTACATCCCTTTGACTGTTTTGTAACTACTAATTTGTACTTCTTAATCTCATCACCTTCTTCACCATGCCCCCCATCTACCCTCTCCTCCGGAAATCACCAGCTTGTTTTTTGTCTCTGTGAGTCTGTTTTCATTTTGTTTGCTTCTTTTCTTCCTTAGATTCTATGGATAAGTGAAATAATATATTTGTCTTTTATCTGTCTGACTATTTCACTCAGCATGATTCTCTCTAGGTCCATCTATGTTACTGCAAATTGTAAGATTTCATTTTTTTATTATGGCTGAGTAATATTCCATTGTATATATGTACCATAACTGCTTTATCTAATCATCTATTGATGGGCATTTTGGTTCCTTCATGTCTTGGCCATTTCAAATAGCTCTGCAGTGATATAGGGATGAATAAATCTTTCCAAATTAGTGTTTTGGTATTCTTCTAACGAATACCCAGAAGTGCAATTGCTGTTTCATTAGGTAGTTCTATTTTTAATTTTTTTAGGAACCTCCATAATGTTTTTCATAATTGCTGTTCCAACAGTGTACAAGGGTTATCTTTTTGCCACATTTTCACAAGCATTTGTTGTTTTTTTTATTTATTTATAATAGCTAATCAGGCAAGTGTGAGGTAATATCTCATCGTGGTTTTACTTTACATTTCTCCAATAATTAGTGACATTGAGCATCTTTTCATATATCTATTGGCCATCTGTATGTACTCTTTGGTCCTTTTCAGGTTTTTTGCCCATTTTTCAATTAGATTGTTTTTTTTTTTTATGTTGAGCTGTGTGAGTTCTTTATAAATTTTGAATATTAATCCCTTATCAGATCTATCATAGGCAAGTATCTTCTCTCATTCAATACGCTGTCTTTTTGTTTCGATGAAGATTTCCCTTGGTGTGCAAGAACTTGTTAATTTGATGTAGTTCATTTGTTTATTTTTTCTTTTGTTTCCCTTGTCTTAGGAGATAGATCAGAAAAACGATTACTAAGAGCAATATCAAAAAAGCTTACTGCCTATGTTTTCTTCTAAGGTTTTTATGGTTTTAGGTCTTACATTTAAGTGTTTAATCCATTTTGAGTTTATTATTATATATGGTGTAAGAAGCTGGTCTATTTTTTTTTTTTTGCATGTGTCTATCCAGCTTTCCCAGCACCATTTATTGAAGAGACTGTCTTTATCACTTTGTCATACATTAAATGAGGGTATAGGCATGAATTTACTTCTTGGCTTTTTAGTCTGTTCCATTGATCTATATGTGTGTTATTATACCCTGAACTTTATATTTTATTTTGTTTGCATTCTCATTAATGAGATCATTTCTGGAAAATAACAAAGGGCTTCATAAGTTTTCCAAAGAACTCTATCTTCCTCATTCTGGTCAATGTTCTCTTACTTAATTATTAAGTAGTTTATCTCCGAAATTACCATTTGTCATTAGTTTCACAAGTAATTTAAAATATCATTTTCATTCTTTTCATGAAATTTTGCATCTTTTATAAAATTTACAATTTTACATTGTGACGAATTTAAATGTGTCTGCATTGAAATGCTGGTTTATTACTAGCATTTAATCAAAAGAGAAGGATACTGCTATTTATCATGGAGGGATAATTAAGTGAGAATTTTAGGTAGTTAATTTATTAGTGAATATTTTTACATTTTGATTCTGTTAGCTCCTCAAGAAACTTTATAACTGTTGAAAGTAACATGATGTATAGCAAGGATCACCTATATACACTTGGTGGGATTGTTGTGTCAAAAGATATCATGTATAGAAAGTGTTTATCACAGTACCTTAGCCATAGTTGGTTGAAATAGCTACCTTTATTTAATTTAGACTATTTAGTTCCATAAATAGTGTATTTTATCTTATTTGTTTAATCATTACATTTTAGTATTGTGAGAGTAGAAAAGTAATTTTTCTTTTATCCTTTCAAGTTATTCTGGCTGGTTTAATAATCAAATTGATATGAGAGAGATTAACAGGAGAAAATAAATAAATTATATAAATATATAAAGTTGTGTGTGTATGTGTGTGTGTGTATGTATGTATGTGTATATATATATATATATATATATATATATATATATATATATATATATATATATATAGAGAGAGAGAGAGAGAGAGAGAGAGAGAGAGAGTCTCTGTAAAAATATAGCACTCCAGGACAAATTAAGCAGCTGAGGCTTTTATGCTTTTCTAGACTAAGAAGAGGGAGGCAGGGGTTTGGGATTTCAAAGGGAAAGTAGAAAGAGCTTGCATATGCTAAAAGAATTCTTGCCTGGCTGCCTAGAAAAAAATGAGACACATAGGGGAATCTAACAAACAGACTTTCCTTAGCTTCTCCCTGTCTACCATACTTAGATCATATTATGATGCTAAGATGACAGTTACCTTCTCTAAGTAGGTTTTTCTATTTAAATTCCTTTAGTCAGGTAAAGAGGGAGGGTCAAAATTCTTTTCAAGTCTTATGTTTTAAAAT
The DNA here is from genome assembly GCA_030015415.1 of Cynopterus sphinx. Taxonomy (NCBI): domain Eukaryota; kingdom Metazoa; phylum Chordata; class Mammalia; order Chiroptera; family Pteropodidae; genus Cynopterus; species Cynopterus sphinx. Next base: position 73,140,613 of record CM057388.1, on the reverse strand, counting down.
AACTGGCTTAAAATAATCAATATTCTTAAAGGGAACATTTGGGGCTGGCAAACTCTGCTTCCCCTCAGTATACATGACTTGATCTGATTAGTGTGAATAGGATTAGATAGAAGACAGACTAGAACATGGGTATACCAGCTCAATCAAGAAATAGTACACTTTCCATTGGAGACATGCTATAGTTTCTCCTTCCGCTTTAAAAGTAAAAACTTTATTGTAAAACGGTTTTAGAGAGAAAAGAGTCTGTATATTTAGCTGTAAAGATGCATCAGTTTTTGAAAACTGAAATCTATAAGGACACTTAAGATTATATTTTCAATTAATGGATAGAAGTAAAGAGAGGTAACAAGGTAACAAAATAGAGTTAGAAATACATTGCTCAATATTTTATCTAAGAGAAATTAAAATGAGCCATAATATTTGACTTTCTTTTAAATGGAAACACTTACTATACTTACTAGATTTCTAGGGGTTTACTGATGGCCTTCTGCTACCTAACAAGTAGAGTTTGAGGCAAACTGAAACATGAATCTATGGTTCTCAGCTGAGTATATATGTCAGGTTTGTTGACTTGAATTTGCACTCACGGTGAATAAAAGTACATTACAACATGTAAATTATTTTTATATCTATTTTTCCTTTTTTAGATGCAGATTTAAATTGCAAGTTACTATTCCAGCTTTATATTAAAAAATATTTTGATACACTACAATATTGTGTTATTAATGTTAGTTTTTAATCACTGTGGTTTGGTTTGCTTCAATTTTCATTTTACAATAAAAATGTGTAAATCAGGTTTTCTAAAGTAACAGATATCACGAACGTGTTTCTAATAACACTAACTTTCACAATACAGCATATTTATTGTTTATTATATTCTATATGTATTGTGGGAGGTATAAAGAATTTAATACTTTTCTTCCCATCTTCTAAGGTCTTCTAGCTGGGCTAATAAATCAAAAAAGACAGATTGGCAGGAGAAAATAAAAAATTTAATACACATGCATGGGAAATTCACATAAGCATGAAAATTTCAGAGAGAATGAGTTAACATATGAAATTTTGGACAACAGAAATGGTGAGGGATGGGGTATTAGATTTCAGAAACGAGAATGGGTGACTTGAAGGTCGTTGAGTAAGAGAAGAGTGAACATGGCAGACAAATTCCTGCTAGGCAACTCAGAAACAATGGGGCTCGGTGGGTGTCTAGCTTATAGGCCCCTGCCTGTAGCCCTCCTTTTTACCATATTTAATTCAAATTAGGCTAAGGCAATAATCTAAGATTTTCTTCCTGAAGTAGGATTTTCTGTCTAAATCTTTGGACAGTAAAGGGAGCTAGGTCAAAAGTTCTTTCTAAGTCTTTTGTTTCTTAATAACCAGCTTAAAATTAATATCCCAAAAGGCAACTTCAGGCTAACAAAACCTTGGCCCCTTTTAGTATAAATTATTCTAAATGTATATAATTTTCAATGGTTCGTTATCAAGATTGGACTTTACAGCTAAGGTTGCATCTACATAATTAAAGTATCACATGGCAAAAACATTTGGTCAACCATGTTGCATATACTTCAGGAATACATAATAGTCTGAACAATAGTCTGAACTACATTTAATATTGTAAATTATCAACATAATAGCAAAAAACTTTTCACAAAACATGTGCATGACACTCAAACAATAACTAGAAATATAATAAATTTGTTTCTTCAAAAATAAGTTTCACTTATGGACATGAATATTTTTTAATGAAATTATTCTCTCTGTGCTCAGTCTTCAAATAATTCTCAGATTTTATTTCTGAAGAAACTTAAAGACAATGTGGTTTTTAAATCATTACCCTGCTTATCACAAACGTTTATTCACCCTTCTTTACCTCATATCTCATCAATAACGAGCCCGGTATTTTCTTTTTATTCAGTAATATCTCTCCTTTTTAACCCCTCTGTCACATTGTTCAGACCCTCATCACTGCTTCCCTTGATGGTAGTATGACATATAACTTCTTTTCTCTTTTGCTTACCAGTAAATCTTCATAAAATGTCATTTCGTATATATTACTCTTTATTTAAATCTTTCCACAGCCCCTCACTGCCTAACAAATAAACCTGTAATTCATCATTTTTACATTTAATTTCTCCCATAATTTAGTCAAAATCTTCCTTGTATTGCTTGCTTTACAAGAATGCACTTTTCTGCTCTCTCTGCTTATTTAACTTCTACATTATTCTTAAACCCCAACTGAAACCACAAAGACTCTGTGAAGACTTACCTATTTGCACCATCCCATAGTATCCTCTCCCATTACCTCTTCCCAACTATAGGTGGTACAGTCAAATCTTATTGTCAAATCACATTTCCTACCAGGCACATTTGTGGAACATTGTGTGATACTTAATATATCATTTCAATACAAGTGCTTACTATAGAAGCACACATTGTTTAGAGACCATCAGCCAATTACAACTGTTACATTGTTGATTATTTTTACCTCTATAAAACCCTGATACAGTGGGTGCCCTTTGATTCAAGGAAATATACCAAAATCCAGAAATGTTTCTCATGGCATTGAGTTAAATGCATTTCATGGCACTGTACAAATGTATCTCTTTTCTGTTTTGTTCTCTGTCATTTCTATCACCGAGTTGAAAAGCTAAACATTATTTTACAGATATCTTTCTAGCAAGCAGTACCATAATATTTCTTTATGTCTTATGCTGCATCTTTCTTGTAGGCAAAATTCTCATGGGTTCTGATGCTTATCAATAGTATCAGTTCAGTCTAACAAAAATTATACTTCCTCTGATGCATAGAAGTTTTCATAGCAACCCAACTTTATATTTTAGATATAAAAAATCATTTACATGTTCTAATGTTTTTTATTCCCTACAAGTACAAATTCAAGAACTTCAAGTCTTATAAATAGTAATGATTATGTTTTATTATATTTTTCCATTCCAGTTTGATTATAATATCCAAAATCTACAATGAAAGTGAATCATTTAAAAGTAAGCTGACTATTCAATGCATGTTCACCATTTATTTTAAATATAACTTGATGTAAATGTTGCCATATGCTGTCAAATATACAATATCACAGTGAAAAAAATTCTCTATGCTGTTAATATATTGTTTTTGCAACCTAGAACACTAGAAGACTGACTTTTTTCGTCTTTTACTTCATGAAACAATGAGATCAAAAACTGGATAAAGCCCATAGCAACAAGATATTTCTTTTACCATCTGTCTGATTTATGTCGAACATAAACTGCTTGTATTTTAGAAAAGAATCTGTTTTCTATCTTTAAAAGGATGCAATCCAACATCTATTAGGGGCTAAATTTTAGTACCTAAAGGTTCCCTTAAGCTGCTGTCAAGTACAATGTATTGTATAGGTACTTTTCACTAAACTCATTATAAAGTGATTAGCTTCCAGCAAGATAGTGCAATGCTACAGCCTGCTTGCCTTGTATGTGGCTTTGCAACTAAATTTTGAACTGTCAAATATCATCAGATGATGAGTATGAAATGACTCTTCAGATATAACAAATAAAATGTTGAAAGAGATCTTGTCAATTCTCTTTTAAATTATACCTTTTGAAAAAAATATACACACATACACAAACATGCACACATGCCCATGTGTGCATACAACACACATGTAAAATATATGCTATTAGTTTAAAACAGATGACATTCTTAGCTAGCATCAAATACATTTTTTAAATCTATGAATTATTTTTTTAGTTTATGGTTTAAATCCAAAAGCTAAGTAGTTCTACCTCATTTCTATGAATATTTATCATTAATATTTATGAGAATGCTGCTTTTTATTAACACATTTAAATTATTAACAATGCTTCTTGCCTCAGGGTAACAGTGTTACCCAATATTTTTGGATATAATAGGCTGTCTCAGTTTCCCTAGTGAAAATTAAACTGATTTTGTAATTCACAGTTCATTTGAAGTAGAAGGTTTGCAAGCTCTCCTGATAAAGTATGTGTTATCGCAGCTCCCATACTCACCAGTGACTGAAACTAACACTAGAGTGTGATACTGAATAGTTTATACTAGAAGCTACCTCAGTTATACTGTCCTTCACTTATGATAAGGTTCATTCATTGTCTAGATCATATATTCCTAAGTGGTTATGGTAGTGTTAAGTTCATGACACACTTGTAGAAGTTTTCAAATATAAAACTGCTACCTTGTACAATGTGTGAAAAAAAAAAACAACAGAAATTTCACAATCCCAAATTTTTCATGTTAGAACTACTTCAAGTATAAGGAATATTTAAAAAGAAAATCATCTAATTTGAGTACAAATGTGTAAATAAAGTTATTTTATTATTTTCCAGCTTTTCTATTGTTTAATTTGAACTAGCATTTATTCTTTAGATGTGATCAATAGTTGTTCAATGTGTGGTTTGCATATGTGTCATTACTAATGACAATATTAAGATCCCCTAGTCACTTCCACCAGGGACTCAAGGACCCTGGGTGGTGTAGGTGATCCAGACCCACCAACTTCTGACACTACAAGGTCTCATCCAGCAGCAGATGTCCTCTGTTTTTTTCCAGGAACAGTACCTAACCATGTCTCAACCTTAAGGAAATATTTTTGGAAGGACTTGGCCTGGCACTGAGGCCTGGACATGAGGCTTTCATGCTTGCAGTCTAAGTGAAACTGGGCAAGTAAAACCCAGGTGTCTCCAGCCCTGACTCGAAGCAAACTAAACCTTCGCTGTCATTGGGTCACTAAGAAAACAATATCCTGGTGAAAAACCCAGGATGTGCCCTCTTCCCCAACTTCCCCTTACTTTTGAATATTTTGCTAACAATGTTCAAATTACAAAGCTCCCTGTGGCACGAGGCTGGGAATAGCTACTTCAGGAAAGTTGAGAAGAAACAGATAAACATTATTTTTCTATAAGGTAGAATTATAAATTCAGTACTAGACCGGATCATACACAATAAGTAGTAACATTTCAGTACAAGAGGATGTCATTTAAAAAAAAAAGACCTTGAACTGAAAAGAAAAAAATAACTTTTATTCAACTTGACCTTTCTGCTAAGCTACAATAATTTCATTAGCTGAACTATTGCATTTTAAAGTAGATGAAAATGCAGAAAGTCTATAACATGGTTACTTGCTGGCTAAGAAATATTTATATTTGAAGGTAATTGAATTGACATACATATGTAATATTATTTAAGTAATTATGAGGTTAAAATTTTTTAACTGGCCCATTTTGTCTAGGTAAGAAATTTGCTCTTCTGTGATTAACAGAAGCAAAACTGTCAAGAGAGGAGAGGGGAGAGAAGCAGGAAGAAGGGGAGAAGAGCAAAGGAGAGAAGAGAAAAAATTCCGCACCAAAGAATCAAAAAAGTTGTGATTTTTGTTTTTGTTTTTGTTTTTTATTAGAGAGGATTTGCACAAAAAGCTTGTAAAATATGTGTTATTTTACATATTCTGTTGGACTAAATGAACTCTATAGGCCAGGGGAGAAATCCCAAGTTCATCTCCTACTAGATCTTTGTGATAAGATTACTATTTGGCTGTGTTTATAAAACAGGAGACTAAAAGCTAAACTAATTTTCAATAATTTGTACCCCAAAAGTTAAAGAATAAGAAACAACCCAGCAAAGAACCAAGGATGTAAAACAAAGACTACTCTTCCAAGCAAGGCTAGCAATTAAAATTGAAGGTAAGAAAAATAGCTTCCCAGACAGGAAAAAGCTAAAGAAATTTAATACAACCAAGTCTGTATTACAAGAAATGTTAAAGGGACTTCTTTAAGAAGAGATGAGGAATCTAAGAAACAAAAGAACAAATTAAACAAAAACAGACTCAGAGGTACAGAGGACAATCTGGTGACTGCCAGAGGGAAGGGAGTTTTGGGAACTGAGAGAAAAAGGTGAAGGGATGAAGAAGTAAAGATTAGTAGTTATGAATAATCATGGGGATGCAGAGTACAACTTAAGGAATACAGTCAAGAATATTGTAATGGCTATGTGTATAACTAGATGGCTTATAGGGTAATTGGGGGGATCACATCATAAACTATAGAAATGTCTAACCAATGTGCTATGCACCTGAAGCTAAAATAAAATAGGATAAAAAAAGAACATAAATATGAATAATAAACAGGCAAAAAATATGTGCCTCTCAATAATCACTTTAAAAGCAAACAGATTAAATACTCTAATAAAAAGATATATTGTAGCCAAATGGATTAAAAAAAAAAACACACAAGACTCATACATATGCTATCTACAAAGGCCCACTTCAGATTGAAAGGCACACATAGAGTAAAAGTAAAGAGATGAAAAAAGGTATTTCATGCAAATATAAATGAAAAAAAATGTGCTGGGGTAGCAATACTTAGACAAAATAAACCTTAAAACAAAGGCTATATAATAAGAGACACAGAAGAATATTACATGGTGATAAAGAGATCAATTAAATAGGAGAATATAACCCTAGGAAATATTTATGTACCCAAAATAAGAGCACCTAAATGTATAAAGTGAATATTGACTGACATAAAAGGAAGAGATTGACAGTAATACAGTCATAGTAAGGGATTTTAATACCCACTCACTTACACAAATGGACAGATTTTTCAGACAGAAAATCAACAAGAAAACAAAGGTCTTAAATGATACACTAGACCAGATAGAATTAATTACTATTTTTGGATGTTCCAGCTCAAAGTAGCAGAATATACATTCTTCTCAAGTGTACATGAAAGATTTTCTAGGATAGAACACATTAGCCACCCCCCCAAAAAAAAGAAAAACTAGTCTCAATAATTTTAGAGAAGACTGAAATTGAATTGTGTCTTCTCCAATCACAATGGTATAAAACCAGAAATCAATTATAAGAAAAAAAAACATGAAAATACACTAACGTGGAGGCTAAAAAACATGTTCCTAAAGAATATATGAGTTAACAATGAGATCAAGGAAGAAATCAAAAGATCCCTTGAGAAAAATGAAAATGAAAATACAACAACTAGAATTTATGGGACGTAGTAAAAATAGAGAATTTCAGAGCAATACAGGCCTACCTCAAGAAATAAAAATAAATGTCAAATAAACAGTTTAACCTTACATCTAAAAGAACTAAAAAAATAATATCAAAGAAACCACAAAGTGAGTAGAAGGAAGAAAATAATAAATTACAGCAGAAATAAATGAAATAGTGTCTAAAAATATAACATATAAGATCAAGAAAACCAAGAACTGGTTCTTTGAAAAAGTAAACAATATAATAAATCTTTAACCAGACTCATGAAAAAAAAAAAAAAAGCAGAGAGGCGACCCAAATAAATAAGATCAGAGGTGAAAGAGGAAAAGTAATGACTAAGACCACAGAAATAGAAAGGATTATAAGAAAATATTACCAGAAATTGTATGTCAACAAATTGGACAATCTAGAAGAAATGGATACACTCCTAGAAGTATATAGAATTCTAAGACTGTGTCCAGATGAAACAGAAAATCACAATGAACCAATTACTGCTAATGAAATTGAATCAGTCATCAAAAATTTCTCGATAAACAAAAGTCCTGAACTGGATGGCTTCATAATTGAATTTTTCCTAATATTTAAAGAATTAACATCTATTTTTCTCAAACTATTTTAAAATATTCAAGAAGAGGAAAAGCCTTGAAATTTATTCCATAAGGTCACCATTAACCTGATTCTAGAATTGGACAAAGACATTAGTAAAAAATTATAAGCTGATATTCCTGATGAACATAGATGCAAAAATCCTCAGTAAAATAGCAGCACATTATATTAAGCAACGCATTAAAAGGATCATACATCATGATCAAGTGGGATTTATTACTGAGATGCAAGGTTGGTTCAATATTCACAAATCAATTAATGTGACACTTCACATCTAAAAAGTGAACGATAAAAATTACATGATTATAGCAATAGATGCAGAAAAAGCATTTGACACAATCCAGCATCCATTTGATTCTCTCAGCACAGTGAGAATAAAGGAAACATACTTCAACATAATAAAGGCCCCAAATGGTAAACCCACAGTTAAGATCGTACTCAATAGGGAAAATCTAAAAGCATTTTTCTTCTTAAGATCAGGAATAAGACAAGGATGTCAACTTTTACCACTTTTATTCAACATAGTGTTAGAAGTCATAGCCACTGCAGACAAGAAAGATAAATTAAAGACATTCAAATGAGAAAAAAAGAAGAACTCATTATTTGCAGATGACATGATACTCTACTTAGAGAACCCTAAAGAGCCACCAAGAAATGTTAGCATTGATGAATGAATTCAGCAAAGTAGTAAGATAAAAAATTAATATTTAGAAATTGGTTACATTACTATATATAATGTAATAAACTATCAGAAAGAGAATTAAGGAAACAATCTTATTTATAATAATATCAAAAACAATGAAATATCTATGAATTAATTTTACCAAGTAGGTAAAATGCCTATACTTGTAAAATTTTAAGTCATTGGGGGAAAAAAAAACAAAGAAGATACAAATAAATGGAAGCATATATTGTGCCTATGGGTAGATAGAATCAACATCATTAAATTGTCCATACTATCCAATACAATCTATAGATTCAATGTTATTCTTATAAAAATACCAATGGCATTTTTTCAGAATGTGAGCAAATAACCCTGAAATTTATATGGAACCATAAAAGACCCCAAATAGCCGTGACAATCTTGAAAAAGAAAAACAAAGTTGGAGGTTTCACACTATATGGTATCAAACTATATTACAAGGCTAAAATAATCAAAATAGCATGGTACTGGAACAAAAACAGGTACAAAAATCAATGAAACAGAATAGAGACTAGAAATAAACCCACACCTACATATTCATTTAATCCATTACAAAGGAGGCAAGGATACATAATGGGGTAAAGACAATCTATTAAATAATTGGTGTTGGGAAAACTAGACAAATACATGCCAAAATATGAAACTGGACCACTTTCTTATACCATATACAAGGAAAACTCAAAATGGATTAAGGACTTAAATGTAAGACCTGAAACCATAAAGTTCCTAGAAGAAAATAGAGTCAGCAAACTCTGACATTGTTCTTTGTAATATTTTTTCTGATATATCTTCTTAGGCAAGGGAAATGCAAGAAAAAATAAACAAATGAAACTACATCAAAATAAAAGCTTTTGCACAACAAAGGAAATTATCAACAGAATGAAGATACTCTACTGAATGGGAGAATGGTACAACTATTAATGCATTCATCCAAAATTTATTTTAAAAACTCTCTCAACTCAAAAGCAAAAAAAGCCCCAAAAAATCCAATTAAAAAATGGGCACAGGGCATGAATAGGCATTTTTATCTAATGAGGACAAACAGATTATCAATAGACATGAAGATGCTCAAGATCACTAATCATTGGAGAAATGCAAACTAAAACCTCAATGAGATATCACCTCACACCTGTCAGAATGGCAATCATCAATGAATAAAAAAACAATATTGATGAGGATGTAGAGAATATATAACCCTTGTGCACTGTTGGTGTGATTGCCAATTGGTAATGCTACTATGGAAAATATTATGGAGATTTCTCAAAAAATTAAAAATAGAACTACCTTAGGTTCAGACAATTGTACTTCTGGGTATTTATCTAAATAAAATCAAACACTAATTTGAAAAGATATAGAGAACCCTATTTACACTATTTACAATAGCCAAAATTTGGAAGCAGCCTATGTGCCCATCAATAGACTATTTGATAAAGAAGTGGTACATATATGCAATGGAATATTACTTAGCCATTAAAGAAAACTTACCATGTATAATGACATGGATGGAACTAGAGAATATCATGTTAAGTGAAATAGGTGAGACAGAAAAAAATAAATATCATATGAGGTCACTTATATGTAGAATATAAAGAATAGGAGAAATAAACAAACATAATGAAAGAGATTCATAGATAGAACAAACTGGTGATTGACAGATGAGTGGGGTGTTTGAGAGGATGGATAAAAAATGTTAAAAGGTTAAGAAATACAAGTTGTTAATTACAAAATAATTACTAGGATGTAAAATATGGCATATTGTATATAGTCAATAATATTATAATAACTATGTATAGTGCCAGGTGGGTACTAAAATAATTAGGAAGATTACTTAATAAATTACATAAATGTATTACCACTGTGCTGTACACTTGAAACTAATATTAGACAATATTGAATGTCAACTCTAATTAAAAATAAAATTTAAACAGAAGAAACAAGTTGACAGCAGTTATCTATATTTTTCAAGAGTAATGATGGATTACCACATATACAGAGAAGTGCATTCTTCTCAAGGAATGATTTAGAAGCATCAGATCAACCTCTTTTATAAAATATTCCCTCAATTTTCTTTTGAGGCAATTATTGTGAATTTTTCATTTTTTTCAATAGGCTTGATTTTTATGATTTTTAAAACCTCTGAGTAGATGATTTAAAAAATACAAAATATCTTAAAAGACAAATAATCTTTTATCACTGCATACAATGTTACTTTATTTTAAAATTTCTGTTGTCATTGCTTCAAGATGTCCTCCTCATTTCAACATTGCACAATTTATTACTTATGGGTTATTTAAAATTTAATTATTTATTAAATATTTGATTAATACATGTTTTGCTGACTGGTGTTAACTGACTATGTAAAACTTGGTAAATAACAAATTTCCCTGGTACTATTTATTGGTTAATTTTTTTGTTTCCTAATATAATATAATGTTACCTTTATAGATTGCTAGATTCGTGTTTACAATGGAGCCTATTTGGAAACTATTTTTCCTTGCCTTTACATTTTTCCATTAGTAAAAGAGTGCTCTAAATGTTTTTAGTGTTTTAGCTTATTTCCTCAGATATTCTGATAGTTTATTCAGCATAGATATCAATATCCAATTCATACCCCTTTCAACCTCCCCAAATAATAATTGTTATTTTCACTGCAATTATTATTTGGAAAGTATTAATATCCTTACAATATTAAGGAGTTCAGTGTTTTTTACCATTCATATAAAGGGTACAACCTCCACCTCCCTATTGTGTCTTTAGGCTATTGTTTAAACTTAAAACACTTTTTTCTCATTTTAAAGTCAGTTTAAATGTCTCAGGGCAAACGTTCAGATCTCAGGTTAAATGTCACCTATTCTTAAATAAATATCTTCTTTGATCACCCAATCTAAAATAAAGTAACTCCTAATCCCAATATGTACACAATCTGGTTCCCATTGTCCTAGGTGGTTTCCTTCGTGGCACACACAACTTTTTGAAATTATTTTACCTCTCTATCAGTTTATTTGTATATCTGCCCAGTTAGAATATAAAAATCAGGAAGTAAAGGATTTTATCTTTTTCTTTTCACTGCTTTTCCCCCATTACCTAACACAATACCTGACACACATTGATATTCAATAATTGTTTGCTGAGTGAATGAGTGAGTGAATAAATGCACCTCAGAGAAAATCAACTTCAATTTATGTTTAATGTGTGTTCTACTACTCCCAGCATTGTTACTGTGTGTGTGTGTGTGTGTGTGTGTGTGTGTGTGTGTGTGTGTGTGTAGAGTTACATGTGGCACTGAGTGGAGTGTTGTCCAGATTTCTAATGGTTTCCCACTCTTCAACATAGTCTCCAATATTCACACAATCAAAGCACAATTGTGATATTACCTTTTAGACTTCCTTCAATCTTTTCCTACTGAAAGTTAGTTCACACAAATATTTTAGGATTTGTGCTGTGGTTGGCTCCTAGGGTGTGAGGTATCCCTACCATCACCATTTTTTTCTTTCAATTGAATCCTAGAAAAGAATTCTGGAAAAGGCCTATGAGTTCTTAGACCATTTTCCTGGCAAGACCACCAACTAATTATGACATTAAATTATTCTATATGCTGATTTTTTCTGTTTATGTGATCTATAAAATACTTACAAGGCATTTTAAAGTGTCTTGCCATGAATGCATTTCTCTTGATATTTCTTAGAGATTTAATTATTTAAAAATATATCACAAATTTGCTTTATTTGGTGAATTACAAGTCTTGCGTATTGAACATTAACATTTATTTTAAAAAATACATTATTTACCTGGGTTAATGAGATCTTGTCTTTGAAACTCAAATATTTTACCAAAATATTTCTATGTATGTGACTCTGTCTCTTCATTTTTCTTTCTGTCTATATCACAAATGCACACATGCACACACATGTGTGAGTACATACACGCGGTATAATTTTTTATTGTTTATTGGGGTAACATTGATTAATACAATTATATAATTTTCATACGTACATTATAATTTGACGTCTATATATTCTATTGTGTGTTTACCAAACAAAGTCCAGTTTGCTTCAGGTACCATACAATAGATCCCCTTTACCCACTTTATCCTTCCTCTATCCCCCTGTATTTTACCCCCTTTACACTGTCTAACTACCCCCACCTCCCCACCTCCTACCCACTGGTAACCACTAGTTTATTATACATGTACATGAGTCTCTATTTGTCCTGTTCATTTGTTGCTTTTAGATTTATATTCCACATATAAGTGCTATCATGTGGTTTTCAACTTTTTCTCTCTGGCTAATTTCGCTTAGTATGGTTATCTTGAGGTCCATCAGTGTTGTTGCAAATGGCAGTATTTCATCTCTTCTAATGGCTGAGGAATATTCCAATGTATACATGTACCACAGCTTCTTTAGCCAATCATCTATCTTAAGACAGTATGGTTGCTTCCATATCCTGGCCACTGTGAATAATTGTAAAATAAAAATCAGTGTGCAGATATTTATACAGATATGTTTTTTCAAGTCTTTGAGGGTAAATGTGCAGTAGAGGGATAGCTGGATCATATGGTAGATCAATTCTTAATTTTTAGAGGAACCTCCATACTGTTTTCCATCGTGACTATACCAATTTGCAGTTCCACCAGCAGTGTATGATGGTTCCTTTTTCTCTGCATCTTCTCCAGCATTTGTTACTACTCATCCTATTGATTACAGCTATTAAAACAGGTATGATAAGGTATCACATTGTGGTTTTGATTGGTAATTCTCTAATAGCTAGAGATGTTGAGTATCTTTTCACATATTTGTTGGCCACTTGTATGTCCTCTAAGGAGAAGTGTATGGCCAGGTCCTCCACCAAATCTTTGATTGGATTATGTTGTGTTGTTGTTGTTGTTGTTGTTATCAAGTTGTATAAATTTTGTGTATATTTTGGATATTGGGCCTTTATTGAAGGCCTTCCTTGTAAATATGCTTTCCCTTTTGGATAGTTGTCTCTTTACCTTGTTGATGGTTTCTTTTGCTGTGCATAAGCTTTTTAGTTTGATGTAGTTGCATTTAGTTTTGCGTTTACTCACCTTGCCTTTGAGGTCAAATTCATAAAATCCTCTTTAAGTCCAAGGTCCTTGAGTTTATTTCCTATGTTTTCTTCTATGTGTTTTATTGTTTCAGGTCCTATATTCAGGTCCTTAATTCATTTTGATTAAATTTTGGTGGATGGTGATAGACAAGAGACTAGTTGCATTCTTTTGCAGGTGGCCTTCCAATTTTCCCAGCACCATTTATTGAAGAGATTTTTCTTTCTCCACTTTATGTTTTTGGCAAAAATTATTTATGTTCTCCACTTTATGTATTTTGTCAAAAATTATTTGCACATATATATGTGAGTTTACTTCTGAACCGTTGATCCTGTTCCAATGGTTCTTTTGTCTGTTTTGATGCTAATACCATGCTCTTATGATTACTCTCATTTTATAGTATAATTTGAAGTTGCGCAGAGTGATGCCTCCAGCCTTGTTATTTTTTTCTCAGGATAAATTTGGCAATTTGTGGTCTTTTGTGCTTCCATACAAATATGATGATTTTTTGTTCTATTTCTTTAAAAAAATTCCAAAGATATTGTAATGGAAATTGCAATTAAATATAAATATTGCTTTAGTTAATATTGTCATTTTATTTATGCTGATTCTTCCAATTCATGAACATGAAATATCTTTCCACTTTTTTATATCTTCTTTGATTTATTTTAATAGGGTCTTATAGTTTCATTATATATGTCTTTCATGTGTTTTGTTAAATTTATTTTTGTTGCAATTGCAAAGGAAATTATTTTTTCCACTTCATTTTCTGACACTTCATAATTATAATATAGGAATGCTATAGATTTTTGAACATTGATATTGTATTCAGGAACTTTGCTGTATTTGCTTGTTGTTTCTAGTAGTGTTCTTGTGGAGTCTTTAGGGTTTTCTATATAGAGAATCATGTCATCTGCAAAGAGTGTCAGTTTGACTTCTTTGTTTCCCATTTGGAAGCTTTTTATATCTTTCTCTTATCTGATTGCACTTGCTATGACCTCCAATGGACAGCCTTGCCTTGTTCCTGATCTTGGAGAAAAAGTTTTTAGTTTTTCACCATTAAGTATAATCTTGGCTGAGGGTTTGCCATACATGACCTTTATTACGTTAAGGTACTTTCCTTCTATATGAATTTTATTAAGTGTTTTGACCATAAATGGATGCTATATCTTTTTGAGGTTTTTTTATGCATCTATTAATATAATCATATGATTATTATCTTTTAATTTGTTTATGGGGTGTATCACATTAATTGATTTACATATGTTGAACCATTTCTATGTTCCTGGGATAAAGCTCACTTATCGTGGTGTATAATCTTTTTAATATATTGCTGTATTTGATTCACTAGTATTTTATTTAGGATTTTTGCATCTGTGTTCATGAGAGAAATTCGTCTGTGGTTTTATTTTTATGTGTGTTATCTTTACCTGGTTTTGGTATCAGAGTAATATTGGCCTCATAAAATGAGTTGGGAAGTACTGCCTCTTCTTCGATTTTTTTGGAAGAGTTAGTGGACAATAGTTATTAAATCTTTTAATGTTTGGTAGAATTCACTGTGATGCAGTCTGGTCCTGGACTTCTACTTTTTGTAGATTTTTGATGATTGTTTCAATTTCCATATGGCTGATTGGTCTATCTAGGTTTTCTATTTTTTCTTCATTCAGTCTAGGAAGATTGTATTTTTCTAAGTACTGGTCTATTACTTGTAGGTAATCAAATTTGGTATTATATACTTTTACATATGTCCTTGCATACTCCTTTATATTTCTGCCATGTCAGTCATAATTTCCCCTCTTTCATCCCTGACTTTATTTATTTGTGTTCTTTCTCTGTATTCTTTAGTGAGTCAAGCCAGGGATATGTCAATTTTATTAACCTTCTCAAAGAATCAGCTCTTCCTTGTATTGTTTGTTGTTGTTGTTGTGGTTGTTGTTTTCCATTTCATTTATTCTTCCTCTAATTATGATAATTTCCTTCCTCTGTGACTTTAGGCTTCATTGTTTTTTCCTTTCTAGTTTTTGAGGATGAAGTGTTAGGTTTTTTGTTTGGATTTTTTCTTTATTATAGAAATAGGTCTGTAGTGATATCAACTATCCTCTTATGACCACTTTTCTCATGTCTCAAAAGTTTTGATATGTTGTGCTTGCATTATCATTCATTCCCATGTAACTCTTAATGTCTCTTTTTATCTCTCCTCTGACCCACTTATTCTTCAGTAGCATGTTGTTTAATCTCTATATATTTGTGGTTCTTCCTGCCTTTCTTTCACAGTTGATCTCTAGTTTCAAAGCCCTATGTTCAGAGAATATAGTTGGTATGATTTCAAACCTCTTATATTTGTGGAGGCTATCACTGTGTTCCAGTATGTGGTCAATTTTTGAGAATATTCCATGCGCACTAGAGAAGAATGTATAAGCAGCTGTTTCGAGATGGAAGGCTCTGTAAATGTCAGTTATGAGCAGTTGGTCTAATGCGTCATTAAAGAATACTATTTCTTATTGAATTTCTGTTTAGATATTGTGTCCTTATCCAACAGTGAGGTGTTTAGGACCCCTGCTATGATAATGTTTTGGTGTTTCTCTCTTTAGTTCTGTTAGTTGTTGCTTTATTTATTTCAGGGCTCCCTAAATGGGAACATATGTATTAATAAGTGTTATGTAATCTTGGTGCATGATTCCCCTCATCATGAAGGGTCCCTCAGTATCTTTCTTTACCTTTTTATTTTGAAGTCTATTTTGTCTGATATTATTACCATTACTCCTCATTTTCTCAAAATACCATTTCCTTGAAATATCATTTTCTGCCCTATCACTTTGATCTATATTTGACTGTGAAGCTGAGATGTGCCTTCTGGAGGCAGCATTTTTATTTTTTTATTCATTCTACAACTCTGTGCCTTTTCATAAGTGAGTTCAGTCCATTTACATTTAGGGTGATTATTAAATATAAGGTCTTCTTATAGCCATTTAATCTTTTGCTTTCTGGTAGCTTGGTGTTTCCATTGCATCCTTGTACTTGTGTTGTTGTTTTCCTTATTTTGATTGGCTCTTGTGGGTTTTCCCTCTGGTTCTTCTTGTTTTATGTTATATACTTCAGTTCTAAATCTTTGGTGCATGGTTACCATTATGAATATAAAGAATAGTTACACACACACACACACACACACACACACACACACACACATACATATACAGTCATCCATTTTCTTCTGCACGTGACTTATCTTCATTCCACTTTGTGAATTTGGATCTTTGAATCCTCCCTTTTTAGTCATTGTTATTTCAATTTGTCTCAATGTATGCTGAACGTTCATTATCATTTTGCTATAGCAAATTTATTGTTATTATTTAAGCTTATAATACCCTGTTCTTAATAAAGTTTGCACTCCTCTGTCTTGATTATTCTGACAGTCATTTTATTCCGAATTTATTTTTTTTTTTTCATTTCCTTTTGGTTTAGGTGAGCTGACCACATTCAGTATTTTCTGTAGTGCACTCCTTGCTGTTGAGAATTCCTTCTTTTATATTTTTTTTGTATGGAAAGGTCTCAATTTCTCTTTCATATTTAAAGGAGAGCTTAGTTGAATACATTATTCTAGGCTCATAGTTCCTTTCAGTTAATAATTTAAATATTTGATTCCATTACCTTCTGGCTTGCAAGGTTTGCGCTGAGAAGTCCGATGATAATCTAATGGGTTTTTCTTTATAATTTACCATTCTCTTCTCCCTGGCTGCCCTGAGAATTCTATCTTTGTTATTGATTTTTGATCATTTTAATATGAGTCTTGGTGAAGTCCTTTTTGGGTTGAGATAATTAGGTGTTCTGGTGACCTCTTGAATTCCAAGCTCCAGCTCATACTTTAGATTTGGAAAACTCTTATCCACTATTTGTCTGAAAATGCTTTCTATTCACTGCTCGTTATCTTCACTTTCAATAATGTCCGTTATTCTTATTTTTCCTCTCTTGATGATATCAGTTAGTTATTGTATTTCTGCTTCATTATTTTTCTTCTTTGAGTTCTACTTTCTTCTGATTTATTTGTAGATTTCTGTCTTTGATATAATTGATTCTTTCCTCTATTTTATAGTCTCCATTCCCCAACCTTACTATTTTATTTTTAACTCTTGCAGTGTGTGTGTGTGTGTGTGTGTGTGTGTGTGTGTGTTATCTCCAGAAGATCTATTATTTTATTATTGATGGTTTCATTCTCTTTGCTCTACTCATTTAGTTGTTTTTTCAGTGCACAAAATTGTTTATATGATTCATTTCAAAACTCACTGAGTTTTTTCAGAAGTACCATCTTGAATTTTCTGTCATATAGGTCACATATTTCTATCTCTGTAAGCTTATTTTCTGGAGATTTTTCTCTTTATTTCTGAGATGCCTTGTCACCTTGGTTTTTTATGGTGTTTAGTGTACTATTTCTCCTCCTGGGCATTAATGGAAAAGTATTCTGCCCCCCCCCAGAAAGAAAATATATTATATAAAGATCTATCTTTATTCTGCTGCAAAGAAGGCACTTTTCTTTTGGTTCCCAGTAGGTGGCATCTAAGCCTCTTGGGTCTCTGCTTTCTTTAAAGCATAAATAATATTTAAAAAATTTTTTGTCTTGTAGATATTTAACCACGCTTGCTACTTTCATTTTCAGTCCCTGTCAGTGTTAGCGACAGTTTTGGTAGCATTTGCTCAGATTCTCCTGGGAAACCGTGGTGTGCAATCTCTGAAAATATGGGGGGAGGGGCCCTCTGGGTTTGAAGTAAGGTGCTGTGTATCAGCCTCAGTTTTGCAACCACAGCTGGTAAAAATCAACTATAGATTCTCTGAAGTCTCATCCTCATTCTCTGCTTTCTGTCTTGATGACTGGGCCCTATCTCCAGCTATGTGGAACTCACAGCACTTCTAGGCAAGGCTGTTAGTGAAGTCAACACACCTTCTCCCCTACCCTTCTTCCTGCAGGGAGCTCCAGAGGCTGCAAGAGGTATCTTCCATCTTGGCAGCATTTGCTTAGATTTGTCATGGCTCCACAGTATTCAGTCTCAGAGGGATTGGGGGGAAGAGCCCTCTGGGTTGGGAGTTGGAAGCTGTGGCTCAGCAACAGTTTTGCATAGGGCCAGTAAAAATTAACTATTGTTTCTCTGTAGTTCTGTCTGTTTTCTCTACTTTCTGCCCTGATGCCTGGGCCCTGCTTCCAGCTGTGTGAAACTCATAGAACTTCCAGGCAGAGCTGTTCAAGGAAGTGGCCATACCTTCACCCCTTTCACTCCTCCTGCAGGGGACTCCAGAGGCTACCAGATGCCTGACACCCAGAGCTCTGACCTGTGGTAGCTCTTATGCGCAGATTCCACTCTCAGAAGTGCTGGCATGCAGTTTTAGTACTGTTTGTTGAGTTTTGAATGTTGAGCTTATTGTTATTTCAAGGGGAGAAATCTGAGGACATCTCTCACTCTACCATGTTTCCTTGAATTCTCACACACACAGTAATTTGACTATTAGTCATCTATTTAAAGCTAAGAGGTGCAATATTTGTTCAGCTCAGAAATTTTCTCCCCATTTTTGCTTCTATTACATCAAGTCTATTCACTAATTCTAAAATTTTATTTTGTGTATATAAACTTTCTTAGATATCTCCACAATGTCTAGCACATTTTCTTTTCTTGAATTTTTTTTTTACCAACTTTCCATTTCTTCAAAATTCTAGATGAATTTCTTGTATCTTTATGTTATTTTTTTTTTACTTTATGTGGTATTTCTTTAAAGTTTAAATTTAACAATCTTATTTTTAAAAATCTCAGTGTGGATTTAGAGGAGTTCTGTCAGAAGAATTGCAGAGTGAGAGAAGTCTCTGGATTGCTTCCCTTGAAATAACAATAAGCTGAACATAAAAAATTCAAGAAATAACATCCAACCTGAACACAAGCACATCTGAGAGTTTTCTGCACATAAGAGCTTCCAGAGGTCAGAACCATAGAAGTCTGGGTGTGTACACTGGAAAAAAAAAACAAAGAAGTTTCCTCTTGAAGCTGGAGTTCCTTGCGGGAGGTGGGGAAGGGGAAAAAGATAGCCAGTTCACTGAACAGCTCTTCTTGAGAAATCTTCGAGTTCTGGATAGCAGAGCTCAGGGATCAGGGCAGAAAGCAGTAAATAAGTGTGGAGGGACAACAGCAGGGTCATAGCATCTGTAGTTTCAAAGTGCTAGGCTGAGACAAGAGACTAGGAACAATCCCCACCCACTCTCTCTTCACTTTTTACCTTCCCAAACTTAGCATCTTCGTGCCCCAGAGGAATTTGCACAACTGGGACTGAAATAAAAATTCACTGAGGTACCACTGCAGGACCTGGGACTGATTGTAACTTAAATTATTTATCAGAAAAAAAAGACATTATTAGTCTTAAAGTGAAGATCCAAGAGGCATGGATCAAAAGTAAAACACTTTTTTTAGCAATAGGTCAAATAAAGACGTCTAAATAATAAAGTTTTCTGGAAAATAAAAAAAAAAATAAAAAAACAGAAGAATACATTCCAGTTAATGATTGGGCAAAGAAACAGTAAATCAAACACCATAAACAAACAAGGTGTCAAGGCAGCCTAGAAATAAAGAGAAAAAATTCCAAAAAATAAGTGTAAAGACATATAAATATGTGATTTAATGACAGAGATTTCAAGATTGTACTTCTGAAAAAGCTCAGTGAGTTTCACAATAATTCAGACCAACAATTCCAAAAACTAAAAACTAAAATAAACAACCAGAATAAGTTTTTAGCAAGGAGATTGAAACCCTAAAAAAGAAAACTAGAACTTCTGAAGATGAAGACCACACCATGAGAAATGAGTGAAATAGCAAGCTGAAAATAGAGGGGGCCAAGTAGAGGAAAGGATCTGTAACATCAAAGACAGAAATCAAGAAAAAAATTCAGAAAGCAAAGAAAGACTAAAGAATGAAAAATAGTCGGCATCGAAAACATCACAGAGTGAGAGACATCATAGATCTCTCCCTTTGAAACAATAAACTGAACATCTAAAACTAAAAACAAAACAAAATGCCCAAATTGCACACCAGCATGAGATCTGTGCATAAGAGCTATCACAGATCAGAACCCTAGGTGTCAGGTGGTAGACTTGGAGAAACAATCTCCATAAAAATCCTATAGGTGTTTTTAAAAGAAATAGAACAGATAACCATCAGATTTGTACAGAAGCACAAAATACTCGAATTGCCAAAGCCATTCTAAAAAATAAATGAAGCTGGAGGCATCACGCTGCTCATCTTCAAATTATACTACAAAGCGACAATAATCAAAATGGCATTGTACTGACAGAAAAAAAAAAAAAAACTCTCAGACCACTGAAACAGAATTGAGAGTGTACAAGTAAACCCATTTTTTTTTTTTAATTTTTGACAAAAAAGCCAAAAACATACAGTGGAGAAAGGAAAGTCTCTTCAATAAACCATGCTAGGAAAACTAGAAAGTCACCTGCAAAAGAATGAAACTAAACTGTTATCTATCATCACAAACCAAAACTAACTCAAATGGATTAAGTACCTAAATATAAGATCTGAAAGAGTAAAATGCGTAGAAGAAAATATAGGAACTAACCTGAAGGACCTTGAACTTAAAGAGGATTTTATGAATTTGAACTCAAAGGCAAGGTGAGTAAAACCAGAAATAAATGAATGGGACTACATCAAACTAAAGAGCTTCTGTGCAGCAAAAGAAACTATCAACAAGGTAAAGAGACAGCCATCGGAATGTGAAAATACATTTACAAGCAATACCTTCGAAAAAGGCCTAATATCCAAAATATACAAGAACTCATATAACTCAATAACAACAAAAAAAACAAACAATTCAATAAAAAATGGGCACAGGACCTGAACACACTTCTCTCTAGAAAACAAACAAATGGCCAACAAATATATGAAAAGATACTTAACCTCATTTGCTATTAGAGAAATGCAAATCAAAACCACATTGAGATATCATCTCACACCTGTTAGAATGACTATAATCAACAGGACTATAATAACAAATGTTGGAGAGGATGCGATTAAAAAAAAGAAACCCTCTTACACTGCTGGTTGGACTGCAAACTGGTATAGCCACTAAGGAAAACAGTATGAAGGTTCCTCAAAAAACTAAGAATTGATCTATCATATGATCCAGCAATCCTACTGGGTATTTAACCCAAAGACTTGAAAACTCACATCTGAAAAGATATTTTCACACCAATGTTCATAGCAGCATTAATCACAGAGGGTAGGACATAGAAACAACTGAATTGTCCTAGGATAGATGATTGGATAAAGAAGCAGTGGTACATATATACAATGAAATATTACTCAGCCATAAGAAGACATGAAATACTGTCATTTGTGACAACACGGATGGACCTTGAAATAATCATGCTAAGCAAAATAAACCAGACAGGAAAAAGTGAAAAATCACATTATAGCACTTGTATGTGAGATATAAAGCTAAAAGTAACAAATGAACTGGACAAACAGAGAGACATGGACATGGACAATAAATTAGTGGTTACCAGAGGGAGAAGGTAGTGGTACATTGGGTAATGCAGATCCAGTATGTGGTGATAGAAGGAAATTAACTATTGTAAATGAACACTCAGTGTTCATAAATATATGCCTTATTGTTAAAGTGCATAGTGGAAACTTATTGGATTTTGTTAACCAATGTCATCATTAAAACATTAATTAATTAAAAAAAAGTTTTCTATGGTTGCTTATTACTTTGGCATAGTTACGTAGAAATTGAGATAGGTTCTATTAGAAATTGATATATATCTTTGCAAGAATTTTTCAGATCTACATGCAAAGAAGAGAAATTTTCATAGTTATTGTATATTATATTATTAATGACTTCATAGTCTGGAGAGATTTAGAAAAGATTCAGAGACCTACACAGATCTAGCAGGAAACTTTTGACAGTGCAGTTTTTCTTCATTTATAAGAGCAAATTCATTGTAAAGATGTCTAGAAGCAAGCATAAAATAGGCCTACATCTGCCCTGTACCAGGAATAAGTTAATATCTTCCTTGGCTTCCTTATTAGTGATGATGCCCATAACATTGACTTTTGGCTTCCTGTCAGTCAAGTAAATCTCACTTCACCTCAGGTGTAATGTAGATCTAGAGGCTGTGTATGTACAGAGGTCAAGCAGTATTAATATAGTATGCTCTCCAATGTTCTTTGGCTCACTCTACTAATTTAACCTTCTTTAAACTTTAAGAAGCTCTGCTGGAATTGTTTCAATTTACTTCTCAGAATTATTATTTTTTCACAGAAAGCATTTTTTTTCAGTGTTTGATACTTTTCTTTACCCAGTCCCTCTTATATTAACTAATAGAAAATTCTCAAAGTTTATGGTATTAATTCCAGGTTCCCACCCTATTTTTACAGCTTTAGTTTCAATGGGAATATGGAGAATTATTATCACATTTTTTTACTTATTATATGTCTCCCTCTACTTAATTTCCTTTAAAATCTTAGAATTGTTAAGAAAAATATGGGACTATGCAGCAAATACACTACAGTACTGACATTCTGGTTTGTTACTAAAATTATCTTTGTAAAGTGACTCATTAAGGCATTATCAGAAATTACATTCCTTTTAAAAGTCAAAAAAATACTTATTCAGAAAGGTAAATGACATGCATCTCCTCTAAAGGTACCCATGAAAATGAATGTATTTTGTGTCATTTAACAGGAAGTGGAAATTAGACAAGAAAAAATACATTTTAGTTTTAGTTAAGGATTATTAATAAGAAACATGATATGATGAACAACTATGCAAGCAAAATCAAATTCAGTGCCACTCTAGTGAGAAATTTCTTACCAGAGGCAGCATGATGATCCTGAATCTCTAAAGACATAGAAAGCTAAAATAAGGTTACTAAAATAAGGACTGGGAAAATAGGGATTGGAAGGGAACAAGAAAGGCACTGTGCTGACTCAGAGTATTACCTTGAATTTGATGAACTTTTGTTGTTGTTATTGTTTTCTTTTAACCATGCATCTTATGTTACAGCATTTCCAGTACTCTAAGATTAGGATATTTTTCAAGGCTTTCCAATTAATATTTGACCACGAATACAAAGATGAATACTTGAATGACAAGAAATCAATGCAGGTCCAAAACTGTAATCTACTTGCTGATAAAAGATTTTTTTATTGCTTTCCATGTGGCTGCCATCTGACAGTAGTTGGTCAAGTCCTTCTCGGACTTTGAATCTCTGACTTAAAATTCTGCCCCATCTTCCTGACTTGTTTGTCCTCTTCTGCTTTTAAGGGCTCATCTGGATATTCCAGAATCCATGATAATCTCCATATTTTAAAGTCAGCTGATTAGCAACCTTAGTTACATCAGTGAAGTCCCTTCTTGACAGCATCTAAGATTGAATAACCTGGTCATGAGACTCTCTAGGATAGGATAATTTTAGAATTCTGCCACCTTGGGGTGTGGGGAAAGGGAAGAAAAAAAATAAGTGAGGAAAAGAAAAAATGAAATATACCCAGGAAAAAATTTTGCCTACTGCTAAAAATATTGCAGACAATTATGAGGGAGAAAACTATGTTTCATGGCTTTGGTAGCTCTCTTGTTTATGCAGAGCTATTATTTGTTTTTAAACATTTTTGCATTTATAAATATTATAGATTTGCAGGGCTAATTTTTTGCCCTTGACCTGTCTGTACAGAAACAAGAAAACTTTTTTTTCCCAAAATTTTGAATTACTGACCAAAATGAAGTCCTGGAACTTATTAATTATTTAGTGTTACATAATTTCTTATGATACAATGTTCACAGAAAGCCTTATTAAAATACAACTGCAAGTCAATTATGAATATACTCTTTAGAAAAATGGAGAAAAAAATAAGTTAGCACTGACAGTTGGAAGGGTACAGATCTCCTGGTCATGTAAAAGGTAGCTGTTTCAATACAAAAAAAAAAAAAAAAACAACTTAAACTTTACTATGTCCCATTATGCCCTGGAACCACTGATTAATTATGGTGAATAACCAGAGTTTACTGTTTTTTTTTTTTCATCCAGAAAAAAAAAATCTTAAATAATAAGGTGTGATCTAAGAAAAATTTATATGAGAGATTTAAAATGATCATTTCGTTTATTAAGACAAAAATATAGAAAGTTAGACAAATGCATTTATTTTTTGTTATAAATCTCTAGAAATGTAAGTCATTGAAACATTTCACTTTTTAATTGTTTAAGATCCAAAATAAGTGTGTGACTTGAAAGCTTTCAACAATATAATATAATAAATAGATAATAAGTTTTGGTAACAGATAAAACTGGGCCCAAACCTTGGCTTTCTCACCTAGTAAATGTATAGTATAGCAACTTATCTAATATTCCCACTTAACTTTCTTTACCTATAAAATAGAAATAGTGTTACCTACTTTAAAGGATTAAACAATATGTTAAGTTCCTACTCAGGACCAGACACATAGTGAGTGCTGAAGGGGTAGCTTAAACTTATTTGTCCATGGTTATGCAACATAAGATTTAGTTGCTATTAACACCTGAAATAAATGTTGAAGGTATTAATATGATATGATAATCTCCATCATGAACAAACCTTTCTTTTTCTTTACTTCCTCCTCAACACTGCTGCCTCCCTTTCCTCTTCTCTTCCTCCTTTTCTAGTTCCTCCTTCTCCTCCTCCTCCTCCCCCCTCCTCCTCCTCCTCCTCCTTCTTCTTCTTCTCCTTCTCCTTCTCCTCCTTCTCCTTCTCATTCTCCTTCTCCTCCTTCTCCTTCTCCTTCTCCTTCTCCTTCTCCTTCTCCTTCCCCTTCTCCTTCTTCTCCTTCTCCTTCTCCTTCTCCTCCTCTCCTCCTCCTCCTCCTCCTCCTCCTCCTCCTCATTCTGTTTTTTTTCTTATTCTCCTTCTCTTTCTCCTTCTCCTCCTTCCTCTTCTTCCATTTCTTTTTCATTCTCTCTGTCTTTTCTCTGCTTCTCCTTTACTGAGTTTTCCTTCATCCCTTTGCTTTTTATTCTATTCTTTTTAAGAGTGATGAAAGGAACAGAATTAAAATAAATATTGTGTAGTTATATACCAAAAGGAAAAACAGATTCAAGGAGCAATTTGTTATTAGTGTAAAATATAACAGAAATCAAAGAGAATGAGAACAGAGAAGATAACTCTGTAGATCTGACATGAAAAGTCTGCTGATAACTTTCATGAGAACAATCACACTCTAATGAGGTTGTTAATGTAATGAATGACTAATTTTTTAGTTTCAAGGGGATAGAAAGCACAATAAGAGGACTCATATGTAGACACAGGCTCACAATCATATTAAAAATTCAAGCCAGCTTATTCCTGAAATATAAGGGAAAGAAAGGAGAGTCCTTGCTAAGATGGAAAATTAAGGGTTAAGAGTTTCGGACATCTCCAGGCAAGGTCTTCAGAAAGGCTAGAGTAAGAACAACATTTAAATGAGAGGGTCCTAGAAGGCATAGCATCTTTAGTTTCTGTGGACTAGTTTGTGTTTGTTGCCTAGAGCTGTTGCAGAGAGATTAATTAACTTACTCTAAATGATGACTCCAGACCCAAAACCTTTTACACACTTATTGGCCCAGCTGGATGTAATTAATATCAGAAATAGTCAGGCAATGATGGGCTGTGAGTGGTTGAATAAAACTAGGTGTTTAGAGGTTTATTTGCCTAAATACTTTTAAATGGCCAGTCAAGGACTGGAGTAACATGGGCAAAAATAGCTTGTTAATCTTTCTAAAAATTAACACTGCTGTGTCACAGTCAAGATGAATAATTCTTTCCTAGATTTGAGAGCCATAGTTTCAATGCTAGGAAACAATCTGGTGAATAATAATTTTTATTCCCCACATTTTTATTAAAATAGACCATTTGTGGCTCATATTTAAATTGTACAATTCAATGATTTTTTTTCATTTATAGTTGGCATACAATAATATCTTAGTTTCAGTTGCACAGCATAGTGATTCGAGCTCAGGTAATCACCCCAATAAATCTAGTATCCCTCTTCCCTCTTACATATTTATTACAACACTGTTGACTATTTTCCTTATGCTACACTTTATATCTCCATGATTATTTTATAAATATTTGTATTTTTTATCACTCTGTTCATTTTCACCATCTCCTCAACTACCCTCCTGTCTAGTAGCCCCTATAATATTTTCTGTATCTATGGATTTGTTTACATTTTTGATGCTATGTTATTTATTTTGTACTGTAGATTCTGCATGTATGTGAAATCATGTGGTATTTGTCTTTCTCTATCTGTTTTACTTCATTTAATTCAATACCTGCTAGGTCCATCAAGGCAATATCTTATTCTGTCCCCTTCCTTTTAGTCTATGTATCTTTTCATCTAAAATGAGTCACTGTAGGCAGCATACTTAAGGGTCTTGTTTTTCTTATCTATTCGACCATCTTATAATTTAGTTAGAGCACTTAATTCTTATCCATTTGAGATATTTGTTGATAGGTATGTATTTATTATCATTCTTTATTCCTGTTTTTTATATATATTTTTCTTCTTAAATAAGTATCTCCAACATTTCTTGTAATACTGGCTTGGAGTTGATAAATTCCTTTAGCCTCTTTTTGTCTGGGAATCTCTTTATCTATCTTTCAACTCTAAATCTTAGTTTTACTAAAGTGTTCTTGTTTGTAGATCCTCGCTTTTCATCATGTTGAATATTTTGTGCTAAGCACTTTTTTTGTCCTGCATAATTTCTTTTAAGAAATTGGCTGCCAGTCTTATGGGTATTCCCTTGTAGGTAACTAACTGCTGTTCTCTTGGTTTCTTTTAAGATTCTCTCTTTGTATTTAACCTTTGGCATTTTAATTATAATTTGTCTTGGTATGAGAATCTTTAGGTTTATCTTTGGGGACTCTCTGAGCTTCTTGAGGTTGTTTGTCTATTTCCTTTACCAGATGAGGGAATTTTTCCATCATATTTATTTAAATATCTCTTCAAATTCTTGTCTCCCTTCAAGTATTCCTATGACACACACACACACACACACACACACACACACATTTAATGTGTCCCATAAGCTCCTGAAATTATTATTAGAGTCTTGGATGCCTTCTTTTTCCTTGGCATTCTGATAGAGTGTTTTTGGCTCCCTAATCCTCTATATTGGTAGTTCGATTATCTTCTTTATATACTCTATTGATTTTCCCTAATATATTTTTCTTCTCAGATAATGTGTTCTTCATTTCTGTCTGGTTCCCTTTTATAATTTACATTTTTACTCTTATACTTTTTACCTATTTGTTGAAATTCTCACTGTGTTCATCTATACTTCCCCTAAGTTCATTGATCATCTTTATAACCAATGTTTTGAACTCTGCATCTGTTAGATTGCTTGACTCCATTATTTCTGGATCTTTGTTCAATTCTCTCATATGGTTTCTGCTTCTTTGTCTTCCCATTTTGGCTGCCTTTATGAGTCTGTTTCTATATACTACACAAAGCTCCTAAGTCTCTTAGTCTTATTAGTGTGGCTTTGTATAGTAGACTTTCAGAGGCACAGTCCTGAGAGGGGTTCAACTGCAGGTCAAGTTTACCCCAAGCCTGTGTACTTCCAGTGCCACCTGTTAAGATTCAGCAAGCCATCCACAGATGCTCTGCTTATAGTTGCCTCAAGAGTCCACATCAGTATCGCGGTCAACTGCCACCAGTGTGGGTCTTGGAGCTTGCTCAACAAGATGCACAGTACTCACCCAGAATACAACTGGATGTAGCTTGGCTAAGGCCTTGAGTTGGAGTAGGTGGAGTTTCAGGTAATACTTTTGGCAGAGCAACCTCTTTTGTTTGATTTTATAAATATATTTAAATGTATTATTTACAACTAAGTTAAGAATCATGGTTCAGCTTGATGCAAAAGTATCTATTATGCATGACTAAGACACTTGGCAGGTGAATAGTATATAGTATGTTTTTTTTTAATTGATTAAATTTCTTTGGACTCCAAATGGTTCATATGAATTTGGAGAAAATTAATCTAAACAATATTAAATTATTGGCTCCTAAATATCCATAAAATCCCAGAATAGGGATTTAGAAGTCATTGACTGTTCCTTATACAGAGTAGATCAATACATATGCCTATATTGTGAAATGAGAGAACATCTGCATCTGAAATACTGCATGCAGTTACAATAACTGGATCACAAGAAAAATACAGAATGTACAGGTAAAACTTAAATCATTATGGAATAAGAGATGTTGACATTGAAGAATAGCATTAAGCTAGTATTTTCCAGTTAAGTGTTACTCTCTAGGTTCTTATTTTATAGAACCGGGGGAAATGTTTAAAATTGCAAGACAGGCAATTTTTAGGACCATAGGTAGAAAAATTATGTTCCTCAGTAGACTGCATGGTTTAGTAGAGAGAACATAGATACTTGAGTAAGACAGGTTTGAGTGAGAAGCCTAGCTTCAACACCTATTCATTGTGTGGCTCTAGTGAGTTATTTTGTCTCTGAATCTATCTCTTCATCCATATAATGAGAATAATTATAACTTGTTTTGGCAATCAAATGAGATAATGTTATTTTAGTCCCAATTAATGGAAATTCACTAAATCTTACTTTACTATTTTACACATAAAAAATAAAATGAAATTACTACTCAGAAACGGGCATATACTAAAGATATAAATAGTTTAAATAAGTATAATTATCACAGTGATATATCCAGTGATATAACTGTATATTTTAAACAGAAATTAGATATATTAAGAAAGAATATGAATTTTTAATTATAAGAATAAATTCTGAGGATTTAATGTACAGCATGGTGAATATAGTTAATACTGTTACTGCATACTTGAAAGTTGCTGTGAGTATATCTTAGGTATTCCCACTACACACACACACACAACACACACACAATACACACACACGCATGCACATACACACAAAGTGAACTATGTGAGGTGATGATTTTTTTTCTATTATCTTGGTCTTTATAATCAGTTCATAATGCATATGTATATCAAATAATCATGTTATATACTCAAAATATATACAGTTATATTTGTCAATTATTTCTCAATAATTAAAACAATTTTTAAAAGAAATATATCCCAAACCTTTTGAAGTAAATATTTAAGAAAATTATTTAGAGCAAATTTTGGCTAAAATATCAGGGGGAAAGAACTTTTTGTTCCATCTAGAGCTAGCCCCAAATAAATTATTTTTATAAAGCAATGAATGAGAATTTCAGAACTCTCAGACAGACACTAGTCAAAAGAGATTTTCACAAAGTTTCTTTATCATCTATGTAAGATAATAATAAGCTACAATCAGATATTATTCACCCTGTTTTCTCAGCTGTCTAATGATGAGGCTTCTCCACCATACATTTAACTGTTTCAAATGTCCAAGCAGAGAATCAAAAGTCTCCTGTCTTTGCCTAAAAGTGGTTTGTTTATTGTCAGTCATTATGGGCATGCTTTGTGCTCTACTCTTCTTTCACAAAACTTATCTCTTTTCTTATGCCAAAATTGACTGTCAGTGAAGACATGCAATTATATTTTTTCCTCAGTTGGGGCATAGAGACAAGGGCTTTCCACAATTACAAAGATATTTATAAATTAGCATGCATGTAAAAATTATTATAGTATAATTCAAGCCATAAGGACTAGAGAACACCCTGTGATTTCTTCCAG
Organism: Cynopterus sphinx; assembly: GCA_030015415.1. Taxonomy (NCBI): domain Eukaryota; kingdom Metazoa; phylum Chordata; class Mammalia; order Chiroptera; family Pteropodidae; genus Cynopterus; species Cynopterus sphinx. The sequence goes on along the minus strand of CM057388.1, from coordinate 73,110,504 downwards.
ATTATATTTATAGCATAAATAAATTGTCTCTTGGAAATACAAATGCCTAAGCATTGCTATACCATGGAATTCTAGAAATATTTCCAAATCCTTGTGCTTAAAGATAAAGAATTCACTGTCCTGTGGAAAATAGCAATGGAAGCACTTTATTTTTTAGGATCGTCCAAGATTCTATAAGACAAAAGATAGTTAGTTATGCTTCTTTTTTGACTTTCTTGTCTTACTGAGCTATATAAAGCATGATTCTGACCCAGTTTTATATTTTTTCTTACTATAAAACTGTTACAGAGTTGTTTTCTCTCTTACAGAACAAATAAAACTCGAGTGTTCTATTCAAGAGTGGTTGTAATGAACAAAAAGAGAGTGGCTTATTGGTAATTTTGTTTCTTTGTCTTCCTGCTTATAACTTTAGATAGAATATATTTTCCACATAATGCTAAGTAAGAACAACATACATAATTGAATATATAACATGATCACAACATTGTACAATATGTAAAAAATGTAATAAAGAAAATAACCTAAAATATAATGATTTGAGGGTAGACTTTATATAATTTTTAACTTTGTTTTCAGGACATAATCCATTTTTAATTAAAAATAAATTAGATATACATTTAAGAAAAAATCTGTACATCAACTCCAAGACTTGTGGATTATTTTGAATGCCATCATCTGATACGTATGAAAGTAATTATGTTAATTGTGATTTGAATGTAATATGAGAAAGCCCTTCTGCCTCAACTTAGTTTCTCTACAAACTTTCATATGATGCCTGAATCCTTGTGATTAGCAGATTACTTTTCTGGACTGTAGATATATTTCTTCGTAAAAAAAAAAAAAGTGAATACTTTGTAATGGAAAACCATCCAGCATATATTAATAAAGGTTTGTAGTTGAAATCTCCAAAAGAAAAGAAAAGAAAAGAAAAGAAAAGAAAAGAAAAGACAAGACAAGACAAGACAGACAAGAAAAGAAAAGAATAGAAAAGAAAAGAAAACCATGAGACCTAGAAAACAAGATCATTTATTTAAAGTTTTTAATTGGGATCATTTAGGAAAAATAATATTTTATTAAAATCTATTTGGTAGCTCACAAAATCACAAACATACAAATAGAAAAATCTTGGCTTGGCAAATGAGCAAGAAAAAGGGAATAAGTATTCAACAGAGAATGCAGTCTATTGGTAAGTGACAAAAACAATGGTAGTAACATAAAATTCAACTTTATGTGGGTGACAACCCTAGGCACATGCCTATCCCCTAGTTTAAAGGTAGGTTGGAGAAATGGGTATCTTTTTTTTTTTTTTCAGTTTCTATAGTGTGAGGTGGGGTCTTTTTTCCTTTAAAATTCATAAGGTAAATTCATCAACATGGAAGTTCAGATGATAAGCACCCAAGAGTAATCATAAATGTTCACATCAAATGTAATCTAATATGAGCAGTATTTTGAAAGATTATTTTTGCTCCAGTGACAAAAAGTTAGGTCTAGGAAACAGAGACAGGAAGTGGGATATCTGACTCTGGCAATTGTCAATGTTCTACCTGTCAATATTTCACCAGGCACAAACTGAATAAAGTGAAATCTTCTGATTCCCAAAATTTTTTGCTTCTCATACTCTCATTCTAATTTTAATGCTCCCCCACTTGTCATGTCATTCCTAAAGGGTCTGTTTTTAGCCTCCTATGAATTTCCTATAACTTACACTATTTCACATGATTCTAAATTCTCAATATATGCAGCTGCTGAATAAAGTACAACCTTCTACATGCCATATGTATGTTTTGTAAAACCATTTAAAAAATAAGTCTTATTTTCTGTTGATTTACTTTAGAATTTTGGTTGCAACTCATTTTCGTACCAGAAGAATCTACAATGAATTATTGATTCTGACTGCATGCTATAAGCATATCTCCATGTCAGTGCTGAGCTGATGGGAAAGGAAAGGTTTTAGTTGGAAGAATGCACGGAAGGCTAATATGAGAATGAAAGGACAGGCACCAACTTTATTATAGGAAGTGCACTTCTGCTAGGGGACCTCATGGGCTCCACATATGTCAGAAAACAATAGTGGCATTCTGCCACACATGTGCGATACAAAAGGCTGAACCATGCTTACATGAGCTGGACACAGGAGCCCTACTATATTAATGTAGCATTCTAAATCTAAGGTCCTAGTTCTAGCTTCAAGCCTAGATCACAGCCAGACCTGGGAATAGCCCAGCCTGGGAGCCACACTTACATAAATTCATTTCAATAATGAAAAGGAGCTTTACAGCAAATTCGTATGTATTTGCTCTTTAAAATGTATTCTATAAAATCTTACTTTGGAATTTTTTTCTAAAAAAGGAGCATTTATAATGTCGAAACTTGTTATTCTTAGTACATTTGTATAGAACATTTTGTCCTTCACTTGTATCTACTCGTCATATTAACTTTAATATGTAACACCTAATTTGTTGTGGGAAGATTTCAGGATGGATAGGTTAAAAATATTTTGATTAAATAAACCATCTACTCCAATCATAGCTCTTCCAAATTCTATCAGTTGAATAATTTTCCTAATCAAAACTTTTTATCATTTTTCACAGATAAAACATATCAATTTTACCTTCTATAGAAAATCTAGGTTGGCATGTCTCAATATATCACTGTGCTTTTTAAGAATGTTGTTTTAGATACAAGATTGAGATACATGAATTAAACTCAATTTATGGACAATATGAATTATGCTGTCCAAGGAATAGCAAAAATATTTAAAAACCAAAGACTAAAAAACATAAAAAATACAAAACAAAAACAAAAATAGTATAGTTAGTCAGAAAATTTATCATGTTTTGTGAACACTTTTTATGGAATAATAAAATATGAATGGTGTTACCAGAGCCTTTCCCATAAATGTTAACTCAGCTTATCTCAGTATAGAAATTTTTTAAAATAGAGTTTCTCAGCAACAAGGCTAGGGTGCAAGTTAGAGGCATAGAGCAAAAGTATTGCACTGTGTGGAATATACTTTTAAACTATAATCTATTTGGCATGTAGACATCTTATCCTCTGAGATAGTCTGTGTATAGTGAAAAATGGCTTTGTCATTCAACAGCTGGGGCATATTCTGGGCAGTGTGAATTTTTAAGCTAGCAGTGTGGATTTAGTTTATGTATATACCATTGGTGATATCAGTGTAGATCAAATGTCAAACAAAGATTAGAGAGTTGTTTCATTGTTAATCCAGTTTAAAGCTTAAAATGTTACAAATAATACTCAAGGGGGAAAAGAAAGGATAAAATACCCTTCTTCCCATGGGGAAGATTTGTTCTTTCATTCTTAGTGAATTAGAATTGTGAATGCTTAAAGAAGGTAAAAATCATTTTATCTCAAGCTAATAAATTGCAGTGGATGCCAAAAGGAGCCTTTTCTAACTGCTAGAATTACCTATTGATAAAATCAGTCATGTAGGAATTTACAAAATGAGAGATATAAACTGTAGCATTATCTAGCTAATCCCTATTCCTTCAGGCTAAACCAGTCATGATGAATAATAATCTATTATCTTGAAAACCTCCAGATTCATATAGTGCAGGTCAGTATTTTATCAATCTTTTTGTCTAAAAATATATCTCATTTCTACTTAAGAAAAACACTTTTATTTAATAACATTTGTACATTATTTTCAATATTCTTAGAAGTTTTTTTATATTAGGGGCGGTAACTGAATCCGTCCTTAATCCTTCATTTTTTAAAACAAATAACCTTAATTATTTTGACTTTCCTAAAATAATATATTGCCTACTATACCAATTATTTCTGTTATTCACAGAAAAAATCACCAGTTTCTTTATATCCTTTAAAAATATGTAACTGAGGAGCCCATGCAAGATGGTGTAAAAGGTAGTGGCTGTGCATGCCTCCTCTAATGACCACATAAAATTATAGTAAAACTACAGAGAAACCAGAACACAGAGTCACCAGAACCCAGTTGAACAGCAGCCCTTCAAGTAGGAACAAAAATAACAGGTTTTCACAAAATGGTAGGAGGGGCGGAAATGCAAAACGGCCCTTTCCCACAACCATGTATGGTGATTGAGAATCAGGAGGGCTATCTTGGCTACAGAACCCCCTACACCACCTAAGGAGGAAGGGGTGCTGTCACACACTGAGCTTCCCAGCCCAGGATTTGAGTGCTGAGATATCCCCACAACATTTGGCTGTGAAAACCAGTAGAGGTTGAGTGGGAAAAATAGCTGCAGGAATTGGAGACTGTTTCTCTTAAAGGGCTCATGCCTGACCTTCTTCACTAATGAACTCACTTTCTCTGAGCTCTAGTCCTGGGACAGCTGCTCACTGGATGCCCCGGACATGCAGTTTAGCACTGAGTTGTCAGACTTTAGGGGGAGCACTGGAGGGGATGATTTCTCCAGAATCCTGGAAGAAACCACTGTTCCTTTGTTGATTCTTCCCTGCTGCCAGCATGTGGACAGTGGTGCTGCCGCATTCTAGTCGCCATGAGACTGTATAACACAAGTCACTTAGCCCAGGGGATTTTTTGAGACTCTGCCTCTCCCAACTTGTGGGCCCACCCAAGCTGCTTCTTGTGATTTATTCTAGACAAGTGAGCTGTCTTGGCTTTTGTTGCGAAGTTTCCTAAAATCTCTCCACATCCCACAAAACCCAAAGAAGCAGCATCTGGTCTCAGTGTGCCCCACACCTCTTGCTGAGCAACCCTAAGCCCTGAACTAGTGACAGCAAGCCTCAGTTTCAGATTTTCCCATTGTGGCATCATTAAGTCCAGTATAGATCACCAATATATGTGGATTGCTTGGTGACACCAAGTGGACCCGGAGGTGCACAGGCTGTGGTTGCACTTAGCCTTCAGGTAGATGTTCCCCCTACCCCTCCCCTGACCAAGGACTGTGCCATTAGGCTTCACACTACATAAAACCACCCTACTAAGACCTGGAGACTCAGGAGCCCTACCTAATATATAGGAAACAGTCAAATTTGAGAGACAAAAAAGCATGTCCACACAAATAAATAGAAGAAAGCTCCAGAAAAAGAATTCACCAAAATGGACACAAGCAATATACCAGATGCAGAGTTCAAAACACTGGTTTATAAAAATGACCAATGCACTTAGGCGAAGAGTAGATGAACTCAGTGAAAACTTTAACAAATATATAGAAAACAAAAATAGAGATAGAAAACAGTATGAACCAGTCATAAGTGAAGAATATAATACATGATATGAAGAGTACATTAAAGAAAGTTAATGCAGTGGGTGAAACGGAGGATTGAATCAGTGACATGGAGGGAGGGGTAATGGAGGACACCCAATCAAATCAGGTAGCAACAATAAAAATAATTAAAGAATGAAGATAGTATAAGATATCTCTGGGACAACATCAAGTGTACCAACATTCACATCATAGGGGTAAGAGAAGGAGAAGAATGAAAGCAAGAAATTGAAAAACTATTTGAGGAAAGAATGTCAGGAAAATCCTCAACCTGTTGAAGGACATAAACATAGAATCCCAGGATGCACAGAGAGTTCCAAATGTGATGAACCCAAACAAGCCCACATGGAGACATATCATAATTAAAATGTCAAGGGTAAAAGACAAAGAGAGAATCTTAAAAGCAGAAAAATCTGTTAGTTACCTGCAATAGAGCTCTCATAAGACTGCCAGCTTATTTCTCAGCAGAAACTTTGCAGGCCAGAAGGGATTGGTATGAAATATTTAAAGTGATGAAAAGTAAGGAGCTACAACCAAGACTAGTCTGTCCAGCAAAGCTGTCTTAGAATTCAAGGACAGATAAAGAGCTTCCCAGACAAATAAATAAATAAACAAAGGAATTCATCACCACCATACTGGTTTTATAAGAATTGTTGGAAATTTTTTTTATGAAGAAAAAATATGTATCAAAAATCTAAGAGGAAATTTTTTTTATGAAGAAAAAATATGTATCAAAAATCTAAGAGGAAATTTTTTTTTATGAAGAAAAAATATGTATCAAAAATCTAAGAGGAGGGATGTCAGAAATATATTGGAGTGTGAGATAACCCCAGACTGCTCCCCTTACAATAACAATAAGCTGAACATCAAAAACTCAACAAAAACACCCAAACTACACACCAGCATGACTGAGTGTGGGATCTAAACATAAGAGTTACCACAGGACACAATCCCGGGAGTTGGGTGGTAGACTGGGAGAAACAAAGAAGCAGCCTCTCACAGCTGGAGCCCCCTGCAGGACAAGGGGGAGGGAAGAAGGTGCAGCAGGTTCCCTGAACAACCATGCTTGAGAGCTATGAGTTCAGTGTGGCTGGTGGCAGTGCCCAGGGACCAGGGCCGAAAGCAGAGAATGGGGAATGGAAGAGAAACAACAGTTGATTATTACCAGTAGTTGTAAAACGTGGGACTTCTCTTAGTGACCAAATCAAAGTTGTGACAGAAACAAGGAGAAAACAGCAAGGAAAAATCACCTGTGATCTAGATGAACAAGCCATACTAGAGAGAGATATAAAAGATCAACCTACAATGGCAAAAGGTAGGACTTGGCAAGGTCATGAGGCTGCTCAGTCCCAAGCTGCTGAGTGAGACAGTCTGCTGCAGAAGCAGAGGCAGCCACAGCCGCAGCTACAGATGCCTCCAAAAGGGTTCACATGTTCAAGTGGACTTTCACAGAGATGGGCATACTCACTTTGAGCACCAGTGCTGGTTCAACTACACAGGAAGCACCAGGAACTTACAGGGGGACATTGCATTGTGGGAGTGAGGGTAGAAGTGCCGGTGGTATTTATTATTCCCTCTATTAATCCATGTCCCCTCCAACTTCATGGACTTAGTACCCCCATAGCAGACATATCATCAAACTGGATAACAGAGGTCACTCCAGTCAGAGGATTCCCTGAAACTCTGCCTCCCCCAATTCACGGCACCGCTCAAGCCACATCCAGGGGTATCCTCAACAAGTCAGGTGCTCCTTGCTGAGCAGCACCTAGACTCATACTGGTAGTAGCTGGCCTCAGTTTCTGGTATGGTCTTTTGAGGCAACTATTAGCACAGAATCTGCTGAATATTAACAGGTGGCCCTGGTGGGGCAGAGGCTTGGGCTAAATTTGGCCTGTAGTTGAACCCTTCGCAGGACTGTGCCACTGGACATCTACCATACAAAACCTCAATAATAAGACTGGGAGACTTAAGAGCTCTGCTTAGTACATAAGAACAGACACAGAAAGGCAGCCAAAATTGGAAGACAAAGAAACAGAAACCATATGAGAGAACAGAACAGAGCTTCAGAAATAATGGAATCAAGCATACTAACAGATGAACTTATGGAAGTATAGATGAACTCAATGAGAACTTCAACAAAAAGGTAAAAAAAAGATTAAAATTTAAATGTAAATTAAAAATGGAATGAGTCAGAAATGAAGAGCACATTATCTGAGATGAGAAGTATATTAAATGAAATAAACAGAATGAGTAAAAAGAGGATCAAACGACCTATATAGAGGATGAGAAAGGCAAGTACACTCAATCAGAATGGCAAGAAAAAAGAAGCCAAGACTCTAATAACAATTTAAAGAGCATATGGGACACTACTAAATGTAAAAATATCTGTGTCATAGGGATACCAAAAGAAAAACAAGACATGAAATAGCTATTTGAAAAAATAATGATAAAAAACTTCTCTAAATTGGTGAAGGAAATTGTCATAAAACACCAGGAAGCTCAGAGGTTCCCCAAAACCAGGAACCAGAAGCAACCTACACCAAGGCACATCATAATTAAAATGCCTAAGGTTAAAAACAAAGAGATAATCTTAAAAGCACCAAGAGAAAAGCAGTTAGTCACCTAGAAGAGAACACTCATAAGACCGGCAGCTAATATCTCAAAAGAAACTATGTGGGACTGAAGGGCTTGGCATAACATATTCAACATGATGAAAACCCAGAATCTACAACCAAGAATACCTTCACCAGGAAAGCAATCATGTAGTGTTGAAGGATAGATAAAGAGCTTCTGAGACAAAAATAAGCAGAAGGAATTTATCAACACTAAGCAAGTATTGCAGGCAATCTTAGAGGGAATTCTTTAAGAAGAAAAATATGTATCAAAAAGGTAAATAAAGTGTGGTAATAACTATATTCTATAAATAAGTACCTTAAATGGAAAAGAATTAAGTATTCCAACCAAAAGATAAAGTGGCTGAATAGATAAGAAAAGAAGCCCCATACATATGCTACCAACAAGAGACACTCTTCTGGCATGGTAGTGGCAGAAAAACAAATACACAGACCAGTGGAACAGAATTGAAAGCCCAGAAGTAAATCTATGTTTATATGGGCAAATAATTTTTGACAAAAAAAAGCCAGAAACATACAATGAAGAATGAAAAGCCTCTTCAATAAATGGCGCTGAGATCACTGGAAAGCCACTTATAAAAGAAGGAAGTTAGACTGTTGTCTACCATCACCGTCCAAAATTAACTCAAAATGGATTGAGGACCTGAATATAAGACCTTAAACAAAAATGCATAGAAGAAAACATAAGAACTAAACTCAAGGACCTTGGACTTAAAGAGGATTTTATGAACTTGACCTCAAAGGTAAGGGAAGTAAAAGCAAAACTAAATGAATTGAACTACATCAAACTAAAAAGCTTCTGCTCGGCAAAAGAAATCATCAACAAGGTAAAGAGACAATCATCTCAATGAGAAAACATATTTTCAAGCGACGTCTCCAATAAGGGCCTAATATAAAAAATATGCAAAAAAAAATCATACAACTGAATAACAACAAAATAACACAAATGATCCAATCAAAAATTCAGCAGAGGATGTGAATGAAAATTTCTCCCTAAAGGACATATAAATGGTGAACAATATATGAAAAGATGCTCAAGATAAAACTAACAGAGATTCATGAACATGAACAATAGAGTAGTGGTTACCATACGGTGCTGGCAGAGGGGAGAGGTAGGTAGATGGGGTAAAAAGGGTCAAATATGTGGTGACAGAAAGAAATGTAACTATGGGAGGTGAATACACAATGTAAATATATATATATATATATATATATATATATATATATATATATATATGCCTTACTTTCAAAATGTACAGCTGAAATTTATGGGACCTCATTAACCAATGTCACCTTAATTAATTAATTAGTTAATTAAAAAGATAAAAATAAAAGCAACAAATGAACAGGACAAACAAAGACTCATGGACATGGAAAATATACTATTAGTTGCCAGAAGTTGTAGGGGAAGAGGGGAGGAGGGAGGTGAATGGGTTAAAAGGGGTCAAACATTTGGTGACAAAAAGAAATCTAACTATGGAAGTTGAACACACAACGCAATATAGATAGATAGATAGATAGATAGATAGATAGATAGATAGATAGATAGATGATAGATACACACATACACACACATATATATATACATATATATACACATTTATAAATATATACATATATGACTTACTGTTAAATTATATACCTGAAACTTACTTTCATTAACCAATGTCACCATAAAAATTAATCAATCATTCACTGCTAATAAATTTTAAAAAGATAGAGTGGCTAAACTGATAAGCAAACAAGACCCTTACATAGGCTTCCAACAAGAAATATACACAGACTAAAAGCGATGGGATGTGAAAAATGTATTTCATGATGGACCTAGAGGTTATTGTGCTAAGTGGAGTAAGTCAGAGAAAGAGAAATGCCATTTGATTGCACGTATATATGGAATCCAAAGAGCAAAATAAACAACAACAACAACAAAAACAGAAACAAATTCATAAATACAGAGAATGTTTTGAGGGTTACCAGATGGCAGGTGGGTTGGGGCTTAGTTGAAAAAGGTGGAAGGGATTAAGAAATACAAATAAGTAGTTATAAAATAGTCATGGTTATAGAAAGTATAGCATAAGGAATATAGCAACAATATTGTAATATCTATATACAGTGTAAGAAGGGCACTAGAGTTATTGGAGTGATCACTTTGTGAGTCATATCTATCACTATGTTGTACTCCTGAAAAAGATAATATTGTATTTTAACTATAAATAAAAAATAAAAAATATTTTTAAAAATGTTCAACTAGTGTTTTGCATGAGGTATAGAGAAAGTGCAATATCTTGAGCAAAAAATAGATCTATACCACGCATTACAAGGGTAAAGAAGTGGTAGGTCTGGCCACCAGGGTCATGGAATAGGTAGCAAGAATTTTAATTAAAATGTTATTTTTTAATAGCATATAGCAATACTTAAATAAAATAATACATTACTTTACACTACGTCATTCTCAATGATAGTGTCAAACACAATATCTTTTACTGTAACAGCAAAGTCAAGAATTTTTAAGATTATAAATTAAAAATCAACAATTTCCTATATAATGAAAAGCTTTGTTCTTAAGTTCAAATTAAATTAACAAATAATTATACATGTCTTTCTTGATTTGGAAATATTTTCCATAATGCCATTGAGTTTTTCAAACATCAATTCTTACATAGTGATTCTGTGTCAAATCACCAAGGCTTCCTTCCATCATGGTTACAAAGCAGAAAATGAACATGCTATGTTCATTGTAATTATTGAGTAAGAGAGTGCAATATATAACAGATCTGACATAAATGGAACATCAATATGATGTCAATGTTAAATAATCAAATAACCAAACTGGATTAAATCAATTGAATCGAGGTTTATTTTGAAGCCAAACAGCCAAAATTAAAAGTCTACTACAATATTTACATAATTTATAGAAGTCCAGAAAGTCTTGTAATATTCTCTTGAAACGTTATAAATAATTATGATAGTAGATTTAATTTGTTCCTGATTTAAGAGAAATATATCTAGTGGTTCACCAACAAATAATCTGTTTTGTTTTGTTTTGTTTTGTTTTCTGGCATGTGTATGTGTATGAACACATATGCACTTATTTAGAAAAGGTATAGCATTATATCAAGAGTTTGGTTTCAGAATTATGAAATCTTTGTGGAATAAATTGGGTTGCTTTTTACTACATGTAAAAATGTACGTATGTATGTATGTATGTATGTATGTATGTATGTGTTATTAAATAAATATGAGCAGAAGATGCAAAAAATACTAATAGTCCATTAGAGCATTAAATTAAAAATACAAATAAAAGTCCTTATTTATGCTTATCATAGAACAGTGAACTAGATATTCTGAAGAAAATAATTTTCACTGAAAAGCACATATATATTCTATGAAGTATAATATGTACTTTTAAGTACATTGCTGATCTCTTAAACAATAGAAATGCTCAAGGTCCATAAAAATGTTGTAGGGAGTGGAAACAAGTCTGGTAAGTGCAATATGAGATGCCCATACTAGGAAGCTGGTAATTTAGGGATAAGCAACCAATCTCATCAAAAGTTAGAATTTAGACCTTAGTTTTGTGTAAGGTGAGGCAGAGCTGAACCGTAATCCCCAGAAAAACTCCGGATCTTCGAGGAAGACACATCCTTGTTGAAGGGTTTTTCTGTGACTTTCATTTGCTCTAACAAGAGGGTAAAGGGGTAATAATTATTTCAAAGTAGAGAAGTAGGACACTAACTCTAATGCCAAAATATACAGAATTTAAAAAATATATATCTACCACTTGAAAAGAGTGCCGGAGAAGTGGTATCTTTTGGGGAGAGTCCGGTTTATATTAAAGCAAGCAGGTAGAAGGAATGCCCAGAGAAAATATTGAAAATATGAGAATTAGTTGATGAAGACAGGGCAATATTTCATCTCACTAGCCCTTTTCATGGACATATATCTATGATTTTACAATTAGCTGAGTAATAGTAAATACACACACACACGCACACACAATGCTATTGTTGAGACAATCCTTTGCCTTTCTATACATGATGTACAAATATTCCAATGAGAGGAAATGGCATAGTATTATAGAGTAATAGTTAATCCTAAATTAACTATATTTTACTTTAGGGTATTGTTTGAATATAAAACTCAGATATTCTACCCAGAGTTTTCTTCTTTAGTGTTAGTAACTCAAGAAAACAAAAAGAGATTCCAGTCAAAATGGCAGAATAGATAAGTGCTGTGCTTGCCCTCTCTCATGACATCAAAATTAAAACTAAACCTCAGAACAACCATCAATGAGAATTGCCTGAATCTAGCTATACAGATGTCTTAAAACTAACAACATGTAGAAGAAGCCAATGTGAGACTGGTAAGAGGGATGGAGACATGAAACAAGCTGATGCAACACATATGTGTGGTGGTTAAAAATCAGGAGAGATATCTCTACTGCAGAGGTGTCCCAAGAGGAACAAAAGGACCAGCCCTATGCTGAGCCCCCAGTCTGGAGTTCAATTACCAAGGAGAGAAGTCCTCATAGCTTCTGGCTATGAAAACCAGCAGAGATTAAAGGTGACTAAGACAGACCACTGCCAATGTCCCAGGCATTCCTGTTAAAGAGTCTGTGCATTGACTTATTCACTCTAAGCTCCAGAAATGGGACAGAAGATTGAATGAAGCCAGGGGTATACAGGAAGGAACTGAGTTGTCTGGTTTCAAGGTGAACGCTGGAGGAGCAGTTTCCTCCTAGAAAAAGGTGCTCGCAAAATTCCTTTCTGTTGCTGTTTTTGAGCTCTACCCCCTCTAGATATGCAAGGCAGGCAGCCACCATTCATGAGTCTCCATAAACCTAACACTGGTTGCTCAAACCAGGTGATTCTCTAAGACCTTCCCACCCAACTTGCAGGCCTACCCAAGCTGCTTCCACTGGCTTTTCCACACAAACAACTTGTCTTAGTTATGCTTCAGAATTTCATAAAATCTTTCAAAGGGTCACAAAACTCAGATAAGCAGCATGTTGATTTGGCATGCTCCATACATCTTATTCAACAGCCCCACACCCTGCACTAATGGCAGCCAGCCCTGATTGTTGGCTTGGCATCTCTAGACATCTCCAAGGCCAGCATGGGTGGTAGCCAGCTGTGGATTGCTTGGTGACTCTTGCCAGGTTGCCTTGGGCAGAGCACAGGCTGCAGCTGAACTTGGCCGGCAATGGGGATACTATCAGGAAGCCCCTAGTTTGGCTAGTTTGGTGGCTAGATTCAAACATAGCCACAAATCCACCTGGAGGTAGTTACAATAACAACATGCTCAAAGGGCAAACTTGGAAAGCACCAGAACACTGCTGAAGCATATTCTCCAGAAGGCTGGCATCTGCACAACAGCTTTTATACCATGGTTACCAGCCATCTCTCATCTTGAGGGTCAATCCTTCTCACTGAATTATAAACAACAACTAAGGCTCAAGTACAACAGGGGGGCACACACACTCATATAAGGGATTCACCTCAAACATCAAGCTCAGGTAACAAGGGAGACTATGTCACTGGGTCCCACAGTATGCCTCCTACATAAGGCCACTCTACTAAGACCAGGAGACATATCATCCCTATGTAATACATAGAAACAAACACAGGGAGGCAGTAAAAATCAACAGACAAAATAAAACATGTCCCAAATGAAAGAACATAACAAAGCTCAAAAAAAAAAAAAAAAGTTTACCTAAACAGAATGAAGGCGAGCAATCTAACAGATGCAGAGTTTAAAACACTTGTGATAAAACTGTTCAATGAACTTAGGAAAAGAGTAAATGAACTCAGTGAGAACTTTAACAAAGAGATAGAAAACATAACAGTGGAGATAGAAAACAAAAATATACCAAAAAGAATTGAAGAATACAATTACAAAAATGAAGTATACCTTAGAGAAAATCAACAGCAAATTAGATGAAACATAGAATTGAAGATAATGTACCAGAAAACAGCCAATGAGAACAGCAACAAGAAATAATTTAAAAATAAGTAAATAAATAAAATGAGGATAGCTTAAGGGACCACTGGGACAATATCAAACATACCAATGTTTGCATCATAGGGTATCAGAAGAAGAATTATGAAAGCAAGAAATTGAAAAACTATTTGAAGAAAGAACAAATAAAAATTTCCCTAATCAGTAAAGGATATAAACATAAAATTTTGGGAAGCACACAGAGTTCCAAACATGATGAATCTAAACTGGCCCACATCGAGACACATCATAATTAAAATTCCAAAGGTGAAGGACAAAGAGAGAATATTAAAAGCAGCAATGGAAAAGCAATTAGTTACATATAAGAGAGTTCCCATAAGACTTTCAGCTGATGTCTCAGCAGAATCTTTGCAAGCCGGAAGGGATTGGCATGAAATATTTAAAGTGATGAAAAGCAAAGACCTATAACCAAAACTACTCTGTCCAGCAATGCTATCATTTAGAATTGAAGGACAGATAAAGAGCTTCCCAGACAAGAAAAAGCGAAGGGAGTTCACCAATATCAGACCATTGTTACAAGAAATGTTAAAAGAAATTTTAAAGAAAAATATAAAAATATGAATAATAAAATGGCAGTAACTACATATCTGTCACAATTACTTTAAATTTAAATGGATTAAACACTCCAATCAAAAGATAAGGAGGCAGAATGGATATGAAAGCAAGTACCTTACATGTGCTGCCTACAAGAGACTCATTTCAGATTGAAAGACACACACAGGTTGAAAGTAAAAAGATGGGAAAAGTTATTTGATGAAAATGGAAACAAAACAAAACAAAACAAAAAAAGCTTAAGTAGCAATACTTATAGCAAAAAATAGGAACAAAGGTTATATCTTAAAACAAAAGGTATAAAAAGAAACAAAGAAGCACTCTGTGATTTTATTTCTGGTTATTTATCCAAAGAAACTTAAAACAGGACTTTGAAGGGATATTTAAATCTATATGTTCATTGCATTATTACTTACAATAGTTATGAAATGCAGGCAGTCTGGACATCCATCAATGGACGAACAGATAAAGAAGAGGTGGCACATATATCAAATGGAAAGGGATGGACCTAGAGGGTATTGTGTTGAGTGAAGTAAGTCAGACAAATTTCATATGATTTCACTTGTATGTGGTGGAATCTAAAGAACAAAATTAACAAAGAAAACAGAAAGAAACTCATAGATACAGAGAACATTTTGATGGTTGCCAGTGGAGGATGGTTAGACGGTTGGTCAAAAACATGAAGGGATTATGAAGTCCAAATTGATATAGTTAAAAAATAGAAAATAGTTATGGGTATGTAAAGTATAGCATAGGGAATATAGTCAATAATATTGTAATAGCTATGCATGGTATCAAATGTGTACTAGATTTATCAGGGTGTTTACTTTATAAGTTATATAAATGTATAATCACTATGTTGTACATTTGAAACTAATATAATATTGTTCTCCATATGTAATTGTATAACAAGAGATAAGAGAGATAATCTCTCTCTCTCCCCCATATGAGAATACAATGAGAAGTTGTTCTACTACAATTCAGGAAGCCAATCATCATAAGACACTGTAAATCTTGAACATCACAGTTTCCTAACAGTGATAAATTTTTTTTTTGTTTGTTTAAGCCATTCAGTCTAAGGTAACTTGTTTTAGGAGCCTAAACTAAGACATCTGTTAATCTTAATTTATTGATAATATATTCGCTAAAAGTAATAGACTTTTACAAATTTGTGTCCAAAGATATATAAGGTTCCATTTTGCATAAGAATAAATTTTTAATAAAATTATAGTATACTCAAATAAAAAATAGAACAATTAGAGGTGCAGAAGAGAAACACACGGAAAATTTTTATTTAGATTATCTATGCACGGATAATTAAAAGTTAATTGTTTACCTTAATTTTCATAATATGGTATTAATTAATCTATTTATTTCTTTTTTCCTAAGCAATGAACCCATAAAAATGTATTATTATTCTATGTAGAACTGTGATATTTATACAAAATGTAGAGAGCTATGTTTAATAATATGAGTGATTCTAACTTATCTTTTTCTATGATGTTGACATTAGGTATTTTTATTATAATAATTTTATTTATTTATTTATTTAAATTATTTATAATAATTTTATTATTTCTTGTTATACTTACTCTATAATTTTGCTCAGCTAACACTCAGTAATTATTTTATCCAGTGATGGAATTATTTCAGGAGGAATGAGGAAGATTGGAATTTTTTTGTTCAAAAGAAAAGCTATTGTGAAGACTTCTTTGATATATGCAGTAAGGACAATAGCTAAAATGTCACTCAACTGTTACTATATACAATCAAGAAACTTTCAGAAGTTATAAATTAAAAGCAATTTAAAAGACTGATTTTGACATACATATATAATTAGGGTCTGAGTAGGGAAAAAGGTCACAGCTGAAGTAGACTAAAAGGATCTTTATATTTTCAATCTTTTTCCACTAGAGAGACTTAGTCCTTGAAAATCTTTGGCCACACTACTTATCATCATATTCTAATATACACATGTAATAATAAAAATAAATGTAATACTTGGGATGTATTGCAAATAAATCAAATATAAATTTGGGATGCAAACCAGCATAGAGTACTGTTAACAAAAATGACAGAGTAAAATCCTTCTAAAATTCTCTCCTCCCTAAAAGCAATAAATAAGCTGGCAAAATTTTCCAGAAACAACTTTTTCTAAAATTTGGAAATTGACCAAAGTTTTGCAACAATTCAAAGAGAGCTTATTCAAGGAAAACAGATGAAACTCAGTAAGAGCAGCAAATTTTGTGAAATTTTAACTTGCCTAGCCCAATCCCCACCTCTAGATTCTCAGTAGGTTTGAGAACGAATGGCCTACAATCACCATAAAATTTTCATGAAAATTCACAGCCTTCCCTTCATTGGAAAGAGCAGAATGTTGTTGGAGTTCTTTCAGAGCCTCATTTCCAAATAATTCACATTATTTGACCTGTCGTATTTCTTTGGAAGAGCCTACTTGCAAGGCTGTCTTATTTGACCTGACTTGGAGATCACCAAGAGTAAAAACTCTTTTCCAAGGGTGTTTGTCAAAAATAATTACAGGAAGTTGATTAAATTAATGACTGACTGAAGTGGTGCACAACAGTTGGGACACAGGCTAACCAAAAATCGTAAAAAGAAATGCTGAGGAATGAGTTGCTTGTGTAAGTTTTTGAAAAGTTCAGATATGTTCCTGGACATCCAGAAGTCCATGTTCACGTGTAGGACTGTGAGCATATCAAGGCTGTATACATGCTCAAGAAAGATCTGAGAAAGTACTAAGCCCTCATTTCAGGCAAATACTAAGACTATAAAAGCAGGAAGTGAGAGCTAAGATATAATTGTCAACTTCCGGGCTAAGTATTAAAAGTGTCTGCCAACATGCAAACACAGAGTTCTTAAGCAAAGAATGGAAGACTGATTAGATTCAGGATATTATGAAATCTCTGTATAATTATCTGATCACTAAGCTAAGAAAGAAAATATTTCCTTGGCCACGCATGACAAAATACATCAGTCTGAAGTACAGATCTACAAAATCCAGGATGCCTCTTGCATTCTTTATTTCTATTAACAAATCATCAGTTGACAAATCACTTATGTGAGAAATCTGAGACTCATCTTTATCTTTTATCAGTTACATATTGCCCCCAAATGTCTATAAGTTCTATCTTCTGAATATATAATATATATTTCCTTGCTACAGATTTTTTCAGTCTCCTACCATTTCCAGTCTGGTCCATTAACAATAAATGCTTTCCTTAAATCTTATCCCATCTTCAGCCTTTATTTTTTTTATTCTATTCCTTATT
Organism: Cynopterus sphinx; assembly: GCA_030015415.1. Lineage (NCBI taxonomy): Eukaryota > Metazoa > Chordata > Mammalia > Chiroptera > Pteropodidae > Cynopterus > Cynopterus sphinx. The sequence continues at coordinate 73,092,780 of CM057388.1, read as the reverse complement.
TCCCCCCTAGTGATTAAACATATATAATTGAATATATATATATATATATACATATATATAATATTATATATAAAATTATGTAATATATTTTATGTATTGTGTATTATGTATTATATATTGTATTATGTATTATGTATTATGTATTATGTATTATGTATATTATATATTGTATATCATATATTATATATTATACAGTATACATTATATATTAATTATATATTATATATTAATTATGAATTGCATATTGATTATACATTATATATTAATTATATATTGTATATTGTATATTGTATATTACATATTATATATTATACATTATACATCATACATTATACATTATACATTATATATTATATATTATATATTATATATTATATATTAATTAACTATCTGTATTAGTTTTCTAAGACTGCTATAACAAATAACCAGAAACTTAGTGGCTTAAAATGACAGAATTTATTTTCTTATAATTCTAGAGGCCAGAAGACCAAAAATCAACATTTTGGCTGGGCCATGCTTTTTATTAAAGCTACATGGAACTTTATTCCCATGCCTTTTCTACCCTCTGGTGGCTTCAGACATTCTTTGATTAGTGATGTAATAACTCTAATTCTGCTTCCATCTTCCTATGGTCTTCTCCTCTGTGTGCCTGTGTTTAAAATTTCCTTCTCTTTTCTCTTATAAAAACGCCTCTCCTTGGATTTAAGGCCCACCCTAAATCTAGTATGATCTCATTTTGAGATCCTTGAGTATATCTGCAAAGACCCTATTTCCAAATAAGTTCACATTCACAGCTGCTGGAGGTTAGGATTTAGGCATATCACTTTGGTGACTACTCTTCAACTCACCATAATATTATTTAAATATACTTATTTATAATTAATTTAATATATAGTCATTAATTTTCTTTAACAAATCTTTGCTTTAACAAATTCTTGATGTTTATGTTATATACCCATTCATGTATTCATTAATTTATTCAACAGGCACCGTCCTAGAAACTGGTGATATGATGGTGAGTCTAACAGATATACTCCCTGCCCTCATGGATATAAGTCTAAAGACAGTGAAATAAATAAGTAATTTAGATGTGATAATAAGTGTTATGAAAAAAAAAACATTAATTATGCTATTAGAATATATAGTTGAAACACTTGCTCTAGTTAAAATATTATGTTGAGGGTCAGAGTTTAAGAGATTGATCTTTCATTATCTGATCACAATTCACTTCTCTAAATTCATTATCTCTCACTTGTCAAAATGAACTCCATATATTAATTATACTAACCTCTTTACTGTTTCCTGAACACACCATTTCCTTCATATTTCCTAAATTTATACATTCTCTGCTTTATTCTGGAACATCCTTCCCCTTATACACTTGAACATCAGGTAATCTTGGTCCCACATTTAATTTCAAATGCTCCTATTTCTATGAAGCCCAATCTCTTCATCATTTGTCCTGTTATTGTTTTCTTCTTTTGTGTTCTCAAAAATCTGTCTATGTATTTTTGGCAGTTATATAAATGTAGTATAATTATTTGTTTATACACCCTTTTCTACAGACTGAGTTTTTTAAAAACTCTAATTAGTAAAATTCAAATATACTGATTTAAGATCCAAAATAGTGATATAAAAGTTCAATATGTAAATGGTAAATCAGTAATAAATGAACAGAGCAGGAACAAAATATACACACTTGTCCTACATTTTATTCTATTATTTTTATATCCTTTTTGTAAATCATCAAATAATTAAAAATAGAAATAACATTTTGCCCATCACATTAACAATGATAAAAAGTGTAATATACAGTATATGGTTTAAATGATGAACCTTTTTGCTATGTTGGTGCAAATATAAATTAGCAAACACTTTAAAATTGTAAAACATTCCCCTCCTTTGTCTAGGAACAAAAGTTTTAGAAATCTACCTTAAGGAAATTATCAGAGATGTGGGCAAGGACTGGTGAACAAAACTATTCATCACAGTGATGTGTGAAATAATCTGTGTCCAACAATCGGGAAATAATTGGGTAAATTGTAGTATATTCCTAGTGAGAAATATTAGGCAACAGTTAAGTCACATGTATTTGAAGAATGTCAATGAAATTTGTTAAATAGTGCAGTGAGAGAAGAGACATTATCTAACTTTAATAATTAGTTTTTTGAGAACAGATGTGACAATGTAATCCCTTTCATAAGACCGTGTTTATCTCTCAAATCCATTTAGATTTCTTCTCCAAAAGAAGATAATTTCACTTTTGTTTTCATTTTTATTTCTCTAAAGACAGCATACTCCAAATTTTAATTTAATGATGGAAGAAAATAATTATTGGCATTTTAAACTAGTTCATATCTCCCTCATCACCTACGCCTGCAATTTAGGAAGGTATGAGGACAATAATCTTAAAAAATCATTTACTTCAATATTTCCACAGATATTGTTTACCATCAACCTCATCATGCTCAGAGAAGAATAAAATTTTCACTCCTTCATCTAAGTCTTACATTAATTTGCTGCTACTCTTGTTTTTCTATTAGCATTTGGCAGTTGCTTCCAAAGCTTAATGCTCCAGTCTGATTATCTTTTTGCAATGCTGCATAGATGAAATGTTCCTGTTTCACTACAAAAAAAAAAAAAAAAAAAAAAAAAAAAGGACACCATGGTCAACTTATTCAGTTCTGTCCTTCTTTCAGGTATTTTTCCTTGAGAAATTTTTAAGCTAAACATTTAAAGTTCTGACTTATTCCAGTGTTAGTAAAACATTTATTAATAGCAATGAAGTTTCCTTTCACTAAAACATTTTAATAAGTGAGGAGTTAAACAAAACTTTAACTGAACCCAGAATATTATAGCCAGCTTTTAAAAAAATATCTAATACTATACTCATGCTATTTCTAGCAAAATTGATTCAAATAAAACATACTACCCTTTTTTCAGTTCAGAAGATTTTGAAAACAAAAACTTGAAAGATTTAATTTAAAATCTGTTCTTTCACATTTAATACCTCCTAATGATTTTAATTAATCAGAATATCCTTACTGATGTCTATATTTTTTCCTATATAAATAGTTAATTAAAATATTAAACTAGCCTAAAATATTACATAGAATTACATACATGATTTTCCCCAGGCTAATTAAAGGATTACAAAGAGAAGTTGGTAAGGCTTAAGGTAAACTTTTTGGATGTTAGATTTAAAAATTCTGAATTGAAGGAATGGAGAAACATGGCCAAGTGAGAGGCATCTGCTGATCTCTCCCCTTGAAAATAACAAGTTGAACATCTAAAACTCAACAAACAACACCAAATTGCACAACCAGCACATTTTAGAATGGGATCTGCACAGAAAAGCTACCACAGGTCAGAAGCCCGAGTGTCAGGCAGTGGACTGGAAGAAATAAAGAAGCTGACTCTTACAGACAATGGAGTTATCTGTAGAAGGTGGGGAGAGGGAAAAGGTGAGGCAAATGCCAACAATAGCCCTGCCTAAGAGAGTTGTGATTTCCATGCAGCTAGTGGCAGGGCCAAGTCATCAGGGCAGAAAGCAGAGAAGCAGTATGACAGAGAAACAAAAGCTGATTTTTACTGGCTGTGGTTGCAAAATTGAGGCTGAGTTGTAACCCCCAAATTCCAAACCAGAGGGCCCCTCCACCCATACTTTTTGAGACCAAACACTGTGGAGCCTCAGGAGAATCTCAGCAAACACTACCAAATCTCAGTTAACACTGACAGGATAGTGAGCTTGATTACATATCTATAAGAAAATAAAAAGCCATTAATAAGGCTTTATATAAAGCAGGGAACCAAGAGGCCTTCTTTGCAGTAGCCTAAAAAGAGACCTTCATATATTAAATATTTCTGGAAAAAAAAAAAGCAGAATGTTTCCATTAATGCCCAAGCAGATAAATAGTCCATTAAATACCATGAACAATCAAGGTGACAAGCATCTCAAAAAAAAAAAATCTCCAGAAAATAAGCTACAGACATAGAAATACACAAATGACAGAGAATTTGGGAAAGTACTTCTGAAAAAAATCAGTGAGTTCTGAAACGAGTCATATCAACAATTTCAGGAATTGAAAAAAAATAAATGAGCAGAGGAAGGACTTTGAATTCCTCAAAAATAATAAAATAGATCTTCTATGGATAAAAAAACACACTGCAAGAGTTAAAAAATAAAATAGCAAGCATGGAAAATAATGTCGACCAAATGGAAGAAAGGATCAGTGATATCAAAGACAGAAATATAGAAATCAATCATAAGGAAAAAGAGAGAAACTGAAGAATGAAAAATAAGGAAAAAGAAATAAAAGAACTAGCTGATACCCTCAGGAGAGGAAACATAAAAATAATGGGCATTATTTAAGGCGATGATAAGAAGGAGGGAATAGAAAGTATTTTCAGACAAATATTTGAAGAGAATTTTCCAAAAGTAGGGAGTGAGCTGGAGCTTGGAATTCAAGAAATCAACAGAACACCCAATTATCTCAACCCCAAAAATCCTTCACTAAGACACATTGTATAAAAATTATCAAAATCAACAACAAAGTCAAAATTCTCAGGGCAGCCAGGGAAAAGGAAATGGTAACTTATAAAGGAAAACTCTTAGATTATTGTCAGACTTCTCAGAAAAAAACACATAAGGCAGAAAAAAATATAATCAAATGTTCAAACTATTAAGTGAAAGAAACAGCCATAGAATAATGTATTCAGCTAAGCTCTTAATTAGATATGAAGGAGAAATTAAGACCTTTCTGTACATAAAAAAATGATATGAATTCTCCGCTATGAGGCCTGCACTAAAGGAAATACTTAAAAGGGTTACCACACCTAAAACAAAAAGATTTAAAAAAAAGAAACATAATTAGAAGTAAGGTGAGTATCAGGCAAATAGAAGCAGAGGAGAACAATTCTTAATAAGAACAGGTAAGCTTAAGCTTAAATAAAAAAAAAATAGAATTGCTATAGCAAGATAGTAATGAATGATCAGCATACAAAGGGACAAATTGAAATAACAATGACTGAAAACGAAGGATTCTAAAGTCCAAATTCACAGAGGAATGGAGATAAGTCACACACAGAAGAAAATGGATGACTCTGTGTGTGTGTGTGTGTGTGTGTGTGTGTGTGTGTGTGTAACTATCTTTTACATATCTGTAATGGTAAACACATACCTAAGATTCAGAACTGAAGTATATAATATAAAACAAGAAGAACCAGAGGGAAGACCCACAAGAGTCAACCAAAATAAAAAAAAAGAGAAAAAACAAGGACAAAGATGTAACGGAAACACCGAGCTACCAGAGATCAAAAGATTCAATGGCTAGAAGAAGATCCTATATTTCAATAATCCCCCTAAATTTAAATGGACTGAACTTAACAATAAAAAGGCACAGCATTGCATAATGGATAAAAAAAAAAAAAACAGTACAGCCATTTGTTGCCTCCAGGAGACACATGTCAGCCCCAAGGACAAATACAGATTTAAAGTGAAAGGGTGGAAAATGATATTTCAAACAAATGGCATCAGAGAAAAGTGGGAGTACAAATACTAATATCAGATGATATAGACTTCAAACTAAAAAAAGGTAAAGAATACTGAAGGACAATTCATAATGATAAAGGGAATCATGCACCAAGAAGATATAACATTTATTACTATCTATGCTCCCAATCAGGGACCCTGAAATATGTAAAGCAATTATAAAAGAACTAAATGGAGAAATAGACCTAAACACTATCATAGTACGGGACCTTAATATCCCACTGTCAGATATAAACAGATCATCCAAGTAGAAAATCAATAAGGAAATTACATTCTTGAATGATACATTAGACCAACTACACATAACTGACATTTACAGCACCTTCCATCACAAAACAACTGCTTATGCATTTTTCTCTAGTGTACATGGAACATTCTCAAGAAACAATCACATACTGGGACACAGAGATAGTCTCAACAAATATAAGAGTTCTTAAATAATACCAACCATACTCTCTGATGATAGGGCTTTGAAACTAAAAATTAACTGCAAAAATAAATGAGAAAGAACCACAAATACACGAAACTTAAACAACATGCTACTGAAGAATAACTGAATTAGAAAAGAAATAAAAAAAAATATATTAAGAGAGACATAAAAATGAATGATAATGATAGCATAACATATCTAAACTTTGGGTCAGAGCAAAAGCTGTCATAAGAGGAAAGTTCATATGATTAGAGGCCTATCTCCAAAAACAAGAATGAGCCCAAATAAACAACCTAACACTTCATCTTGAAAAAAAAAAACTAGAAAATGAAAAAAATATGAAGCCTAAATTCAGCAAAAGGGAAGAAATAATCAAAATTAGAAAAGAAACAAATAAAATTCTGAACCAAATTCAATAGAAAAAAATAAATGCAACAATGGGCTGGTTTTTTGAGAAAGTCAGTGAAATTGACAAACCCCTGAGTAGACTCACTAAAGAAAAAACAGAAAAGACACAAGAAAACAAAATTAGAGATGAAAGAATGGAAATGATGACACATAATGCAGAAATACAAAAGATCATACAACAATACTACAAGAAAGCATGTAACATTCAATTTCATAACCTAGAATAAATGGACTGTTACTTAGAAAAATGTAACCTTCCTACTGAATCAGGAAGAATTGGAAAATCTAAGCAGACCAATTAGCAGGATGTAATTCAAAAAATCATCAAAACTGGCCAAAAAGTAATAGTCCAGGACTGAATGACTTTGTCAGCGATTTTAACAAAATTCAAAAAAGATTTCAAACATATTCTCCTCAAACTCGTCCAGAAAAATCAAAGAGGAGGCAATACTTCTCAACTCATTTTATAAGGCCAATATCACTCTGATACCAAAACCTGGTAAAGATAACACAGAAAAGAAAACTGCACACCAATATCTCTCATGAACACAGATGCAAAAATCCTAAATTAGATAATTGTGAGCTGAATGCAGCAACATATTAAAAAAATTATACACCATGATCAAGTGGGCTTCATCCCAGTGTACGACATATGTAAATCAATTAATATGATACAGCACACAAATTAAAAATTAAGAATCATATGATCATATCAACAGATTTAAGAAGAGCCTTCAATAAGATACAGCATTCATTTATGATCAAAACACTTAACAAAATTAGTATAGAAAAAAACTTCCTTAATATTACAAAGCCATATATGATAAAACCTCAGCCAATATTATCTTTAATGGTAAAAAAACTAAAAACCTTTTCTTTAAGATCAAGAACAAGGCAAGACTGTCTACTATAGCCACTGTTATTCAATATAACATTGGAGATCCTATCAAGTGCAATCAGACAAGAGAAAGATATAAATGGCATCCAAATGGAAACCAAAACAAAACAACTGTCATTTTTTTGCAGTTGACATGTTTCTCTATATAGAAAAACCTAAAGACTCCACAAAAAACAATAAGCAAATACAGTAAAGTTTCTGTTTACAAAATCAATGTTCAAAAATCTAAGGTTTCCTATACTTTAATAATGAAGTATCAGAAAAAGAAATGAAAAAAAAATAATTCCTTTTGCAATTGCAACAAAAATAAAATACCTAGGGATAAATTTAATGTAATATGTGAAGGGCCTATATAATGAAACTATCAGACCTTATTAAAATAAATCAAAGAAGATACAAAGAAATTGAAAGATACTCCATGTTCTTGGATTAGAAGAATCAACATAGTTAAAATGACTATATTACCTAAAATAATGTATATATTTAATGCAATCCCCATCAAAATCCCATTGGCATTTTTTAAATAAATTGAACAAAAAAATCATCAAATGTGTACGGAAGCAAAAAATACCCCAAATTGCCAATGCCAAAGCCATCCTGAGAAAAAAGAACGAGGCTAGAAGCATCCTTGTGATCAACTTTAAATTATACTACAAAGTGATAATAATCAAAACAACATGGTGTTGGCAGAAAAACAGACACAAAGACCAGTGGAACAAACTTGAGAGTCCACAAGTAACTCCACATTTATATGCACAAATAATTTTGACAGGAAAGCCAGAAACATACAGTGGAGAAAGGTAAGCCTCTTCTCTAAATGGTGCTGGAAACTGGAAAGTTACCTGCAAAAGCATGAATCTAGAGTGTTGTCTATAATCACACACCAAAATTAACTTGAAATCGGTTAAAGACCTGAATATAAGACCTGAAACAGTAAAACACATAGAAAAAAACATAGGAAGTAAACTCAAGACTTAAAGAGGATTTTTTAATTTGACCTCAAAGGCAAGGGAAGTTAAAGCAAAAATAAATGAATGGGACTACATCAAACCAAAAAGCTCTACACAGTAAAAGAAACCGTCAATAAGGTAAAGAGACAACCATTCAAATGGGAAAATAAATCCTCTATAACACTTGTTATTTTTTTTTATTTCTCGATGACAGCCATTCTTGCACATTGTATAAGAAGGTGGTCCAGTTTAAATTTTTGTCTTTTTCTTTCTTTCTTTTCTTTCTTTCTTTCTTTCTTTCTTTCTTTCTTTCTTTCTTTCTTTCTTTCTTTCTTTCTTTCTTTCTTTCTTTCTTTCTTTCTTTCTTTCTCTCTCTCTCTCTCTCTCTCTCTCTCTCTCTCTCTCTCTCTCTCCCATTCATTCTTTCTTAGGATGAATGATAATTTTATAAACTAAAGGCCAGACTTTATAGATAAAAACAGTAGAAATTATAAATATGATATTTTCTTTAATTTAAAAAAATGTTTTAATCATTTTAATTAGTTTCAAGTATACAGGACATTGGTAAGACATTTATATAGCTTATAAAATGATCCTCCTAATTGCTCCTTTTCTCCTCTGATTTTCCACCTACTCATTATATTAATGCTAACTGTATTTCCTAAGCCATGCTCCCCATCCCTATAACCATCTATCAACTACTAATTTGTACTTCTTTAACCCTTCACCCCATTCTCCCAGGACCACAATCCTCCTCCCCTCTGTCCATCACCAAATTGTCCACTATATTTGGGAGTCTATTTTTGATTAGTGATTTCTTGTTGTTCCTTATTCTGAATGTAAGTGACATCATACAGTATTTATCCTTCTCTGTGTGACTAATTTCACTCAGCATAATAACCTCTAGGTTTATCCATGTCGTTGCAAATGGTAGGATTTCATTTTTTTAATGGCTGAGTAATAGTCCATCGTATATATGAACCATAACTTCTTTATCCATTCATTTGTTGATGGACATTTAGGTTGCTTCCACATCTTGGCTATTGTAAATTGTGCTGCCATGAATATAAGAGAGCATAGATCTTTACATATTATTGTTTTGTTTTTCTTTGGATAAATACCCAGAAGTGCAATTGATGGGTCAAAAGATATATCCCTTTTTAATTTTTTGAGAAACCTCCAGACTGTTTTTATGGAGGCTATACAAATATGTAATCCCACCAACAATGTATGAGGGTTTCTTTTTCTCTGCATCCTTGTCAACACTTGTTTCTCTTTGATTTGTTGATGAGAGCCATTCTGACAGGTATCAGGTGATATCCCACTGCGGTTTTAATTTGCATTTCTCTGATGATTAGTGACCTTGAGCATTATTTCATATGTCTATTGGTCATCTGTGTTTCCTTTTTGGAGATTATCTGTTCAGGTCTTCTGCCCATATTTTAATTGGATTATTTGTTTTTTTGTTGTTGAGTAGTATGAGTTATTTATGTATTTTGGATATTAGCTTCTTATCAGATGTGTCATATGCAAATACCTTGTCCCAATTAGTTGGATTTCTTTTTGTTTTGTTAATGATTTCCTTTGTTGAACAAAAACTTTTTAGTTTGATATAGTCCCACTTGTTTAATTTTTTCTTTTGTTTCCCTTGCCTGGAGAGATACATCTGAAAAGAAATTACTCTTAGTAATATCAGAGTTAACTGCCTATGTTTTCTTCTAGAAGTTTTATGGTTTTGGGTCTTATATTTAAGTCTTTAATTCATATTGAGTCCATTCTTCTATGTGGCGTAAGAAGGTGATCTAGTTTGTTTTTTTTTTCCTTTTTGCATGTATCTGTCCAATTTCCCCAACATCATTTATTGAAGAGACTGTCTTTACCCCATTGTATATTCTTAACTCATTTGTAGTACATTAAGTGAATGTATAGGCATGGATTTATGTCTGGGCTCTCTATTCTGTTCCATTGACCAATGTATGTTTTTATGCCAGTACCTTGCTGCTTTGATTACTGTAGCTTCGTTGTACACTTTGATATCAGGTAGTGTGATGCCTCCAACTTTGTTCTCCTTTCTCAAGATTGTCATGGCCTTTTGGGGTCTTTAATGGTTTCATATAAATTTTAGGCACTCTGAAAATTGCCTTTGGTATTTTGATAGGTATCACATTGAATATAGATTGCTTTAAGTGGTATGGGCATTTTAATAATGTTGATTCTTCCTACTCATAACCATGGTATATACTTTCTTTTATTTTTATCTTCTACAATTTCTTTTCTCAATGACATAATTTCCTGAAAACAGGTCTTTTACTGCCTTGGTTAATATGATTCCTAGATATTTTATTGTTTTCGATGCAATTGTAAATGGGATTGTTTTCTTAATTTGTCTTTCCAAAAGTTCATCCTTGGTGTATAAAAATGCCATTGACTTCTGAATATTAATTTTGTATCCTGCTACTTTACTGAATTCGCTGATCAGTTCTAACAGTTTTCAGGTGAACTCTTTAGGGTTTTCTGTATATAGTATCATGTCATCAGCAAATAATGAAAGTTTTACTTCTTTCTATTTGGATGCCTTTTACTTCTCTTTCTTGTCTTATTTCTGTGGCTAAGACTTCCAATACAATGTTGAAGAAGAGTGGTGAACGTGGGTTTCCTTGTCTTCTTCCTAATATTAAGGAAAACACTTTAAGTCTTTTCCCATTGAGGATGATGTTAGCTGTAGCTTTGTAATTTATGGTCTTTATTATGTTGATGCATGTTCCCTCTATTTCCACTTTGCTGAGAGTTATTATAATAAACGGATGCTGGTTTTTGTCAAACACTTTTTCTGCATATGTCAATATGATCATATGGTTTTTATCTTTCGATTTGTTAATGTGGTTTATCACATTAATTGATTTGAGGGTATTATTGCATCCCAGGTTTAAGTCCATCTTGATCATGGTGTGTGATATTTTTTAATGCATTGCTGAATTTGATTTCCTAATATTTTGTTGAGGATTTTTGCATTGATGTTCATAAGAGATCTTAGCCTACAGTTCTCTCTCTCTCTCTTTCTCTCTCTCTCTCTCGGTAATGTCTTTGGTGATGGAATCAAGGTAATAGTAGGCTCATAAAAGAAATTAGGGAGCTTTCCCTCTTCTTAAATGTTTTGGAATAGTTTGAGAAGAATAGGTGTTAATTTTTCTTTAAATCTTTGGAAAATTTTTTACAAAGCTATCTGGTCAAAAACTTTTCTTTTTGTGGAGGTTTTTGATTACTGATTGTATTTCATGGTGGTGATAGGTCAGTTTTTATTTTTTATTTTTTCTTGACTCAGTCCCAGGTGATTGTAATTTTCTTGGAATGTATCCATTTCTTTCAGATTGTCCAATTTGTCGGCATATAATTGTTCATAGTATTTTCTTACGATCCTTTGTATTTCTATGGAATTCGTATTTACTTCTCTTTTGCTTCTGATTTTACTCATTTGGGTTCTTTCTCTTTTTGCCTTCATGAGTATGGTTAAAGGCTTATCAATCTTGTTTATCCTGTCAATCAATTCTTGGTGTTATTAATCTTTTGTATTGTTTTTCTATACTTTATTTCATTTATTTCTGCTCTGATCTTTATTATTTCCTTCTTTCTACTACATTGAACTTTGTTTACTCTTCCTTTTCTAGCTCATTTAAGTGTAAGGTAAGATTGTTATTCGAGCGGTTTTATTGTTTGTTTCTTGAGGTAGGTGTGTATTGCTATGATTTTCCCGCTTAGGACTGCTTTCACTGTGCCCTGTATATAAATTTAGAGTTGTTGTGTTTTCATTTTCATCTGTCTTTAGATTTCTTTTTATTTCTACCTTGATCTCATTGTTAACCCACTCATTGCTTAGTAGCCTGTTATTTAGCTTCCATGTGTTTATGTATTTTCTAGTATTTTTTTTTGTAGTTCAATTTTACATTATAACTCTATGATAAGAGAAGACAGTTGATATGATGTCACTCTTCTTAAATCCATCGATACTTGTTTGCTAGCATAACAAGTGTTCCATCCTGAAAAGTGTTCCATGTGCACTTGAGAAGAATGTATATTTTCCTGCTCTGGGAGGAAACTTTCAAAAAATATCAATTAAATCCAACTGGTCTAGGGTGTTCTTTAAGCCTCCTGTTTCTTGGTTGATTTTATTTCTGGAAAATCTTTCCATGGAATTCAATTAGATGTTAATATCTCCTATTTTGAGTGTATTCCTGTCAATCTCTCCCCTTATTGCTATAAATAATTACTTTTTATAGTAGGTGCAACTGTGTTGGGTGTGCGTATGTTTACTGGGTTATGTTCTGTTGATTTCTTGATCCATTTATCATTATATAATGCATTTTTCCCCTCTCATTACAGCCTTTGTTTTAAAGACTGTTTTATCTAAATAAATATTGTTATCCTGGCTTTTACTTTTCATTTCCATTTGTGTGAAATATCTTTTTCCATTCCTTTACTTGCAGTCTGTGAGTGTCACTTGATCCAAAGTGGGTCTCTTGTAGACAGAATATGCATGGTTTTTGTTTCTTTATCCATTCGGCTACCCTATGACTTTTGATTAGAGCACTTAATTGATTTATACTTAAAGTGATTACTGATTGGTACATAGTTATTGCCATTTTATTATCCGTGATTCTTATTATTTATTTGTTTGTTTGTTTATCTTTGTTTGTTTGTTTGTTTATACTATTTCTCTTTTTACAGAAGTCCCTTTATCATTTCTTGTAACACTGGCTTGTTGGTGATGAATTCCTTCAGCTTTCACCTCTCTGAGAAACTCTTTATCTCACCTTCCATACCCAGCCTTGCTGGGTAGAGTATATGTGGTTGTAGATTCTTTTTTTTTTAATCAATAAAAATGAAAATGCAACAAAACAAAATTTATGGGCTGCCATGAGCAGTGCTTAGAGGAAAATATTATTCAATGAATAAATTAAAAATAAAACTTTCAATAACCTTAGCTTCTCCTTTAAGAAACTGCAAAAATAATACCAAAAGAAAGAAATAAGGAAACAAAAAAATTTAAAAGATTAGAGCAAAAAATTATTGGAATGGAAAGCAGAGAAAAGCAATATAAAGTTCACTAGGAATATCTGTAAAAGTAATAAACTTCTAGAGACTGATCAGGACTAAAAGATGAAACTGAAAAATTAATAATAAGCAGAATTGGGGAGATGGCATCATTCCAGATCGAGAAATAATAGAATAATGAAATATAAAAACATTAATAAACTTGATAACAGATGAAATGGATAAATTCCTTGAACTATACAAATTACTAGCCTTCCATCAAAATAACTATAAATTTAAAAAATTTAAACACATTTATAACAAATTAAATCCAACCTTATATAAAAAAGTTAAGATATGGTTAAATAATTATAGTTTTTCCCATGAGTGCAAAACTGTTTTAATATTTGAAAGTTCTTTACATTTACAAAATAAAAAAATTTAATCTCACTTCAATAGACAGAAAAACAAAAAAACACACAGAAAAGCTTGACAAATTTAACACCTTGATGTGATAAAACACTCAAAACATAGAAATAGAACTTTTGTAGCTCAACAAAGGGCATCTATGAAATCTTACAGCTCATGTATATAATGATAAAAGACTTAATAGTTTCTCTTAAATATCAGAGACCAGTCAAGAATGTACATTCTTACCACTTCCTTTTTTTAATGAAAATTATTGTGATTTGGTTAATAAAATCGTATAGATTTTAAGCATATAATTCAATAATACATTGTATGTGTATTGCATTGTGTGTTCACCACCTAAAGCTAAATTTCCTTTGTTAACCTTCTTTACTCCAACCTACTTTCCCTCTCCTCACCTTCCTTCTAGTAACCACTAATCAATTGTCTCTCATTATTTGTCCTGTTTGTTTGTTGCTTTCAGTTTTACATCCCACATATGAGTGAAATCCTATGGTTCTCAATTTTTTCTGTCTGACTGCTTTCACTTAGTATGATAATCTCAAGATCCATCCATATTTTTGCAAATGGTGGCATTTCATCTTTTCTGATTGCTACATGATATTCCATTTTATATATGTACCACACCTTTACAAAATCCTCTATCAAAGGGTACGAGTTGTTTCTATGTCTTCACCACCGTGAATAAGGCTACCATGAACATTGGGGTGCTTATATCTTTGCAAATAAATTGCTAGGTCACTTATAAAATACTACTTCTGATTACTCTAGTAACACCTTCGAATTATATATAGTTATTACAATATTTTTGACTATATTTCCAATGTTGTATTTCATATCCCTATGACTATTTTGTAACTACCAATGTGTACTTCTTAATCCCTTCACCTTTTTCATCCAGCCCCCAAATCCCCCCTCCCATATGGCAATGACCAATTTCTTCTCTGTATCTATAAATCTATTTCCACTTTGTTTCTTAGTTTATTTTGTTCTTCAGACACTACACATAACTCATATAACTGAAGTCATATGGCATTACTCTTTCCATGTCTGCCTTATTTCACTTAGAATAATACTCTCTAGGTCTATCCATATTGTTGCAAATAGTAAGATTTTTTTATTGACTGATATTTTATTGTATATACATACCACTTCTTTATCCATTCTTTCACTGATGGACACTGAAGTAGACTCCGTATCTTGGCTATTATAAATAGCTCTGCCATGAACTTAAGGGTGCATATATCTTTTTGAATTAGTATGTTCATTTTCCTCAAATAAATACCCAAGAATGGAATTTCTAGGTCATAAAATAGTTCTGTTTTTAATATTTTTGAGGAACGCCCAAACTGTTCCCCATAGTGGCTGTACCAATTTGTAATCACACTAACAGTGCACAAGGGTTTTCTTTGCTCTATATTATTGTCAACACTTTTTATTATTATTATTGATGATAACCATTCTGTCAGGTGTGAGGTAATATTTCAATGTGGTTTTGATTTGCATTTCTATGATGATTAGTGACATTGAGCATCTTTTCATATGACTATTGGCCACCTTTAGGTTCTCTTTGGAAAAATGCTAATTCGGGTCTTTTGCCCATTTTTCAATTGGATTGCTTGTTTTTATCTGTATTAAGTTGCATGAGTTCTTTTTAAATTTTAGATATTAATTTCTTATCAAACGTATAAATGGCAAATATCTTCTTCCATTCAGTTGTTTACTTTTTCATTTCCTTGATGGTATTCTTGGTTCTGTGAAAGCTTTTTAATTTGATGTAATACCATTTATTTTTTCTTTTGTTTCCCTTGTCTCAATCTGGCCTCCTCTTAATCTCCCCAGTTATAATTCTGTTCACCTAGTCTTCAGATATTTATCTAGGGTCACTGTTCCATAATTTAGTTGCAATTTTAGTCTGGCTGTTGGAGACACGCACAGGCTTTATTTACTCATTTTATCATTTTGACTGGAATGCTTGAGGATTAAATATTAATAATTAGAAGTATAAATAAAAAATGTAAATATTTTATTGAGAACTCACTTTGTGCTAGATTCTGTGCTGAGTAGAAATAGGATGTACTACATGTATCATCATATACAAATGCCCTGCTTGTTTTATTTCAGAAAATACAAGCGGGCCAGAATGCCTTCTGTATAATGAGTAAGGGAGAAAGCACAAGATTAGGTGTTAGTGGTAGGCAAAAGCCAATCATGCTCCTTGTGGACTTTACGATGGATTTTGTATTTTATTTTAAACATCATGTAAAACCTTTGAATGGTGTTAAGCCAGAGTATATTGAATTTCAGGAAGGATTTTAACCAACTATTGTAAAGTCAACCAAGGGGTCTTACCGAGATGAGGAATAAAAAAGCAGAAGGAAGAAAGGAAGAAAGGAAGAAAGGAAGAAAGGAAGAAGAAAGAAAGAAAGAAAGAAAGAAAGAAAGAAAGAAAGAAAGAAAGAAAGAAAGAAAGAAAGAAAGAAAGAAAGAAAGGAAAGATTGTATTTATCTAATATGTTAGCAGTAAATGACCTTGACAAGAGAATTTATATGGGGCTCTGTATAGTAAAACTGGTATATCTCTAATTGTAATGCTTATAGTACCTAAGAAAGAATTTGTCCATATTTATTTGGTATTGTACGCACTTCAAAAACAAAGTATTAAATGGCATTTGTAAATTTCTTAATAGTTCTCTGATTCCAAAATATTTATCTTTTAATGTATGTAATTTTTAATATAAAAGTGGTTTAATCATAGATAACATTACTATCACTGGTTATAAGGCAACTATTATTTTCATTTCCAAAACTACATGGATTTTTTATCTGATGAAAATATAGACAAATCTTTCTCTGAGCATTTTTATTTCAGAAAGCTGATAAACAGGGCCAAGCTTATAGAATTAAAATTCATTACTACATGATATCCATTCAGATGGTAATAATATTTCTCAAATGTCTAACCTCAATTTTTGTAATTTATTCATACCTTCTATTTTATTTTCCTGCTACTGCTCACTCTTTGGCAATTTCACTTATCTAATTTAACATATCTATCATATAGTGTACAAGAATAGCAAGGAAAATTAGTTGAAACAAATTAGATCATTTTATTATTTATCACCAGATATCAAAAAGCAACTGAAGAGATTAGAAATTAATTTTAAATGGATATTTTGGATTATCTCAGTCTTAGCTGATGCCTATGTATCATAAAAATAATCAACTTTATTATTGACAAAACTAAATCTAGTGTTTTTGATCTTATATATGTGCTAGTGTGCTCTTTCAATAGTACAAATCAGAAAACATTTTGTAAATATTCATCTTATTACCATTCAATTCAGCAATATTTATCAAACTTTATAAATTTTGTATGTGTAGAAGAAACAAAAGATGTAATTGTGCCCTCCAGGAGAATGAACTAGCTAGAGAGTCTGGCTTACACACCTAAAACAGATAATAGGAAAACATAATAAACCATTATTTAACATCAATGATAAAGGAAAAATATGTACTAATAATCAAAATAATAAAATATAAAAGACTTATTCGAAACTCTATATTTGATTTCTGAAATTAACTATTATTGTACTTCCATCCCAATAATGTGTCCATTAGTAACAGACTACATTGATTAGTGATACTTTCATTGTCTTTATTAAGCAGTCAGCTAAGAATTTGCTGAATAGTTCAAAATATATTTTTATTATAGAAAATATTGATTTGACAGGCTTAGATATATTTAAGTTTTTGATAGAATTATATATCTTATCTATTTTTTTTTCTCCAAGGGAAAATACTCAATTGATAAAACAAAGACAAATAACATCATTAATATGTCCCACATATTTTCCTTTGAATTTTTCTTGAGTATAAAATTTACTATTTGGCTTGAGACATCAACATATTTGTTAAATATGGTTTTACAATAGTATTTTCCTGAAGTATGTCATTAATAGGCCACATTATTTGAGGAAAATTCTGAATAATTAATATATTTTACAAATATTTATCATATGCTTACTATGGGAAATGGAGTTTTATATCACATCTTATTTATATTTCCTTTCTTTTAATGAAAATAGATTAATCTTCCAAAAATAATGAAACAAACACCACTGCCTACGAGGAAACAATAAGAATATGTCCAATATTTATAAAATATTATAGAAAAATTATGATTACATATTAAATTTAAATCATTTGTTGTCGTAAGACAAGAAATATCTGAACTTTATCTCACAGAATAATTGTATTTTTTAAGGTTGACACTTCTAGTGACTGTGTTTCCTAAACTGTGAATGTTTATATGATGATAACAAAGGCCAAATGATGAATTCCATTCAGCTGATTGTCTGTCCCAAGAGAGACACTGGATACCTAAAAAAGTTAATTTTCTGCTTTTTAAACTTCATAAGAGGGTTTGAACAGTTTTGTTGATTTTTTTTACTTATTTTATTGAAAGATAATAGAAAATTAGCTGCTTGTATTTACA
This sequence comes from Cynopterus sphinx, assembly GCA_030015415.1. NCBI lineage: Eukaryota > Metazoa > Chordata > Mammalia > Chiroptera > Pteropodidae > Cynopterus > Cynopterus sphinx. Next base: position 73,074,588 of record CM057388.1, on the reverse strand, counting down.
TTGTACAATTCAATTAGTTTTTTTTTTTCAATTATAGTTGGCATACTATCATATACCAGCTTCAATTGTATAGCATAGTGATCAGAGATCCACATAACTCAGAAAGTGATCAATGGATCACTAAATCTATTACCTCTCTTATGCTTTACATATTTATTACAACATTATTAACCATCTTTCCCATGCTACACTCTACATCTCCATGTCTATTCTGTAACTCTCTATTTGGACTTCTAAATTTCTTTGCCTTTTTTTGTCCCCCCATCCCCACTCCTATCTTGTAACCATCAAAATATCCCCTGTATCTATGAGTTTATTACTGTTTTTGCTGCTATTGTTGATTTTTTTTCTTTAGATTCCACATGTATGTGAAATCATGCAATATTTGTCTTTCTCTATCCAACACATTCCCCTCAGTACAGTACACTCTAGGTCCATCAAGGCAATATATTTTTCATTCTCTTCCTTTTAGTCTGTGTATTTCATTTAATCTGAAGTGAGTCTCCTGTAGGCAGAATATGTACAGGTCTAGTTTTCTTATCCATTCAGCCACCCTATCTTTTAATTGGAGCATGTAATTCTTTTCCATTTGAGGTATTTGTTGATAAGAATGTAGTTATTACCATTCTTTATTCCTGTTTTTGAAACATGGTTTTTTCTTCTTAAAGAAGTCCATCAAACATTTATTGTAATACTGACTTGGTGTTGATAAATTCTCTTAGCTTATTTTTGCCTGTGAAGCTCTTTATCTGTCCTTTGACTTTAAATAATAGCTTTGCTGGATAGAACATTATTGATTGTAGATCCTGGGTTTTCATCACATTGAATATTTTGTACTGAGCCCTTCTTTCCTGCATTGTTCCTTTTGAAAAATCAGCTTCCAGTATTATGGGTATTCCCTTGTATGACAGTAGTTATGTGATGGAAAATGTAGCAGAGTGGGGAACACTCCAGCAGATTTAGTGTTCCAGTTATTGTTGATTGGTTGAATGACCTAAGTAGCCAGGAGACCTTGTTCATGGAAGGTTTCTTCCACATGCATCCTTATAGCAGTGTCTACTTTATAGCCCTGCATTACTGATGGATTTCTGGGTTTCTCTGGAAGAGACTGTAAATATTGTGTTGCAAAGTTATTGACTCACAGAATTCATGTTTGTTGATAAAAGAAAAAAAAAATACCCCCAGGTTTTTCAACATATATATTCTGTTCTTATGTCAGGAAGTCATACAATATTTGTAGAAGAAGAAAGGTATAAATGCATTTAATTTTATGGTTCATAGGATAGTACCATCATTGTAATGATGGAACAATTCTTGTGTCATATCTGAGAAACACTGAAATTTTTGTATTTTTACCAAATATATTGTGTGTTCTATTTTTCTATTGTGTATCTTTCCTTTTGTCTTAAAAGTCTTTAACCAATAAACTAATCTACAGAAACATTTTGAATTATTCTTCTCTTGTTTGAGTGAAGAAGTATATATTTAAAAGTTAACTTCAGCATTTTATTTATAAAGAGTTCTTATTTGAAATTATTTACTTCCACTCTGGATGAGAACATTTTATAGATTTCTGCATGCCTAGTTCTGCTCTAATACTAAAGGAAATTTTCATCACCCATAAAAGAAAAATCTCTTTAAAAATTTTTTTAACTCATTTAAAAAAATTTATTGAGAACCTACTAAGTAGCAGAAGCCATATTGGGCATTGGAGGGGATGCATAGATGACTAAGATGTGTATACTATTGTAGAGAACCACAAAGTTTGCTAGAGTGGATAAATGAGAAAACAATAATTACAATAAATCAATAAATCAACGCTAAAGATATATGCACAGAATTCTGTGAAGCCTAAAACAAGGAATCACAGAGAAGTAAACACTACAGATGGGATTTCAGGAATGTGTAGGCATTTACCAAAGGACAAGCAAGGGAACAAACAGAGTAACTGTACCCCAGGATGAGTGAATAGCATGGGCTGTGTTAAAACATAAGAAGCAATGTAAAACACAGGAAACAATGAGAAAAAGCAGACTATTACTATACATTGTTTGGTATTTCATTATGTGCTAGAGATTATATAGGTTTGAGGATAGTAGAGATAGTAAGATAGTAGAAGAAGCTGATATAGTCAATCATTGCTCATGTTATTCCATATCTTTCATTAGGTAAAGTAGTGGAGAGGGGGAAAAAAAAGTGAGAGAGATCTGAGTCAGAATCACGGCTCCACTAAAAAGTGTGCCATAGCCACATTATATAGGCACAATTTTTCATCACATTTCCTCAACCTACCCATTAAAATAGGTGTAAACTTGTCTTCCTTCCCCGAAAGTCCAAGGGAAGTCTTACTCTTCAAGACCATTTATTTTGGGCTTGGGAAAGCAGAGTCAGAATGTGGGCAGGTAAGAGAAAGCCTAGAGGCCTGCAAACTAGGTTGCCAGCTCTGAGAATAAGTATTCTCAGGACCAGCGCAAGGTAAGATTACAAAAAGGTACAGGGATTCACCATCATGGCCTTCTAGAAACCCAAGAAAAAAATTCAGTTATTCTGAAACTATATTTTGATTATACATTCCTGTGTTATTTTGTTCTTTATAAATTTTGCTACTTTAATGGCATGTCCATGCTTTATTTTTTAATTAATTAATTTATTTTAATTAATTTCAAGTATACAATACATTGGTTTGACATTAATACATTGGTTAGACATTAATATAGTTTATAAAACTATCCACCTAATTGCTCTTTCTCTCCTCTGGCTCTCCACCTAGCCAATGCATTAATGCTAACTGTATGCCATATGCCATTGTTCCCATCTCCACAACCATCCATCAACTAATAATTTGTACTTCTGCCCCTCATTCCTCCTCCCCTCTGTCTGTCACCAAATTTTATCCTATATATTTGAGTCTTTTTTTTTTTTATTAGTTTGTTCTTTTGGTTCCTTAGATTCAGCATATAAGATAAATCATACAGTATTTATCTTTCTCTGACTTTTTTATCTCAGCATAATAAACTCCAGGTCCATCCATGTTGTTGCAAATGGTATGATTTTATTTTTTAAATTGCTGAATAATATTCCATTGTATACATGAACCATAACTTCTTTATCCAATCAAACATTGATAGGCATTTACATAGCTTCCATTTCTCAGCTGTTGTAAAGTTTGCTGCCATAAATATTGGGGTGAATAGATCTTTACAAATTATTGTTTCAGAGATCTTTGAATAAATACCCAGAAGTGCAATTGCTGGGTCAAAAGGCATATCCATTTTTAATTCTTTGAGAAACCTCCATACTGTTTTCCTCAGCAGCTGCACCAACTTGCAATCCTACCAACAATGTATGAGGGTTCCGTTTCTCCACATCCTCGCTAACACTTGTTATTCTTGGATTTATTGGTGATATCCATTCTGCCAAGTGTCAGGTAATATCCCATTGTGGTTTTAAATTGCATTGCTCTGATGATTAGTGACCTGGAGCTTCTTTTAATATGTCTATTGGCCATCTGTATTTCCTCTTTGGAGAAATATCTCTTCAGGTCTTCTGCTCATTTTTAAATTGGATTATTTGTTGTTGAATTGTGTGAATTCTTTATATATTTTTGGATATTAACCTCTTACCAGATGTAACATTGGTGATCTCTTCCTCCAATCAGTTGGTTGTCTTTTTGTTTTGTTGATGGTTTCCTTTGCTATACAAAAACGTTTTAGTTTGGTGTAGTCTCGTTTGCTTGTTTGTTCATTCATTCATTCATTCATTTTTCGATTCCCTTGCCCAGGAAGATATGCCCCCAAAGAAATTACTGTTAGTAATATCAGAGAGTTTATTGCTTATGTTTTCTTCTAGAAGTTTTTATGTTTTCGGGTCTTGCATTTAAGTGTTTAACCCATTTTGAGTCTATTCTTGTATACGTAAAGGCGATGGTCCAGTTTCTTTCCTTTTTTTTTTTTTTTTTTTTTTAATATATCTGTCCAACTTTTCCAACACCACTTATTGAAGAGACTGTCTTAACCCCATTGTATACCCTTACCTCCCTTGTCATAAGTAAGTGAGCATATAGTGGTGGATTTATTTCTGGGCTCTCCATTCTGTTCCATTGCTTAATGTATCTGTTTTATGCCAGTACCATGCAGTTTTGATTACTGTACCTTTATATTATACGTTGATATCAGGTAGTGTGATATCCCTCCACCTTGTACTTCTTTCTCAAGATTGCTGTGGCTATTCAGGGTCTATTATGGTTCCATATAAATTTTAGGATTATTTGTTCTAGCTCTATGAAAAATACCATTAGTATTTTGATAGGGATTGCACTGAATCTATAGATTGCTTTGAGCAGTATGGCCATTTTGATGATGTTTATTCTTCCTACCCATGAGCATGGTACATGCTTCCATTTATTTGTATCTTCTTCAATTTCTTTTTTCAATGACATACTTTTCTGAGAACAGCTCTTACATTCTGAGATAATTTGATTCCAAGATATTTAATGGTTTTTGATGCAATTGTAAATGGAATTTTTTTCTTAATTTCTCTTTTTGAAAGTTCACCATTGTTGCATAAATTTTCCAGATTGTCCAATTTGCTGGCATATAATTGCTCATAGTGTTTTCTTATGATCCTTTGTATTTCTGTGGAGTCAGCAATTTCTCCTCTTTCATTTCTGATTTTATTTATTAGAGTCTTCTTGCTTTTTTACTTGATGAGTCTGATTAAGGGTCTGTCAATTTTGTTTATCCTTCCAAAGAACCAGCTGTATGTTTCATTAATTTTTGTATTTTTTTATACTCTATTTCATCTATTTCTGCTCCAATCTTTATTATTTCCTTCCTTCTATTCACTTTCAGCTTCATTTGCTGTTCTTTTTCTAGATCTTTTAAATGTAAGGTTCAGTTGTTTATTTGAGATTTTTCTGTTTCTTGAGGTAGGCCTGTATTTCTATGAATTTCCAGCTTAGGAGTTTTTTCAATGTGTCCCATAGGTTTTGAGTCATTGAGTTTTCATGTTCATTTGTCTCTAGGTATCTTTTGATTTCTTCCTTGACCTCATTAATAACCCATTCATTGTTTAGCTCTATGTTATTTAGCCTCCATGTTTTTGTGCATTTGCCAGTTTTTTTTTCTTGTAATTGACTTCTAGTTTCATACCTTTGTAATCGAAGAAGTTGGTTGATATGATTTCAACCTTCTTAAATTTATTGAGACTCATTTTGTGTCCTAACATGTGGTCTATCCTGGAAAATGTTCCTAGTGAACTGGAGAAGAATGTATACTTTGCTGCTTTGGGATAAAATACTCTGATACTAACTATTAAAGCCATCTATTCTAGTGTTTCTTGTAAACCCATTGTTTCTAAGTTGATTCTTTGCCTGGAAGATCTGTCCATTGGTGTCAGTGATGGGTGAAGTCTCCTGCTGTGAGTTTATTACTGCTAATCTCTTTTGTTATGTCACACAATAATTGCTTTATGTATGTAGGTGCTCCTATGTTGGGTTCGCATATATTTACTGGGTTATGTCCTCTTGATTTCTTGATCCATTTATCGTTGTATAATGCATTTTCCCCTCTCATTACAGCCTTTGTTTTAAAGACTGTTTTATCTAAATAAATATGGTTATCCTGGCTTTTACTTTTCATTTCCATTTGTGTGAAATATCTTTTCCATTCCTTTACTTGCAGTCTGTGAGTGTCACTTGATCTGAAGTGGGTCTCTTGTAGACAGAATATGCATGGTTCTTGTTTCTTTATCCATTCGGCTACCCTATGTCTTTTGATTAGAGCACTTAATTGATTTACACTTAAAGTGATTACTGATTGGTACATAGTTATTGCCATTTTATTATCCATGATTCTTATTATTTATTTGTTTGTTTGTTAGTTTATACTATTTCTCTTTTTACAGAAGTCCCTTTGTCATTTCTTGTAACACTGGCTTGTTGGTGATGAATTCCTTCAGCTTTCACCTCTCTGAGAAACTCTTTATCTCACCTTCCATACCCAGCCTTGCTGGGTAGAGTATATGTGGTTGTAGATTCATTTTTTTAACTGAATATTTCTTGCCAGTCCCTTCTGGCCTGCACAGTTTCCATTGAAAAATCAGCAGACATGCTTATGGGGCTACCCCATTAACTAACTGGGTGCGTTTCTCTTGGTGCTTTTAAGATTCTCTCCTTGTCTTTGACCTTTGGCATTTTAATTACGATGTGTCTTGATGAGGGTCTGTTTGAATTCCTCTAGTTTGTGACTCTGTGCCTCCTGTACTTGTGCATCTAATTCCTTTGCCAGGTTAGGGAAGTTTTCTGTTATTATTTCTTCAAATAGATTCACCATGCCTTGCCCTCACAGGTACTCTTATGATCTGGGTATCGTTATACTTCATATTGTCCCAGAGATCTCTTAAACTATGATCATTTTTTAAAATTATTTTTTTTCTTTTTGTTGTTCTGATTGGGTGTATTCTGCTACCTCGTCTTTCAGTTTGCTGATTCTATCTTCTGCTTTGCCCAACCTACTGTTAAATCCTTCTAGTGTATTCTTCATTTCAGTTATTGTATTCATAATTTCCATCTGGTTCTTTTTATGGTTTCTATGTTCTTTCTTATGCTTACTATCTTTATGTCGATGTTCTCACTGTGCTCATTCATTCTCTCCATAAGTACATTGAGCATCCTTGTAACCATTATTTCAAACTCTCCCTCTCTCTGGTTGCCTACTTGCCTTCGTTTCATTTCGCTTATTTTCTGGAGTTTTCTCCTGTTGTTTCATTTGTGGCATGTGTCTTTGTTTTCTCATTTTATTTTTATTAGCTTCTCTGTGTTTGTTTTGACGTGTCAGGAATATACATTTTGTCTCTCAGCCTTGGCCAGATGGTCTAATGTGGAAGGTTTCCTGCGTGGCCCAGTGGCAGACTCTTCTGATCCCCCATGTCGGGGCCTCAGGACGTGATGTTTGTGTGGGCTGTGTGTGATCTTCTGTTGTCACCAAGCCTTTATTGTTATTAGTAGATCAGTGAATGGGATTAATGCTCAGGCTGAGTAATTGTGGGAGTTGGCTGCACCCACAGGTTAAGACTTGTTGTGTGGGGGCTGATCCCACAGAGAGGGATTTGCTCAAGCAGGCTTGTGTGCTTGTAGCAACTACCCTTTGTGTGTACTGGTAACGGGACTAATCAGGACTTGCTCTGTTTTGCTCTGGTGCCAACCACCAGATGTGTTGGTTTTGTGCCCCTTGGGAGGGACTCCCTGTAGGGCAAGGTCAGCCCCCACTTTTGATTTCTCAGGCCTACCCGGTGGGAACTACAAAGCGATCCACAGACAGTTGTTGCCCGTGCTGGATTTATAGGTAAGTGGAAGAGACAATGCTGTAAGCAGCATTCTGATTATCCCCCATCCTTGTCTTATGGCAGTTTAGCAGATGGACCAGTGCTCCTCCAGTCCTGAGACTGCCTACCAGTGGTTTGTAAGTCTCTGAAAGTGTAAGAGCCTCTGGATGGTGCAGGGACACTGGGAGTCCCCTGAGTCTATCGAGTAAATTTCACCCTGCCACTGCAGTGTCAGTTTATATGCCAGCACTGTCTCAGTGGCTCTCAGTACAAGTTTCCAATTGTAGCAATGTCAGCTGCTGCCCACTGTGGGCCAGAATGCACCACTCCAGGGCAGGGGCGGCTGCGTACCAATGTACAGCAGGCATTGTGTTTTGGATGGGGCAGGAGCTCAGGGAGTTAAGGGCCATCAGGCCAATATGGACCCCTGCAATCTCTTCAAGAAATATTGCAGCTTGTACAGGCAGAAGTGGTCTGCCCACAATTGTTTTCCCTGAAATTTACTGACTGTCCTAGTCAAGGTCTGTTGCCTGTGTAGACTGCGTAACCCCAGAGCCAAGCAGGGCAGGGGAGGCTGCCTATCAATGGGCTGCAGGCACTTTGTGGCTTGGGTGAAGCGGGACCTCAGGGAGACAAGGGCCATCAGTCCATTACAGCATCAGTTTTGCTGCAACTTCCATGCCCAGGTGTTGCCGCTGTAGTCACAGATCACGGTGAGAGCAACAGCCATCTCGGGTGGTCTCACAGACCCCTGTGATCTCAAGACACAATATTTCAACTCTTGCAGGCAGCAAAGGTCTGCCTGCCATTTATTTCCATGCAGTGCCCACTCTGTGCCAGCCAAAGTTTGTTGCCTGTGTGGATTGGGAGATCCAGGGTGGAGTGGCAGGGCTGTGGCAGTTCACTGTGAATGGGCCTCCTGGGGCAATTTGTGAGTAGGGTGGGGTGGGTTCAGGGAGACAATGGCAGTCAGATCAATACAACCTCAGTCTTGCTGCAACTTAGGTAACCGTTCGAGCCTTCCCACAGACGTCCCTGATCACAGCAAGACCAGCAGCTGTCTGGGACTGGTCACAGATCCCCAAGATCCTCCCAAATTCACGTTGGCATCAGTGATCTACCTGACCTCACCTTTGAAATGCATGTTCACAGCGTTGGCAACCAGCTGTGAATCCTTGGCCCTGAATTGGCACAGGGCGTGACAACCACCCAGCAACTAGAGTCCTGGACAATCTGAAGCTTGGGTGGATGGCCTGATCTCCTCAGGCCAGTGCTTCCTAATGGCCCTGTGGGAGAGGTCTGCACAGTCAATCTGGTGTGGTCTGTAGATTTCTGGTGTGTGTGCGGGGAGGGACTAAGGCACAACGGTGGTGGCCCTTCCAGGTAACACAGACTTTCTTAGTCTGAATCCCACGCAAGCCTCTGACCCACAGCGCTGGTGTCCTGGGTGAGTGTCCACAGGTCAGAAAGCCAGTGTGTGTGTCCTTCAAAGAGGTGTCTAGGGTTTCAGTCTCTTTCTGTCTCACCCACACGGCTGGAATCCCCTCTGGCTTTTATAGTCAGAGTTACTGGGATCTCCTCTTCTCTGGGCTGGAATCCTGGGCTAGGGAACCCCAAATGAGACCAGGACCTCCCTCTCCTTCAGGAGAGCCTCTGCAGCCTTTCTCCCTTCCGCTGATTCTCTACCACTCGCGGGTTCGGGTCCAGCCAAACTTGCGACTTTGCCCCTCCTACGGGCTTCGATGTGCTTGCTTTATACTGTCAGATGTAGGTGTTATGATCAGCTGGACTTCAGGTGATTCTCCACAATGATTATTTTATAATTTGGTTGTAATTTCAATGCAGACCTAGGAGGCGGCAGATTCTGCTGTTACCTATTTTGCTATCTTCTTCCCGCTCCATCTTCTTTTTTAAAAGTTTTTAAATGAAACTTATTTCTGGTAACATTAGTTAATAACATTATTTAAATTCTAGTTGTACAAGTTAGTAATACAATATCTGTAAACTCCATTACATGCTTACCTCCCAAAATCTAGTCTTTCATCATCATGTATTTGATCCCCTTTAAGCTCGTCCTCTGTTCTCATGTAACTCCTTTTTTTAAAACTTTCTTTATTGAATCATTGCTTTCTTCCAGCCTCCCCAGACTTGTGTACCAGGGCACTTATTCTTTTTAAACACAGAGATGGGTTCAGGGATCGGTCAATGATCTACATCATGTCAATCTAGACATAACCATAGTGACTGGCTCAGGGCTCGGGGGCCTAGTTGATCTAAGAATCAATCATGTGCCTTCCTCAGGTATTACAAGAGGATAGAAGTCTAGAGTTTCATATGGCCCTCACAAGGAGAGGGCCTATACTGGAGTAAAGTCAATGTGGATGTAAACAATGCCAAAAAATACTGAGATTCAGCCCTGATGACATAATTGTTGTCTCTGATTCTAGGTATTTCGAAGCTAGTAATCCTTCACTTTTTCCTTTTCAGTAAATCAAGGTTGGATTTTCTATCATTTGCTACATGAATTATGTTAAGAAATCTCAGAAGTATATGAAAAGTGAGAAAGGGAGAAAGGAATGAATGAATAAATGGTCGTCACAAAGAAAGTGTCATTTACATTTAAATGGTGTTTTACCTAGAAACAAACAGAGAGAAGAAAATTTTCTTCATGAAGAATAACATGTAAAAGGCATGAAGGTATGAATGTATGTGGTGTGTTCAGGCAATGGCAATTCAATATTGTACAAAACAAAACAAAAACAAAACAAAACAACCCAAAAGATAAAAAATATTACCATAGTTTTAAATTGGAGACAGCATTTCATAACCCAGCATTGTCTTAAATTAATCCAAATTATTATTTTTTTCAAAATAGCAAATGAAAGGAGATGAATAAATGTTTCAATATTCAAATCAGTTTCCCATTTAAGGCATTAGGGGCAAAAAACACAGTTTTATTCCTGTCCTTTAAAAGACAAACTTTATGTTAGCTAAATTCAAACTATGAAATATGAAATAGAGTGATAATGGCTTTAAATACTATTGTCAGAAAATAGAAATTCACTTTCTTTAAGATAACAAATCAACTATTAGGTTAATAAGAAAAATAAGTAGAATGGGTTTGCTTTGCAAACTCAGAAGTAATATATAATTTAAGAAAGTCTAAGAAATGAAGATTTGTTTTATTTTTCTGATTGTGATGATAATTAAACCTCCTTTTAGAGATGTGGAAAATAGATAACATTTATGAAGATAAAATTAAAGAAACAGTTCTATGATACTGAGGGAACTATTGTATTTCTTTACAATATTTTTATACAAATTTCTATTGGGAACACCTGTTGTTTTTTACACAATTGTTTTATAATCTTGTAGTTTGCTTTCTACATCTGAAATGAATTTGCAAAGTTTCATCACACAGTTAAATAATTTTTATTATAAATCTTTAAAAATATATAACAGACAACTTGATAAATGTGGTATAATACCTAGTTATTACTAAAATTCAAAAAATTTTCAAAATTCCACTGTTACAGATCAATGTTTAATGAGTCTTTTGGGCTAATAAAATTTATGGCATTTGTATCTCCTCAAAAAGAGGGAGGGGAACTTAGACAAAAATGATTGTCTTAAAAAAAGAAAAAAACTGTCAATGTGCCCTTCCAAGATGTTACCAATTTATACTTTCATTAGCAGACTGTGATATTGTTTGTTTCATTACACTTCCTAAACACTATTTATTATAGTTAGAAAAAGGTTTTCTAATTTTCTTTTTAGCAGTATAATATCTTACTGCTGTTTAATTAGAATTGCTTAATTTATAATGGAGTTCAAACAGTTTCATCTTGTTAGTTTTTCTGTATTTTTAATTCTGTGATTAGTTTAATACTTTTATTGATCTTTATGTGGTAGCCAATTTTACTTCATGTGAGTGTTTTTCTCAAGTGGTTATTTTATTTTAAATTCCTTAATGTGTATAACACCAGCAGAATTTTACATTTTTATATAATCAAAGATTTCTTTTAATTGTCCTTTGTGGCATGTTTCTTTATTCTAGAAAATTTTCTGTGAGCCTAGTATCTGAGATCTGATAAACATTTTACCTCTTTTTTTTTCCTGCCAGCTATTTTATTACTATACTTTTTAAAGTTAATTCCTCAAATTTATAATTAATTCTGGTGTAAGGTAAAGATATTTTATTTTGATTAATTGAGCAAATATTCCATAACCATTTATTTAGCAACCATACCTTTTCCCAGTAATCTGTAGTATCTCCTTTATCATGTTTTTAAATATATTAGGGTTTATTTAAAAGCTATAACTTTTCAATAACATTTTTATATCAAAACAAGCCAGTGATTGTAGAAAAATAAATTAATAGATTAAGGTATAAAGATAATAGTTCATTCATAATTACACTAATCTACATTTAATTTTCTTTGGAATATATTAATGTATGTACACACACACACACACACACACACATATATGCCTTTGTGTGTCCATGTGTACAGTTGTGTGTATATTCAATCTAAAATTTTATTTTTATAAAATTCACATAAAACCAGCCATACTTGCTGTATCATAATATCCTGTTTTAAAGAATATATCAATTTCTTTCATCTCCTGGAACTCAAAATCACAAATGTAAACAGCTCCATACATTCTATCATAGGTTTGCACCATAATTTATTAACCCATTCCTGAAATTTAGGCTCTTATGATTACAACAGCAAATATTATTAAAAGAAATAGTGTTAGGCAGCAGCATAACAGCTCAAAGAAAATTTATTTTCGCCATATCTTATTTGCTGATCTCCCTAAGTTTTTGATGTTACGATATTCAAGTAAAGGGTCAAGTTTTTACTATTATGAATGAAACTGCAACAAAAGTTCTTTCTTGCAAAAATAGATTATTGATGGCATTTTGATATATGTTTTGTATAATGACATAGAAATACAATTACTAGGTCAAAGTATATACACTCTTGGTTAGCTATTCACTTTTAACATTCTATGTTTTGAATCTGTACCATGTGAAATGGCTTTACCTAATGACAATTTTTATATACATTATATATATATATATATATATATATATATATATATATATATATATATATATATATATGTAAAGGCAAATTAGCTTTTAATATTCTTCTTTATACAACATTGTGGGTTCTCTTTATAATTTTAATAGGATTTTTGAATAATTTGTCATATTAAATATATAATTATCATTGTAATTATTTTAAATTTGTAATTTAATTTGTGAAGAAATAGCATATTTACAATTCTGCCTCATTCTACCAAGATACAGAGTATCTTGTTTGATTTATTCAAGTTTTATTTTATATCACTCAACAGTTTTATTTTTTATGTAAATCCATCACATTTCTTCTTAAAGGATTTTTCATAGATATTTCATACATATTTGTTTAAGTTTAAATACTCTTTTTTTCTGTAAATACTCTTTCCTCCATGTGAATATTTTGGATATTAGAATTCTGAGCTAATTTATCTGTTGTTCTAGCTCTTTGACCTCTCTTTTTAGTACTAATGCATATTACAGGGAGATAGCAATATGACATAAATATTAATAATTCAGCCTTTTATGCCTAATAATTATTTTTTTAATTTTTGTTTGATATCTTGTAGACTGGGTAGAAAATCAATAACAATTTTAAATTGTTTCTTTAATTGTAGTTGCATATGATATATTAGTTTTAGATGTACAACATAGTGATTAGACATTTATAATACCTACAAAGCCAACATCCTGATAAATCTAGTACCCATCAGACACCACACATAGTTATTAAAATATTATTAACAATATTCCTTATGTTATATTTTACATCCTCATGTCTATTTTGTAATGACAAATTTATACATCTTAATTCTTCCCCTTTTCACCCACCCCTAAACACTTCCAATCTGGCAACCATCAAAATGTTCTCTGAATGAATCTATGAGTTTGTTTCTGTTTTGTTTGTTTATATTTTTTTTGTTAGATTCCACATGTAAGTGAAATCATATGGCATTTGTCTTTCTCTCTCTGACTTATTTCACTCAGCACAATACTCTTTAGGTAGATCTTTGTTGTAGATGGCAAGCTTTCATGATTTTTATGGCTGTATAATATTCTATTGCATACATGCATGATGTCTTCTTTATCAATTCATCTATTGATGGACACCCAGTTATTCTCCATATATTGACTATTGTAAATAAAGTTTCCATAAACATGTGGATTAACATGACCTTTTGAAGTTTTTCTTCAGATAAATTCCTAAAAATGGGATTACTGGGTCTTTCTTTGTATCTCCTATAGCCTTTCTTTTAAAGTTCATTTTGTCTGGAAAAAGTACTGCTATCCTAGCTTTTTGTTGTATATTTCCATTTTCATGAAATATCCTTTCCCATCACTTAACTTTTAGTCTGTATGTGTCTTTTGATCTGAAGTGAGTCTCTTGTAAGTAGCATATGCATGGTTTTGTTTTCTTATCCATTCAGTGATACTTTTTAAAATTGGGATATTTAATTCATTTATATTTGAAGTAATGGTTGGTACATAAGGTAGTTATTGCCAATTATTATTTGTAATTTTGATCTATTTTTCTTTTCTCTTCTTGTTCTTAAAGAAGTCCTTTTAGCATTCCCTGTAATACTGGCAGGCCGCCGATGAATTCCATTATCTTTTGGTTGTCTGGGAAGCTCTTTATCTCTCCTTCAATTCCAAATGATACCTTTTCTGGGTAGAGTGATCTTGGTTGTAAGCCCTTGCTTTTCTTCACTTTGAATATTTTGTGCCAATATTTTCTGGCGAGCAAAGATTCTGTTAAAAAATCAGCTGATAGTCTTATGGGAGCTCCCTTGTATGTAACTAATTGCTTTTCTCTTACTGTGTTTAAGATACTCTCTTTGTCTTTAACACTGGCATTTTCATTATGATGTGACTTAGTGTGAGTCTCTGTGAGTTCATCTTATTTGGGATTCATTATACTTCCTGGGCTTGTAGGTCTATTTCCTACACCAGGTTAGGAAAATTTTTAGTCATCATCTCTTCAAATAGTTTTCAAATCCTTGCTCTCATATTTTGCCTTCTGTTACCCCTATATTGAGAATGTTGTTATGCTTCCTGTAGTCTCTATGGCCCTTAAACTTTCTTCATTTGTTTTTATTCTCTTATTCTTGTTGCTGCTCTGAATGACTGATTTATGCTAATTTTTATTTCAAATTACTAAATTAAACCTCTCCTTCATCTAAACTAAAATATACATATGTATTTATGTATATATATTTACTTTGGTTAATAAAATATAATTTTCAGGAATACATTATCATTTGACATCTGTATATTCTATTGTGTTTACCAAAAAAGTCCAGTTGCCTTCAACTACTGTAATTTGATCAACTTTATCCACTACACCCTCCCCATGCCCCATATATTTGACACTCTTTACCACATCTGCATCCCCAGTCCCCTAACATCTGGTAACGACTAGTCTATAGTCCATGTCCCTGAATCTCTGATTGTTTATCCTGTTCATTTGTTGCTTAGGTTTATATCCCACATATAAGTGATATCATGTGATTTTCAACTTTTTCTGTCTGGCTTACTTTACCTAACATGATTATCTTGAGGTCCATTCATGTTGTCACAAATGGTAGTATGTTATCTCTTCTTATGACTAATATTCCATTGTATCTATGTACACTACTTCTTTATCCAAACATTTATAATAAGACACTTCAGTTACTTCTATGTCCTGGCCACTGTGAATAATGCTGTTATGAACATCGGTGTGCAAATATCTTTTGGATTTGGGTTTTTAAGTCTTTGAGGTAAATACCCAGAGAGAGATTGCTGGATAATGTGGTAGATCAATTATTAGTTATTTTGAGGAGCCTCCATACTGTTTTCCATAGTGGCTGTACCAAGTTGCAGTCCCACCAGCAGTGTATGAGGAATCCTTTTTCTCAGCATCTTTTCCAGCATTTATTATTACTTGCCCTGTTGGTTATAGCTATACTAACACATGTGAGATGGTATCTTATTGTGGTATCAATTTGTAATTCCCTAATACCTAGCCATATTGAGCATCTTTTCAAATATTTGTTGGCCATTTATATGTCCTCCAGAGGAAGTGTCTGTTCAGCTCCTCTGCCCATGTTTTGATTGGATCATTTGTTCTTTTTGTTATTATTGATTTGTATGAGTCCTTTGTTTTGCATATTAGGCCCTTATTGGAGGTGTTGCTTACAAATATATTTTCCCATTACAACGATTGTCTCTTTACCTGGTTAGTGGTTTCTTTTGCTGAGCAAAATCTTTTTAGTTTGATGTAGTCCCAATTCATTTATTTTTGCTTTTACATTCCTTGCTTTGAGATCAAATTCATAAAACCCTCTTTAAGTCCAAGGTACTTGAGTTTAGTTTCTATGTTTACCTCTATGCATTTTATTGTTTCTGGTCTCATGTTCATATCCTGAATTCATTTTGAGTAAATTTTGGTCTGTGATGATAGACAACTGTTTATATTATTCATTTGCACGTGGCATTTTTATTTTCCTAGCACCATTTATTGAAGAAGCTTTTGTTTCTCCACTATATATTTATCACTTTTTTTGCCAAAAATGATTTGCCCGTATAAATATGTGTTTACTTCTGGACTCTCGATTCTTTTTCTGTGGTCTATGTGTCTGATTTGCTGCTAATACCATGCCATTTTGATTATTGTCACTTTGAAGTATAATTTGACCTTGGGCAGAGTGATGCTTACTGCCTCATTCTTTTTCTCAGGAAGACTTTGATAATTCAGTGTATTTTGTGCTTCCATACAAATCTGATGATTTTTTGTAATATTTAAAAAAATATTGATGGTATTTTGATGAAAATTGCATTAAATCTGTATAATGCTTTAGGTAATATGGTCATTTTAACTATATTGAATCTTCCAATCCAGGAACACAAAATATCTTTTACTTTTTGTATCTTTTTTGATTTCCTTTAATAAGGTATTGTAGTTTTCATTATATAGGCCCTTCACATGTTTCATTACATTTATTCCTAGGTATTTTATTCTTACTGTTGCAATTGCAAAGGGAATTATTTTTTCCATTTCTTTTTCTAACACTTCATTATTAAAATAAAAGAATGCTATGGGTTTAAGAACATTAATTTTGTATCCAGAAATTTACTGTATTTGCTTATTGTTTCTACCTAGTAATGTTCTTGTGGAGCCTTTAGGGTTTTTTATATAGAGAATCAGGTTATCCACAAAGAGAACCAGTTTGACTTCTTCATTTTCTATTTGTATGCCTTGTATATCTTCCTCTTGTCTAATTGCACTTGATAGGACCTCCAGTGTTATAATCAATAATAGTGGTGATATAGTGCCTTGTTCCTGAACTTAGAGGGAAACTTTTTGGTTTTTCATTATGAAGTGTAACCTTGGCTGAGGGTTTGTCATAGCTGGCCTTTATTATGTTAAGGTATTTTCCTTCTATACTAGGACCACCGTCTCCTTCAGGAGAGCCTCTGCAGCCTTTCTCCCTTCCGCTGATTCTCTACCACTCGCGGGTTCGGGTCCAGCCAAACTTGCGACTTTGCCCCTCCTACGGGCTTCGATGTGCTTGCTTTATGTTGTCAGATGTAGGTGTTATGATCAGCTGGACTTCAGGTGATTCTCTACAATGATTATTTTATAATTTGGTTGTAATTTCAATGCAGACCTAGGAGGCGGCAGATTCTGCTGTTACCTAGTCTGCCATCTTATGAAATTTGTACAGATTTTTATTGAGATTACTTGAGGCATAATAATGATAACTGGCAGGATTCAAAACCTTAACGGATTAAGAAAATTCTTGAATAATGGAAGTTTTAAAGCTTATTTTATACATTCAAATCTATGTAGATATAGAGGATTACATGAAATTCATTGGTGTTTGATTAAAGGCACTGGAGAAAGCAGCAAACTCTCCTAGATTGGATAATATTAAAACAGAGAAACACATATTTCCTTTACATTAGTAGGTACAGGATAGTTAATAATTGACATTTACCACACAGAGATGATTCTGGAACAAGATAACAATGAAGGGTTCTGTGGTCCTCTGCTCTGATGGAATGGGTTGTGTACTGAGGTGTCAGAAAATAGATTACTCTTACATACCAAAGGTATGTTATCTTAGATGCAAAAAGATAGTAAACAGCCTTTCTTATTGTAATTAATGACCTTTGGTAATATAGCTAGACCTAGGATATGGGCTACCTACGGCGACACGTTTTAGGAATTTTTATATTCAGACAATTTGATGTGGTTAATTTTGGTGTCTGAGTTTATAGGGCCTGTCATGCTAATAAATCCCTGAGATTTTCAGGTTGAGTATCTTGCTCCTTTTTTGCCCACATAAGGAAAGTTCTGAGAAGACTTCTTTCTGCATTGTTGATTCTCAAGTGTCTTAAGTTTAAAATAATTTTCATACCAGCTCTGGGGTTCTAAGAGAGCCCCCATAGCAGTTACTGAGAGTGTATGTCCTACACTTGACAATATATATTACAGGTAGATTTGCTCTTTAATGTCTATCAGTCATCTTTTGACACAAGTTGAGAGGTAAGACAAACATCAAAAGATGAGATTTCAAGGGACTAGAGTTTTAAAAACCCTAACACTGGTACATTCTTCAATGGAATTTGAAATTCTCTTCAATCATTTTACTTTTCTAATATTTGCTTCTTATTATTTGACCCTTTGTTTTATCCTCGGATCACTCTATGATGCAGTTTAAGCCATTTTATTAAAACAAAAACATTTATTATCTGTCATTTGTCTGTGTTCTGAAACAAATATATTGTTCTAGATGATGGCATAGTAGTACCAATATAATTAAGATAAGAGGTTTTACCTCCAAAAGATCATCAAACTAGAAGGGAAGACAGATAAAGGTAAACACATAGTGACAATTTATTAAAGATGTGAATAATAGCTAGGAAGGAGTGTGGCATGGTGAAGTTTAGAGAGGAGATGCACTTGACTTTGGTCAAATTTACTGTTATTGTTCTTTCCTAGAATTTCTTTTTCAGGTGTGACTATAATACCCACATGTTTAGCTTTTAATTGCTTTAACTTTTGAAACAACTGCATTTGCTTTCTAGGTATAAATGTAATCATTCATATGGATTAAATATGCTGTACACTGGCTTCCCTGTGTTATATTCTTGGAACTGCACTTGAAAGACAGCCCAGAATTTTATTACCAGTTATTTACTTAAGAAAATGTCACCATCAATCAGAGTTACAAGAAATACCATAATAATGACCACATTTACCAATGACAGATTCTATCCCTAAAAATGACATCATCGTAAATTAATTTTAGAACAGTGGACTATTGTCAGTTAGAATTCATGCCATTCTCATATTAAGAATATAACTTATTTAAATGATTCCAAATTATTTGAAAATTATTTCCAATTTTTCTAACCAATTTCTTAACTGATAATATTATGCCTGTAAAGAACTCAATTGACTAGGCCCAAAATGCAAAATTCAATAGTATTATATGAAATAAATTATAAATAATAATAATTTTGCCAAGCTGACTTGCATTCAAAAGCCTACACAAAATATTACATGATTACATATCAGTATTACCTACAAAGAAATATGTCATAGAACCTGTAATATCCTAAATGCTACTATATTTAATAACATACTGGTTAATATAAAAGACTAAATATAAATTCTTTATGTTATTAGAAGTAAAAGTAACATGCTAGTTCATACCAACACCTAAAAATCAATTCAATTATTAAAAATTAATAATTCTTCAGAAACAAAATGATTAATTACAATCTGAATATATTTTGTACTTTGAGTGTTGTTTAATTTAACTCAACTTGCTCTGGCTTATTTATCTTGGTGCCCTTCAGATTTATACATTTTGCAAGCCAGCATGATTCTTTCACCAAAGTAGGAATAGTTTTAGAAAAATTTATTTGTAGTCTACCACCATACAGTTAAGGAAACAGGTCCATTTCCTACACCAAATTAACTGGTAATGTACTAATCTAAACAAGAATTCAAATATCATGTTTATATATATTTGTTCAGATTATACTTTCACAATCACATCTCTAAAGCACTCGCATACTTTTATTTCTAGTATTCTCCTTTCAGTCTAAATAAAAGGACTTTAGAACATAATTTATATCAGGTAAAGCCAATTTACTAAATGATATCATTTATATTGTCTCCTTTATAAAATATATAATTTGTATAACAATCTAAATTTCCTACATTTCTTTTTAGCTATGTGTTACTTAAGAAAAGGTTCATAGCTTCAGTTTAAACATTTATTGGTCAAAAATAATATTTACTTGTGGGTTTATAATTATCACACACATATAAATTAATAAAATACAAACTTTTCCTAGCAGTCTTCTGGAAAGTGGAAAAGAATAAATAATTTTAAATAAAAAAGTATTTCGGGAAATAAATTTTAACCTATATATAAATATCATACTTTTTTGAAATATATAAATTGCCAAGATTGAGACTACATGAAATGGAAAAATTGAAATGAATCACAGTGATTTAAAGAGATTTAAAAGTAATTCAATTGTGACTTACCTCAAAAGATTGAGCCATAAATATTTATCTACAAATATTTAAAAATGTTGAGGTTATAACATATTGAAAATATTCTAAATTATTTTCAAAAATGAAAAGATATTTCTTTTATTAAATAAAAAGTTATGGAAAATAAAACTTGAAAAACACATGGAACAAAAGAAAGAAAACTTTTACCTAATCGTGCTTAATAATACATGTACATTTTACATTTCTACCAGCAGCATATGTGTTCCAACTTTTTCACACCTTCACCAGTACTTGTTATCTTGTGTATGTGAGTATTTAATAATAGGCAACTTAACATGTGTAAAGTGATATTACTTTGTGGTTTTGTTGGGTAACATCCTCCTGGAGAGCTTCCCAGGTGTAATCTGAAACTGGACACCCACCTCAATCTCCCATATTCACATAGATCAAGAAAAGACCTAATAAAGGCAAAAGGCAAGCCACCCTAGATTGGTAGGTGGAAGATTTTTTGTTCCAGATTTACTGAAATATAATAGATAATTAGTTGCTCATATTTACATTCTACAATTCAATGAGGTTTTTTCAATCATAGTTGGCTTGCAATAATATATTCATTTCACTTGTACAGTACAGTGATTAGATATCTATATAACTCACAAAGTGATTACCCTACATCTAGTATCCCTCTTCCCTTTTCATATTTATTACAACATTGTGAACTATTTTTCTTATGTTACATTTTACATCGCCATGCTTATTTTGTAATTATCCATTTGTACTTCTTAATCCCTTTACCTTTTTCACCAGCCTTTTTGCCCCCCTCTCATCTAGTAGCCCACGAACTATTATCTGTATTTATGAGTTTACTTCCTTTTTTGTTGTCACCATTGTTTTTTTTTTTTTTTAGTTTTATAGATTCCACATGTATGGAAAAGCATGTGGTATTTGTCTTTCTCTATCTGACTTTTTTCATTCAATACAATACCTTCTAGGTTCATCAGGGCAATATCTTCTTCTATCCCTTTCCTTTTAGTCTGTATGTCTTCTAATCTGAAGTGAGTCTCTTGTAGGCAGCATATATAGGGGTAATGTATTCTCATCCATTCAGCCACTCTGTCTTCAGGTTGGAGGACATATACTTTTTTTTCCCATTTAAGTTACTTATTGATAGGAATGTAGTTATTACAATTATTTATTCCAGTTTTTGATACATGTTTTTTTCTTCTTAAAGAAATTCCTCCAACATTTCCTGTAATACTGGCTTAATGTTGATACATTCCTTTAGCTTATTTTTGTCTGGGAAGCTCTTTATTTTTCTTTCGACTCTAAATGATAGTTTTGCTGGATAAAGTATTCTTGGTTGTAAATCTTGGGTTTTCATCACGTTGAATATCTTGTGCCAAGCTCTTCTGTCCTGCATAGTTTCTTTTGAGAAATAAGCTGACAGACTGATGCGTACTCCCTTGTAGTTGACTAGCTGCTTTTCTCTTGCTGCTTTTAAGATTTTCAAGTTGTATTTAAACTCTGGCATTTTAACTATCATGTGTCTTGGTGTGGACCTCTTGGGCTTTTCTTTTTTGAGACTCTGAGCTTCCTGGGGTCTTATGTCTAATTTTTTCATCAGGTTAGGAAGTTTTCCATCATCATTTCTTCAAATAGCCCTTCAACTTCTTGTTCTCCCTCTTCTCCTTCAAGTACACATATGACATAGATATTTTCACCTTTAATAGTGTCCCATAGGCTCTTTAAATTGTTATTATAGTTTTGGCTTCTTTATACTTGCCATTCTGATGACTGTCCTTGGCTTCCCCATCCTCTATATTGGTGGTTTCATCCTCTTCTGTTGATTCTCTGTAACATACTCTTCATCTCAGATCATGTATTCTTCATTTTGACTGGTTCCCTTTTATAATGTCCATTTCCATTTTTATGTGTTTTATCTCTTTGTTAAAGTTCTCACTAAATTCACCTACACTTCCCCTAAATTCATTGAGCATCTTTATAATCAGTTTCTGAACTCTGCATCTGTTAGATTGCCTGACTCCATTATTCCTGGATCTCTGCTCTGTTCCCTCATATGGTTTTTGATTTTTTGTCTTCCCATTTGAGTTGCCTTTTTGTGTCTGTTTCTATGTGCTAAGCAAAATTCCTAATTTCCCAGTCTCATTAGCATGAACTTGTATACTAGGGGTCTAGTGGTACAGTCCAGAAAGGGGTTCGGTTGCAGGCCAAGAGTAGTCCCTGCTTATGCCCCACTGGAGCCACTTGTTAAGATTCATCAAACAAGTAATCTAAAGATGCTATGCTTATAGTTGCTGCAAGAAACCACACTAGTAAGCAAAGCCAGCTGTCACAAGAGTCTTGGCTCTGCTCAGCAATGAGCACTGGACTCTCTGAGGACACAACTGGATGTAGCTTGGGTAGGGCTATGAGTTGGGGGAAGTAGAGTTTCACGGAATTCTCTACGTGGAGTTACCTCTGTTATCCAGTTTAATGAAGTCTCAGCTATGGTGACATTGCCTCTTCACACTAGGAGAGGGATGAGGCCCAACAGAAGAACAATGGATACTGCCAAAACTTCTGCTTGCAGAGAGCCTTACCTCTGACCCTCGCTCTGACAACTCAGCGTCCCCTTGTATGCCCCTGGTGCCTCCAGGACAGCTAACCTGATGCTGGTATTCAGAGCGAGCAGGTCCATCACCGAGAAAGTTCACCCATGGACACCGCCCCATTAAGAGGAGAATGCAGCTTCTGGCTACTGCTGCAGTAGCCTCTGTCACAGCTGCTCAAGACTAGGTAGCCTCATACTGTTCGCCCCTTCCTTCCTTCTACCATTTCAGGTTGATTTCTTATTTCTCTGCCTAGTTACCATGCTTCTCTTCATTTTTATCCTAGGTGACTTTATTTTGCTGTTTGCTCCATATTTCTATCACAACTTTGATTTATTTGCAAGAAGGGATGAACAAATCTCCTGTCATCTACACCATTTTGCCCAAATTCCTGGTAGGTGGCAGTTTTAATAAACAAGATAAATTACTTACAAGGCTTGTCTTAGTTGGCCAAAAGACAAATATTTTTCCACACCCACCTGCAAGAATCTTAAATGTTAATTAAGGAAGAGGCATTAACTTGGTTTAGCCACATACACAGAAAGCCTTATGTAGATTTAGCCATATATCCAGTTCAGGTAGTCTCCAAGCCCCATTAGAGTCTCAAGCTTGTATCATTGGAGTAGTGTCTGGGAATAGAGATGCAAATGGGACACAGTTTTCAAGGACTGAGGAGTGATGAGGAGCCTCCAATTGCCTGGTCCAGCTTGTTGGTCAAATGGCAGTCATATCCTTTTAATAACCTCCTCCAACAGGTTTTTATTTGCAGTTCCCTGGTGGTTAGTGATGTTGAGCATCTTTTCATATGCCTTTTGGCCATTTTTATGTCTTCTTTGGAAAAACATCTATTTGCTCATTATTTTTAAATTGCATCATTCATTTTTACTATTCAGTTGTAGAAGTTCCTTATATAATTTGTAAATTAGATCCTTATTAGATTCACAGTTTGCAAATACATTCACTCATAGTGTAGATTGCATTTTTACTCTGTTGATTGTAGTCCCATTTGCTTATTTTTACTTTTGTTGCCTTTGGTTTTGGTATCATGTCCATGAAATCATTGCCATGGCCAACGTCATGCAATTTTTCTCCTATGTTTTTTCTTAGGAGTTTTAAAATTTCTGATCTTATAGTTAAATCTTTAACATATTTTAATTTGGTTTTTGTTGTTTGGGTAAGATTGGGGTCCAATTTTATTTACGGGGCTACATAAGTATTAGCTCTTATTATTATCAATAAAAGCACATCTATAAATCAAAGGAGAACATTATACAGTAATCTCAATAGGTGCTAAAAAGTCATTTGATGAAAATAACATTTTCTTCTCATATACAAAAAAAAAACTTTGTAGGTAATCTAAAAAATATCTTTTAACATAAATGCTGTATTTAATGGTAAACACTGGAAACATTCTGAGTAAAATCAGAAACAAATTTAAAACCATAATTTAGAATTGTTAGTCCAGTCAAGAAAGCAGAGCAGGTAAACTATATGCTTGCCTCCTTCAAACACATCTAAACTGCAACTAAACTACAGAACAACCATCATTGAGAATCAACTGATGTGTAGCTGATAAGAAGTTCTACAATTAGGAACATTCAAAATAGGCCACCTGGAGACTGGGACCAGTTGGTCCCACTCCCATGTGTGGCATCTGATAATTGTGAGGAAATCTCAGTTATAGAGAATCCCCTGGAGGGACAAAGTATTGTAGTCCAACACCAGGCTCCCCATCTCAGGGTTGCAATGCCAGGAAGAGAAGTCCTTACAAATTTTGGCTGTGAAAACTAGCGGAGATTGTAGCTGAGTGAGATGAAGGGCTGCATTTTTGGAGACTTCTATGATTTTCTCACTGACAGACTGATTCACTCTGAAGTCCAGAACTCAGGCTTCAGCTCAGAAGGTACCAGGGACATAAGGAGAGTAATTAAGTTGTCTGGCTTTGGGGTAAGGCCTGGGGGGGGGCAGCTTTCTTCCGGACAGAAGTGTAGGCAGAAGCTATTGCTCCTTAGTTGAATCCTCCGCTTTTTGGTGTGTAGACACAGGTGGGCACCATATCTGAGTCTCCACTAACTTTGCTAACACATTTTGTCCCACCCTGGTGGTTCCCAGAGACCCAAATTCAAATTGTGGGCTCACTCAAACAGCTTCCAGTGGCTTTACAAAATGGCCTAATATGGCTCATATGAAGACTTTCATAATCTCTCAACAGTTCAGAAAATCTAAAGAAGCAGCATCTGGCCTCAGCATACCCCAATACTTTTTGCTGAGAATTCTTAAGCCTCACACTAGGAGCAGCTGGCTTTGGGTTTTGGTTTTCTCTCTTGAGCCACATCCAAGCACAGTGTGGGTGGCAGCTATCTGTAGATGGCTTGGTGGTACATACCATATTGCCCCTTGCAGGGCACAAGCTATAGCTAAACTCGGTGTGTGATGGAGCTCCTCCCAGGAGGCCCAGCCTTGTGTATCTAGTGGATACCTTTGGTCTGAGCTAGAACATTAAAAAGGCTTCCTCTTAGGCTAGCACACTCTAAGGTCAGACTGAACAGTCAATGGAGTTCTGCTAAAGCAAATCCTACTCCATAGGGTCAGCGACTGTACAACACCTACTCCATTGTAGTCATGACCAGTCTTCATGACCAATCAGCCTGAGGGTCAATACCTTCCATTGACAAGTAAACAGAAAGCAATTTTCAACTACAACAGGAAGAAATTCACAACATGTACAAGGGACACACCTGGAATGTTTGGCTCAGGTGACCAGGAAGATTGTGCCACTGGGATCAACAGGACACTACTATATAAGGCCACTTTACTAAAACTGGGAGATATAACAACTTTATGTAATGCATAGAAACAAACACAGGGAGGCAGACAAAATGGGGAGACAAAAAAGAAAAAAAAAAACATGTCTCAAATAAAAGAGCAGAAAAACGTTTCAGAAATAGAACCAAACAAAATGGAAACAAGCAAACTACCATATGTAGCATTCAGAACACTTGTTATAAGGATGATTAATGAACTTAAGGAAAGGGTAAATGAATTCAGTGAAAACTTTAACAGAGAAATAGAAAACATAAAAGTGGAGAAAGAAATCAAAAAGGAATCAGTCAGAGATAAATAATACAATAATAGAAATGAAGAATAACTTAGGGACATTTGGAGAAACATGGCAGAATGAGAGATGTTGCCAGATCTCTCCATTTCAAACAGCATTTAAAATTAAACAAAAAACATCCAAATTGCACACCAGCACATCTGAGCGTGAGATCTGCATGTAAGAGCTACCACAGGTCAGAAACCCAGGTGGAGTGCGAGAAATAAAGAAGCTGCTTCTCACAGCCAATGGTGCCACCTGTAGGAGGAGGGAGAGTGGAGAAGCTGAGGAGAATTCCCAGAATAGCCCTGCCTGAGAGAGTTGTGGGTTCCATACAGCTGGTGGCAGGGCCAAGTCAGCACGGCAGAAAACAGAGAAGTGAGATGGCAGAAAAACAACAGTTGATTTTTACTGGCTGTGGTTGGAAAACCGAGGCTGAGCCACAGCCCTCATTCCCCAACCCAGAGGGCCACTCCCCCCATACTCTCTGAGAACCAACACTGCAGAGGCCCAGGGGACTCTGGGGAAATGCTATCAAAAATGTTGCTAAAACTGACAGGGACTAAAACTGAGGGTAGTGAATGTCATTAAATATCTATAAGAAAATAAAAGGCATTAGTATGACTTTATATAAAGCAGGGATCCTCCTGGAAACGAAAAGAAAAACATTTTAATTGCAGCCTTTAAAGAGACACCTTTATACAATAAATCTTCTTTCTGAAAAAAAAAAAAAAGCAGAATACACTTCCATTAATATCTAAGCAATGAAATAGTCCATTATACACCATGAACAACCAAGGTGACAAAGTATCTCAGAAAAAAAGAGAAAATTATCCAGAAAATAAACCTAAAGCCATAGAAATATGCAACATAAATGACAGAGAATTCAGAGTGATACTTTTGAAAAAGATACAGTGAGTTCTGAAAAGAGTCATCAACAATTTCAGGAATTAAAAAAAGCAGCTCGATGAGCAGAGCAAGGAGATTGAAACTCTCAAAAAGAACCAAATATATCTTCCAGAGATTAAAAAAAAAAAAAAACTACAAGAGTCGAAAAAAGAAATAGCAAACTTGGAAAATAGCATCGACTAAATATAGGAAAGGGTCAGTGATATCAAAGACAGAAACCTAAAAATTAAACAAAAGGAAGAAGAGAGAAACCGAAGAATGAAAAATAATGAAAGAGAAATACAATAAATGACTAATACCTTCAGGAGAAGAAACATAAGAATAACAGGCATTATTGAAGGTGAGGAAAAGGAACAGAGATTAGAAAGTATTTTTGAAAAAATCATTGATGAGAATTTCTCAAATCTAAGAAATGAGCTGAAGCTTGGAATTCAAGAATTCAACAGAATACCCAAATATCTCAAGTCAAGTCAAAAAGGCCTTTACCAAGACATATTGCATTAAAGTTAGCAAACATCAACAATAAAGACAATATTCTTAAGGCAGCCAGGGAGAAGAGAATGGTAACTTATAAAGGAAAATTCCTTAGATTACCCTTGGACTTCTCAGTGCAAACCTTACAAGCCAGAAAGGAATGGAATCAAATTTTTAAACTGTTAAGTGAAAAGAACAACTAACCAAGAATAATGTAACCAACTAAGTCCTCCTTTAGATATGAAGGAGAAATAAAACCTTGCCAGACAAAAAACTGAGGGAATTCTCCACAACAAGGCCTGCATTATAGGACATACTGAAAGGGGTCAGCTTATCTAAAACAAAATAACAAAAATAAATACATAATTAGGAGTAAAGTGACTACCAGACACATAGAAGCTGAGGAGTGCAACCCTTATTAATAGCAGAGTATTATAAGCTTAAATATTAATAAGAGAATTGCTATAGTAAGATAGTAATGAACATTCAGCATAGGTAGGGACAAATTGAGATAACCTTGATTGAAAAGGGGAGGAATAAATGATCCAAATTCACAAAGGGGAATGAAGATAAGGCACATGCAGAAAAAAATGGATGACTGTATACAAGTATATAAAATTATCCTTTATATATTTGTAACAGTAATCACACACAAAAGATTCAGAACTGAAGTATATAACATAAAACAAGAAGAACCAGAGGTAAAAAGCATAAAAGCCAAAGAAGATAAAGAAAACAGAAACACAAGAATGAGGAAGCACTGGAAACACAGAGCTACCAGAAAGCAAAAGGTAAAATAGCTATAAGAAGACCTTATATTTCAATAATCATGCTAAACGTAAATGAATTTGAACTCACCAATAAAAAGGCACAGATTTGCAAAATGGATCACAAAACAAAATGCAACCACATGCTGCCTCCAGGAGACACATCTCAGCTTCAAAGACAAATATAGGCCTAAAGTGAAAGGGTAGGAAATGATCTTTCAAGAAAATGACATTCAGAGAAAAGCTATAGTAGTGATACTAATATCAGATGAAATAGACTTTAAAATAAAAAAGATGAAGAAATATATTGAGAGGCACTTTATAAAGATAAAAGGGAATCATGCACCAAGAAGGCATAACAGTTATTAATATCTATCCTCCCAATCAGGGATCCCAGAAATATGTAAAGCAATTATTAACAGAAATAAAGGGAGAACCAGACCAAAACACTGTCATAGTAGGGGACCTAAATACTCCACTGTCAGATATAGACAGAGCACCCAAACAGAGAATCAATAAGGAAATAACATCCTTAAATGATACATTAGACCAAATGCACATAATAGACATTTACAGGGCCTCCATCCCAAAACAGCTGCTTATACATTCTTTTCTGGTGCAAATGGAACATTTTCAAGAATCAATCACATACTGGAACACAAAGATAGCATCAACAAATATAAGAAGGATGAAATAATACCAACCATATTCTCTGATCATAATGCTTTGAAATTAGAGATAAATTGCAAAAGGAAATCAGGAAGATCCACAAATACATGGATATTAAACAATGTGCTAATGATGAAAAACTGGGTCAAAGAAGAAATAAAAAGAAATATCAGGAGATGCATAGAAACAAATGATAGTGACAGTTCAAAATATCAGAACTTTTAATACAAGGAAAAGGGGTCAAAAGAGGAAAGTTCATATCATTACAGGTCTATCTCCAAAAAGAAGACAGAGCCCAAATAAACAACCTAAGCGTCATCTTAAAAAACTAGAAAAGGAAGGACAAATAAAGTCTAATACCAACAGAAAGAAAGAAATAATGAAAATTAGAGATGAAATAAATAAAATTGAAAACAAAAAGAAAATAAATGCAGATGAGATCTGATTCCTTGAGGTTAATAAAATTGACCAATCCGTGGTTAAACTCACTAAAAAAAAGAGAGAAAAAGGACAAATAAAAAAAAATCAGGGATGAAAGAAGGGAAACTACAACTGACATCTCAGTATTAGAAATACTATGAAAAAGCAGATAACACCAAATTTAATAACCCAGGAGAAATGGACCAGTACTTAGAAAAATACAATCTTCCTTGACTGGTCATGAAGAACTGGAAAATCTAAATAGACCAATCAGCAGTGTGAAAATTGAAAAGATATGAAAAATCAACCAAAAAGTAAAAGGGCAAGGCCAGGTGGCTTTACCAGTGAATTCTTCCAAACATTCAAGAAAATTTAATACCTGTTCTTCTCAAACTCTTCAACAAAATAGAAAAGGAGTCAACACATCCCAATTCATTGCATGAGATCAATATCAAACCTGGTAAAGATAACACAGAATAAGAAAGCTACAGACCAATATATCTCATGATCGCGGATGCAAAAATCCTAAATAAGATACTAGTAAACCGAATAAAGCAATATATTAAAAAGATTATATATGCAAATCAATTAATGTGATACATCACATAAAAGATTAAAAAATAAGAATTATATGATTATATCAATAGATGCAGGAAAAGTCTTTGCTAGATAAAACATCCATTTATGATTAAAACATTTAAGAAAAATAGTATAGAAGGAAAATACCTTAACATAATAAAGGCCAGCTATGACAAACCCTCAGCCAAGGTTACACTTCATAATGAAAAACCAAAAAGTTTCCCTCTAAGTTCAGGAACAAGGCACTATATCACCACTATTATTGATTATAACACTGGAGGTCCTATCAAGTGCAATTAGACAAGAGGAAGATATACAAGGCATACAAATAGAAAATGAAGAAGTCAAACTGGTTCTCTTTGTGGATAACCTGATTCTCTATATAAAAAACCCTAAAGGCTCCACAAGAACATTACTAGGTAGAAACAATAAGCAAATACAGTAAATTTCTGGATACAAAATTAATGTTCTTAAACCCATAGCATTCTTTTATTTTAATAATGAAGTGTTAGAAAAAGAAATGGAAAAAATAATTCCCTTTGCAATTGCAACAGTAAGAATAAAATACCTAGGAATAAATGTAATGAAACATGTGAAGGGCCTATATAATGAAAACTACAATACCTTATTAAAGGAAATCAAAAAAGATACAAAAAGTAAAAGATATTTTGTGTTCCTGGATTGGAAGATTCAATATAGTTAAAATGACCATATTACCTAAAGCATTATACAGATTTAATGCAATTTTCATCAAAATACCATCAATATTTTTTTAAATATTACAAAAAATCATCAGATTTGTATGGAAGCACAAAATACACTGAATTATCAAAGTCTTCCTGAGAAAAAGAATGAGGCAGTAAGCATCACTCTGCCCAAGGTCAAATTATACTTCAAAGTGACAATAATCAAAATGGCATGGTATTAGCAGCAAATCAGACACATAGACCACAGAAAAAGAATCGAGAGTCCAGAAGTAAACACATATTTATACGGGCAAATCATTTTTGGCAAAAAAAGTGATAAATATATAGTGGAGAAACAAAAGCTTCTTCAATAAATGGTGCTAGGAAAATAAAAATGCCACGTGCAAATGAATAATATAAACAGTTGTCTATCATCACAGACCAAAATTTACTCAAAATGAATTCAGGATATGAACATGAGACCAGAAACAATAAAATGCATAGAGGTAAACATAGAAACTAAACTCAAGTACCTTGGACTTAAAGAGGGTTTTATGAATTTGATCTCAAAGCAAGGAATGTAAAAGCAAAAATAAATGAATTGGGACTACATCAAACTAAAAAGATTTTGCTCAGCAAAAGAAACCACTAACCAGGTAAAGAGACAATCGTTGTAATGGGAAAATATATTTGTAAGCAACACCTCCAATAAGGGCCTAATATGCAAAACAAAGGACTCATACAAATCAATAATAACAAAAAGAACAAATGATCCAATCAAAACATGGGCAGAGGAGCTGAACAGACACTTCCTCTGGAGGACATATAAATGGCCAACAAATATTTGAAAAGATGCTCAATATGGCTAGGTATTAGGGAATTACAAATTGATACCACAATAAGATACCATCTCACATGTGTTAGTATAGCTATAACCAACAGGGCAAGTAATAATAAATGCTGGAAAAGATGCTGAGAAAAAGGATTCCTCTTACACTGCTGGTGGGACTGCAACTTGGTACAGCCACTATGGAAAACAGTATGGAGGCTCCTCAAAATAACTAATAATTGATCTACCACATTATCCAGCAATCTCTCTCTGGGTATTTACCTCAAAGACTTAAAAACCCAAATCCAAAAGATATTTGCACACCGATGTTCATAACAGCATTATTCACAGTGGCCAGGACATAGAAGTAACTGAAGTGTCTTATTATAAATGTTTGGATAAAGAAGTAGTGTACATAGATACAATGGAATATTAGTCATAAGAAGAGATAACATACTACCATTTGTGACAACATGAATGGACCTCAAGATAATCATGTTAGGTAAAGTAAGCCAGACAGAAAAAGTTGAAAATCACATGATATCACTTATATGTGGGATATAAACCTAAGCAACAAATGAACAGGATAAACAATCAGAGATTCAGGGACATGGACTATAGACTAGTCGTTACCAGATGTTAGGGGACTGGGGGATGCAGATGTGGTAAAGAGTGTCAAATATATGGGGCATGGGGAGGGTGTAGTGGATAAAGTTGATCAAATTACAGTAGTTGAAGGCAACTGGACTTTTTTGGTAAACACAATAGAATATACAGATGTCAAATGATAATGTATTCCTGAAAATTATATTTTATTAACCAAAGTAAATATATATACATAAATACATATGTATATTTTAGTTTAGATGAAGGAGAGGTTTAATTTAGTAATTTGAAATAAAAATTAGCAGAAATCAGTCATTCAGAGCAGCAACAAGAATAAGAGAATAAAAACAAATGAAGAAAGTTTAAGGGGCCATAGAGACTACATGAAGCATAACAACATTCTCAATATAGGGGTAACAGAAGGCAAAATATGAGAGCAAGGATTTGAAAACTATTTGAAGAGATGATGACTAAAAATTTTCCTAACCTGGTGTAGGAAATAGACCTACAAGCCCAGGAAGTATAATGAATCCCAAATAAGATGAACTCACAGAGACTCACACTAAGTCACATCATAATGAAAATGCCAGTGTTAAAGACAAAGAGAGTATCTTAAACACAGTAAGAGAAAAGCAATTAGTTACATACAAGGGAGCTCCCATAAGACTATCAGCTGATTTTTTAACAGAATCTTTGCTCGCCAGAAAATATTGGCACAAAATATTCAAAGTGAAGAAAAGCAAGGGCTTACAACCAAGATCACTCTACCCAGAAAAGGTATCATTTGGAATTGAAGGAGAGATAAAGAGCTTCCCAGACAACCAAAAGATAATGGAATTCATCGGCGGCCTGCCAGTATTACAGGGAATGCTAAAAGGACTTCTTTAAGAACAAGAAGAGAAAAGAAAAATAGATCAAAATTACAAATAATAATTGGCAATAACTACCTTATGTACCAACCATTACTTCAAATATAAATGAATTAAATATCCCAATTTTAAAAAGTATCACTGAATGGATAAGAAAACAAAACCATGCATATGCTACTTACAAGAGACTCACTTCAGATCAAAAGACACATACAGACTAAAAGTTAAGTGATGGGAAAGGATATTTCATGAAAATGGAAATATACAACAAAAAGCTAGGATAGCAGTACTTTTTCCAGACAAAATGAACTTTAAAAGAAAGGCTATAGGAGATACAAAAGAAAGACCCAGTAATCCCATTTTAGGAATTTATCTGAAGAAAAACTTCAAAAGGTCATGTTAATCCACATGTTTATGGAAACTTTATTTACAATAGTCAATATATGGAGAATAACTGGGTGTCCATCAATAGATGAATTGATAAAGAAGACATCATGCATGTATGCAATAGAATATTATACAGCCATAAAAATCATGAAAGCTTGCCATCTACAACAAAGATCTACCTAAAGAGTATTGTGCTGAGTGAAATAAGTCAGAGAGAGAAAGACAAATGCCATATGATTTCACTTACATGTGGAATCTAACAAAAAAAATATAAACAAACAAAACAGAAACAAACTCATAGATTCATTCAGAGAACATTTTGATGGTTGCCAGATTGGAAGTGTTTAGGGGTGGGTGAAAAGGGGAAGAATTAAGATGTATAAATTTGTCATTACAAAATAGACATGAGGATGTAAAATATAACATAAGGAATATTGTTAATAATATTTTAATAACTATGTGTGGTGTCTGATGGGTACTAGATTTATCAGGATGTTGGCTTTGTAGGTATTATAAATCTGTATTCACTATGTTGTAGATCTAAAACTAATATATCTTATGATACTACAATTAAAAGAAACAATTTAAAATTGTTATTGATTTTCTACCCAGTCTACAAGATATCAAACAAAAATTAAAAAATAATTATTAGGCATAAAAGGCTGAATTATTAATATTTATGTCATATTGCTATCTCCCTGTAATATGCATTAGTACTAAAAAGAGAGGTCAAAGAGCTAGAACAACAGATAAATTAGCTCAGAATTCTAATATCCAAAATATTCACATGGAGGAAAGAGTATTTACAGAAAAAAAGAGTATTTAAACTTAAACAAATATGTATGAAATATCTATGAAAAATCCTTTAAGAAGAAATGTGATGGATTTACTTAAAAAATAAAACTGTTGAGTGTTATAAAATAAAACTTGAATAAATCAAACAAGATACTCTGTATCTTGGTAGAATGAGGCAGAATTGTAAATATGCTATTTCTTCACAAATTAAATTACAAATTTAAAATAATTACAATGATAATTATATATTTAATATGACAAATTATTCAAAAATCCTATTAAAATTATAAAGAGAACCCACAATGTTGTATAAAGAAGAATATTAAAAGCTAATTTGCCTTTACATATATATATATATATATATATATATATATATATATATATATATATAATGTATATAAAAATTGTCATTAGGTAAAGCCATTTCACATGGTACAGATTCAAAACATAGAATGTTAAAAGTGAATAGCTAACCAAGAGTGTATATACTTTGACCTAGTAATTGTATTTCTATGTCATTATACAAAACATATATCAAAATGCCATCAATAATCTATTTTTGCAAGAAAGAACTTTTGTTGCAGTTTCATTCATAATAGTAAAAACTTGACCCTTTACTTGAATATCGTAACATCAAAAACTTAGGGAGATCAGCAAATAAGATATGGCGAAAATAAATTTTCTTTGAGCTGTTATGCTGCTGCCTAACACTATTTCTTTTAATAATATTTGCTGTTGTAATCATAAGAGCCTAAATTTCAGGAATGGGTTAATAAATTATGGTGCAAACCTATGATAGAATGTATGGAGCTGTTTACATTTGTGATTTTGAGTTCCAGGAGATGAAAGAAATTGATATATTCTTTAAAACAGGATATTATGATACAGCAAGTATGGCTGGTTTTATGTGAATTTTATAAAAATAAAATTTTAGATTGAATATACACACAACTGTACACATGGACACACAAACGCATATATGTGTGTGTGTGTGTGTGTGTGTGTGTGTGTGTACATACATTAATATATTCCAAAGAAAATTAAATGTAGATTAGTGTAATTATGAATGAACTATTATCTTTATACCTTAATCTATTAATTTATTTTTCTACAATCACTGGCTTGTTTTGATATAAAAATGTTATTGAAAAGTTATAGCTTTTAAATAAACCCTAATATATTTAAAAACATGATAAAGGAGATACTACAGATTACTGGGAAAAGGTATGGTTGCTAAATAAATGGTTATGGAATATTTGCTCAATTAATCAAAATAAAATATCTTTACCTTACACCAGAATTAATTATAAATTTGAGGAATTAACTTTAAAAAGTATAGTAATAAAATAGCTGGCAGGAAAAAAAAAGAGGTAAAATGTTTATCAGATCTCAGATACTAGGCTCACAGAAAATTTTCTAGAATAAAGAAACATGCCACAAAGGACAATTAAAAGAAATCTTTGATTATATAAAAATGTAAAATTCTGCTGGTGTTATACACATTAAGGAATTTAAAATAAAATAACCACTTGAGAAAAACACTCACATGAAGTAAAATTGGCTACCACATAAAGATCAATAAAAGTATTAAACTAATCACAGAATTAAAAATACAGAAAAACTAACAAGATGAAACTGTTTGAACTCCATTATAAATTAAGCAATTCTAATTAAACAGCAGTAAGATATTATACTGCTAAAAAGAAAATTAGAAAACCTTTTTCTAACTATAATAAATAGTGTTTAGGAAGTGTAATGAAACAAACAATATCACAGTCTGCTAATGAAAGTATAAATTGGTAACATCTTGGAAGGGCACATTGACAGTTTTTTTCTTTTTTTAAGACAATCATTTTTGTCTAAGTTCCCCTCCCTCTTTTTGAGGAGATACAAATGCCATAAATTTTATTAGCCCAAAAGACTCATTAAACATTGATCTGTAACAGTGGAATTTTGAAAATTTTTTGAATTTTAGTAATAACTAGGTATTATACCACATTTATCAAGTTGTCTGTTATATATTTTTAAAGATTTATAATAAAATTATTTAACTGTGTTATGAAACTTTGCAAATTCATTTCAGATGTAGAAAGCAAACTACAAGATTATAAAACAATTGTGTAAAAAACAACAGGTGTTCCCAATAGAAATTTGTATAAAAATATTGTAAAGAAATACAATAGTTCCCTCAGTATCATAGAACTGTTTCTTTAATTTTATCTTCATAAATGTTATCTATTTTCCACATCTCTAAAAGGAGGTTTAATTATCATCACAATCAGAAAAATAAAACAAATCTTCATTTCTTAGACTTTCTTAAATTATATATTACTTCTGAGTTTGCAAAGCAAACCCATTCTACTTATTTTTCTTATTAACCTAATAGTTGATTTGTTATCTTAAAGAAAGTGAATTTCTATTTTCTGACAATAGTATTTAAAGCCATTATCACTCTATTTCATATTTCATAGTTTGAATTTAGCTAACATAAAGTTTGTCTTTTAAAGGACAGGAATAAAACTGTGTTTTTTGCCCCTAATGCCTTAAATGGGAAACTGATTTGAATATTGAAACATTTATTCATCTCCTTTCATTTGCTATTTTGAAAAAAATAATAATTTGGATTAATTTAAGACAATGCTGGGTTATGAAATGCTGTCTCCAATTTAAAACTATGGTAATATTTTTTATCTTTTGGGTTGTTTTGTTTTGTTTTTGTTTTGTTTTGTACAATATTGAATTGCCATTGCCTGAACACACCACACACATTCATACCTTCATGCCTTTTACATGTTATTCTTCATGAAGAAAATTTTCTTCTCTCTGTTTGTTTCTAGGTAAAACACCATTTAAATGTAAATGACACTTTCTTTGTGACGACCATTTATTCATTCATTCCTTTCTCCCTTTCTCACTTTTCATATACTTCTGAGATTTCTTAACATAATTCATGTAGCAAATGATAGAAAATCCAACCTTGATTTACTGAAAAGGAAAAAGTGAAGGATTACTAGCTTCGAAATACCTAGAATCAGAGACAACAATTATGTCATCAGGGCTGAATCTCAGTATTTTTGGCATTGTTTACATCCACATTGACTTTACTCCAGTATAGGCCCTCTCCTTGTGAGGGCCATATGAAACTCTAGACTTCTATCCTCTTGTAATACCTGAGGAAGGCACATGATTGATTCTTAGATCAACTAGGCCCCCGAGCCCTGAGCCAGTCACTATGGTTATGTCTAGATTGACATGATGTAGATCATTGACCGATCCCTGAACCCATCTCTGTGTTTAAAAAGAATAAGTGCCCTGGTACACAAGTCTGGGGAGGCTGGAAGAAAGCAATGATTCAATAAAGAAAGTTTTAAAAAAAGGAGTTACATGAGAACAGAGGACGAGCTTAAAGGGGATCAAATACATGATGATGAAAGACTAGATTTTGGGAGGTAAGCATGTAATGGAGTTTACAGATATTGTATTACTAACTTGTACAACTAGAATTTAAATAATGTTATTAACTAATGTTACCAGAAATAAGTTTCATTTAAAAACTTTTAAAAAAGAAGATGGAGCGGGAAGAAGATAGCAAAATAGGTAACAGCAGAATCTGCCGCCTCCTAGGTCTGCATTGAAATTACAACCAAATTATAAAATAATCATTGTGGAGAATCACCTGAAGTCCAGCTGATCATAACACCTACATCTGACAGTATAAAGCAAGCACATCGAAGCCCGTAGGAGGGGCAAAGTCGCAAGTTTGGCTGGACCCGAACCCGCGAGTGGTAGAGAATCAGCGGAAGGGAGAAAGGCTGCAGAGGCTCTCCTGAAGGAGAGGGAGGTCCTGGTCTCATTTGGGGGTTCCCTAGCCCAGGATTCCAGCCCAGAGAAGAGGAGATCCCAGTAACTCTGACTATAAAAGCCAGAGGGGATTCCAGCCGTGTGGGTGAGACAGAAAGAGACTGAAACCCTAGACACCTCTTTGAAGGACACACACACTGGCTTTCTGACCTGTGGACACTCACCCAGGACACCAGCGCTGTGGGTCAGAGGCTTGCGTGGGATTCAGACTAAGAAAGTCTGTGTTACCTGGAAGGGCCACCACCGTTGTGCCTTAGTCCCTCCCCGCACACACACCAGAAATCTACAGACCACACCAGATTGACTGTGCAGACCTCTCCCACAGGGCCATTAGGAAGCACTGGCCTGAGGAGATCAGGCCATCCACCCAAGCTTCAGATTGTCCAGGACTCTAGTTGCTGGGTGGTTGTCACGCCCTGTGCCAATTCAGGGCCAAGGATTCACAGCTGGTTGCCAACGCTGTGAACATGCATTTCAAAGGTGAGGTCAGGTAGATCACTGATGCCAACGTGAATTTGGGAGGATCTTGGGGATCTGTGACCAGTCCCAGACAGCTGCTGGTCTTGCTGTGATCAGGGACGTCTGTGGGAAGGCTCGAACGGTTACCTAAGTTGCAGCAAGACTGAGGTTGTATTGATCTGACTGCCATTGTCTCCCTGAACCCACCCCACCCTACTCACAAATTGCCCCAGGAGGCCCATTCACAGTGAACTGCCACAGCCCTGCCACTCCACCCTGGATCTCCCAATCCACACAGGCAACAAACTTTGGCTGGCACAGAGTGGGCACTGCATGGAAATAAATGGCAGGCAGACCTTTGCTGCCTGCAAGAGTTGAAATATTGTGTCTTGAGATCACAGGGGTCTGTGAGACCACCCGAGATGGCTGTTGCTCTCACCGTGATCTGTGACTACAGCGGCAACACCTGGGCATGGAAGTTGCAGCAAAACTGATGCTGTAATGGACTGATGGCCCTTGTCTCCCTGAGGTCCCGCTTCACCCAAGCCACAAAGTGCCTGCAGCCCATTGATAGGCAGCCTCCCCTGCCCTGCTTGGCTCTGGGGTTACGCAGTCTACACAGGCAACAGACCTTGACTAGGACAGTCAGTAAATTTCAGGGAAAACAATTGTGGGCAGACCACTTCTGCCTGTACAAGCTGCAATATTTCTTGAAGAGATTGCAGGGGTCCATATTGGCCTGATGGCCCTTAACTCCCTGAGCTCCTGCCCCATCCAAAACACAATGCCTGCTGTACATTGGTACGCAGCCGCCCCTGCCCTGGAGTGGTGCATTCTGGCCCACAGTGGGCAGCAGCTGACATTGCTACAATTGGAAACTTGTACTGAGAGCCACTGAGACAGTGCTGGCATATAAACTGACACTGCAGTGGCAGGGTGAAATTTACTCGATAGACTCAGGGGACTCCCAGTGTCCCTGCACCATCCAGAGGCTCTTACACTTTCAGAGACTTACAAACCACTGGTAGGCAGTCTCAGGACTGGAGGAGCACTGGTCCATCTGCTAAACTGCCATAAGACAAGGATGGGGGATAATCAGAATGCTGCTTACAGCATTGTCTCTTCCACTTACCTATAAATCCAGCACGGGCAACAACTGTCTGTGGATCGCTTTGTAGTTCCCACCGGTAGGCCTGAGAAATCAAAAGTGGGGCTGACCTTGCCCTACAGGGAGTCCCTCCCAAGGGGCACAAAACCAACACATCTGGTGGTTGGCACCAGAGCAAAACAGAGCAAGTCCTGATTAGTCCGTTACCAGTACACACAAAGGGTAGTTGCTACAAGCACACAAGCCTGCTTGAGCAAATCCCTCTCTGTGGGATCAGCCCCCACACAACAAGTCTTAACCTGTGGGTGCAGCCAACTCCCACAATTACTCAGCCTGAGCATTAATCCCATTCACTGATCTACTAATAACAATAAAGGCTTGGTGACAACAGAAGATCACACACAGCCCACACAAACATCACGTCCTGAGGCCCCGACATGGGGGATCAGAAGAGTCTGCCACTGGGCCACGCAGGAAACCTTCCACATTAGACCATCTGGCCAAGGCTGAGAGACAAAATGTATATTCCTGACACGTCAAAACAAACACAGAGAAGCTAATAAAAATAAAATGAGAAAACAAAGACACATGCCACAAATGAAACAACAGGAGAAAACTCCAGAAAATAAGCGAAATGAAACGAAGGCAAGTAGGCAACCAGAGAGAGGGAGAGTTTGAAATAATGGTTACAAGGATGCTCAATGTACTTATGGAGAGAATGAATGAGCACAGTGAGAACATCGACATAAAGATAGTAAGCATAAGAAAGAACATAGAAACCATAAAAAAGAACCAGATGGAAATTATGAATACAATAACTGAAATGAAGAATACACTAGAAGGATTTAACAGTAGGTTGGGCAAAGCAGAAGATAGAATCAGCAAACTGAAAGACGAGGTAGCAGAATACACCCAATCAGAACAACAAAAAGAAAAAAAATAATTTTAAAAAATGATCATAGTTTAAGAGATCTCTGGGACAATATGAAGTATAACGATACCCAGATCATAAGAGTACCTGTGAGGGCAAGGCATGGTGAATCTATTTGAAGAAATAATAACAGAAAACTTCCCTAACCTGGCAAAGGAATTAGATGCACAAGTACAGGAGGCACAGAGTCACAAACTAGAGGAATTCAAACAGACCCTCATCAAGACACATCGTAAT
The DNA here is from genome assembly GCA_030015415.1 of Cynopterus sphinx. NCBI lineage: Eukaryota > Metazoa > Chordata > Mammalia > Chiroptera > Pteropodidae > Cynopterus > Cynopterus sphinx. Next base: position 73,034,365 of record CM057388.1, on the reverse strand, counting down.
TAAAATGCCAAAGGTCAAAGACAAGGAGAGAATCTTAAAAGCACCAAGAGAAACGCACCCAGTTAGTTAATGGGGTAGCCCCATAAGCATGTCTGCTGATTTTTCAATGGAAACTGTGCAGGCCAGAAGGGACTGGCAAGAAATATTCGGTTAAAAAAAATGAATCTACAACCACATATACTCTACCCAGCAAGGCTGGGTATGGAAGGTGAGATAAAGAGTTTCTCAGAGAGGTGAAAGCTGAAGGAATTCATCACCAACAAGCCAGTGTTACAAGAAATGACAAAGGGACTTCTGTAAAAAGAGAAATAGTATAAACTAACAAACAAACAAATAAATAATAAGAATCATGGATAATAAAATGGCAATAACTATGTACCAATCAGTAATCACTTTAAGTGTAAATCAATTAAGTGCTCTAATCAAAAGACATAGGGTAGCCGAATGGATAAAGAAACAAGAACCATGCATATTCTGTCTACAAGAGACCCACTTCAGATCAAGTGACACTCACAGACTGCAAGTAAAGGAATGGAAAAAGATATTTCACACAAATGGAAATGAAAAGTAAAAGCCAGGATAACCATATTTATTTAGATAAAACAGTCTTTAAAACAAAGGCTGTAATGAGAGGGGAAAATGCATTATACAACGATAAATGGATCAAGAAATCAAGAGGACATAACCCAGTAAATATATGCGAACCCAACATAGGAGCACCTACATACATAAAGCAATTATTGTGTGACATAACAAAAGAGATTAGCAGTAATAAACTCACAGCAGGAGACTTCACCCATCACTGACACCAATGGACAGATCTTCCAGGCAAAGAATCAACTTAGAAACAATGGGTTTACAAGAAACACTAGAATAGATGGCTTTAATAGTTAGTATCAGAGTATTTTATCCCAAAGCAGCAAAGTATACATTCTTCTCCAGTTCACTAGGAACATTTTCCAGGATAGACCACATGTTAGGACACAAAATGAGTCTCAATAAATTTAAGAAGGTTGAAATCATATCAACCAACTTCTTCGATTACAAAGGTATGAAACTAGAAGTCAATTACAAGAAAAAAACTGGCAAATGCACAAAAACATGGAGGCTAAATAACATAGAGCTAAACAATGAATGGGTTATTAATGAGGTCAAGGAAGAAATCAAAAGATACCTAGAGACAAATGAACATGAAAACTCAATGACTCAAAACCTATGGGACACATTGAAAAAACTCCTAAGCTGGAAATTCATAGAAATACAGGCCTACCTCAAGAAACAGAAAAATCTCAAATAAACAACTGAACCTTACATTTAAAAGATCTAGAAAAAGAACAGCAAATGAAGCTGAAAGTGAATAGAAGGAAGGAAATAATAAAGATTGGAGCAGAAATAGATGAAATAGAGTATAAAAAAATACAAAAATTAATGAAACATACAGCTGGTTCTTTGGAAGGATAAACAAAATTGACAGACCCTTAATCAGACTCATCAAGTAAAAAAGCAAGAAGACTCTAATAAATAAAATCAGAAATGAAAGAGGAGAAATTGCTGACTCCACAGAAATACAAAGGATCATAAGAAAACACTATGAGCAATTATATGCCAGCAAATTGGACAATCTGGAAAATTTATGCAACAATGGTGAACTTTCAAAAAGAGAAATTAAGAAAAAAATTCCATTTACAATTGCATCAAAAACCATTAAATATCTTGGAATCAAATTATCTCAGAATGTAAGAGCTGTTCTCAGAAAAGTATGTCATTGAAAAAAGAAATTGAAGAAGATACAAATAAATGGAAGCATGTACCATGCTCATGGGTAGGAAGAATAAACATCATCAAAATGGCCATACTGCTCAAAGCAATCTATAGATTCAGTGCAATCCCTATCAAAATACTAATGGTATTTTTCATAGAGCTAGAACAAATAATCCTAAAATTTATATGGAACCATAATAGACCCTGAATAGCCACAGCAATCTTGAGAAAGAAGTACAAGGTGGAGGGATATCACACTACCTGATATCAACGTATAATATAAAGGTACAGTAATCAAAACTGCATGGTACTGGCATAAAACAGATACATTAAGCAATGGAACAGAATGGAGAGCCCAGAAATAAATCCACCACTATATGCTCACTTACTTATGACAAGGGAGGTAAGGGTATACAATGGGGTTAAGACAGTCTCTTCAATAAGTGGTGTTGGAAAAGTTGGACAGATATATTCAAAAAAAAAAAAAAAAAAAAAGGAAAGAAACTGGACCATCGCCTTACACGTATACAAGAATAGACTCAAAATGGGTTAAACACTTAAATGCAAGACCCGAAAACATAAAAACTTCTAGAAGAAAACATAAGCAATAAACTCTCTGATATTACTAACAGTAATTTCTTTGGGGGCATATCTTCCTGGGCAAGGGAATCGAAAAATGAATGAATGAATGAATGAACAAACAAGCAAACGAGACTACACCAAACTAAAACGTTTTTGTATAGCAAAGGAAACCATCAACAAAACAAAAAGACAACCAACTGATTGGAGGAAGAGATCACCAATGTTACATCTGGTAAGAGGTTAATATCCAAAAATATATAAAGAATTCACACAATTCAACAACAAATAATCCAATTTAAAAATGAGCAGAAGACCTGAAGAGATATTTCTCCAAAGAGGAAATACAGATGGCCAATAGACATATTAAAAGAAGCTCCAGGTCACTAATCATCAGAGCAATGCAATTTAAAACCACAATGGGATATTACCTGACACTTGGCAGAATGGATATCACCAATAAATCCAAGAATAACAAGTGTTAGCGAGGATGTGGAGAAACGGAACCCTCATACATTGTTGGTAGGATTGCAAGTTGGTGCAGCTGCTGAGGAAAACAGTATGGAGGTTTCTCAAAGAATTAAAAATGGATATGCCTTTTGACCCAGCAATTGCACTTCTGGGTATTTATTCAAAGATCTCTGAAACAATAATTTGTAAAGATCTATTCACCCCAATATTTATGGCAGCAAACTTTACAACAGCTGAGAAATGGAAGCTATGTAAATGCCTATCAATGTTTGATTGGATAAAGAAGTTATGGTTCATGTATACAATGGAATATTATTCAGCAATTTAAAAAATAAAATCATACCATTTGCAACAACATGGATGGACCTGGAGTTTATTATGCTGAGATAAAAAAGTCAGAGAAAGATAAATACTGTATGATTTATCTTATATGCTGAATCTAAGGAACCAAAAGAACAAACTAATAAAAAAAAAAAAGACTCAAATATATAGGATAAAATTTGGTGACAGACAGAGGGGAGGAGGAATGAGGGGCAGAAGTACAAATTATTAGTTGATGGATGGTTGTGGAGATGGGAACAATGGCATATGGCATACAGTTAGCATTAATGCATTGGCTAGGTGGAGAGCCAGAGGAGAGAAAGAGCAATTAGGTGGATAGTTTTATAAACTATATTAATGTCTAACCAATGTATTAATGTCAAACCAATGTATTGTATACTTGAAATTAATTAAAATAAATTAATTAATTAAAAAATAAAGCATGGACATGCCATTAAAGTAGCAAAATTTATAAAGAACAAAATAACACAGGAATGTATAATCAAAATATAGTTTCAGAATAACTGAATTTTTTTCTTGGGTTTCTAGAAGGCCATGATGGTGAATCCCTGTACCTTTTTGTAATCTTACCTTGCGCTGGTCCTGAGAATACTTATTCTCAGAGCTGGCAACCTAGTTTGCAGGCCTCTAGGCTTTCTCTTACCTGCCCACATTCTGACTCTGCTTTCCCAAGCCCAAAATAAATGGTCTTGAAGAGTAAGACTTCCCTTGGACTTTCGGGGAAGGAAGACAAGTTTACACCTATTTTAATGGGTAGGTTGAGGAAATGTGATGAAAAATTGTGCCTATATAATGTGGCTATGGCACACTTTTTAGTGGAGCCGTGATTATGACTCAGATCTCTAACACTATTTTTTCACCCTCTCCACTAATTTACCTAATGAAAGATATGGAATAACATGAGCAATGATTGACTATATCAGCTTCTTCTACTATCTTACTATCTCTACTATCCTCAAACCTATATAATCTCTAGCACATAATGAAATACCAAACAATGTATAGTAATAGTCTGCTTTTTCTCATTGTTTCCTGTGTTTTACATTGCTTCTTATGTTTTAACACAGCCCATGCTATTCACTCATCCTGGGGTACAGTTACTCTGTTTGTTCCCTTGCTTGTCCTTTGGTAAATGCCTACACATTCCTGAAATCCCATCTGTAGTGTTTACTTCTCTGTGATTCCTTGTTTTAGGCTTCACAGAATTCTGTGCATATATCTTTAGCGTTGATTTATTGATTTATTGTAATTATTGTTTTCTCATTTATCCACTCTAGCAAACTTTGTGGTTCTCTACAATAGTATACACATCTTAGTCATCTATGCATCCCCTCCAATGCCCAATATGGCTTCTGCTACTTAGTAGGTTCTCAATAAATTTTTTTAAATGAGTTAAAAAAATTTTTAAAGAGATTTTTCTTTTTATGGGTGATGAAAATTTCCTTTAGTATTAGAGCAGAACTAGGCATGCAGAAATCTATAAAATGTTCTCATCCAGAGTGGAAGTAAATAATTTCAAATAAGAACTCTTTATAAATAAAATGCTGAAGTTAACTTTTAAATATATACTTCTTCACTCAAACAAGAGAAGAATAATTCAAAATGTTTCTGTAGATTAGTTTATTGGTTAAAGACTTTTAAGACAAAAGGAAAGATACACAATAGAAAAATAGAACACACAATATATTTGGTAAAAATACAAAAAATTTCAGTGTTTCTCAGATATGACACAAGAATTGTTCCATCATTACAATGATGGTACTATCCTATGAACCATAAAATTAAATGCATTTATACCTTTCTTCTTCTACAAATATTGTATGACTTCCTGACATAAGAACAGAATATATATGTTGAAAAACCTGGGGGTATTTTTTTTTTCTTTTATCAACAAACATGAATTCTGTGAGTCAATAACTTTGCAACACAATATTTACAGTCTCTTCCAGAGAAACCCAGAAATCCATCAGTAATGCAGGGCTATAAAGTAGACACTGCTATAAGGATGCATGTGGAAGAAACCTTCCATGAACAAGGTCTCCTGGCTACTTAGGTCATTCAACCAATCAACAATAACTGGAACACTAAATCTGCTGGAGTGTTCCCCACTCTGCTACATTTTCCATCACATAACTACTGTCATACAAGGGAATACCCATAATACTGGAAGCTGATTTTTCAAAAGGAACAATGCAGGAAAGAAGGGCTCAGTACAAAATATTCAATGTGATGAAAACCCAGGATCTACAATCAATAATGTTCTATCCAGCAAAGCTATTATTTAAAGTCAAAGGACAGATAAAGAGCTTCACAGGCAAAAATAAGCTAAGAGAATTTATCAACACCAAGTCAGTATTACAATAAATGTTTGATGGACTTCTTTAAGAAGAAAAAACCATGTTTCAAAAACAGGAATAAAGAATGGTAATAACTACATTCTTATCAACAAATACCTCAAATGGAAAAGAATTACATGCTCCAATTAAAAGATAGGGTGGCTGAATGGATAAGAAAACTAGACCTGTACATATTCTGCCTACAGGAGACTCACTTCAGATTAAATGAAATACACAGACTAAAAGGAAGAGAATGAAAAATATATTGCCTTGATGGACCTAGAGTGTACTGTACTGAGGGGAATGTGTTGGATAGAGAAAGACAAATATTGCATGATTTCACATACATGTGGAATCTAAAGAAAAAAAATCAACAATAGCAGCAAAAACAGTAATAAACTCATAGATACAGGGGATATTTTGATGGTTACAAGATAGGAGTGGGGATGGGGGGACAAAAAAAGGCAAAGAAATTTAGAAGTCCAAATAGAGAGTTACAGAATAGACATGGAGATGTAGAGTGTAGCATGGGAAAGATGGTTAATAATGTTGTAATAAATATGTAAAGCATAAGAGAGGTAATAGATTTAGTGATCCATTGATCACTTTCTGAGTTATGTGGATCTCTGATCACTATGCTATACAATTGAAGCTGGTATATGATAGTATGCCAACTATAATTGAAAAAAAAAACTAATTGAATTGTACAATGTAAATACAAGCAGCTAATTTTCTATTATCTTTCAATAAAATAAGTAAAAAAAAATCAACAAAACTGTTCAAACCCTCTTATGAAGTTTAAAAAGCAGAAAATTAACTTTTTTAGGTATCCAGTGTCTCTCTTGGGACAGACAAACAATCAGCTGAATGGAATTCATCATTTGGCCTTTGTTATCATCATATAAACATTCACAGTTTAGGAAACACAGTCACTAGAAGTGTCAACCTTAAAAAATACAATTATTCTGTGAGATAAAGTTCAGATATTTCTTGTCTTACGACAACAAATGATTTAAATTTAATATGTAATCATAATTTTTCTATAATATTTTATAAATATTGGACATATTCTTATTGTTTCCTCGTAGGCAGTGGTGTTTGTTTCATTATTTTTGGAAGATTAATCTATTTTCATTAAAAGAAAGGAAATATAAATAAGATGTGATATAAAACTCCATTTCCCATAGTAAGCATATGATAAATATTTGTAAAATATATTAATTATTCAGAATTTTCCTCAAATAATGTGGCCTATTAATGACATACTTCAGGAAAATACTATTGTAAAACCATATTTAACAAATATGTTGATGTCTCAAGCCAAATAGTAAATTTTATACTCAAGAAAAATTCAAAGGAAAATATGTGGGACATATTAATGATGTTATTTGTCTTTGTTTTATCAATTGAGTATTTTCCCTTGGAGAAAAAAAAATAGATAAGATATATAATTCTATCAAAAACTTAAATATATCTAAGCCTGTCAAATCAATATTTTCTATAATAAAAATATATTTTGAACTATTCAGCAAATTCTTAGCTGACTGCTTAATAAAGACAATGAAAGTATCACTAATCAATGTAGTCTGTTACTAATGGACACATTATTGGGATGGAAGTACAATAATAGTTAATTTCAGAAATCAAATATAGAGTTTCGAATAAGTCTTTTATATTTTATTATTTTGATTATTAGTACATATTTTTCCTTTATCATTGATGTTAAATAATGGTTTATTATGTTTTCCTATTATCTGTTTTAGGTGTGTAAGCCAGACTCTCTAGCTAGTTCATTCTCCTGGAGGGCACAATTACATCTTTTGTTTCTTCTACACATACAAAATTTATAAAGTTTGATAAATATTGCTGAATTGAATGGTAATAAGATGAATATTTACAAAATGTTTTCTGATTTGTACTATTGAAAGAGCACACTAGCACATATATAAGATCAAAAACACTAGATTTAGTTTTGTCAATAATAAAGTTGATTATTTTTATGATACATAGGCATCAGCTAAGACTGAGATAATCCAAAATATCCATTTAAAATTAATTTCTAATCTCTTCAGTTGCTTTTTGATATCTGGTGATAAATAATAAAATGATCTAATTTGTTTCAACTAATTTTCCTTGCTATTCTTGTACACTATATGATAGATATGTTAAATTAGATAAGTGAAATTGCCAAAGAGTGAGCAGTAGCAGGAAAATAAAATAGAAGGTATGAATAAATTACAAAAATTGAGGTTAGACATTTGAGAAATATTATTACCATCTGAATGGATATCATGTAGTAATGAATTTTAATTCTATAAGCTTGGCCCTGTTTATCAGCTTTCTGAAATAAAAATGCTCAGAGAAAGATTTGTCTATATTTTCATCAGATAAAAAATCCATGTAGTTTTGGAAATGAAAATAATAGTTGCCTTATAACCAGTGATAGTAATGTTATCTATGATTAAACCACTTTTATATTAAAAATTACATACATTAAAAGATAAATATTTTGGAATCAGAGAACTATTAAGAAATTTACAAATGCCATTTAATACTTTGTTTTTGAAGTGCGTACAATACCAAATAAATATGGACAAATTCTTTCTTAGGTACTATAAGCATTACAATTAGAGATATACCAGTTTTACTATACAGAGCCCCATATAAATTCTCTTGTCAAGGTCATTTACTGCTAACATATTAGATAAATACAATCTTTCCTTTCTTTCTTTCTTTCTTTCTTTCTTTCTTTCTTTCTTTCTTTCTTTCTTTCTTTCTTTCTTTCTTTCTTTCTTTCTTTCTTTCTTCTTCCTTTCTTCCTTTCTTCCTTTCTTCCTTTCTTCCTTCTGCTTTTTTATTCCTCATCTCGGTAAGACCCCTTGGTTGACTTTACAATAGTTGGTTAAAATCCTTCCTGAAATTCAATATACTCTGGCTTAACACCATTCAAAGGTTTTACATGATGTTTAAAATAAAATACAAAATCCATCGTAAAGTCCACAAGGAGCATGATTGGCTTTTGCCTACCACTAACACCTAATCTTGTGCTTTCTCCCTTACTCATTATACAGAAGGCATTCTGGCCCGCTTGTATTTTCTGAAATAAAACAAGCAGGGCATTTGTATATGATGATACATGTAGTACATCCTATTTCTACTCAGCACAGAATCTAGCACAAAGTGAGTTCTCAATAAAATATTTACATTTTTTATTTATACTTCTAATTATTAATATTTAATCCTCAAGCATTCCAGTCAAAATGATAAAATGAGTAAATAAAGCCTGTGCGTGTCTCCAACAGCCAGACTAAAATTGCAACTAAATTATGGAACAGTGACCCTAGATAAATATCTGAAGACTAGGTGAACAGAATTATAACTGGGGAGATTAAGAGGAGGCCAGATTGAGACAAGGGAAACAAAAGAAAAAATAAATGGTATTACATCAAATTAAAAAGCTTTCACAGAACCAAGAATACCATCAAGGAAATGAAAAAGTAAACAACTGAATGGAAGAAGATATTTGCCATTTATACGTTTGATAAGAAATTAATATCTAAAATTTAAAAAGAACTCATGCAACTTAATACAGATAAAAACAAGCAATCCAATTGAAAAATGGGCAAAAGACCCGAATTAGCATTTTTCCAAAGAGAACCTAAAGGTGGCCAATAGTCATATGAAAAGATGCTCAATGTCACTAATCATCATAGAAATGCAAATCAAAACCACATTGAAATATTACCTCACACCTGACAGAATGGTTATCATCAATAATAATAATAAAAAGTGTTGACAATAATATAGAGCAAAGAAAACCCTTGTGCACTGTTAGTGTGATTACAAATTGGTACAGCCACTATGGGGAACAGTTTGGGCGTTCCTCAAAAATATTAAAAACAGAACTATTTTATGACCTAGAAATTCCATTCTTGGGTATTTATTTGAGGAAAATGAACATACTAATTCAAAAAGATATATGCACCCTTAAGTTCATGGCAGAGCTATTTATAATAGCCAAGATACGGAGTCTACTTCAGTGTCCATCAGTGAAAGAATGGATAAAGAAGTGGTATGTATATACAATAAAATATCAGTCAATAAAAAAATCTTACTATTTGCAACAATATGGATAGACCTAGAGAGTATTATTCTAAGTGAAATAAGGCAGACATGGAAAGAGTAATGCCATATGACTTCAGTTATATGAGTTATGTGTAGTGTCTGAAGAACAAAATAAACTAAGAAACAAAGTGGAAATAGATTTATAGATACAGAGAAGAAATTGGTCATTGCCATATGGGAGGGGGGATTTGGGGGCTGGATGAAAAAGGTGAAGGGATTAAGAAGTACACATTGGTAGTTACAAAATAGTCATAGGGATATGAAATACAACATTGGAAATATAGTCAATAATATTGTAATAACTATATATAATTCGAAGGTGTTACTAGAGTAATCAGAAGTAGTATTTCATAAATTTCATTGATGTCTAACCATTATGCTCTATACCTGAAAATAATATAAGATAATATTGAATGTCAACTTTAATTGAAAAATAAATATAAGAAAAAAATGTAAAAATATAGAAGCTTGTTAATAGCTAAATAATATTTTATCTGCATAAAATTCTATGAAGTGATTCATATTATTATTACTTCATTTAACGTCAAGGAAAACTGGTGTAGAGACTGGGTGTATTATTTCTCAGATCACATAGCTGATTAGATGTTAAGTCATGGGGCTGGAATATAAACCCTGCAAATCTGGCTTCAGAACCCAAACAATTAATCACCAGCCTATATATAATATTAGATAATATATTGATTCATCTTTGTAGATGAAAATTATACAAGGCCACCTAGCTAATGAGCAACAGACAATCAGTTATATTTGTGTCTAAAACTTATTCTTCTTAATGGAAATGAAAATTATGAACAATATTTATCAGCAAGAAAACTGTGTGGCCTAACCCTATTGCACAAATGGACTTTAGCTAAGTAGAGAGTTTACTGAATATCTATGTGAGAGCTCTAAAGTTGAACAAAGAATAAATTGGTGGAACATACATAAACAACATTAGTGTTGAGGGAGATGGAATTGCTCTTACAAGCCTCCAAGCTACATCTCATCCTATTCACAGTCCCACTGTGTGATTGCTTGGAAAGTTTGAAAGAAGGAATACACTTTTACATTTAGAGGAAGGATTAAGGAGATATTAGGCTGTTGCTAATTAGCTTGCTTTTATAATTTGTTCTATAATCTATTATTTACAACAAGGATTACTTAGGTCTAAACAGTTGGCTGGCCATTTGGAATTCAGAAATAACAAAGCTGTCTCTTGTAATTCTGGAGATTTATGGGAATGCTGCTGCTACTTCTTCACTATCTTCCCCAAAATTGTGAATTGCATTTAAAAATTGGGGATTTACATAGCTCATTCTCTGCATCATCAACATAAATACACTCCCCCACACACACACACATACACAGAAACACAAGTATACACCAGCAAGCAAAAGTAACATTTACAATTATCCCAATCATTATATCTCTGAAGAAACAGAGACACACATTTTAAAAGTACTGGGCAGGGATTTGTGCAGCTTAATTAATTTGACTCGTCCCTAGAAAGCCACTGGAGGGGCCTTTAAGCATAGAATTAACATTATGTGACTTAAATATTTTAACTGATCCATTCTGACTGGTGTCAGAAACTTAGGTTGAGGCAGAGGCACCAGTTAGGAGACTGTTGCAATAATATACATTTTGAATGATTGTGGCTTGGAGTTAAATGCTGGTAGTCGAGGCAGTGAGAATTGTTGAATTCTGGATATATTAGTTTATTATTTTCTTAGAAATGTTCAACTCCAAATAATAATTAAAATAACTAAACCATAAATACTCAATACTATTCATTTAGATTCAGCAGCTATGACTTTTTGACATATAATTTACTTTTTCTTTACACACATGCACTTCTACTTTTATTAAACCATCCAAAAATAGGTTGTAGACATCATAACACTTCAATACTAAACACTGTTTCATCATGCATCTCCCACCAACGAAGACCATCTCTAACACAACTACAGCAGTATTACCTCACCTAAGAAAGTCACATTAATTCAAAACATTACCCGGCATAGAGTTGCTACTAAAGTTAACCCAATTGATCAAGATGCACTCTATATGTTTTCATTTTCATTTATATTTCTTTGATTCAGGACCTGCACAAATATTATACATGGTATTTGACTCTGTCTCTTTGTTCTGCCCCTATATAGATAAAGTCCCTCCACTTACTTCTGTTTTTCTGGCATTGAATACTTTGAAGAGTCCCGACCAGTTGTCCTACAAAACATTCCACATTCTGGATTCCTTTATCATGTGATTATATTTAGGTCAAAAATTTCCAGCAAGAACACCTCACAGGTGATATTGTGTACTTCCTACTATGAAACATCGGGGGATACATACCTGTCAGGCTATCTCATAACTGAAGAATCTAGACATGAATTCTTAGTTACAGTAGTAGCTGCTAATTCTTTACATTGTAAAGATGACAGTTTTCTCCTTATAATTAATAAGTATATTATTTTATGCCATGTGAATATCCTGTTTACTAACAACATTTCACTGAATAGTTTGATCATCTGATCATGATCTTTTTAGAAAAAATAATCAGTACACAAGGAGTTACATATAAGTGGTCCTCTAATCTTATTCTTTCTACATTTATTAGCTGTCATTCTTCAGCAAAGAAATTTCCTCTCTGCATCTTTCCTCCCCCAATCTGACTTTTGTTATGGACTCATTATTTTTAAATGTGATTTTGTTGTCATCATTTCTCTTTTAGATGTGCAAATTATCTCAAATGTATCCAGTGGGACCCACGCCAAGCTGGTTCCTATCTCTGTTTAACATAAGCATGCCCCCACATTATTTTTTTAGTGCATCCTTACTTTCTGTCACAAGATTTTTTTTTAAATAAAGAAACAGAGAAAGGATGAAACAGAAACTAATGAAAATAATAACGTAGGGTGGAATGTAGAGGGAAACTTTTCTGAGTATATCTATTCATTTATATTTATTTTTGATTTTTACAGTATATAAACTTCTAGAAATCTTACACCGTAAAATTAAATCAAGAACATTAACAAATCAGACTCAGAATAAAAACAATTTTTAAAAAAGGATCATAGCAGTGCATCAACTAAATAACAAGCACACAGAGGAAAAACTCTTTATTCAGCTAATATTTAAAATTGCACTCTGGCTGTACACTGGCAGTGATATAGTCTAAACATAAAAATATATAAAAATTCTTGAACTTCACTCATCATGTTCATTTGATGAACTTGTATTGATTTGGTATTCTGAAACTGTGTATACTTTAGGATAAAGAAAATATTTATGTTATTAAGAAGCAGGGTTATCACTGCAGAATAAAGGAAATACAAATATGGAATGGGATACTTTTTAGCTATGTCCACATAAAATCCTAAAAGCAATGAGATCTCAGTAGTAATTAGTATATATAGTAACAAGGTCTTAGTACTTAAATTACATTCCCCCACTGAAAGAAACTAAAGTTTCTTGAAGAAATGGTTAGATCCAGGTTTGAGGAGAAGAATGTACACATTTTTGAATAAAATTTGAGGTAGAATCCACTAGATTTGCAGAAAGTTTCGTTTCAGGTTAGGCAAGAAAAAAAAAGTCAATAATGAATTCTAGGTTTCAGGACTGATCAATTAGGTAATAAACTCAGCTGTTTACTGAGTTCAGGAATACTGCAAGAGGAGCATATATGGATGAGGCAAGCAAACATTTAGCATGGCCATGTGAAACAGTTTATGTCCATTATACCTTCAAGAACTCATGTTGTTTGGGCCATAAAATATATGAATTAAGGGAAGAAATGTAGGTAGAGATATAAATTTAGAAATTGTTCACATATATGTGGTATTCTCATTTTCACAAGTTAGGGTCTTATTTGACCACATTTAGTAGCTGGAGTGAGTTTTCCTAATACTTTTGATATTAACTCTCACTGGTAGTAAGTTGAGTGATACTTGCTAGAGATTTTACTCAAATGAATGGGTGGGGTGTATTTTCATAAAAGCCTCCCTTTAGTACACCCAGGAATTTGTCTTGAATATATGGTGCTTCTATGACTATTGTAGCATATTTTGAAGGAAAGTCCCAACCCAACAACCTCCAGCAGTTTTAAAATTAATTATCCCCTTGATTATCCCCATAAGATATCTAAGTTCTCATAGCTAATCATTTATCTCTAATTTTGGGGTTAGTCCAGATCCTCTTGTGAAAACTCATTTTCTCTCAGCCTCTATTCCAATGTGTATTGTAGTTTCTTGTAGTTCATTGGCCCTATTTTCTCTTCCAAGCTGGTCTCATCTACCTAACAATATGTACATATTTTTTAGAGCTTCTGGTTCATTAATGCTATCTAACCAATTTCTCAGTGTTGTTATTGATTTATTCTTATTTTATACTTCTGTTCTCATTTCAATAGAATTTGTGGATATAAACTGTTTAAACATTGTTTCAATAGTAATAATAATAATAATAATAATAATAATAATAATAATAAAAATAATAGCTAATTTTATTGAGCACCACTCTCCTCTTTATCCCTTAAAGTTGAAATCACCAAACCTCCTACAATTGACAATAATAATAAAAATAGTAATAGACAATCCTTATATAGTACAGTACTTACTATCTTCTAGGTACTCATTAGGTATGTGGCATATATTAACTCATTTAGTCTTAACACAATCCTATGAATCAGGTTCTACTATTTTTCACATTTTACAAATGAAATTATGTCCCAATATATGTATTTCATTCATTTACAAATTATACACATGTACTAAAGTACTAATTATTAAATAAATCATAAAGCTCTACTAAAATATAATTTTGTAAAAGATTAAAATTAAATATAAATTTCAATATTTTCTTTCTATGTTCCATTGAATCATTATCTTCAAATGTCTGGAAATGACTACATACTATTTATTTTCCTTTATCCCCACCCCACCCTCAGTGCTCTTATCTTCCCTTTTCCTCCCTACTTCAGCGTCTTGTAATTCTCTCTCCCCATCCTGCCTCCAACCTCACTGTACCCATCTTCTCTTTCTCTAAACTCTGATTGTCTTCTCTCTTATTCAAGATTCTTTCCTGCAGCTTATTTTCTCTTTATCTATTTATAGTATGCATTCACCTCGATGCTACCAATTCAGCCCCTGAACTCTTAGAAGCAAGGTATACAGCCTAACCTCCTCCTAGCCCAAGGCTTGGCTGTGCATCCTCCAGTCCCCCAGAGACTAGCCTCTATTCTCCCCACTCTGTCAGCTCCACTTATATGTACCCACCTTCAATCCCAGCCCTGCACTCATCGACCTGCCTGGGTAATTTGCATCTCTCAGGCTATTCTGGCTACGTTATCATCTGGAAAGGTGCTACATATGATTTGTTCCTGTTTGGAATACTTTGGCAATCTCAGAAAATATGTACATTTAAAAAATATATATTGAGTAGCCACATTATCTTTCTAAGACAACTATTTTGAATGGGCTACTGTTTTGAATTCTGCAATGTTCTCTCAATTTGATTTCCAGTCACAATGGTGAAGTATGTAAATGTGGTGCTTGCCTCTTCTCATGACCACATCAATATTACAACTAAACTACATAATACCATCATTGAGAATTTAAAAATCATGTCCTCTGTATTTTATTTTATTTTATTTATATATATATATATATATATATATATATATATATATATATATTTACATATGTATATGCATTTAATTTATTTTTGTGGTGACATTGGTTAACGAAATCAAATAAGTTTCAACTCTACACTTTAACAGTAAAGCATGCAAATACTTACACTGTGTGTTTACCTACCATAGTTAAATTTCTTTCTGTCACCATATATTTGATCCCGTTTACCCCAACTACCTCCCCCCACTCCCCCACCCCTTAGCCTCTGGTAACCTCTAGTCTATAGTCCATGTCCATGAGTCTTTGTTTGTCCTGTTCAATTGTTTTTTTTTTTTTTAGGCTTATATCACACATATAAGTGAATCGTGTGATTTTTGAACTTTTGTGTCTGGCTTATTTTGCTTGGCATAATTATCTTGAGGTCTGACCATTTTGTCAAAAATGGCAGTATTTCATCTCTTCTTATGGCTAAGTAATATCCCACTGTATATATGTACCACAGCTTGTTTAGCCAATCATCTATTGTAAAACACCTCAGTTCCTTCCATGTCCAGGCCACTGTGAATCATGCTGCTATAAACATTGGTGTGCAAATATCTTTTCAGATACGAGTTTTCAAGTCTTTAGGGTAAATACCAGTAGAGGGATTACTGGATCATATGGTAGATCAATTCTTAGTTTTGTCAGCAACCTCCAAACTGTTTTCCATAATGGCAGTACCAGTTTGCAGTCCTACCAGCAGTGTATGAGTGTTATTTTCTTCTCTGCATCCTCTCTAATTTTTGATGTGCAAAAAACAACCAAGACTCAACAAACAAGAGGGCACATAAACCCCATACAACAGACAACTGGAGCACCCAGTTCAGGTGACCAGGAAGACTGTGCCACTGGGCCCCACAAGACACCTATGACATAACACCACTCTACCACAAGACACCTATGACATAACACCACTCTACTAAGACTGAAAGACATAGCAGCAGTTGCCCTACCTAATATGTAGAAACAAACATAGGAATAAAGCCAAAATGGGAAAAAGAGAAACATGTCCCAAATGAAAGAACAAAGGAAAGTTGCATAAAAAGAACTATACAAAACAAATACAAAACAGCTACCAGATACAGAGTTCAAAATACTGGCTAAAATGATGCTTGATGAACTCAAGGGAAGAAGAGATAAACTCAGTGAGAACATTAACAAAGAGATAGAAAATATAAAAAATATAAATGATGATATGAAACATAAAACAGAACCATTCAGAAATAAAGAATACAAATACTGAAATGAAGAATACATTACAGGGAATTTTCAGATTAGATGAAGCAGAGGATCAAATCAGTGATTCAGGAGATGAGGTAGGGAACACCCAATCAGAACAGCAACAAGAAAATAGCATCCAAAAAATGAAGGTCGTTTAAGGGGCCTCTAGGACAACATTAAGCATACCAACAGTTGCCTCATAGGGCTACTAGAAAGAGAAAAGAGAGAGCAAAGCATTGAAAACTTAATCACATAAAACTTCCCCAACCTGGGGAAAAAATAGATATACAAGCCCAGTAAGGGAAGAGATTACCAAACAAGATAAACCCAAAGAAGCCCACACCAATACACAACATAATTAAAGTGTCAAAGTTTAAAGACAAAAAGTGAACATTAAAAAGCAGCAAGAGAAAGGCAGTTAGTTCTGTAGAAGGGAGCTCCCATAAGAATTTCAGCTGATTTCTCAACAGAAATTATGCAGGCCATAAGGAGTTGACACCCAACATTTAAAGCAATGAAAAGCATAGACCACAACCAAGACTGCTATACTCAGCAAGGCTATTATTTAAAACGGAAGGAGAGACAAAGAGCTTCCTAGACAAGAAAAAGCTATCCAGTATTAAAAGAAAAAATGTTTTTTATTATGGTGACATTGGTTTACAAAATACAATGTTTCAAGTGTACAACTCAACAATAAGTCAAATATATATCATACTGTGCATTCAGCACCCATAGTTAGATTTCTTTGTCACCATATATTCAACCTCTGCCATCCCCTCCAACATTTGTTAGTATAGCTATTGATTATAGCTATACTAACAGGTGTGAGATGAAATATCATTGTACTTTTGATTCTCATTTCCCTGATAGTCAGTGATGTTGGGCATGTTTTCATATATTTGTTGGCCATTCGTATGTCCTCTAGGGAGAAGTGTCTGTTCAGGTCCACTGCCCATTTTTTGATCGGAGGATCATTTGGGTTGTTGTTGTTGTTGTTGTTGTTGTTGTTGTTGTTGTTGTTGTCATTGAGTCGTATGAGTTCTTTGAATATTTTGGCTATTAGGCCCTTATCGGAGGTGTTGCTTGCAAATATATGTCCCCATTCAGATGGTTGTCTCTTTACCTTGCTGATGATTTCTTTTTTGAGCAGAAGGTTTTTATTTGATGAAGTTCCATTAATTTATTTTAGCTCTTACTTCCCTTGCTTCTGAGGTCAAATTCACAAAATCCTCTTTAAGTCCTAGGTCCTTCAGTTTAGTTCCTATGTTTTCTTCTAAATATTTTATTGTCAGGTCCTATATCCAGGTCCTTAATCCATTTTGAGTTAATTTTCATGTGTGGTGATAGACAACAGTCTAGTTTCATTCTTTTGCAGGTGGCTTTCCAGTTCCCTAGCATCATTTATTGAAGAGGTTTTCCTCTCTCCACAGTATGCTTTTTTTGTTGAAAATTATTTGCCCATATAAATATGGGTTTCCTACTTGACTCAAATTCGTTCTACTTGTCTGTGTGTCTGTTTTGCTGCCAATACCATGCCATTTTGAATACTGTCTCTTTGCAATATAATTTAAAGTTGGGCAGAGCGATGCCGTCAGCCTTGTTCTTTTTTCTCAGGATGGCTGTGGTCTTTTGTGCTTCTATACAAATCTAAAGATTCTTTTTCATTGTTTTCTTAAAAAATGCCGATGGTGTTTTGACAGGGAATGCATTAAATTGGTACAATGCTTTAAGTAACATGGTCATTTTAACTGTGTTGATTCTTCCAATCCAAGAACATGGAATTCCTTTCCATTTCTTTGTATCTTCTTTGATTTCTTTTAATAAGGTCTTGCAGTTTTCATTAAATTGGTCTTTCACATGTTTCCTTAAATTTATTCTTAGGTGTTTTGTTTTGCTCTGTGTTGTTTTGTTTTGTTTTTGGTGCTATTGCAAAAGAAATTAGATTATAGGGACTATGAATTTTTGAACACTGATTTTGTATTCAGAGAATTTGCTGTATTTACTTATTGTTTCTTGTAGTTTTCTTGTGAAGCCTTTTGGGTTTTTGTTATAGAGAATCATGTCATCTGAAAATAATTACAGTTTGACTTCTTTGTTTCCTATTTGGATGCCTTTTATATCTTTCTATTGTCCGATTGCACTTGCTAGGACCTCAGATGTTATATTGAATAAGAGTGGCGATAGTGGACTGACTTGCTTTCTTTTTCCTGATTTTAGAAGGAAGATTTTTAGATTTTCACCACTAAGTATAATGTTGGCTGAGAGCTAGTCATATATGGTGTTTTTAATATGTTAAGCTACGTTGCTTCTCTAGCAACTTTGTTAAGTGTTTTGATCATAAATGGATGCCATATCACATCGAAGGCTTTTTCTACATCTATTGATATAATGACATGATTCTTATTTTTTAATTTGTTTATGTGGTGTAACACATTAATTGATTTGCATATGTTGAACCATCCCTGTGCCTCAGGGATGAAGCCCACTTGATCACGGTTATAATCTTTTTAATATGTTGCTGTATTCAGTTCACTAGTATCTATCTTATTTAGGATTTTTGCATCTGTGTTCATGAGAGATATTGGTCTGTAGTTTTCTTTTTTGTTTGTGTACCCTTACCATGTTTTGGTATCAAAGTAATATTAGCCTCATAAAATGAGTTGGGAAGTATTGCCTCCTCTTTGAATTTTTGGAAGAGTTTGAGGAGAATTGGTATTAAATCTTCTTTGAATGTTTGGTAAAATTCAGTGGTGAAGCCATATGGTCCTGGACTTTTACTCTTTGGTAGGATTTTGATGATGGTTTTAATTTCCATGCTGTTGATCAGTCTATTAAGATTTTCCTGTTTTTCTTGATTCAGTCTAGGAAGATTGTATCTTTCTAAGTACTGGTCCATTTCTTCTAGGTTATTAGATTTTGTGTTATATAATTTTTCTTGGTATTCTAGCATGATCCTTTGTATTTCTGTGATGTCAGTCATAATTTCCCCTCATTCAGCTCTGCTTTTGTTTATTTGTGGTATTTCTCTATTTTCGTTACTGAGTCGAGCCAGGGGTTTGTCCATTTTATTAACCTTCTCAAGGAATCAGCTTTTTATTGCATTGATTTTTTCTATAATTTTTGTTTTTAACTTCATTTACTTCTGCTCTAATTATGATTATTTCTTACCTTCTGCTGACTTTAGGCCTCATTTGTTCTTTCTTTTATATTGTTTTAAAATGAAGCATCAGGCTGTTTATTTCAGCTAATTTTTATTTTGGGAGATAGGCCTGTAACTTTCCTCTTATGACCACTTTTGCCATGTGCCAAGAGTTTCGATAAGTTGTACTGTCATTACCATTTGTTTCTATGTATCTCTTTTTATTTCTTCTCTGACCCAGTTATTCTTAATAGCATGTTGTTTCATCTCCATGTATTTGTTATTTTTCCTGCTTTTTCTTTGCATTTCATCTCCAGTTTCAAAGCATTATGATCAGAGAATATGGTTGGTATTATTTCAACCCTCTTATATTTGTTGAGGCTATTTCTGTGTCCCAGTATGTGTTATATTCTTTAGAATATTCTATGTGTAGTAGAGAAGAACGTATAAGTAACTCTTTTGGGATGAAAGGCTCTGCATATATCAGTTATGTCCAGTTGGTCTAATGTGTCATTTAAGGATGTTATTTCCTTATTGATTTTCTCT
Organism: Cynopterus sphinx; assembly: GCA_030015415.1. NCBI lineage: Eukaryota > Metazoa > Chordata > Mammalia > Chiroptera > Pteropodidae > Cynopterus > Cynopterus sphinx. The sequence continues at coordinate 73,014,173 of CM057388.1, read as the reverse complement.
TTTGGATGATCTGTCCATACCTAACATTTGGGTACTTAGTTTTTTGTTTTCAATTTCATTTATTTCTAATCTAAATTTGATTATTTCTTTCCTTCTGCTGACTTTATGATTCATTTGTTCTTCCTTTTCTTGTTTTTTGTTTTTTAAAATGAAGCATTAGGTTGTTTATTTGGGCTCATTCTTCTTTTGGGAGATAGGCATTGATAACATGAACTTTTTTTCTTACGACTGTCTTTGCCATGTCTTAAAAGTTTGATATGTTGTACTGTCATTGTCATTCATTTCTATGTACTTCTTGATCTCTCTTTTTATTTCTTCTTTGACCCAATTATTTTTCAGTAGCATAGTTTTTAATCTCCATGTATTTGTGGTTCTTTCTGATTTCTTTTTGCAGTTGATCTCTATTTCCTAAGCATTATCATCAGAGAATGTGCTTGGTATGATTTCAACCCTCTTATATTTGTTGAGCCTACCTCTTTGTCCCAGTACATGATCGATTCTTGAGAATGTTCCATGTGCACTAGAGAAGAATGTATAAGCAGATATTTTGGGATTCAAGGCTCTGTAAATGTCAATTATGTCCAGTTGGTCTAAGTGTCATTTAAAGATGTTATTTTCTTATCGATTGTCTTTTTGGATAATCTGTCCATATCCAACACTGTGGTATTTAGGTCCCCTACTATGGTAGTATTTTGGTTTGTTTCTCCCTTTAGTTCTGATAGGAACAGAACTAATTGTTATGTCTTCTTGATTCATGGCTCCTTTTGTCGTTATGAAGTGTTCCTCAGCATCTTTCTTTACCTTTTATATTTTGAAGTCTATTTCTTATGAGATTAGTACCACTACTCTTGCTGTTTTTCTGAATGCCAATTGCCTGAAATGTCATTTTCCACCCTTTCATGTTGAGTCTATATTTGTCTTTTGAAATGAGATGTGTCTTTTTGAGGCAGTGTATGGTTGGGTTTTGTTTTTTAATCCATTCTGCAATGCAATGCCTTTTTATTATTGATTTCAGTCCATTCACATTTAGTGTGATTATTGAAATATGAGGTTTTCTTATAGCGATTACATCTTTTGCTTTCTGGTAGCTTGGTGTTTTCATTGCTTAATTTTCCTTGTGTTTCTGTTGTCCTTATTTTGATTGGTTTCTGTGGGTTTTTCTTCTGGTTCTTCTTATTTTATGTTATATACATCAGTTCTGAATCTTTGATGTGTGGTTACCAATATGAATATGTAAAAGATAGTGTGTGTATATATATACGTATACATATATATGTATATATAAACACACATATATATATACACACATGTATATATGTATGTGTGTATATATATATATGTGTGTGTATATATATATGTATATGTGTGTGTGCGTGTGTGTAAATTTTCATCCATTTTCTTCTGTGCGTGCTTATCTCCTTTCCTTTGGTGAATTTGGATGTTTGCATCTTCCCCTTTTCAGTCTCTGTTGTCTCAGTTTTCCTCTATGTATGTTGAACATTCATTATTATTTTGCTATAGCAATACTCTTGTTATTTAAGCTTATAATGCCCTGGTCTTATTAAGCGTTGCACTCTTATACTTCTATTTGCCTGGTAGTCCCTAATTCTTAATTGTGTTTTTATTTTCTTTTTCTTTTTTTCTTTTCTTTTTTTCTTTTTAGATGACCTGACCTGCTTTTGTATTTCCTGTAGCGTAGACCTCATTGTGGGGAATTCCCTCAATTTTTGTATGTCTGAAAAGGTCTTAATTTCTCCTTCATATCTAAAAGAGAGCTTAGCTGGATACATTATTCTAGGCTGGTAGTTCCTTTCATTTAATATTTTGAATATTTGATTTCACTCTTTTTTTGGCTTGTAAGGTCTGTTCTGAAAAGTCTGAGGATAATCTAATGGGGTTTCCTTCATAACTTACCGTTTTCTTCTCCCAGGCTGCCCTGAGAATTCTATCTTTGTCATTGATTTTTGAAAAATTTAATACAATGTGTCTTGGTGAAGACCTTTTTGGTTGAGATAATTGGGTGTTCTGTTGACTTCTTGAATTCCAAGCTCCAGCTCATTGATTAGCTTTAGGAAATTCTTGTCCACTATTTGTCTGAAAATGCTTTCTAGTCCCTGCTCCTTTTTCTTGCCTTCAACAAAGCCCATTATTTTTATGTTTCCTCTCCATAGGTTATCATATAGTTCTTGTATTTCTCTTTCATCATTTTTCATTCCTCAGTTTCTCTCTTCTTCCTTCTGATATATTTCTAGATTTCTGTATTTCATATCACTGAAACTTTTCTCCATTTTGTTGACTCTATTTCCCAAGTTTGCTATTCAATTTTTCACCTCTTGCAGTGTTGTTGTTGTTTTTTCTCTCCAGAAGATATGTTTGGTTCTTTTTGAGGGTTTCAATATCCTTGCTCTGCTCATCTAGCTGTTTTTGCAATTTCTGAAATTGTTGATATGACTCATTTCAGAACTCATTGAGTTTTTTTCAGAAGTACCATTCCTGAATTCTCGGTTATTTAAGTCACATATATCTATGTCTGTAAGCTTATGTTCTGGAGATTTTTCTCTTTCTTTCTGAGATGCCTTTGTTGTTTAGTGTTTAATGGACTATTTCTCCACCTGGGAATTAATGGAAGTGTATTCTGCTTTATTTCCAGAAAGAAGATTTATTATATAAAGGTCTCTTTTTAGCCTGCTGCAAAGAAGACACTTTTCTTTTGGTCTCCAATAGGTGGCAAAAGATAGTTTTATACACACACATACACACACACACACACAATTATGCATTTTCTTCTGTGTATGCCTTATCTCCTTTCCCCTTTGTGAATACGGATTTTTGAATCTTCTCCTTTTCAGTTATTATTGTTTCAATTTGTCTCTATGTATGCTAAATGTTCATTACTACCTTGTCATAGCAATTCTCTTTATATCATTTAAGCTTATAATGCCCTGTTAATAAGGTTTGCACTACTCTGCTTCTATTTGCCTGGTAGTCACTTTACTCCTAATTATGTTTCTTTCTTGTTGTTGTTGTTGTTTTTGTTGTTGTTGTTGTTGTTATTTTGTTTTGGGTGATCTGACCCCTTTCAGAATTTCCTGTAGTGCAGGCTTCTTAGTGAAGTATTCCCTCAATTTTTGTATGTCTTAAAAGGGCTTAATTTCTCCTTCGTATCTAAAGGAGAGCTTAGCTGGATACATTATTCTAGGCTGGTAGTCCCTTTCACTTAATAGTTTAAATATTTGATTCCATTACTTTATGGCTTATAAGGACTGTGCTGAGAAGTTTGATGATAACCTAATGGGTTTTCCTTTATTGGATATCATTTTCTTCTCCCTGGCTTCCCTGAGAATTCTACCTTTGTCATTGATTTTTGATAACTTTAATACAATGTGTCATGGTAAAGGCCTTTTGTGGGGATGAGATGACTGGATGTTCTACTGACTTCTTGAAATCCATGTTCCAGCTCATTACTTAGATTTGGAAAATTCTCAACAACTATTTGTCTGAAAATTCTTTCTAGTTCCTGCTCCTTTTCCTTACCTTTGGTAATGCCCATCGTTCTTATTTTTCCTCTTCTGATGGTATCTACTAGTTCTTGTCTTTCATTATTTTTCGTTCTTCTTTTTTCCCTTCTTCCTTCTGATATATTTCTAGATTTCTGTCTTTCATATCACTGATCTTTTTCTCCATTTGGTCAAGTCTATTTCCAAAGTTTGCTATCTAATTTTTCACCTCTTGCAGTGTGTGTGTGTGTGTGTGTGTGTGTGTGTGTGTCTATGTGTGTGTGTGTGTGTGTTTAATCTCCAGAAGATCTGTTAGGTTCTTTTTGAGGGTTTCAATCTCCTTGCTCTGCTCATTTAGCTGTTTTTCCAATTTCTGAAATTGTTGATATGACTTGTTTTGGAACTCATTGAGTTTTTTTCAGAAGTACATCCTGAATTCTCTGTCATTTACATTGCATATTTCTCTGTCTGTAAGCTCCTTTTCTGGAGATTTTTCTTTTTATTGCTGAGATACCTTGTCACCTTGGTTGTTCATGGTGTTTAATGGACTATTTCTCCTCCTGGGCATTATTGGAAGTGTATTCAATCGTTTTTCCAGAAAGATTTATTATATAAAAAGGTCCCTCTTTAGCCTGCTGCAAAGAAGACACTTTTCTTTTTCTTTCCAGTAGATGGCGTTTAAATCTCTTGGATCCCTGCTTAAGGTATAGCCTAAATTCTCTTATTTTCTTGTAGATTTTAATCACACTTGCTAATCTCAGTTTCAGTCTTTGTCAGAGTTAGCAACAGTTTTGTTAGCATTTGCTCAGATTCTCTTTGGGCTTAGTGGTGATAGTTCTCTGAGGGTATGTGGTGATGGGCCCTCTAGTTTGGGATTTGGGGGCTGCAGCTCAGCCTCGGTTTTGCATCTGGGGCTGGTAGAAATCAACTGTATTTCTCTGCGGTCTCACCCTACTTCTCTGCTTTTTGCCCTGATGACTGTTTCCTTCTGACCACTGTGTAGAAGTCTCGGCACTTCCAGGCAGGGCTGGTTAGGTAAGTAACTGCACCTTCTACCCTCCCCCTCTTCCTACAGTGAGCTTTGGTGGCTGTGAGAGGCAACCACTTTATTTGTCCCAGTCTACCTCCTGACACATTGGATTCTGACCTGTGGTAGGTCTAGGCGCAGATCCCATGCTTAGACATGTTGTTGTGCAGTTTATGTTTTTTTCTGTTGGGTTTTAGGTTCAGTTTATTGTTCTTTCAAGGGGAAAGAGCTGAGGATGTTTCTCATTCCACCATGTTTTCCCAAATTCCAAGTTTATCCCCTCTGTATTTTAGAAATTACTTACCTGCACTTCCAAACGGCAAATTAACTTTTTAAATCTTTGTAATTTATGTTGCAAATCAAATTCATATTTGTTTCACGAAGGAAATAGTTCTATTTAGTTAATTTCTGTGTGCATAGCTATTGGTCACATAAACGTGTATAAAATGTTTTGATTTATGAACCACATTACTCATATAAAGGTTGTGAATAAATGCAAAAGGAGTATATCAATTGACCTAGTTCCAAAGTTAGCAAACCACAGAACCAGTATTCAATCTATGGTATGTGGCCAAAAAGTCCACTATCTTAACCACTACACTGTAGTGCCTTCTATAAAATATATAACCAACAGTGAATGTACACTCTTATTAAATGAAGCCAAGCTTGGATTCCGACACATTCCTTCCTCTTAGAGAAGATGGAGAAAGGTAGGCCATAGAAGAGGTGACAGGGTCAAAATTGCCCCCTTTATTATAGTTCTCCTTCTAGTAAATGAAATAATGTGATACATTTTTCCTTTGTTCCCCCCACCTAGACAGCCTATGCTTTTAGTGGTGCCTTTATAGAGAGAAAGAGCCTGCTCTAGCAGTTTCTGCATTAGAGTTTGGATGAAGCCTCTCCTCTGAATTCAAAGTTCACAGCTGCTTACCTTAGGAGACTTGACAAGGTCACAGCTTGAAATGGTATGATTAAGTGAAAATTTATTCAATTTAATATTTCAAGAATAGTTTGCTTGTGTCTGTTAGAAATAATAGGGAATCATTATAATATATTATTTTAAAACTAGCTTACTATAATTTTTCACATCTTACGTTTAATACTTGTTGATAAAGATAATGCAAAGACTATACACACAAACGTAGGCAAGGTGTCAAAAATATTTTAAAAGACAGCCTTGCTTTACATATATATACAATATATCAGAAATTAATTGAAGACAGGTGTCTTTCTACCTGAGAATTTGCTCCAATGTATAAAGCTTGTATTTGTAAGATACATTTTTTTTTATAGAAGAATGTGTAAAACAAAGTTTTAGAATTGAGTACTTCAGGAAAATTTGTTACTGATTCATCATCTTTATTATTACTGCCTTATTCTTTCAGTGCCTTTGTCCTGAGATTATTTTAGCTTTACAGCTAAAAGTAGTAATATTTTCAAGAAAATGTCAATCATATTTAATAACCAATCTTAAATTTATGATACCACAGAGGAAAAAACAAATCTTCTGCCTTAACCAGTTTTAAATTGGTAATCTAAGTTGTTTTTTGGCTAGACAGATCTTTTTCTTCATTCATAGATTAGAAAGGTAGACAGACAGATAGATATACATAATAATGCCACATAATTAATTTCACGTTATACAGTTCTATCTATAGATCACTATGAATCAATTCAAATTCTTCACTTTGTCCACTCAAGTAATTTGATTTCAAAATATTTCTAATTTGGGGGTATTTCATTTTGTTTTCGCTCCTTCATTCTATTAATTTATCAGCAGGGAAATCACAACCTTTATAAACCATTTAGTGTGTACCTAGAACTTTGTGATGGTGTGAGGAAATAGGAAACATTACCTAAGTCTTTAAGGGATTTACAATCTGATGAAAAAAAAATCAAATGTATTAAGTAATTAAAGAATAAGATGAAACAGTTCCTTGAAACAACTTTTATAAGCCTCTATCTAATGGAGGGGAATTAGGTGTAGAGGAGATAGGTAGGGCTAATAAAAACTTATCTGGAGGTATATTGGTAAAAAAAAGCAGTAATGAATACAGAAATAGATTAGTAATGACTGACAAGATGTTTACACTCATATACACAGTAGCCCTCATAGGTAACATACCTACTGGAGACCCTGATGCTCAGAAAGCTATGCAGACACCTACAATTTTTTAAAATTTTATCATCATGCTATTGTATCTACTGTATTTTCCTAAAAAAGAAAGCAATAAGATGCAAATAAAGGTTCAAAATTGCAAGCTGATATACAAAAAATGTAAATCTCTCAACGTTTCTTGGCTCTGGTCTGGAAGTTTTACACGTTTAAGCAAAAAGCTGAAGAAATTTAAAAATTTGGACATAAATATAATGTGTTTCATGTATTTTATTCTATATGAAATTAACATACCTCATTTAGCAATGCAAAATAGTAATGTGAATACTGACTGCAAACACATTATCATACATAAATATCATGTTTATATTATCAAAAAATGAGAAGACATAATACCATGGTTTTTAAATGGGTGTTATTAAAAAATGTAGTCATATGTTATTATATTTTGTAAATATTAGTTAAAAGAAATTTGAAAAAAAGCAAATATATGTCAGATTTATTTTGCCTTTATCATACAGAAGTGTTGAATATAATTTGCATTCAGTATTTATTCATTTATTTTAGAAATTGTGGCTATCTTTAAACAGTGCACAAGACATAACATTTGTAAAATTTCCATGACATGAGGTAGTTTACAAGTTTTTTAGAAAGAGTGAAAGAGAAAAATGATAATTATTGAATAATAGACAATAGTCATCTATTCTCTATTAAAGCTTTGGAGTCAGAAAGGGATTTACAACCTGACTTTACTGTTTACTACCTGTGTGACCATGTGGGAGTCATTATTCTTTCTGGACCTCAGTTCCCTCATTTTAAAATAACCCTATAACAAAAGAACCTACCTCACAGTTATTGTGAGGCTCACTGTACATGAAGCATTTGAAGTGTTTAGCAGAACCTTCCAGCCTATGACGCAAACAGGTTCTCAATAAATAATAACTGTTACAAGAGTTAGTTTTGTAATGGAAATATATTTGCGTGCACGCGCACACACACACATACACACACCTAGTTAGTTCTCCCAAAAGGTTCAGCCTCTTTGTTCTATCGCAACATTAAATATGTGCTACCAAGTGTTAATATATAATATCCATTTTCTGAGGTGGAATTTAAAAGAAAAGCATTATGGTATGCTATGGTAATTTGTAGTTCATTATTTTCTAGTAATGCCAGTTTTAATTCTTTTTCAGCATTTTTTTTTCACTATCATGTCACTCCCTACCCAGTCTCTTCATCCTCCTCTAGATGTGGCATTACACATGAAAAGGTATATGGGGTAGGAGTGGGCACTGCAATGCAGCAGCTGGACTGGTGTGGTCAGTGTACCCATGGTTTTTCTACTTGGAGTTTACATATTTGAGGTGAAGTTGCAAACAGAGCTGGGGGAAGGAAAGCAACAATAAAGTAACTCCTATGCTCTCCCTTGATTGGCTAGAAAAGTTAATCCTACATGCACCCACTCAGCAAACTCAGCTAGATGAGGATGCAGGGGAGGTGCTGAGTTGGTTATCAGCCACCGAACACTGTATCACTGTGTAACTGAGCATGCCTGGATGTTCCTTGCCACTAAATAGTCTGCTCTGAAGCTGCAAAGCTGAATATCGACCATCCAGAGCCTGAGACTGGTAAACCCATACTCTGAATTCCTATACTTCATCATTGTATGCATGTGGTTACATCCTTCTAAAAAGTTTTTCACAACCTATGCCTATGGAAATCATGCACATCCCTAGGTCCTTGCCCCAACACCCAAGGGAGCTCCCATGCATGATGGTGCTCAGCCTAGGCACCTCAGACTGACTATTCTCTCCTCGGAGAAGGGAAAGATATATTTTTCTCCTCTTTCCCTCTCTCCATGCCTGAGGGTTCTGTGGTTCAAGAAAATGAAACACCGTGGAGGAACACCCTTCTATTACCTCCCAGCCTCCAGCTCCTCAATGCAGTCCTCTTTGATCCTGATCCCGTCCCTGGCGGAAAGTGAAGCCTATTAAACTACATTTGGAACACACCCCAAAAGAATTCTGGCGCAGGAGCTCAGGGACCTCAATTTGAGAATTAAGCGGGGGGGGATGCAAAGGAGCTCCCAGAATTGCACCAAGTTCACATTTGTTTCTTCGATATTGTCCGGGCTCCTTCTAGCCTCATACTTAACATTTTAGTTTTCGGATTATATTTAGGTATTTTAAGAAGGCTGGTTGGTTACTTTCCTGGGAATCATTAAACGCCCAGAGTAGGATATCAGGTGGTCTGGGCAGGCGCACTATGTCGTGTCCACGTGGAGAAGGCTGGGGCTTCTGGAGCGCGGGGCCTGGGTAAGTCTACCGGCGCCGGCTCCATCCGCCACCTCCCGCCGCCCTCTGACCCCTCCCAGCCTGGTTTGGGCTACCCACAACCCACCCCTGCTCCCCGCCAGCTCCTCTCGCTACCTCTGCCCCCTCCCCTTCGGCCCCCCGCGTTGACTTCGTCTCACTCTGGCTGTGCTCCCGCCGCGCCATGGGCAGCACTTCCAGCCCTTGCCTAGATCTGCGCCGCAGCCCTCGCTGCCGCGCTCGGCCTCGCGCTCCGCTCACTCTTGCCTACGTTACCCCCGGCCACGCCGTCCTCCGCCGCTGCCACCGCGCCTCGACTCGGTAGGCTTTGCGCTGTCGCCCCTGCCTCTTGGCCCTTGAGCGCCCACGTTCCTGCTTGAATGCGAGGAGCCGCCGCCGCCACTCTTCCGCTGCCCATTATGGCCCCGCAGCAAACAGGTAGCAGGAAGCGGAAAGCACCAGCCATCGAGGCGGCCACCGCAAGCTCGTCGTCGCAGGGTTGGAAGGCGACGAACAGCGAGGGCCCACTGCTACCCAAGAAGCAGAAACGGCTGGCAACACGGCTCTCGCTGGTGCACTACCTGAAAGGCCGCGAGGTGGGCGCGTAGAGCCACGCGGGGCTCCCGAGCTTCGAGGGTGAGCTGCGCAGCTACGCTGTGCGGAAGCTGCCGGAGCTCCTGCGCAAGAGCGAGCTGGCCCTGGGCACCCCCAACAAGGTGTTTGCTTCCCAGTGGCTGAACGCCAGGCAGGTGATGTGCGGCACCAAGTGCAACATGCTCTTCGTAGTGGCCGTGCAGTTGAGCCAGATCGCGCGCATCCCGCTCATGCGGGACAGGGGAGCTTGGCTGTCCCAAGACCAGCCGAGCTGCGGCATCCACGCCATTGAGCTGAATCCCTCCAAAACACTTCTGGCCACCAGTGGCAAAAACCCCAGCAGCCTGGTGGTCTAACAGCTGCCCGCCCTGGACCCCGTGTGCCTGGGTGACCGTCATGGTCACAAGGACTGGATCTTCAACATTGCCTGGATGAGTGACACAGTGGTTGTGAGTGGTTCCTGTGATGGCACTGTGACACTGTGGAGGATGAATCCCATATTCAATGGCGTAGCCTGGCACAATGATGCAGGGTTCCCGGCGTATGCCACATCCGTCCGAGGGACATGGAGACCATCCCAAGGGCCAGCACCAACCCCAGTAACCACAAGGTACGAGCCCTGGACTTCAGTGGCAAGAATCAGGAGCTGGGAGCAGTTTCCCTAGATGGCTACTTCCACCTGTTGAAAGTCAGGAGCACACTGTTCAGGCTGCTGTCCATCAGGCTGCTCTACTGCTGAGAGAATGTGAGCCTGACCTACTGCGACAAGTTGTCTCTGTACGCGGTGGATTCCCAGTCTCACGTCTCCTTCCTGGGTCCATACCAGCACGAGCAGAATATTTGATCCCTTTGCTCCAAAGAGGGTGTTACAGTCATGTGCTCGCTGAGCTTCTATCAGCACATCATCTCCATGGGCATGGGCCACGGCTCCCTGCTCTTCTATGACCTCCGCGCCCAGAAGTTCTTGGAGGAAAGGGCTTCAGCCAGCCCTGGCTCAAGCTCACCTCTGGCTGAACGGTCATGAACAGGTCATGATGACCTGTGGCTGAACTACTTCAGCGGCCTGGATGAGTTCCCCAATGCACTCTACACCCACTGCTACAACTGGCGGGAGATGAAGCTCTCCGTGGCTGGGGGTCCTCTCCCTTCAGGTCTCCATGGGAACTACGCAGACCTCTGGAGCTAAGGATGGCGTCCTGTTCCCCAAAGTCCTTTCATTTTCCTTCTTCACAGCTGCTTGTCTTTTTAACTCGGTGCTTTAGTCCTCCAGATGGAACGTGCCCAATGTGTGTGTGAAAGAGAGAGAGAGAGAGAGAGAGAGAGAGAGAGAGAGAGAGAGAAGAGGGAGAGAAGGAGAGAGAGGAAAAGAGAGATGGAGAGGGAGGAAGAGAGAGTGGGAGGGAGAGAGAGAGAGGGAAGGGTAGGCAGGCAGGCATGCAGAGGAAAAAGCCTTTTGGGCAATCAGCTTGGCTTTAAGATTTTTCTGCACCTCTCCCAACAATCATCTTTTTGCTTTTTCTTACAAAGAATTTTCGCTAGTCTTTAATTATGTTCTCTCCTTTAGTGATTCAGGGATGCTCTTTCTCTGGGCTGATGCAGTCATGGTTCCCATTACAATTCACTACTTTTACCAGTATTTCAACAGTATGTTCAGGACTCTTACACATTTCTGATGTGTGTTATTTCAGGAAATGTGCTAAAATGTGTCTTTTGGACTGGTTTGAGGAACTACCCATTATCTTAACAGCAGATCTTTAGCCTTGCTCCAACTAGAAAATGCATTTCAAGCTTGAGACTGCCATCATTTTAGGGCATATTTCATTTGGATGTTGGAAACTCAGTGTTTGTTGTTTGTATATTGTTAGTGGCATAAAATACTTTTAAATATATTCATTTAGTTAAGAAATCTTAAAGTGCTGTTAATTCTATTAATCACAGTTTTGATTCTTCACTAGAAATTCAGCATCAATACCCCCAGTCCCTCATTCTTGTTTAGAGTTTCTATATTATGTCCTGCTTTCTTGAGCTAACCAAAACTGGCCTATGTGTGGCAGGACAATCAGGGAGGTTCTTTTGAGGGTAAACATATATCTTTAAAGTTCAGGTAACGTTATCCAGGCAACCATTTACAGAAAAAGGCTGACCATAGTACTCAATGTAGGTGGTGGTGTGGTGTTGACAGTTTTTTATTGTATACATGGATAATTTTATCTTGATTGAATTAGTGATGTATTGCAGAAAAAAATAAACATGTTCTACATTTTAGCAATTAAACACTAAAGTTTTTTATTGCTTGAATATATATTTAATTTTTTTCTAATTTGTTCTTCTAGGGATATATTTATCAAAGTCAAAATCTTCCAGTGGAGAAACTGAAACTTAAACAGCATTATGTATACATTACTTTGTACTTTGTTTTTGAAAAGAAAATTTATGCTGCTAACATGGGTTAAGAGATTAAATAACATCTTGGATACCATCTCTAGATATAACTGCTATAGGTTAGGACAGTTAGGTGTCATCTTGTGTTTTTAAGATTATTTAACAATTTTTTTCATTTACACAGATGTACATGTGACTATGACTACTTACACTCATATACTGTATATTTATGTATGTGTATATGTTACCTCCACAGACGTATAGCATTTTTATGCCAATATTTCTAATTTTTTAGACTACAATTATCAAGACTTCCCACTTGGCCTTAATGTTTGTTTTGTTTTTGTATTTTAATTTAATTTAAGTAGTACATGCAATGATCATACTTTATAAAAGGTGTACAGTGAAAAGTAAGTCTCAAACCCCAGGATCACTGATCTTTTGCCTATAGATCACAAGCAGTACCTTAGTATGTGTTCCATTTAGAGATAGTCTGTACATAACAGAAGTGTATCTGTGTGTATACAATTGTTATAAAAATGATATTACATGCTGCACACATCTGTGTCTTTTTTTATCACAAAATCTTCAAGATTGATTTTTATATCTACCTAATTCATCTTAATTCTATAGTAGTCCCCTGTATGATTAGAACATTATTTATTCATTGCACTTTTAATGAGCATTTATACTGGTTTTTATTTTCTATTACTATAAGTTATTCCACAGTGATTGCTTAGGTGCATGCATCTTTGTGCACATGTGTAAGTTTGTCTGCAAGATAAATTCCTAGAAATGGAATTGCTGGGTCAATTTTCTATTTAATAGTTATTGCTAAATTACCCTTCAAAGAGAACCTACAAACTTAACTTCTCAAAAATTATGTATGTGTGTGTGCTTCACCACACCCTTTCCAGCAATATGTCATCAAATTCTGTACTCTTTACCAATAAGATATCCACTTGATTTTGATCCTTTCTATCTAAGCTACTGTGGCTGAGTTAATTTGATGTGTGGTCAGAGTACCAAGTAGGATCTGAAATAAAGATCAAGAATATGAGAAAATGAGGGCAAGAAATATAAATGCTGTCCAGCCAAAGGCAGAGAACACCACAGTTTATGCTCACATATCTGAAGATGGATTACAAAGGACCATGTTCCTTAGATACTTAGCTAGACCTAGTAGGATTTTCTGGTTTATTTCACCCTTGATTCTTTTGTATCCAATGCATCAGATTTCAATGAAGAAAATTCAAGGAGATAATGGAGTCTCAACTAGGTTATTTGAGGTAAATATGGAGAATAAGGAAGTTATTAGAAAAATGAGGGAAAAAATAAAATGTACAAACAATATTTGGTATTTCATGCAAAGGGTAAAAATAAGCCAAAGAATCTGTAAAATCACTTTTTTTAGGGTCATATGCTATATAACTATAGCATATACAAAACTAATCATTTTAAAATTCAGTGGAACTTCTGGTTCAAAATGACAGACACCTCCTTCTAAGTATCCTATTTATAACACTAACTTCAGTGTTAGTGTTATAATTTAGAAAGAGTTACCATTATCAAATTGAATATTTTAACAATGTTCTTGAAAACAACAACAAAAAAAATAGAGTAACTTTGACAAATAAAGCTGAGCAGAATTACCATAGCCTAAAATACAACTATGAGAATACTGTCATTTTTATGGGAGCCAATCATCATAGAGAGTCTCCCCCAAAGGTCCAAGCTATACTATGACATACATCAGTAGCTGGAGTGATTTTTTTCAGGTAGCAAGCACGGTCAGAGAACTGTTCATGGAGGAAGGGCTTGGCTAATTTGACTCTATCCAAATAATAAAATACTATACAGTTGTTAAAATTCTGGAGTTGGTTCTTTATGTACTGACATGGAGAAGTAGCCTTCATCATGTTAGGTGAAATAAGCAAATTTCAAACCAGAGGCATATTGTAATCCCATTTTTGTTTAAAAATAGGAGGAAGAAGGTGAGAGGAAGAAGCATACAGTATATATAAGAACAGACACAAAAATGTTAACTGTGTGTCTGAGGTGTAGAGTAGGGAACTTTCTTTATATTTTACATATTTATGCAATGTTTGCACAATCTATATTAACATGCACTCCTTTAGTAAACAAAAGAGAAAAAACAACGAAGATATATTTTAAAAAGCCTAGTTGGGGTGGTGAGAAGAAAAATAAGAAGGCAATGATTGATGGTGTACAATGCAGCAAGAAAGTAAAATAAGCTGAATATTAGAAAAATTTGTTTTTATGTAATATGCAAGTTCAAGGAAGCCTTTTGCCAGAACTATTTTAGTAGTGACCAATGGCATATTCTTCAAGAAGGAATAAAGAATTCAGTGTGTCTCAAAATTAGAATGGCACCCCTTGTCCCATGAACACCTAACAGAATTGCAGTTTTCTATTTCTTTGTTCTCACCTCCTCAAACCACTCAATTATGGATTAGGGTGAAATTTACATAGGAACTACTTCACACTGTCTGTAGAAAAATAACTAAATGATCCTGACTCACATGCAGAACAAAGAGAAGACATAACTCAACACCTATCAATTTTAATAAAAACTCATGTTGTTCTTTAATCTTTATATACATACATGTATGTATGTGTGTGTATATATATATATATACATACACATATATATCATATGATATATATGTATATATATCATCAGTGCTGAGAACGGATTTGTGTTTTATATATGTTATAATATATACTAATATTATGATATATAATTCTATAATAATTATATATATATAATTCATAGTCAAAATCTAGTATAAAGAACCTGTGACACTAGACACTTTGAAATTTTGCATATTCTTTTTTAAAACATGTCTGCTTATTCTATGACCATATATTTAGTTCATTTTGGCACCTAAATGTTCATTAATCTTCTCCAGTCCCGCATTCCCCACTATAGTTATGGGGGAGGTGAATTTTAACTTTATACTCTCAGTCATTGCTGTAACACAAATCTATTTCCATCTCTAATAATATCAGTCTTACATTATATTAATCTAACCTCTGACAAAAAAGGGACTCAGTTTTATTATTTATAGGAGGTAAGAAGAAAAATAAGCACTCAGCACTTTATAAAGTTATGTTGAGTTTTTTACCAAATATTTTGTATTTCAAACTATGTTGCAACTCACATTTAAAAATATTTGTGATGCATGTATGTGATAACTGCTCTAGATTTTTTTTAAATGTAGATGCGTACTTGCCATATCATAGAATGTACGCATTTTCAATTTGCTTTAAGCTGCCAAAACAGAATTCTAGGCTTGTTATTATAACATATATTGAATTGTTTAGTTGAGATCTATACAATTTTATTAACCAATATCACTTCAATAAATTTAATAAAAAAAATAAGTGGAGGTATTATGATGTGTCTCTCCAGATATAATTGCAACAAAGGTACCACTCTGGTGGGAGAGGCCATGCATGTATGGAACAGGGGGTATACCAGAAATCTCTGTATTTTCTTCTCAATTTTTCTATAAGCCTAAAAGTGATCTAAAAATAAAGTTTATTTAGAAAAAATAATAAAAATGCAATAATTAAAAGTGTAATGGTAACTACTAACTTGTTCAAATATGTAGTAAGTACACTTTTTCTGTCAATGAGTTCTAGATTTTAATTAATTGAATATTGGCAGAATTTAAAAGGAACTCCTCTGTGTTGCTATTCATTAAGGAACAATCTTAAGTGTATGTTACATAAGTAAAGATGAAGTCTTGACAAATAGCAAGGCTTAAGTCCTCCTTCTTCTTCATTATCCCCAAAATATCAGCCTACTCATGTGTAGTCCAAGACGTCTCTTGGATCTTTCTCCTCAGGTCATCACCACTACTATTGACCTAGATCTGACCCTCAACTTCTCAAAGCAGAATTTTAAAATAATTTCCTAAATTGTTTCCTTTCCTATAGAATCATTTTTTACTAATCCATATTTTACTGTCAATGTTTATCTTCCTAAACCCAGGTCCTCTTCCATTCTGTCCAATATGGTAGTCATCAGTGACATGTGGCTAACAAAATAAAGATTAATTTAAATGAAATAAAATTAAAACATCATCACAGTTTCTCACACCACCTATATTTCAGTGCTTAGTAGTCACATCTGGCCAGCAGCTACCACTTTGGACATTTCTGATACACACTATTTTCATCATTATAGAAAATCGTATTACTCTCAATTATAGGTTCACAGTTTTAGTAGGATATTAGAATCGAACTTTGGATCCACACAATATTTGTACAAGATTGTTTATAGCAACAATATTTTTAAAAATCATTAGATAAAAACAGATAAAATGTCCATTAACTGAAAAATAGATAAATTAATGATATTATATCAACACAGTAGTATTTTGTCCAACAATAAATAAGAATAAAGTATAATGCATGCTACAAATGAATGAACTTTGGAAAGATTGTGCTAAGTGAAATAAGCCAGCCACAAAATTCTTCCTAACAGTGATATAAAAGATATAAATAAATTAATTTCCTCAAATCAGATCAGGGGCAGGAATAGTAAAATAGCAGGCTCACTTGCCAAATTTTACTCCCTTGCCTGTGGCAGAACTCTTTTGCTAATGGGTCCTGGCACTTTCACACTGAACTGAAATATGGTTTAGCAATCTATTTGTAAGAAAAGTTGAAACTGCTATCTCATTCTTAGCACAGGGTAATTAGGTAAGTCATCCCAAAGGAACTGATGTTTGTACCACTAAGAAATAATGAATAAGAAATAATTATTTGAAAAAATGAGAAGTACAATTCAGTCAGAAGAACTATTTGGGCAAGAACATAACAGTATACCAATGCATGGGGTTTTCAGGGTAGAGTAAATAGTTTCATGTGTATGGAGAGTAAGGTATAAGTAGAAGAGTTAGAGGAAGAAGTACGGCCTGGGACCAGACTATAAATAAATTCATAAATTATTTTAGTGATTCTATTCTATGGATAGGATGACCACATAATATATCATCTGAACTAGAACACTTTGAGAGTGAAAGGTGGAACTACTAATAATAATGCCAGTACTATAAAGCATAAACTGGAATTGCCCTAATCAAACTTGATTTTAGGCAATGACAGACCAAAGAAGGATTTTAATCTGCAGAGTGACCTTGCAAAGGGCCATAGGTTAGAAGGTGGGTGTAAAATCTAAGGCCACTAATCCACTATCTATATCTATGAGTCTCTCTGTGTCATGTTTGTTTGTTGCTTCCAGTTTTATATTTCACATATGAATGAAATCATATGGTTCTCATTTTTTTCTGACTTATTTCACTTACCAGTGGGTAAGGTAGATAGGGTGTAAAGGGGTCAAATGTCTGGTGACAGAAGAAAATTTAACTGGATGGTAAACATACAATGCAATATATATATATATATATATATATATATATATATATATTGGAATCTATTTGATTTTATTAACCATTGTCACCCCAATAATTATAATAAAAACAAACAAAAGAACAAAACAAAAAATCAAAGGCCTATTTTATTCAAATGTAGTTTTTTACATTGCTGTTATTGTACCAATATTTTAGATGTTCCCTGCTTTTGTTGAAGTTTTTCTCTAAAATTTGGTAATCAGAGTGATAGTAGTACTAGCTATTTTACATTGTTGTTGAATTACTTCTGCGTGAAGTGAAAAGATATGCTTGCTCCTACAATAGTTAGGGCATCATGAGGTTCTACTAAGCAAGAAATTCAAGGGCAGGATGACCATAAACTTAACACACATAGCGAGTCCGGGTTGTGTTTTTCTGATTGGTACAATAAATACAGACAAAAACCAACCTCAATTCTGTGATGCTGTTCTTTTCTGTGTAATTTTGTGAAACATAAATTGAATAAATAGCTGAAGTCATATGAAAATAAATAGGAAGAATGTTGTTCCTCTGAATAAAGATCCTTTAATTAACTGAACCCAGTTATGATATAATTTTAGATTTAACCATGTAAAATAGACATAAGTTTTCAAACTACTCTAATATTTTTACTCTGGATGACAAACGGAAGTTTGCTTTCCCCATTTATCATCATCTAGGATGACATTATATGGTTAAATACAACTTAAAATCACCATATAAATTTGATAGAGACCATTTTATAATGCAAACCACTAACAATAGAATAAATCCCAGTTTATTTTTCATAAGGTATGGTACTTCAGTTAATGAATGTATTTGTACTTAATAAACCATTCTTATGAGCAAGGAGAAAAAAATGGAATCCATTTTCTCTAGGCCCCGTGGATCTTCATTTAATTTTTAAGGAAATAGGGAAGATACTTTATCAATGGCAACAGTAAAATAGTTTTAAAACTCAGCTTTACAGAAAGATTTATTGAGAATGTCAAAGACCTTTTAAAGATAATGGATTTTTAAAGGAGGTGTTGGTGAGAGAGAAAAGGGAAGGTATAATAATAGTATTTAATTCTGAAAACTAGAGAATGACAAAACATAACAATACATAATAGCACCATGCAATAGTCCCACTTCAATATGAAATACATAGAGAATTTGGGATATTTAAAAGACCAAGCAATTTTCCAACACTGATAACTGTCAAAGTGCCACCACCGTTTCCAGGGGATTTGCTCAAAATTTGGAAGTTGTTATTTTGTGCTGTGACAGTCATCAGTTTATACTTGATATGTTCATGGATGCTTAACTGAAATTTTTGTTACATTTTGCAAATTGTAACAATTAAAGAAAAATCTAACTACAAATTTGTGTTGACTGAATGAACAGTTTGTCCCTATTTTTCCTCTTATACCTTTTTATGTGCATATAGACTTTCATTCATTCATTTGTTTATGCATTCATTATTCATATAGAGACTATTATATGCAATAAAATGGACAAGGTGCTGTAATTATTAGCAAAATATGTATCATATTTCTGCTAAGATTTACATAAACAAATTAATACAAAATGAAATGTTTTGGGCAGATCAAGTGAAGTACATATAAAAAGGGAAGATTCAGGAAAAGTATCATAGAGAAGTTGGCATTTGCATGGACCATGAAGCTTAAAGAAGTAAGATTTGAACAAATGGAGTTAAAAGAAAGGGTATCAGGTGCATAAAAATAAAAGATTTTAAAAAAGGAAAGACAATAGAAAAAGTCAAAATAACAAATAATGTTTTCCTAGAAACTTTGGAGTTACTTTAGGTGCCTTCAAGTCAGTGGCTGGAGGGAAGTACGGAAATGTGGGTTTGGGGCAAATTGGCAGTAACTTGAAAATCAAAATGATATATTTAGAATTTGATAAGCTTTAGAATATCATCTAAGGATACTTTCTTGTTATTGTTGTTTGTTTTTCCATGCAAATCATATTTAAATCAAGTTTATGGAGTCAATTTTTGCATAAAATGAACCCACTTTACAATCTAAAGAGTTTTGAAAATGTATAAAATCACGTAAACACCACTGCAATCAAGGCAAAGAACATTCTCAACACCATAAAAGTCTCCTCATGCCCCTCTGCACTTAAATTCCAACTCCATCTACCAAATGGAGGTAACCTCTAATCTTCTTTCTGTCACTATAAATTATTTTGGCTATTTTTTAAATGAATACTAACTGAACAATACCATATATACACTTTTCTAACCAGCCCCATTAGCTCAACTTCATATTTTTTTGAGATTACACCAAGTGTTTATGTAAATCATTATATAATTCTTTTTATTCTTAAATAGAATTTCATTATATAAATATATTACAATTTGAGACTCCATACCTGTTGAGGGACATTTGAATAGTTTCCAAATTTTGCCTACTGTATGTATAGTTTCTATAGATATTTTTGTACAATTCTTTGTATGGACATGTGTTTTTATTTTTCTTGTGTAAATACCTAGGTCTGAAAACGAAGTTCTATGGTAAATATATGTTAAATTCTTAAGGAAACTGCCAAGATGATTTCCAGGGTGTGTGCACTCTGTTAGAGTCTGACAAGCAGTATATGAGGGTTACATAGTTGCTCCACATCCTTGCAAACTCTTGGTATTTTCAGTCTTACTAATTTTAGCTGTTCTAATGGGTGTATAGTGGTATCTCATTAGAGTTGTAATTTTTTATTTTTCTCATGACTAATAATACTGAGCATCTATTTGTGTGCTTATTAATCATTTTTACATCTTCATATGTGAGGTAAAATTTATTTTTTTGCCATTTTATTAAATTATTTATCTTTTCATTATTGAATTGTAGGAGATCTTTATATGTTCTAGATATGAGTTCTTAGATACACGTTCTACAAATATTTTTTTTCAATATGTATTTTGCTTTTTCATTTTACTAATAGTGTCTTTCAAAGAGCAGAATTTTTATTTTAATGAAATTCACCTTATCAAGTTTTTATTTTATTTTATAATTCCTGCCTTCATATCTTATATAAGAAATCTTTGGCTACTTGTAATTTATGAAAATATAACACCTTATGATTAGAAGTTATGTTTTTCAATAATTAGTTTAATCTTTAGTTTTTATTAATTTTGTGTTAATTTTTATTTATGGCATGAGGTAAAAGTTGAGGTTTATGTTTTTACATAAAGATATCTAGTTGTCATAGCACCATTTATTGAAAATACTATTGTTTCTTGTATTAGTTTTCTACTGTTGCTGCAACAACTCACATACTTTAGGAACTTAAAACAAGACAGACTTATTATCTTACTGTCTGTAGTTTAGAAGCATGACATGAGTTTCACTGGGGTAAAATCAAAGAGTAGGGCTGTAATCCTTTCTGGAGGCTCTAAGGGAGAATCCATTTCCTTGCTTCAGGTTATGGACAGAGCTCAGGTATTTGTGGTTTTAAGAATGAGATCCCCATTTTCTTGTTGGTTGTTAGCTGAAGGCTGTCACCAACTTCTAGAAGCCATTCTTATTACTGTGTCTCCCTTCTTCCACAGTCAATTACCAGCAATGGTTTGTTAAGTAGTACTCACACTTAAAATGTCTCCTGCCTCCTCTTCTGGCACATCTGACGAACATTTCTGCCTTATTCTGCTTTAAAGAGCCCACATTTTTACAGTGGGTTCATGTGGATTATCCAGGGTGATCCAGAGGTCTGTAACTTTAATTCCATCTGCAATGACACTTTACCATGAAACATAACATACAAAGTCATAACATGAAGATGAAAAGATTACAAGGACTATGACCCTGACTACGACACTTCCTTTACAAATTACTTTGTCACTTATATGGAAAACCAAATACAGCTTAAAATAATTCATTACAATTTCTTTGTTTTTTAATTTTTTTCATTGCCATAATGCACTGTGTAGAACTTCCAGTATTAGGATGAATAGACATGGTGGAAGCTGACACTATTGCTGGTTCCCAATAATTAAGAAATGTCACTTAGTCCTTCTCTATAAAGTATAATGTTAACTGTAAGCTTCTTGTGGATGCCATTTTTAAGCTCAGGAATTTTCCTACTATCTTAATCATAATATATCTTCTATTCTGAATAGGCATTAAATTTTATCAAATGTTCTTTTTGCATTTATCCAGATTGTCATATGTGTTTTTTTTTTTTATTTTCATGCTGTTAATATGATAAAATACATTGATTTTCAAATGTTAAACCAGGCACACATTCTTCGGATGACTATTTGGTCACAAGGTATTATATTTTTTATTCATTGCTATATTTGACTGCTTATAATATGCTGTAAAGGATTTCTGTGTCTATATTCATAAGTAATATTTGTCTATACTTTTCCACTTTTAAATGTGTTTACATGTTTTTTAACTTTTGGTAAGGTTAATTCATGCCTCATTAAAATAGCTGGAATGCATTTCCTCCTCCCACATTTCCAAAAGAGTTTGCATGTAAAGGTTTAATTTTATTTCTTCCTTGACATTTGATGAAATTCATGATTAAAACTACTATCTTGGCCTAGAGTTGTTTGTTTTGTATTGTTCTGTTTTGTATTTTTTGCAAGAAGGTATTTCATTATAAATTTTATTTTTTAATGGATACATCTGTATTTTCTATGTTTTTCTGTGTCTCTTTTAGTAGTTTGTATCTTTCAAGGAATTTTTTCTATTTCATTGAAGTTATCAAATTTATTGGTACAAATATTATATTTATTCAAATTATTTGTTTATTCTTTTAAAATTTATTGGAGCTCTAGAGATAGTCTCCTTTCCATTTCTGATACTGATAATTTATGTTTTCTTTCATGTAAATCCATTTAATATAGGCTTATTATCAATTTTATTGACCTTTGATTTTTTGGGGACAGAATTAGTTTCTGGTTTCCCCTATTTCTTTGTTTTCTCTGTTATGCTTCTCTTGATTATTTCCTTCTATTTTAGGTTTATTTTGCTTTTTTATTTTATACATTCATAAGGAGACCTCTTAAATTACTTATCTTAGACTTTCTTTTCTTTAGGGGGGAGGCCAGGTGTTTTTTACCCTTTTTTATTATGGCAACTTTTGTTAATGAAATCCAGTAAGATTCAGATACACAATTCAACAGTAAGGCATACACACACACACACACACACACACACATATGTGTATGTGTATATATATATACATATACATATATACGTATATAGGTATATATACATATAGAAGGCATACATACACACATACGTATATATTCATATATATGTGTGTGTATATACATTCCATATATGTATATAGGTATATATTTATACATAACTGTGTGTGTATATAGTGTGTGTGTATAGATAAATAGATAGATACACACTGCATTATGTATTCACTATCCATAGTTAGATTTCTTTCTTTCACCATGTATTTGACCCCTTTTACCCGGTTTGATACAGTGGGAGAGCTTTGCTGATTCTGACATAGTGCTCCCATAGTGATCAGTCTTGGAGAATATGGGGGAGAAGCCCTCTGGGTTCAGGGATGGGGGTTACAGCACAGCCTCGGTTTTGCAACCGTGGCTGGTAAAAATCAACTGTTGTTTCTCTGCTTACCCATTTTTCTGCTTTCTGCTCTAATGACTGGGCCTTGCTGCCAGCCCTGTGGAGCTACCAGCTCTCCCAGGTAGGGCTATTCAGAAAATACCCTGCACCTTCTCCCCACCCCTTCCTCCTATAAAGAACTTTGGTTGTGAGACAGTTTCTTTTTTTCCCCCAGTTCACTGCCGGACACCCAGGGTTTTGACCTGTGGTAGCTCTTATGCACAGATCTCTTGCTCAGATGTGTTGGTTTGTAGTTTGTGTGTTTTTGTTGAAATTCAGATGTTCATCTTATTGTTGTTTCAAGGGGAGAGATCTGGAAATATCTTTTATGCCAAACTCAAATATAACTTATTTTTATCACATTTTATTTACTATGGCATCATTCATCTGATCATTTAAATTGTATCTTCTCTAGAAACTACTTTTATGTTTTATAAAAGGTAAATAGATTTCCATAACATAAATTAATTCCCAAAGAAAAATATCTAAAAAAAATATTTAAACTCTTTAATTGAATAGTTAAATGATATTTAAATGTAAATTTCTGAGTCTGGATTAGAAAAAGGTATAAGATATAGAAAGATAATAATAAGAATATTGTCTTTTCACATGCTTAGACTTTTATTGTTGTGGCCGCCAGCCTCCAAAAGACACACCGACCACCAGAACTCTCAGTGAGTTATAGGAATCACATTCTTTATTCAGCCAGCTGGGACTGCCAGGGGTACGCAGACCCCAAATGAAGCAGCACCGAAAAGTAGAGGTACAGGGTTTTTAAGCCCCAAATCCCATTCTTCATTCTGTCTGAACACAAAGGTCTATTTTTTTCTATTCACTCCCTGTCAACCCACTGGTCAGTTGTGCAAGCCGGGGTACAGAAGCAGAAAGTTTGTTAGAATGTTGTTTCCATAGTTAGTAGCCTATGTGCCTATGGCAATAGCCAAACAGTAATTTCTAGCAAGTAATTACTTTTTAAACAGTAATTCTCCAGCTAACACATTCTCCACTGGCCTTAGCAGAAATCAAATCTTTGATTATTTATATGGAATTGGCACATAGGTTAAACTTATATATGCTTGAGTCTTAGTCTTAAGGGCCCGTATTCCTGAGCTGTCCACTCTCATGCTGCCTTCATGGGGGAGTCATGAGTCCACAAAGGGATGCTGTCTACTTTAACTGCAGTGGGTGTCATCAGGTAGACATTGAAGGTTCCTTTCTATTTGGGTTCTAGTCCTTTGGAAGTAAACTTCTGGATTCACACAGAGTCCCCTGAAACTGATGGGAAAGTCCATCCTCCAGAGCTGAGTGGACAGCACAAACCCAAGGCAAAATCTTCTGTACACTTTGAAGAGCCTGTAAAGACTTAAGTAAAACAAGGTTACGTAATTCTGCCTTTTCTTCATCTTTTATTCTAGGTACTAAAGGTGGGGGTTTTCTAAAGAAAATTTTAAATGGAATAAATCCACGAAGTATACCTGGCTCAGAGAAGAGCAAAGGGGAGTTCTACCCAGGTCCCACCAGTTTCTAATCCTAACTCGACTGATGTCTCTTTTAGGGTCTGATTCGTTCACTCTACTTGGCCTGAACTTTTGGGGCCAGTAGGTGCAGTGAAGTTTCCATTGCATATTTAGGTTGCTAGCCAATTGCTGTGATACCTTTGCTACAAAGGCTGACCCGTCATCCGACCCTAGAGTTCCAGGAAGACCAAATTGAGGGAGGATTTCTTGTAGTAGTTTCTTAGTAACTATTAGGGCAATCTCTTGCCTGGTGAGGAAGGCCTCTACCTATCCTGAAAAGGTATCTATAAAAACAAGTAAATATTTGTAGCCCTCCATAGTCAGGGTTAGGCAGTCTCTTTCCTGGTGTAGTTGGTAGAGGGCCTGTGAGAGCCCGATTGTTCCACCTGGGGTCGTCCACCACCCCTGTTGGTTCCTAGTGGTTCCTTTGTCTTGAAAATAAATGTTCTCTTCCACTGTATAGGTCGGAGATGGAGGCGGTTCTGGGAAAGTGACAACAGTCAGTAGATGTGGTGTGGGCCCCACTGGCCTTGTGGCTGCTGTGCCTCTGTATCGGCTCGTAGGATTCCCTCATCCTCAAAACTATTTCTTTTTATGAAGTTCATTACAATGAACAATAGCCAGAGCCTTAGGCATCTCTCTGGCTTCAAGTAAGGCTAAGATCTCCTCCTTGTTCTTAATGCCCTTCCCAGCTGAAGTCAGAAGCCCTCTTTCCGTGTAGATGGCTCTGTGTACATGTGCAGTGGCAAAGGCGTATCGGCCATCAGTGTATATTGTGACTGCCTTATCCTTTCCCCATCTTAGTGCCTCAGTGAGGATGATGAGTTCTGCCTTTTGAGCAGAAGTCCCATGGGGAGGGTAAGAGCCCATGACCAGATAGTGCCAGTTAGAGTTATGACCCCTGCCCCAGCATACCTCCGTTCTTCTTGCATGAAGTTGCTCTCGTCCATGACCGGAACTTCATCAGTCTCAGGCAGAGAGGAGTCTTTGAGGTCTGGCAGCGAGGAACACAGTGTCAGTGAAATCTGTGTAGTCATGAACGGGGATCTCGGGGTCCGGGTCTGGCAACAGATTGGCTGGGTTGATGACAGTAGCTTTGGATTTTAGCTATACGTTTGGGGTCATCCAGTGCCTCCATGTTGTTGAACACCTTCTGGGCTATTTTAACAAGTTGGGACAGATTCATCCCTGCAAAACCTTCTAATTTCTGTAATTTACGCCAGATGTCAGGGGCTGCCTGAGTAGCAAAGGCTACATCAATTGCCCTTTGGTTCTCAGAGGCCTCAGGATCAATGGGGGTGTATACCCGGTATGCTTCCTGTAGTCATTCAAGAAATGCTCCGGGGAATTCCTGAAGTCCCTATACAACTTCAGTCACCTTTAAAAAGGTTAGTTGGCTGTCGGGCAGCCATCCTAATTCCCCCAATTAGAATCTGGTGGTACCGGTCTAATGCAGTTCTCCCCACCTGAGAATTGTGTCCCCAATCTGCGCGGGTGGAGGGAAATTTCTCCTCAATCTGTTTCTGTGCTTCCTCAACTCTCCTCCCTCCCACAGCTATCTTTTGGGCTTCCGCCTGAATGCGTCCACATTCCTCTGCAATGAAGAGGGCAACCAAAAGCTGTTGACAATCATCCCAAATGGGGCAATGAGTCTGAAAGACACTCTCTAAAAGTCCCATTAATGCCTCAGTTCCTAAGAAAAAGGCAGATTCTGTGACTTTCAGTTGTACAAGTCACTAGTTGAGAAAGGCACGTAAACCATAAAGGGCCTGTCAGTGTGATGCCCCTGGGGTGGTGCTTCTCACAAGGGGAGAATGGCTGGGGTGGTGGTATCAGCTGGTGCCCTGCCCGGAGTGGGAGCAGGAAGCCCATAGGGGTTACCCACCCGCATCCGAGGAGGTGAAGTGGTGTTATTTGGCCTCTGTTGCCCTGATTATAGGGTGAGGGAAGGTCACTATCCTCCGGTGAAGATTGAAGGACTGGGGGACTGGGCTGTCCTGGATATTCAGGTGCTGCATGTTTCGGGGTGCCCACAACTAAAACTCGCACCCCTAGAGAGAGGGCACACCGGCAGAGCCAAAGAAGGGGGTTCTGAACAAGATTTAACCACTGATCAATGTAAGGAAACTGATCGGGATGTCCGGGTCTCCTGTGACAATCTTCCAAACATTCCTTACCAAACCCTGGTCCAAGGAGCCCTCTGGAGGCCAGTTTACACCAAAAGATGGCCACTCAGCTTCACACAATGTCCTTAGTCTGCCTGGAGAATACTTTATGCCATAGTCAGCTCCCTCTGCAAACCCTTCTTTGAAATGTTGCAGGAGATGCCCCAAGGGTGTCTTCTGGGAACTTGGGCCTCCCCCCATTGCTTGTGCAGAAACTCAAAACAGACACTCAGACAAGAACAAAACAGACACTCAGACAAGAACAACTACCGAGGTGTAGGTGGACCGAGAGAAGTTTGCCACCTACAGCCTAGACAAGAACAGAAACAATAAATAGAACCTGAAAACAGGGCACAGGAGGCGGCGTCCCACAGCCTGGCCATGGTCCGGGAGATATGACTGCATCCAGTCTCTCCACGGACCCCCCTGACCGGTCAACAGAAACAGGAAGGTACCTTATATCCAGACCCAAAGGCCTCGGAGATTCCAGATTCCCGTCGGGACCAGGAACAAAGAGTGTGTCCTAAAGTTGCGTCCTGGATGACTGCATTAACCCTACCACGACATCCAAGGGCCCTGGAACGTCTCAGGTTGGCCACCCCTTTGAATCCGTAACAAGAACAGCAGTCGCTTTGGAGGCTGGTCTGGTCTTAGATCCCAGGGCCACTCCCTGAGATCTCGCAGGGGCCTCCAAATGTTGTGGCTGCCAGCCCCCAAAAGACACACGGACCACCAGAACTCTCAGTGAGTTATAGGAATCACACTCTTTATTCAGCCAGCTGGGTCTGCCAGGGGTACGCAGACCCCAAATGAAGCAGCACCAAAAAGTAGAGGTACAGGGTTTTTAAGCCCCAAATCTCATTTTTCATTCTGTCTGAACACAAAGGTCTATTTTTCTTCTATTCACTCCCTGTCAACCCACTGGTCAGGTGTGTAAGCCGGGGTACAGAAGCAGAAAGCTTGTTAGAATGTTATGTATCCTTAGTTAGTAGCCTATGTGCCTTTGGCGATAGCCAAACAGTAATTTCTAGCAAGTAATTAATTTTTAAACAGTAATTCTCCAGCTAACACATTATCTATTTGTGATAAAATTAGCCATTCAAAATCTTTGGGTTTTATGAAATCATTTTGTGATCAAGATATGTTTTTCAATAGGGAATATATTGACAAATGATTTCAAAGCATATTAAAACTGCAGACTTAATTGTATTAAAATTAAGAGTAGCTGATTTACTTTTTCTCTGCCTTTTCTATAATTCAGCTGCTCGGTCAAGCAATAATTATCTTAATTTAAAATCATTTGGCCATGTAATTCCTCTTTTCAAAAGCCTGCACTTTCTTACCACTACTGTGTAAAATTTCTCTTATCAAGCATCTCTGTTTCCATCAGCTCTCACTTTCCCACCTCATTATGCCACAATTCAAATTAATTTTTAGATTCTCTCTACTGTGATTTGCTCTCTAGACAATAAAACTAACTTCTCATCCCTAATAAAACTTTCTTACTTCTTTATATCTGCCTCCACAAGTTAACACTTAATTGTTCAGTGACCATTCTCCTTGGTTATATTTATACTTGATTTCTTTAAAAATCTTAATTAAAAAAAAGTTATATTGTAGAAATTTTTCCTTAAGTAGCATAAATCATCTCTATTTCTATCTTTATCTTTATCTCTATCTCTATCACTATCTATATATCAGTCTACCATTGCTTTATACAGCTTGCTCTACATAACACTTATTTATACATTTATTCAACATTTATTATTGTCATTTTCACAATTTTCTCTCTTGGTATCTCATTATGACCTGATTTCACTCTAGTTAGTTTGTCTTCCTATATTGGAATTCTAAGGTACATTAGTGCAGCAGAGCCTTCTCCATAGACAATATTACATCAGGGAGAGAGCGCTGGCCTTGGTGTGATAGCCTGTGTTCCAGACCTGATATTAATATTATTACTGACAAAAGATCTCTTGTTTCTGATCAGTAGGGGCCATAATTGTGTTGCCCTTTGCAGATTTGCTCAACTGCAAGTGTTTTCTTTTGACCTTATTCTGTTAGCAGGCCACTCTCACAATTGTTTACATTATTCCGTTTCCTCTATCCTTATGAAATCAGTTCTGTATTCCTAGGGATTTGGTGAGAGATCATTTTCCCATGTGGCCCCATCCACTCTGATGGCAGTAGGCAGACATATTCAGAAAATTAGTCTAAAGTTTACACAAAGTTAAAAAGTGATAAGTATCTTCAGGAAGGTACAGAGAAAATTATATAGGATTTCAGAAGGTGGGCACTTGTAATAAGCTGTCAACTATAAAGTTGCTGTTGATCAGAATGTGAATGGTTATACACTCACTTTAGAAAGTTATTTGACAATATCATAAATTAAAAATCTGTTTACTTCATGACTTAGCAATTTACTACTAGGTATATACTGAAAAAAATGAAAACGAGTACATGATTCTAAGGAAAGATTTGTACAGGCCTGCTCTTAGCAACCTTACTGATAATAGACAAAGCAAGAAAAAAAAAACACTAAACATAAATATCTATCAAGAGGGAAAAGATGAACAATTTTTAGTATAGTCATAAAATGAAATACTGTCTGTTAGGTCGGTGGGGGAAGGGCCAGCCAAATGCCTGCCTGGAGATTCCCCAGCTTGATACTGGCAATCCAGATCTTCTGATAGGGCCCACCCAAAAGCCCTAGGCGCCATCACCCTAATCTGGAGGCTCAATTAGCATTTGATTAATGTTCCCCACCCTATACTCCTACCCTCACATAACCCCATAAAAGCTTTGCCCTCCCACCCCAGGGCCCCGACTTCGCTGGTCCCTCTCCTCTCGGGACCAGAGAACCTCACCCTGGAGCTCCCGCCCAATAAATGCTTGCTTTGAAAACTTCTCTTGGCATGTCACTTGTTTACCTTACACTGTCCAGCAATAAAAGGAACAAACTACTGACATCTAGAACATCATGGATGAATCCAAAAAACGGTATGTCAAACAAACAAACAAACAAAAATAAGCCAGGCACAAAACAGTGTATGTTATATGATACAAATTACATGAGGTTCTGGAACAAATGAGGCTAATTATAGTACTAGAAGAAGAGTGATTAACATTGGAGAAGTATTGATCGGCAAAGGTGTTATCTGGAAAGCAGCTTCTGTGGGGATGGTAAAAATGTAATATTGCTCTAGATAATAGTTGCAAAAATATATACACATAGGTAAAATTTCTTCATTAAGCATGCATTAACTATATATAAATTATACTTTAATAGACAATGCAAACATACGAGCAACAAAAAAGCAGATGTCTAGTTAAAGGTTACTTCTACAATGTATAAATTAAGGTAAAAATCATATATATATATAATTTGTTTTTCACTTTTTTCTTCTAACATAGACTAGTAAGGGTTTTCCTTTTTTAATTATTATTTTTCATTTTTAAAATATATCAATGTTATGCTGCATTATCACTGTTGGAATAGAGCTCCTGATGCCTCAAGAGACAAATGTATGTAACTCTTTTTTCAAAAAGTTATTTATAGCATGGCAGATGGCAAAATATTTATCTAAGAATTACTCAATAGAAGATAGTTGATTATTAGTCTAGTTTAAAAACTTCACGTCTTTTCAGTTTTGAAGCCTGTAGCATCGTGGAGGACTATTTGTGTGGATGCATACATGACAATATTATTATAGTTTTAAGGATTGTTATGTGAGTATTCATATTCTAAGGTTAACATATTTTAGTATTTTAAAACAAAGTAACAAATGCCATAGCACTGACAAATGCCATAAGTTCTGACTTATTTGAAATGAGATCTATCTGTTCCCTCTACCCTCCTATCAATTTCTAAGCTTTATGGAGTTCTTAAAATTGAGATGAAAATTATTCAACCATGTGAGTGTAGAGAGAAGAAAAATATAAAATAGGCTATGACAAAATGCTCTTCTACAAGTGTGTCTTTGTCTAAATAAATTTTAGCTGACTTATTTAAATGAACACTGACATGTCAGAATAACAACAACTAACAATTGTGTAGCACTCTAATTTATATGGTGCTTTTGCATGTTTTGTCTCATTTAGTAGACTATTTTATTTGGACAGGAACATTTAATGGAACGTTTTGTTTATAGAGAGTTCCCATACACCACAGTATTGTAACTTGACTAGAACCATTATAGATATGGCAATATGAACTTTAATTCTGACTATAGTAATATCTCTTTCATTTTTGCTTTGAGGAAAATCGAGTAGTTCAACATAAATGGATTTTCTAGATGACTACAGCTTATAACCTTTCAGAGAAACCATAAAATCTACATAAAATTTTATCACCGTTTTATAAGTCACATTTGACATATTTTATAGTTATAAAGCAATACATGACCACATTATAATATTTATAAAATACAAAAATGTGTAAAAAATAGAATAAAAAGAATCTATATTTCTACAGTTCAAAGATAAACATTGTTAATATTTCAGCATGATTTTAGCCTATTTATAGTGAAATAGATTTCTCTCTGTATAAATATGGTTACATAGTAATCTTAAATTTTATTTACTGTTTGATCTTGCCTTTTAAATTAATATTATATCTATATTTTTATATTATTCATGTCTAGACATATAAAAATTAATAATCATAATTAGTTGGGGGCATTTTATTTTTTTATTTTTTAATTAAGTTTATTGGGGTGATATTGGTTAATACAATTATATAATTTTCAGATATACATTATAATTTGACATCTGTATATTCCATGCTGTGTTTACCACCCCAAGTCCAGTTTCCTTCAGCTACCATATATTTAACACCCTTTACCTCATCTATCTCCCCACTCCTCCCTGACCCCACTAGTCTATAGTCATCTTGTAACCACTGGCCTATAGTCCATGTCCATGAGTCTTGGTTTGTTTGTCCTGTTCATTTGTTGCTTTTAGGTATATATTATCCCACATATAAGTGATATCATGTGATTTTCAACTTTTTCTGTCTGGCTTATTTTGCTTATCATGTTTATATCGAGGACCATCCATGTTGTCGTAAATGACAGTACTTCATCTCTTCTTTTGTCTGAGTAACTTTCCATTGTACATATATACCACTGCTTCCTTAGACAATCAGTTATCATAGGATACTTTGGTTGCTTCTATATCTTGGCCATTGTGAATAATGCTGCTATGAATATTGATTTGCAAATAACTTTTTGAATATGGGTTTTCAAGGCTTTGGGATAAATACTCAGTAGAGGGATTGCTAGATCACATGGTAGATCAATTCTTAGTTTTTTGAGGAACTTTCATACTGTTTTCCACAGTGACTGTACCAATTTTCAGTCCCTTCAGCAGTGTATGAGGGTTCCTTTTACTACATATCCTCTCCAACATTTGTTATTACTTGTGTGTTGATTATAGCTATTCTAATAGGTGTAAGAGGGTATCACATTGTGGTTTTGATTTGCATTTCCCTGATAGCTAGTGATGTTGAGCATCTTTTCATATATTTGTTGACCATTTGGATATCATCTAGGGAGAAGAGTCTGTTCAGGTTCTCTGCCCATTTTTACTAATTGTAATTTTTATACCCATTTTATCTGCCTTTAAGGTAATTGCTAAGTAATTATATTATAATTTAATTTAATAAATGTTTGATCAATTTCTCAATTATATTTATATTAAATATTAAAGTTGCTTTAATTATAAGTAACAGATATCAATCTATTTTCATAAATCTATATATCATATTACATAATTTGTAAAAGAAACTTGAAAAATGACTTAAGTTAATAAAAAATGTATGCTATTAGAGATAATTTTGTATATAGTCATTCTGTGATTATTTATATTTATCAAAAACATTATCTCAAATTTGAATATCTGTGAAAGATTTAAAATGAACACTGTCTGGAAGATTCTTAATATTTCTTAGCATTCTTTGTATTTCTTAGTATTTTTCTTCATATTGAAATACAATAAATACAATTTCAGTTAAACAATAATTAACCTGAAGATTCACAATATTAGATATTAAGTAGTAAACGTAGAATAAAAAAGCCTCTGAAATTTTATGGAAAATGAACACATCTTTGTATTATGGAATCAAAACACTTCAAGGTATCTTCTGTCCTTAGTATCTTAGGAAATACACTATTAAAATGGGGGTGACATCTGCATTTATATGGAATGATAGATACAAAGATAGCTACCTACTGAAATATATCTTATATGGTTCCTTCTCAACACTGAGAATGACAGATGACAAATATTACCCTTAAGGCTTTATTTATAAAGTCACATCTCTATATCCATATTGGTGCTGTTTATGAAAAGAGACAGACTGGATAAAAATAGTCAAGTATGGTAACCCATTGAAGTGCTTAGAAAATGTTGTACATGTAGTCAGCCATAAACCAGTTGGCCTTGTATTCTAGCACCAATTATTCCAAAAATTCTAATGTAAATTTTTCTAAAATTTTACTAAACCAAAATTTTTCTTTTTAAATTTTAATGTGGACACAGTAATTCTATAATGCTCACGATTACAAGAACCATGGACATTTTGTTCTCTCTTATTTTCCTAGCGCCAAGCAATAGTGCCTGACATTTAGATGGTGCCCAAGAGATATTTTCATTGAATGAAAAAGTATGGATTTGTTATAAAGTAACTGGAAAGTAGAACTAAGGCATTAAGGGAGATTCAGTGTTGTAGTTTATATAGATATAGATATAGATACAGATAGATAGATATAGATATAGATATAGATATAGATATAGATAGATATAGATAGATATAGATATAGATATAGATAGATATAGATATAGATAGATATAGATAGATATAGATAGATATAGATATAGATATAGATATAGATAGATAGATATAATATTCAGATATGTTTTTATGTTTCTATTATAAAGTAATTAAAACATGAAACTCATATTTTTTTGAATTTCAAATTATATAATTTTATTACAGCTTAAAATGTGAGAGTAATTGCAGGTGGGACATGAGAAACATGGCAGAGTGAGGGATGTTCTTAGATCTCTCCCCTTGAAACAACAATAAACTGAACATATAAAACTCAACCAAAAACACCCAACATGCACAGCAGCACATCGAAGCATGAGATCTGTGCATAAAAGCTACCACAGGGCAGAATCTCGGGTGTCAGGTGGTGGACTTGGAGAAACAAATAAGCTGCCTTTCACAGCTGAAGCTCCTTGTAGGAGAAGGGGAAGGAGAGAAGGTGTGGAGAGTTCCCTGAGCATCTTTGCCTGGGAGAGCTGTGAGCTCCATGTGGCTGGCAGCAGGACCCCATCATCAGGGCAGAAAGCAGAGAAGTGGGGACAGCAAAGAAGCTACAGTTAATTATTACCAGCTGTGGTTCCAAAACACAAGACTGACATGCAGCCAACATTCCACAATCCAGAGGGCCACTCTCACCATATCCTCGAAGAATGAACACGGTGGAACCCTAGGAAAATTTGAGCAAATGCTACTAAAACTGTTGCTAACACTCTCAGGAACTGAGACTGAGGGTAGCGAGTATAATTAAACATCTATAAAAAAAAAAGCATGATTAAGAGTTTATATAAAGCAGGGATTCAAGAGGCTTAGATGCCCCCTACTGGAAAAAAAAAAGAAAAATACTTACTTGACAACAGGCTAAAGAAAGACCTTTGTATAATAAAACTTCTTTCTGGGGAAAAAAATCAGAATATACTTACATTAATGCCCAGGTGCAGAAATAGTCCATTAAACACCATGAACAGCAAGGTGACAAGGCACCTCGCAAGGAGAGGGGAAATTCTCCAGAAAATAAACTTACAGACATAGAAAAGTACAACTTAAATGACAGAGAATTCAGAATGGTACTTCTGAAAAAACTCAGTGAGATCCAAAATAATTTCTATCAACAATTTCAGGAATTATTAAAAAAAAACTAGATCAGTAGAATCAGATTTTTAGCAAGGAGAATGAAATCCACAAAAAGGAAAAAATAGAATTTCTGGTGTTGAGGAAGACACTGAAAAAGATGAAAAAATAAATAGCAAACTTGGGAAATAAAGTTCGACAAATGGGGAGGAAAGAATAGTGATATCGAAGACAGAAATCTAGAAATCAAAAGGAAAAAGAGAGAAACTGAAGAATGAAAAATAATGAAAGAGAAATACAAGAATTACCTGACACCATCAGTAAAGAAAATACAAGAATAATTGGCATTCTAGAAGTGTTGGAAAAGGAGCAGGAATTAATTTGAAAACATTTTCAGACAAAAGTTGATGATAACTTCCCAAATCTAAGGAAAGAGCTGGAGCTTGGAAATCAAGAGGTGAACAGAACACCCAATTATCTCAACCTGATAAAGGCCTTCTACAAGGCACATTACATTACAGTTATAAAAAATGACTTTTGGGAAACATGGTGGAGTGAGAGACATTCCCAAATCTCTCCCAATGAAACAACAATAAGTTGAACATCTAAAATTCAACAACAACAAAACACCCAAACTATACTCCAGCACGTTTGAGCCTGGGATCTGCACATTAAGAGCTACAACAGGTCAGAAAACCTGGTGTCAGGAAGTGGACAGGGAGAAATAAAGAGGCTGCTTGTTGCAGACTCTGGAGCTCCCTGCAGGAGGAGGGGGAGGGGAGAAGAAACATCAGGTTTGTTTGACCAGTTCCCTGAGCATTTCTGCCTGTGAAATTTGTGAGCTCCCAGTGGCTGGCTGGTGGCAGGGCCTAGTCATCAGGCCAGTAAGCAGGGAAGTGGCTGGCAGAGAAACAACTGTTGATTTTTAACAGCCACAGTTGCAAAACTGAGGCTGAACCTCAGCCCCCAACACCCCAACTCAGAGGGACCCTCCCCTCACACCTTTAGAGAAAGAACAACATGTAGCCCCAGGGGAATCTGAGCAAACGTTATGAAAACTGTTGTTAATACTAACAGAGACTGAAAGTAGAGAGCATAATTAAATATCTATCAGAAAATAAAAGGCATTTTTAAAGATTTATATAAAGCAGGCATCCAAGAAGCTTAGATGCCACTATGGGAGACCAAAAGAAAAGTTCCTTCTTCGCAGCAGGCTAACGAGAGATCTTTATGTAATACATCTTTCCGGAAAAACAGCAGAATACATTTTCATTAATGTTCTGGCAGAGAAACAGTCCATTAAACATCATGAACAACCAAATTGACAAGGCATCCCAGAAAAAAAAGAGAAAAATCTCCAGAAAATAAGCTTAAAGACATAAAAATATGCAACTTAAATGACAGATAATTTAGGATGGTACTTCTGAAAAAACTCAATGAGTTCCAAAATGAGTCATATCAACAATTTCAGGAATTGAAAAAAAAAAAACAACTAGAAGAGCAAGGAGATTGAAATCCTCATTAAAAACAAAACAAAACAAAACAAAACAAAAAAACAGAATAGATAATCTAGAGATAAAAAGAAATACTGCAAGAGTTGAAAAATGAAATAGCAAGCTTGGGAAACAGAGTGGAGGAAAGGATCAGTGATAGCGAAGACAAAAGTCTAGAAATAAATCAGAAGGAAGAAGAGAGAAACCAAAGAATGAAAAATATTGAAAGAGAAGTTCAAGATCTAGCTGATAACATCAGGAGAAGAAGCATAAGAATAATGGGCATTATTGATGATGAGGAAAAGGAACAGGGATCTGAAAGCATTTTCAGACAAATAGTTGACGATAATTTCCCAATCTAAGGAATGAGCTATAGCTTGGAATTCAAGAAGTCAACAGACCACCCAATTATCTCAACCCAAAAAGGCCTTCACTAAGACACATTGTACTAAAATTAGCTAAAATCAATGACAGAGACAGAATTCTCAGGGCAGCCAGGGAGAAAAAAATAACAGTGACTTTTAAAGGAAATCCCATTAGATTATCCTTGAATGTCTCAGCCCAAACCTCACAATCCAAAAAAAGAATAGGATCAAATATTTAAACTATTAAGCGAAAGGAACCTTAGAATCATGTATTCAGCTAAGCTTTTCCAGACATAAAAACAATGAGGGCATTCTTTCCTTTGAGACCTGCACAGCATTTCAGGAGATACTGAAAGTGGTCAGTTTAGGTAAAACAAAATTAAACAAAAAATAGGAGTATAGTGACTGTCAGGCAAATAGAAGCAAAGGAGTGCAACCCTTACTAAGAACAGGGCCATATAAGCTTAAACAAGAATAGATTTGCTATAGCAAAATAGTAATGAACATTAAGTATACATAGGGACACATTGAGCCAAAGATGACTGAAAAGGGGAGGATTCAAAGATCCTATGTCACAAGGGAAATGGAGATAAGGCACATGCTGAAGAAAATGGACTACTATATACATATATATGTGTATATCTAAACATCTCTATCTATATCTATATTTATACCTATATCTATAATTTATATCTATATCTATCTAATCTATATATAACTATACTCAACATATTCATAATGGTAACCACACACCAAAGATTCAGAATTGAGTATAAAACATATAACAATAAAGACCAGAGGTAATATCCAAAAAACTGATCAAAAATAAAAATGAAAAAGTAAAACAGACACACAAGGACAAAGAAGCAATGGAAACACCAAGTTAACAGAATGCAAGATATAAAACACTTTAGGATAACCTCATATTTCAATAATCACCCTAAATGTAAATGGAATGAACAATAAAAAGGCACATAGTTCCAGATTGGATCAAAGACAAAACCCAACCATAAACTGCTTCCAGGAGACACAGCTGAGTTCCAAAGATGAATATAAAATCAAAGTAAAAGGGTAGAAAATGATATTTTGAAAAAATGGCATTTAGAGAAAAGCAGGAGTAGTGGTACTGATATGGGATGAAATAGACTTAAAAAAAAGTAAAGAAAGATACTGAGGGACACTTCATAATAATAAATGGAATCATTCACCAAGAAGACATAAACTTATTAATATCTATGCTCTCAATTAAGGAGCCCCAAAATATGCAAAGCAATTACTAACAGAACTAAAGGGAGAAACAGACAAAAACACTATCATAGTAGGGAACCTAATTATCCTACTGTCAGAGATGGACAGATCATCCTAACAGAAAATCAATAAGGAAATAACAACCTTAAATAACACATTAGACCAACTGGACATAATCGATATATAGAGAGGTTTTCATATCAAAATAGCTGATTATTCATTCTTTTCCACTGCACATGGACCATTCTCAAGGATTGACCACATACTGAAGCACAAAAATAACTTCAACAAGTATAAAAGGATTGAAATCATACCACCTATACACTCCAATTATACTGCTTTGAAACTGAAGATCAACTGAAGAAAAGATAGCAGAAAGTACCACAAATACATGAAGATTAACATGGTTCTGATGGATGACTGAGTTAAAGAAGAAATAAAAAGAGAGATCAAGAGGTGCATATGAATGATAATGATAGTACAATATATCAAAACTTTTGAGACATGGCAAAACCAGTAATAATAGGAAAATTCTTATCATTAGAGGCCTATTCCAGAATACAAGAATAAGCCCAAGTAAACAAACTCATGCCTTGTCTTAAAAAAAATAATAACTAGAGAAAAGATAAACAAATGAAGAGTGAAATCACCAGGAAAAAGTAAATAATCAAAATTAAAGGAGAAATAAATGAAATTGAGAACAACAACAACAAAAAAGACAAAAAATAATTGCAACAAAGAGCTGGTTCTTTGACAAGGTTAATAAAATTGACAAACCCCTGAATATAATCCCGAAAGATAAACAAGAAAGGATACTAACAAAATCCATGATGAAAGAGAAGTTACAACAGACATCACAGAAATACAAAGGATCACATAGGAATACTATGATAAAGTATATAATACCAAATGTAATAACCTAGAAGAAATCACAAGTACTTGGAAAGATACAACCTTGCTAGGCTGAGTCAAGAAAAACTGGAAAATCTAAAAGATTTAGATTCAGCAGTATGAAAATTGAAACAAACATCAAAAACCTACCCAAAAATACAAGTCCAGGACCAATTGGCGTCACCAGTGAATTCTACCAAAGATTCATAGAAGATTTAACACCTATTCTCTTCAAACTTTTCATAAATCAAAGAGGAGGCAATATTTCTTTTTTTTTTTTTTGAGGTCAATATTTGCCTGATACCAAAAGCTGGTAAAGATAATACAAAAGAAGAAAACTACAGACCAAAATTTCTCATGAACCCACATGCCAAAATTCTAATAAGATACTGGTGAAACAAAATCCACACATATTAAAAAGATTATACATTGTGATTGTGTTTCACCCAGAGTCACAGGGATGTTTAACATCCACAAATAGATGAATTTGATACACCAGAGGATCAAAATAAAGAATAGGAATCATGTGATCATATCAATAGATGCAGAAGGAGTCTTTGCAAAGTTCAGCATTCATTTATGATTAAAACAGTTAATAAAATAGTTATGGAATGAAAGAATTTCAACATAATAAAGATCATATATGAGAAACCCTCAACCAACATTATACTTAATGATGAAAAATGAAAAACCTCTTCTCTAAAAGGAAGAAAATGAGGCTGACCACTATCTCTACTCCTATTTGTTGTAACATTGGAGATACAAGTGAGTGCAATTGGGCAAGAGAAAGAAATTAAAGGCATTTGCATAGGAAATGAAGAAGTCGAACTGTCATTATTTGTGGATGACATGATTCTCTACATAGAAAACCCTAAAGACTCCACAAGAACACTACTACAAATAATAAGCAAATACAGTAAAGTTTCTGGATATAAAATCAGTGTTCAAAAATCCATAGTGTTCCTATAATCTAATAATGAATTGGTAGAAAAAGAAGTAAAAACAAAAATATTGTTTTGCAATTGCAACACAAAAGAATAAAATACCTAGGAATAAACCTAATGAAACATGTGAAGGACTTACACAGATCCAAAAAATCTAAAAAACTACTAGTGAATTAAATGCAATAATACATTAAAAAGATTGCACATCAGGATCAATTGAGCTTCATTACAAGAGGACAAGGGTGGTTTAACATATGCAAAACGATCATTGTGATACATCATATAAACAAAACTGAGGATAAAAACATATGATCATATCAATAGATGCGAAAAAAAAGCATTTGACAAGATACAGTATCCATTTATGATTAAAACAACTAATAAAATGGGTATAGAGGAAAGCACCTCAACATAATAAAGGCCATATACAACAAACCCTCAGCTAATACCATACTTAATAACAAAAAAATGAATACTTCTTCTAAGATCAGGAAGAAGACAAGGCTGTCCACTATCACCACTGTTTTTCAACATAGAGTTGAAAGTCATAGCTAACACAATCAGACAAAAGAATGAAATAAAAGGCATCCCAATTGGGAATGAAGAATCAAAATTCACTTTTTGCAGATGACATGATTCTTTATATAAAAAAAACCCTAAAGACACCACTAAAAGGCTATTAGAAACAAACAAATAAAATTTCAGGTTACAAAATTATTTGTACAAAAATCTGTAGCATTCTTATACACTACCAATAAATTTTCAAAAACAGAAATGAGAAAAACAATTGCTTTT
Organism: Cynopterus sphinx; assembly: GCA_030015415.1. Classification (NCBI taxonomy): domain Eukaryota; kingdom Metazoa; phylum Chordata; class Mammalia; order Chiroptera; family Pteropodidae; genus Cynopterus; species Cynopterus sphinx. Next base: position 72,973,913 of record CM057388.1, on the reverse strand, counting down.
GCAATTGCAACAAAAAGAATAAAATGCCTAGGAATAGACCTAATGAAGCATATAAAAGACCTATATACTGAAAATTATAACACACTATAAAAGAAATTGAAGAAGAAAAGAAGAAATGGAAAGATATTTTATGTTCTTGGATTGGAAAACTCAACACAGTTAAAACGACCTTATTACCTAAAATAATATGTAGGTTTAATGCCACCCCTATGAAAATGCCAATAGCATTCTTTGAAGAAATAGAACTCAAATTATCAGGTTTGTATGAAGCACAAAAGACCCCAATTAGCCAAAGAAATCCTGAGAATAAAAGAACAAGGCCAGAAAGAATCATGTCCCCTGACTTCAAATTACACTACAAAGTGATAGTAATCAAAACAGCATGGTATTGGCAGAAAAACAGACATACAGACCAATGGAACAAAATTGGGAGTTAAGGAACAAACCCCCCAACATATGCGGGAAACAAAAAGTGTTGGAGAGATTGTGGGGAAACAGGAACCCTCATACACCACTGGTTTTGAGTACTTTGGTACAGTCACTATGGAAAAAGGTATGAAGAGTCATTAAAACTTAAAAATAGAATCACCATATGATCCAGCAATCTCTACACTGTGTGTTTAATCAAATAACTTGAAAATTTATTCACAAAGATATATGCATGCTGATGTTCACAGTAGCATTATTCACAGAGGCCAAGACATGGAAACAATTGAAGTGTCCTTCAATAGATGATTGGATAAAGAAGTGGTACATGTATACAATGGAATGTTACTCAGCCATAAGAAAAGATGAAGCACTGTCCTTTGCGATGACATGGATAAATCTTGAGATTAACATGCTCAGAGAAATAAATCAGAAAGAAAAAAATTGAGAACCATATGATTTCACTTATATGTGGGATATAAACCTGAATGCAACACACATGACAAACAGAAACTCATTGACAAGGACAGCAGATTAGTAGTTACCTCTAGATTTTACTCCTTGGCATACCTAAACCTTGTCATAGGCCAGATCCCATTTTTACTCAGCCACGTTATTTCTAACCTCCCATGGCCAGTCCTAGCCCATTGATGATATCTTGTGAAAACTAGTACACAGCCAAATTTCAGGTCTTGGCTAACACCACTAATATCTCGTTACTCCAAGGGTCAAGAAACAGAACTTTGAAAATGCCCAGTTTGTCTTACTAAAATTTTTTGACATAAACCTCTAAAACTACTCTCATCACACTTGATTTTTTTTATTTTAACACAGCACTCATTTATTTAAAATTTTGGTTATGAAATACATATAGTATTCTGTTTACTATTATATCAAATAATTTCATTGAAGTGTAGAGCTGAAGGAGACTTTAAAAATCATATACAATTTTCTGTCACAACCATTAGTTTTTATTACAGAAGTAAAAGCCATTTATTATAAAACTTCAAAAATAATAAGCAAAAAGAAGAAAATTGAATCATTCTGTCACATACTTTAAAAACTTTTTTCACTTAAAATGCATATATAATTTTTATTTTTGAAATTATAACTTTATTATTGTACTGATGATGGCATTCTATTCTATCATACAAATTTACCACAAATTAATTAGACAAGTGTCTATTTTGGAACATTTAGTTTGCTTCTAATTTTTTGCTGTTATAATGTTGAGACAAGTCTAATTGTAGCTAAAGATTTATCTTTAACATGATTACTTCCTTTGGTAAAACTTCAAAAACTAGGATTCTTGGTTAAAATAACATTACAATTTTAAGAAATTTGTTTAATACTGCAATATATTTCTGATATATTTTTCCATTTATATTCCTACAAGTAGTGTATGAGAGTATGCATTTGCCCAAATTTGCCCATTTGAAATATAAGAAATTATATTTCTTATTTGAACTTATAAAACTAAGTATTTTTATATGTTTATTAGTCATTTTGTTTTTTTGTAAATCACCTGTTAAAGTTTTAATACATTTTTATGAGGATTTGGATCTTTTCTATTGGCTCATAAATGTTTTATTAATAACACAAACTTTTTCTGAAATATACTACCATTTTTCCCATTTTTCATTTGCTTTTGAATCATTTTATGATGACAGAAATTGTTTTAATATTTAAATGTGTTCTTTTATGATTTTTGAATTTATCTTCATGAGAAGAAATATCACGATTACATAAATAATCATCTATATCACTTACCTTTTCTTCTAATATTTATGGGATTTTTTCTTTTTTATTTAAATTAAATATTCAATAAATGTAAAAGCATTTTGAAATATGGTGTCAAAAAAGATTTGACCTTGTCACATTTTGTTCTTGGTCAAATCACTAAATCTCTCAAGTCCAGTTCTCCATCTGTAAATTGAGGTTCTATCAACAATAGAAGAGGTAGAAATTCTAAATATAGACTAACGAACATTTGAAAACTCAGCCTACTGTAAATGTTATATCTTCTATTACTGAAGGAAAATTAATGTCCTCTTTAGTAATTAGTCATTTCCATAGGTGTTTACTTGGATTTTGCTTTTTTATAGCACCCAATGTATAACTCCTCTTATAGCATATGGTCAATAAATGGACATTGCATGACTTTAAACTTCCAGTCCATGAAGTTCATGTATAAAACTCTTATTTTTGCTCTTTGCTTTTGTTAAGTGAGCCTAAAACTCAAAATTGAAAGACTCTTACCAGTTTCCAATCAAGGGTTGATTGTTCCTTGTAGCCTCCACTGCTAGCCATGTTAAAAGGATATCAAGTTAAATACAGAAGATGACATTTAGGCCTTGGGATTGACATTTTATTATATAATGTTACATCATAGCAAATGCTTAAAGAAGAAATGAACTTTGGCTCTGTTTTGAAGTGATATATTCATGTATTCATTTGAATGGAGAGGTTAGCCGTGTTAACTAATTATAAACTTAAACAATGTATGATGCATATAGATTGCAATTGGTTTGTAAAAATGTCTAGCACTAAAGCAACAAAGTTTATATAAACTCTGAAGAGATGTTTTTTTCAAGTCATGCAATTCCATTAAATTTGAAATTTTCCATGGTTTTACTGATCATCTTTATATATCAGTTAATATAGAACTATAATATATATTAGTTACATGATTACCTAATAGGTTTTTAAAATATAAATCATTATTTACATTTGACTTTTCCTTCAGATGTGACTTATTACTAATAAATACATGATTTAAATAATTGTTTTATTTTGAGTTAGGACATTAAATATTGTCTTCAATGCATTTATTGTAGAGTATATTGCTAACAGTACTGAGCATCAGTGAGGATTAACACAATGCACAAGGACTTTATATCTAAAAGAGGTATAAATATGCCCTCTGGGGAAAATAATGGATTACTTGTTTTCTCAATGAAATGTGATTAATAAAGCCAGCAGTTCCACCTCAGAAAATTATGATTTAGTAGGACGAGTGAAAAGGCAAAATCAGAAAATCATCAATGTACCTCACTAGGGAAAGAGGATTGGAGTTTAAATTAAAAAAAAATCAGGGTCTGGAACATTTGAATACTTGAAGAGAAAATGTTATTTTGTTATTTTGTGAGTCTAATTTATAGCATACTCACTTTACTAATAAAGTTGACCCTAATGTTGGTGTGTCTGCTTTCAAGGCCAGTTTGGAGGACTGATAAAATATAAATCAGAAAGGGTATTTAATTTTACAAAGAATATAAGATTGGCTGTATCTAAAGAGAGATGATAATTATAGAAACAAATGAAGCAGCAGAGTTAGGTTAATTTTTAGGAAGGCTGGATAGTGTTTTTCTAATCACCTCATCCCCACACTCTCAAATGCATGGTTCCTGCACAAAGCCCTTTCTGTCATGAAATAATCTACACTTATTTCTTTTCAAACTGTCCCTTATTAAAATCTCTGGATTATATTCTCTCATATCCAAATCTGTTTCACTTCCCACAGTATTTTCAATTTGCAGGTGCTTTCTGTGTAAAGCACTTCATCTCTTCAAAACTGACAGTGGTTCTGCCCCTCTCTATCTTTAATTCTCCATCTTTCTTTATCTGTTTTTCTCTTTCTCACATGCACAAACACCATCCATCCAAACTTGTATTCCTGTGTTGCTTTGCCTCTGAGTCAAAAGTTTTACAATCAGCGTGTTGGTTGAAGTCAGTTACAAATATATATTTTTCCAATAAATTATATGATGAAACATGATTAGATAGACAAAGAAGATTGTTGGATTTGTGTACTTCACATTATCTTATTTTACTTTAGTGAAGAGATTTTCAAAGTTGAGAAAAATAGTCAGTTTGTCAGTTTACCTCCATAAAGTAATTAATATAGGATACTGGTTTATTCTGAAAAAAAAATAGTGGTGAAGTAACTTCACAAAAATAATTTCCATAGATAGTTTCTTTGAGAAACTAAGATATTGATAATGCCTTTCTGAGTGACAGTAAAGTCCTCAAGAGAGAGCTGAGAAAGCATATATATTTAATCAGTCCTTAGCAATAGCAGCAGCTTCTCAAGCACCTGAGAAAAAGATTGCAAGAGGACCGGAGGGAGGAAGATGGAGAACTAGGTAAAAGCAGAATTCATATCCTCCCAGGTATGCACTGAAATTATAACCAATTTATAAAATAATCAACATGGAGAATCACCTGAAGTCCAGCTGATTGCAACACTCACATCTGATAATATAAAGGAGCCACACTGAAGCTGGTAGGAGAGGCAAAGTTGCAAATCAGGCTGGACCCACATCCATGTGTGGATCAGCAGGAGGGACAGCAAGGCTGCAGAGGCTCTCCTGAAGGAGAGGCAGGTCCTGGTCTCATTTGAGGGCTCCCCAGGCCAGGGAAGAAGAGATTCCAATAATTCTGTCAGTAAAAACCAGAGAGCATTCTAGCCATGTGTGTGAGAGGGAGGAGACTTAAACCCTAGACACCCCTCTGAAGGACTCACAGACAGAATTTCTGACCTACAAACACTTACCTGGGACACAGGCAATGAGTCAGAGGCTTGCATGGGATTCATACTGAGAAAGTCTGCATTATCTGGTGCCAGAACAAGGGCTGGAAGAGCAGCCACCAATGCCTCTTAGACCGTGCCCCCCACCAGGCAATCAACAGACCACACCAATTTAACTATGCAGACCCCTCCCACAGGGCCTCAGATCATGGTGCCTCTGCTAACCTGAAGATTTCCAGGGGCTTTTGTTGCAGGATGACTGCCACAACTTGTGCCAATTTAGGGGCAAGCATTCACAGCTGGGGGCCAGCACTGTGAGCACACATTTTTGAGATGAGGTCAGGCAGATCACTGTTGCCAACACAAACTTGGGAGGATCTCAGGGATCTGTGATCAGTCCCACACAGCAGCTGTTTTTTTCTGTGAACCAGGATTTCTGCGGGAACATGAAAACGGTTACCAAAGTTGCAACAAGACTGAGACTGTATTAATCTGACTGCCATTGTCTCCCTGAGATCCCATCCCACCATATTCACAAATTGCTCCAGGTGACCCATTGACAGTGAACCATCACAGCCCCGTCCCTCCCTGCCCCCTGGTCTTTCAGTCCACACAGGCTACAAACTTTGGTTAACACAAGGCAGGCACGGCATGGAAATCAGTGGCAGGTAGACCTTTGCTGCCTGAAAAAGTTGCAATACTGTGTCCAGGTTGCCCAGGGGTCTGTGGGATTTCCCCAGATGGCAGTTGGTCTCACTATGATGGGTAACTACAGGGGAATGCTTAGGCAAAAATGTTACAGCAAAACTGAGGCTATATTGGTTGTATGGCCCTTGTGTCCCTGAGATCTTGCTTCATCCAAGTCAAAAAGTTCCTGTAGCCCATTCACAGTCAACCTCCCACACCCTACTTGGCTCTAAGGTTGTGCATTCTGTGCAGGCAAAGACCTTGGTTAGCACAGTAATCTCATTTCAGGGGAAACATTCATGGGCAGGCCACTGCTGTTTGTACAGGCTGCAATAGCTCTTGAGGGGATCTCAGAGATCTGTGGGACTGCCTCAGACAGCAAAATGTGTCCAAGTATTCTATGATTACTGAGGGAAAGTGCAGTCAAAGAAATTGCAGAAAACAAGCTATTGGCCTGAAATTCCTTGAGTCCCTAAGCTTCTACCCTATCCAATACACAAAATACCCACTGCACTTTGATAGGCAGTTGCATAAAAAGATCCAAATCATAAGAGTACCAAAAGGAGAAGTGAGAGCAAAGGATTGAAAATATATTTGAAGAAATAATGAGAGAAAACTTTCTTAACCTGGCAAAGGAATTAAACATACAATTTAAGGAAGCACAAAATGTCCCAAACAAGAAAAAGTCAAACAGACCCACTCAGACACATTGCAATTAAAATGCCAAAGGTCAAAGACAAATAGTGAATCTTATTAAAAGCAGGAAGAGAAAGGTAGCTGTTGACTTACAAGTGTATCCCCGGAAGAACGTCTGCTGATTTTTCAATGAAAACTTTACAAGCCAGAAAAACTTGGCAAGAAATGTACAAGTTATGAAAAAAAATCTATTATTACAAATATGATACCCAGAAAGGTTTTCAATTAAAATGGAATGTGATATAAAGAGCTTCCCAGACAAGAAAAAGCTTAAGGAATTCATCACCAACAGGACAGCATTACAAAAAAAAAAAATATTAAAGAGTCTTCTGTAAAAAAAGGACTAAAAAGGAAATTGAAATAACAAATATTAATAATAAAATGGCAGTAACAATATACCTATCAGTAATTACTTTAAATGTAAATGGATTACATGCTCCAATCAAAAGACATAGGATAAATGAGTGGATAAGAAAACAAGACCCATACATATGCTGTCTACAAGAGACCCACTTTGCATCAAACAACACTCACAGACTGAAAGTAAAGGGATGGAAAAAGATATTTCATGAAAATGGAAATGAAAAAAAAAGCTGGGTTTGTAATACTTGTATCAGATAAAATAGACTTTAAAAAGGCCATAATAAGAAACAATAAAGGGCATTACATAATGAAGAGAAACCTAGTAAATATATACATACCCAACATAGGAGCATCTACATGCAAAGAGCAATTATTGACTGACATTAAAAGGGAGTTCAACAGTAATACACTCATAATAGGAGACTTTAACACCCCATTGACACCAATGAACAGATCTTCCAGGTAAAGAATCATCAAAGAAACAATGGACCTGAAAGACACACTAGACCAGATGGTTTTAATAGATACTTTCAGAGGAATTTACCTCATAGCTTCACAATATACATTATTCTCAAGTACACATGAAACAATTTCCAGGATAGATCACATGTTAGGATACAAATCAAATCTCAGTAAATTTAAGAAGTTTAAAATATCAACCATCTTCTCTGATCATGACAATATGAAACTAGAAATCAACTACCAGAAAAAAATGGAAAATACATAAACACATGGAGGCTAAATAACATGCGACTAAACAATGAATAGGTTATTAATGATATCAAGGAAGAAATCAAAAGATACCTAGAGACAAATGAAAATGAAAACACAATGACTCAAAATCTATGAGACACAGCAAAAGCAGTCCCAATAGGGATATTTGTAGCAATACAGGCTTACCTCAAGAAATAAGAAAAAATCTTTAAAAAATCTAACCTTACATTTAAAAGAACTAGAAAAATAACAACAAAGTCCAAAGTGAATAAAAGGAAGGAAATAATAAAGATCAGAGTGGAAATTAAAAAAAATAGAGTCTAAAAAACAAAACATAAGATTAATGAAAACAAGAGCTGGTTCTTTGAAAGGATAAACAAAATTGAAAAACCCTTAACCAGACTCATCAAGGAAAAAGAGGACTCAAATCAATAAAATCAGAGAGGAAAGATGAGTAATAACTACAGAATCCACAGAAATACAAAGGATCATAAGAAAATACTACAAGCAATTTTATGCCAACAAATTGGACAGTCTGGAAGAAATGGACACATTCCTAGAAACATTCACTCAAGAAGGAACAATATGAACAGACCAATTACAACAAATGAAATGGAATCAGTAATCAAATGTCTCCCAACATACAAAAGTTCTGGACCAGATAGCTTCATGGCCGAATTTTACCAAACATTGAAAGAATAATTAACACCTATTCTTCCCAAACTATTCCAAAATTTCAAGAAGAGGGAAGACTCCTTAACTTTTTTATGAGGTCACAATTACTTTGATTGCAAAACCAGACAAAGACATTACAAAAAAATAAAACTACAGGTCGACATCTCTAATGAACTTTAATGCAAAAATCCTCAACAAAATCTTAGCAAACAGAATTCAGGAATACATTAAAAATATCATACACCATGATCAAGTTGAATTTATTCCTGAGATGCAAGGTTGGTACAATACCCACAAATTAATTAATTTGATACACCACATTAACCAATTAAAAGATAAAAACATATGATAATATCAATAGATGTAGAAAAAGTGTTTGACAAAATTCAGCATCCATTTACAATAAAAACTCTCAGCAAAGTGGGAATAGAGGGAACATTCCTCAACATAATTAAGACCATGTATGACAAACTTATAGCTAACATCATACTCAATGGAGAAAGTCTAAAAGTATTTTCCTTAGGATCAGGAACAAGAAAAGGATGCCCACTTTCAGCACTCCTTTTCAACATTGTATTGAAAGTCTTAGCCACAGCAATATGACATGAAAGAGAAATAAAATGTGTCCAAATCAGAAAGAAAGAAGTAAAACTCTTATTTGCCAATGACATGATACTATATATAAAAGCCCCTAAAGATTCCACACACAAAAATATGTTACAACCAATCAATGAATTCAGTAAAGTAGCAGGTTACAAAATAAATATTCAGAAGTCAGTGGCATTTTTTACACCAATGACGAACTTTCAGAAAGAGAAATTAAGAAAACAATCCTATTTACAATTACATCGAAGACTATAAAATACCTGAAAATCAAATTAACCAAAGAGGTAAAGACCTTTTCTCAGAAAATATTAAGTCATTGATAAAAGAAATTGAATAAGATACAAATAAATGAAAGCATATACCATGCTCATGGATAGGAAGAATCAACATCATTAAAATGGCCATAACACCCAAAGCAATCTATAGATACAATGCAGTCTCTATCAAAATACCAATAGAATTTTTTAGAGAGGTAAAGCAAATAATCCTAAAATTTATATGGAACCATTAAAGATCACAAATAGCCATGGCACTCTTGAGAAAGAAGAACAAAGTTTGAGGTATCACACTAACTAATGTCAAACTATATTACAAGCCTACAGTAATCAAAAAAGGATGGTACTGGCATAAAAACTGATACATTGATCAATGGAACAGATTAAAGATCCCAGAAACAAATCCATGCCTATACACTCACTTAATATATGACAAAGGAGGTAAAAATATACAATGGAGCAAAGACAAACTATTCAATAAATGATGTTGGGGAAATTGTATAGGTACATGTGGAAGAAAGAAAGAAGAAAGAAAGAAAGAAAGAAAGAAAGAAAGAAAGAAAGAAAGAAAGAAAGAAAGAAAGAAAGAAAGAAAGAAAGGAAGGAAGGAAGGAAGGAAGGAAGGAAGGAAGGAAGGAAGGAAGGAAGGAAGGAAGGAAGGAAGAAAGAAAAAGGAAGGAAGGAAGGAAGGAAGGAAGGAAGGAAGGAAGGAGGGAGGGAGGGAGGGAGGGAGGGAGGGAGGAAGGAAGGAAGGAAGGAAGGAAGGGAGAAAATCTCAAATAAACAACCTAACCTTACACTTAAAAGGAAATAGAAAAAAATAAAACAGTAAACAAAGCTGAAAGCAAATAGAAGGGAGGGAATGATAAAAATCAGAGCCTAAACAACAAAAGAATAGAGTCTGCAAAAGAAAAATACAAAAGATCAGTGAAACAAAGAGCAGATTCTTTGAAAAACTAAACAATATTGATAGACCTTTAAACAGACTCATCATGAAAAAAGAGAGAAGACCCAAATAAAACCAACTGAAATAGGAGAAGTAACAACTGACTCCACATAAATATAAAGGATTCTAAGAAAATACTATGAAGAATTGTATTGCATCAAATTAAACAACCTTAAAGTAATGGATACACTCCTAAAACTATACAATTTTCCAAAATTGAATCAAGAAGAAACAGAAAATCTTAACACACCACTTACTATTAGTGAAATTAAATTAGTAATAATAATTTTTAAAAACTTTTAAGAAACAATAGTTCTGAACCAGTTGGCTTCACATGTAATTTTAGCAAACATTTCAAGAGAGCTAACACCTATTTTCCTCAAACTATTCCAAAAAAATTTAAAAGGAGGGAAGGCTCCCAAGCTCTTTCTACAAAATCACTATTACTGTAGTTCCAAACCAAGACAAAATTATTACAAAAATAGAAAATTATAGGCAGAGGTCCCTGATAAAGATAGATGTAAATATTCCTTAAAAACAATAGCAAACCAAATTCAATAATACATTAAAATAATCGTACACAATGATCAAGTTGGATTTACTTCTGAGATGCAAGGTTGATTTAATACTTGCAAATCAATTAATGTAATATACTATATTGACAAATTAAAATATAAAAATCATATGATCATATCAATAGATACAGAAGCAGTGTTGGATAAAATTTAGCATTTGTTTATGATAAACACTCAGCAAATTGGGAATAGAGGGAACATGTCTCAACATAAGAAAGTCCACATTTGACAACTCCACAGCTAACATAATAGTCAATGAGGATAAGCTAAAAGCATTTTCTTTAAGATCAGGAACAAGACAAGGATGCCCACTTTCACCCCACTTATTCAGCGTAGTGTTAGAAGTCTTAGCCACAACAATCAGACAAGAAAAACTAGAATGGAATAAGTAAAACTATTATTGCTTGGAGATGACATGATATTATATAGAAAGAACCCCGGATATTACATCAAAAAAAAAACAGAAATGAAAAATTAATTCAGTATGATAACATGATACAGAATTAATATACAGAAGTTGATTGCATTTATATACAATAATAAGAAGCTATCAGAAAGAGAGCTAAGAATACAATCCCACTTACAATTGCATTGAAAAATTCCTAGGAATAAATTTATCCAAGGACATAAAAGACTCATTCTCAGAAAATTGAAGTAATTGAATAAAGAAATCAAACAAAAATAAAAATAAATGAAAGCATATGCTGTGCCTATGGATATAAAGAATCAAAATCATTAAAACATCCACATTACCCAAAGCAATCCATAGATTCAATTCAATCCTTATCAAAATATCAATGGCAATTTTTCAGAGAACTAAAACAAATAATCTTGAAATTTATATAGAACCATAAAAGACCCCAAATAGCCACAGAAATATGGAGAAACAACGAAATTGGAAGAATCACAGTACCTGATATCAAACTATACTATATGGCTATAGTAATCAGAACAGCATAATACTGTTGTGAAAATAGACACACACATCAATGGAACAAATAGAGAGCCCAGAAATAAATCCACACATATATCTCATTTAATCTTCTTTAAAAATGGTGTTGGGAAAACTGGACAGATACATACAAAAAAATTAAACTGGACCGTATTCTTACACCATATACAAGAATAAATGCAAAGTGGATTAAAGACTTAAATGTAAGACCCCTAAACCATAAAACTCCTAGAAGAAAACATAGGAAGTAACCTCTCCAACATTGTTCTTAGTAATATTATTTTTTATAATATATATTTTGGTTAGGAGAACCCAAATAAAAAATAAACAAATGAAACCATACCACAATTAAAAGTTTTTTTCACAGCAAAGGAAACCATCTACAAACAATAAGACAACTTACTGAGTAGAAGAAATATTTGCCTATGATACATATGATGAGGGGTTAATATCTAAAATTTATAAAGAACTCATACAACTAAATACTCCCCCCCCAAAAAATCCAATTAAATAATGGGCAAAGGACCTGAATAGAGCTGAATAGATCACCAATAGATATATGGAAAGAAGCTCAATGTCACTAATCATCAGAAAATACAAATTAAACCACAATGAAATATCACTTACACCTGCCAGAATGGCTATCATCAATAAATTTAAAAAAGCAAGTTTTGGCATAAATGTGGAGAAAAATAATTTTTTGTGCACTGTTGGTGGAACCACTACAGAAAACATTTTGGAGGTTTCTCAATAACTTAAAAATAAAACAACTTATGACCCAGTTATTTCATTTCTGAGCATTTATCCAAAGAAAATCAAAACACTAATTCAAAAAGATATATGCACCCTAAGTTCACTATGTGCAATACAGTGTTATTTATAATAGCCAACATTTGGAAGCAACCTAAGTCATCAGTAGATAATTGGACAAAGAAGTTGTGGCACATATATACAACAGAACATTACTCAGCTATTAAAAATGAATTCTTACCATTTGCAACATCTTTCTAAGTGGAATAAATGAGACAGAGAAAGACAAATACTACTTATTTTACTTAGATGTGGAATCTAGGGAACAAAATAAATGAGCAAATAACAGAAACAAACTCATAGATACAGAGAACAAACTAGTGATTGCCAGATGGAAACGGAGTTTGGGCAACTCGGTGAAAAATGTTAAGGGGTTAAGAAGTACAAATCGGTAGTTACAAAATAGTCACAAGGATGTGAAACACAGCATAGGGAATATAGTCAATAATATTATAACTACATATAGTGTCAGGTGGGTACTAGACTAATCAGATAATCACTTCATAAATTATATAAATTTCTGACCACTATGCTGTACACCAGAAACTAATATAATATTAAATGTCAACTTTAACTGATAAATAAAAATTAGAAAAAAATCTTAAACAAAATAATCCAGTATTTGTCCATGTATATCTATCTGTGCATGCATGTGTCTTTGTGAAAGTATTCGACATATAAATATTCATTTTACTAGTACTCTAGCATGACTTGTATGTGATATTTTAAAATATGTCATCATTTGTCTAATTATTTTATAAGAACACCACAATTACCTTCTGCACATCAGGAAAATGTTTTTGTGCTGCAATGTAAAAGTAAATTTCGTACTTATTTTTTATCCTAAGGAGTTTTGCAGTAATAAATGATTGTCAATTTTTTTTTCAGTAAATGTAACAGGATGGCAGTTCGTTCATCACAACTTGATTAAATTTCATTTCGTGACTTTTAAATAATTAATACCATTTTTAAATAAATGAGTATTTTAAAATAATATTTTGGTATATTTTCTCATTAGAAATGTGTGTGTTTTGAGTGTTGTATGAAGTTTGTGAAGTATGTGTGCTTTGTGTGTTTTGTGAAGATTTTCTGCTGCTGTCTTTGATACAGCTATCAATGATCTCTCATTCAATGTAGTGTTTTTTTATCCCCCAGCCATCAGAAATGAAGAAATGCAAATATTAAACTGAGCTATAGATGCAAAATGTCAACAAAACAGACTTCTGCCATTGTATAGTGGGTTCTGTGGTGTCATTAGGGTATTATTGTATTATACTGTCCAACCTCCATTGAAATGCCGAGATTCAATATGAGAAATGAAGGGAAGCTTATATTTTACTGTAGGGAACTCTTTCTTCAGCGTCCCAGTAACTCTACACAAAGTTAGTCACTTAGGTACAGACAGTAACTTTTTTAGCATCGAGTTTCCCTAAAAACCAATCAAGTAGTAACTGAGTGATTTTAAGCGCATTCAAAGTAACATAATGTATCATGGTACAGAGTTTAGCTAATTCTTGCAGCAACCCGTGAGGTAGGGATTTATCATTGTTTTGCTGATGAATAAACTATAACTCCGAAAGGCTAAAATACATCCCCAAGGTTCTAGAACTAGTAAGAAAGAGCTGAGCTTCTATAATTACCCTTTTACCATAAAGCCTGTGTTTCTTCTTCTACTCTATGATGCCTACCAGTAATATTAACACTGATTTAGAAGGCTAAATTTTAAATTTAAGTCTTTAAATGTATATCTATTTCAAAACTGCTCTCATATTTACTCAGAAAAATCATTGAATATAAATGAACATTTGCCTTCCATTCAGTCTGTATCCCCAAAGGGAAAGAAAAAATCCCAACTATCTTATTTTACACGGAAAAAATTTCACTGTTATTTTGATATTATACTTATTGTTTTGAATAGTTGGAATGCTTCATAGGGTAACATACCAGTACGTTTTGCTCCAGCTCTATCTAGCTAGATTTTAAATGTTAGCCTGAGTCATTTCTCTATATTCTGAAAGATAGTAAGGAATATTTGGAGATGCCAGACACATACAATGTGGCATCCAGACCAAGAAGAGTGATAGGTCAGTGCCTTACAAATGTCATAATGAGTTGGAGAGACTACTGGCGGATGGACTTGATGATTTGGGTAAAGAAAAAGAACTTTTGGCAGCCAACACAAAACATAATGAAGTCACTGAAGGAATATATTTTCTTCTGATGATGATGCCAACTTAGTTTTAACATGTGACATGGCAAGTATGAGGCATATGGAAGATAGGTAAGTGATTTTTTTTCTAGGTATAATATGGAAAAGACAGCTAATGTAAACAGAGAGTGTTTGAAATTTTTGGTTATTAAACCCTTTTGTGTGTGTGTGGGAGGGAGAAGCATAATTTTAATGCACCCAGTAATAAAATTATGTTGTCAAGGTATAGTATAAATTTATAAATTGTTTATTAATACTATAAAGTTAACGTTAAACCATACTACAGCCTTCTTGTGTTAAACAAATGAAATTCAATTATACATTTTATGTTAGAAAACTCAGATATTCATACCATTTAAGCGAATTGTAGTAAGTGCATTTTCTAAACTGAATTTTACTCTGAGACTACGTGAAAGATGGTACTTTTTTTCAGTTATTGATCATGGTATATTTTTGTATTTGCAATGTTATATCAGTCTCAAAAGATAATGAGAGAAAGCCTTAACAAATATAAGAGGATTGAAATAATACCAACCATTCTCTAATCATAATGTGTTGAAACTAGAGATTAACTGCAGAAAGAATTCAAAAAGAATGACAAAACAATATGCTACTGAAGAATAACTGAGTCAGAGAAGAAATAATAAGAGAGAACAAGAGATGCATAGAAATGAATGAAAATAATAGTACAACATACCAAAACTTTTGGGACACAGCAAAAGTGGCCATAAGAGGAAAGTTAATATTATTACAGGTCTATCTCAGAAAACAAGAATTAATGCAAATAAACAACCTAATGCTTCATCTTTAAAAAAGAAAAAAATACTAGAAAGAAAAAGTAAAGCCTAAAGTCAGCAGAAGGAAAGATCTAATCAAAATTAGAGATGAAAGAAATGAAATTAAAAACAACAAAATAAACATATAAAATAAATTTAATAAATAGCTACTTCTTTGAGAAGGTTAATAAAATTGATAAACCCCTGGGAACACTCAATAAATAAAAAAGAAAAAATGACACAAATAAACAAAATCAGGGCTGAAAGAGGGGAAATTATGACTGATATTTCAGAAATACAAAGGATCATACAAGAATACTATGAAAAAAGTATATAACACAAAATTTAATAACCTAGAAGAAATGCACCAGTACTTAGAAAAATATGATCTTCCTAGACTGAATCAAAACGACTGAAAAATATTAATAGAACAATAAGCAATATGGAAATTGAAATGATCATCAAAAACCTATCAAAAAGTAAAAGTCCAGGACCAGATGGCCTCACCAGTGAATTCTACAAAACATTCAACAAAGATTTAATACTTACTCCCTCAAACCTTTTCAAAAATTCAAAGAGCTGGCAATACTTCCCAATGTATTTTATGAGGCCAATCTTTTATGAGGCCAATATTATACTAATATCAAAACCTGAAAAAGATAACACACATACACACACACAAAACAAAACTACAAACCAATGTCTCTCATGAACACAGATGCAAAAATCCTAAATAAGACACTAGTGAACTAAATACAGCAACATATTAAAAAGATTTTACACCACGATCAATTGTGCTTCATCCCAGAGCACAGGGATGGTTCAAAATATGAACATTGATTAATGTGATACATAAATGATCACATAAACAAATTAAAAAATAAGAATGATATAATCATATCAATAGATGCATAAAAAGCCTTTGACAAAATACAGCATTCATTTATGATCAAAACACTACAGCCAATCTGTAAAGAAGAAAAGCACCTTTACATAATAAAGAACATATATGACAAGCCCTCAGCCAATGTTATACTTAATGGTGAAAAATAAAACTCTTCCCTCTAAAATAAGGAATGAGGCAAAGCTGTCCACTATCGCCACTGTTATTCAATATGACATTGGAGGTCCTAGCAAGTGCAATCAGACAAGAGAGAGATATAAAAGACATTCAAAAAGGAAATAAATAAGTCAGTGTCACTGTTTGCAGATGACATGATCCTTTATAGAGAAAACCTTAAAGACTCCTTAGGAACACTACTAGAAACAATAAGCAAATACAGTAAAGTCTCTGGATACAAAATCAATGTTCAAAAATCCATATCATTTCTATACTCTAATAATGAAGTGTCAGAGAAATAAGTGGAAAAATAATTCCATTTGCAATTGAAACAAAAATAATAAAATACCTAGAAATAAATTTAATAAAACAAGTGAAGGAACTAAAGTTAATGAAAACTATAAGACCCAATAAAAAGAAATAAAAGAAGTTACAAAGAGATGAAAAGACATTTTGTGTTCTTGGATTGGAAGAATCAATTTAGTTAAAATGACCATATTACTAAAGCATTACACAGATTTAATGCAATCCCTATCAAAATTCTATCAACATTTTTTAAAGAAATAGAACAAAAAATCATCAGATTTGTATGGAAGCACTAAAGATCCCAAATTGCCAAAGCCATCCTGAGGAAAAAGAATAAGGCTGGAGATATTACTCTGCCTGACTTCAAATTATATTACAACGCAACAGTAATCAAAATGGCATGGTAGTGGCAGCAAAATGGACCCACAGACCAGTGGAACAGAATTGAGATTACAGAAGTAAACCCATATTTGCATGGGCCAATAATTTTTGACAAAAATGCCAGAAACATACAGTGGTGAAAGGAAAGCCTCTTTAATAAATGGTGCTAGAAAAACTGGAAAGCCACCTGCAAAATAATGAAACTAGATTGTTGTCTATCGCCACACACCAAAATTAATTCAAAATGAATTAAGGACCTGAATACAAGACCTGAAACAATCAAATGCATAGAAGAAAACATGGTAAAAAAACTCAAGAACCTTGGATTTAAGAAAGTTTTATGAATTTGACCTCAAAAGCTAGGAAAGTAAAAGCAAAAATAGATGAATGGGACCACATCAAACTAAAAGCTTCTGCTCAGCAAAGCAAAAAACAAACAAACAAACAAAAAACAACAACAAAAAAAACTTAGAGAAGGTAAGGAGAAAACCATATGAATGAGAAAATATATCTGCAAGCAACACCTTTGATAAGGACCTAATATCTTAAATATACAAAGAACTCATAAGACTCAATAACAAGAAAAACAAACAATCCAATTAAAAAATGGGCAGGGGAATTGAACAGACACTTCTCCCCAGAGGGCATACAAATGGCCAACAAACATATGAAAAGATGCTCAACATCGCTAGCTATTAGAGAAATACAAATAAAAACTACAATGATATACCATCTCATACCTGCTAAAATAGTTATAATCTACAGGACAAGTAATAACAAATGCTGGAGAGGATGCAGAGAAAAATAACCTTCATGCACTGCTGTTGGGACTGCAAGTTTGTACAGCCACTATGGAAAACAGTACTGAGGTTCCTCAAAAAACTAAGAATTGATCTACCATATGATCCAGCAACTTCTCTACTAGGTATTTACCCTAAAGACTTAAAAATATTATATCCATAAAGATATTTGCATAGTGATGATCATAGCAGTATTATTCTCAGTGGCCATGACATGGAAGCAATCCAAGTGTCCTAGGATAGATGACTGTATAAAGAAGCAGTGTTGCATATATACAATGCAATATTACTTAGCCATAAGAAGAGATGAAATACTGCCATTTGCGACAACATGGATGGACCTTGAGATAATCATGTAAGCGAAATAAGCCAGACAGAAAAGGTTACAAATCACATGATATCACTTATCTGTGGAATATAAATCTAAAAGCAACAAAGGAACAGGGTGAACAAACCGATACTCATGGACATGGACTATAGACTGGTTACCAGAGAGCAGGGATTGGTGTAGGAGGGGTGATGTAGATGGGGTAAAAGGGTTCAAATATAGGAGGTAGGGGCAGGGTGAAGTGGGTAAATGGGATCAAATATATTGTAGCTTAGGAAATTGGACTTTGGGTGGTAAACACACAATAGAATATACAGATGTTAAAGTATAATGTACATCTGAAAATTATGTTATTGTATTAACACATGTTACCCCAATAAACTAATTCAAAAGTAAAAAATAAATAAAATATTTGATATCTTTGATGCAAAAATTATTCTTGGTTATAGATCCTAGGAATTCATCATGTTCAATATTTTGTACCAAACCCTTCTGTCTTGCATAGTTCCTTTTGAGAAATCAGCTACCAGCTTTATGAGTGCTCCCTTGCGGGTAACTATCTGCTTTTCTCTCGCTGTTTTTTAAGATTGTCTCCTTGTATTTAAACTTTGGCATTTCAATTATGATGTGTTTTGGTGTGGACCTCTTTGGATTCACATTTTTGGGACTCTGAACTTCCTTGATTTGTATGCCTATTTCTTTCACCAGGTGAGGGAAGTTTTCCATCATTATTTTTTCTAATAGCTCTTAAAATTCTTGTTCTCCTTAAGGTAACCCTATGACACAGATCATTTAACATTTAATAGTGTACCATAGGTTTCTTAAATTATTATTATAGTGTTAGGTTCTTTGTCTTGTTCCGATTAAGGATCTGTAGCTTCCCTATCCTCAATATTGGTGGTTTGATCCTCTTCTTTATCCACTCTGTTGATTCCCTCTAGTATATTCTTCATCTCAGATAATGTAGTCTTTATTTCTGACTGATTCTCTTTAGAATTTCCATTTCCTTTTGTTACGTTTTTTTAACTCTTTGTTAAGGTTTTAACTGAGTTCATATACTTTTCCCCTAAGTTCATTGAGCCTCTTTATAGCCAGTGTTTTAAACTCTGCATTTGTTAGATTTCTTGGCCCCATTATTCCTGGATCTCTATTATGTTCTCTCATGTGGTTTCTGTTTGTCTTCTAATTTTGGCTGTCTTTCTGAGTCTGTTTCTATGCATTTAGCAAAGTTCCTAAGTCTCCCTATCATATTAGTGTGGCTTTGTGTACTAGGTGTCCAAAGGCACAGTCCTGAGAGGGATACAGCTACAGGCCAAAGTTAGCCCCAGTTTGTGCCCCACTGGGGCCGCCTGCTAAGATCCAGCAAGCAATCCACAGATGCTGTGCTTATAGTTGCCTCAAGTGGCTAGACTGAAAACTGTGGTCAGCTGCCATCAGTTTAGTGTTGGAGTTAGTGTAGCAGGAAGCATCAGACTCGCCAAGGATACAACTGGATATGGCTTGGGTGGGTCCATGAGTTGGGGGAGGTAGAGTTTCAGGAAATCTTTTGGGGAGAGAGACCTGTGCTATTTATTTCAATAATGTCTTAGCATGTTCATCACCATGAAAGTTTTCTCATTGGCAAGGCGCCTTCAAGAGCCATTTGTAGCTTCCAGCTTTTGCTGCTGTAGCCTCTGTCCCACCTCAGAACAGGGCAGTTTCACATCTTCCTCCTCTCCTACTTTCTACTGTTGCAGGGTGATTTTTTATTTCTCTCCATTGTTGTAGTGCTTCTGTTCATCTATAACCCAGGTGTCTTGTTTGCTGTTTGCTACTTGTTGCTATCAAAACTTTGATTTCATCACAAGATGAATGAACAAAGCCTCTGTCATCTATGCCATTTTTTTCCTCCTCTTGTCTGGTAAAATTTTTGCATTATAAGAATATATTTTAAAGCTATGCAGGCATTTGTGATAGGGAAAGTAGTAAAAATAATTTAGAAAAAAAAAAGTACAGTCTCCAGGTTTACGCTAAAGTCAATATAACAACATTTAAAGAGCTGTGGTGGGAAAAAGATTTGACATGTCTTATATTCAGACATGAAGATTTCCATACGTGAAGGTGATAGAAGTAAATCTTCACATATGGAAGGATTCAGAAAATATGCCACCCAGTTATACTTTTCATATAAGTTATCTTAGGCCTCATTTCAGGCAAAAGAGAAACTTTTTTAAAGTCCAAAAAGGTAAAATGTCATAGAACTAGTAGAATTTTGTTTAGTCAGTTTAGACATCACGTTGAGAAATTATAGTGAGACTATCTGTTTTCAGGTAGATTCTGCAACCTATAAATAGAGTTTGAAAGTGCAGTGCTGTCCTCAGATGCTATTCTTCTTTCATTTCCATTACTTCTCTATGACGAGGAAATGTGTTTTATAAGCCATGTCTTTTATCTTACAGTTCAGATGGAATTTCGTCATGTTTAGTGATAACTTACAAAAATTATCTGTGTTGTACTATTCTAGCACTTGTTAGCAAAGACAAACAATTTACATAGTCACTGTATCAGAACATTGTTCCAGGAGAATTAATGAATAACTTTTCCCCTCTACAAAATCATACTTGCTTAAATGAATATAGTGGATTTGTTCATTATAAAGAAATCTGAGTAATAATTTACTGCATCTTTAAAACTCATCTACTGTCTTGACAGATGGCTACTACAGATTGATGCATTGCAATCTACCACATCTAAACTCAGGTATGATAATGATGATAATGCATTGAATAATTACTAAAGTTATGGGGTTGGTTTGAGAAATTTTAGATGAATCCTACTCACCAAAATATGTCATTTACACTAGAATGTAAAATCTTTTATAGAGAAAAGAAAGAACAGAATAATGCAGAATTTTCCACCTCAGCTTCAACACCCTAATTACATTAAAGTCAATATTGATGAATTTAACATGATGGATATACATTTATTTATTCATTCAACAAATATTTATTGAAGGACTCATGTACAAAAAATATATTGGGACTTAGGTACAGAGCTGTGATAATCTTGTCTGACAATCATCTCTTTTCCACTTCCTCACTCTTAGTAAACTTCTTCAAACACATTGTAATAAAAAAAACCCTCATTATTCTTCTACTTCAGTGACCTCCTGGATATAAAATACTCAATATCCATGCCACAGCACAAAGCTGATCACTCCAACTCCAGTCTTACTATTGTCTTCAATTACCTAATCATGTTTATTTTCACTGATAATCTCTGACTTATAAGAGACTACATGATATAAGATGAGAAGATTATTGATCAGAAAATAATGGCAGGCCGATTATTTATTTTACCAAATCAAAACAATACAAACATAAAATCTACTTCCTAGGGCTACATGTGCTTCAGAAGCTAGAACTGATTTTACCAATATTATGAAAAAATAAAATAAGGACCAAAAATTGGGACAGAAGAAAAGATTCTACTATTCTATTCATTGAAGTTTTCCCATCTCTTCTTGGAATTTTTGAATTCAAGTCTTTGGTAGATTAGATTGAATTCCTCTTTGTAAATATATGTGTAGATTTTAGGGCCAAAATCTAAAAACTAACTTGAAAGGAACTTTTATTTGTTGAGATCATTCCTGCAAACACTACACAGGGAATTTTTACTTGTTTATTCACATTCGCAAATTATATGTGAAGGTCAGTTGACTTCTACCATTGAAGAGTTATAAATTTGTGTGAGCATGTGTGTAACCTTCCCACAAATATAGCTTTATAGCTTTAAGGATGATAAATTTAGATCTCACTTTACTTCAGGAAAAAAAAAGTCTTCTGTTCAGGGTCACATACTATAAAACTGAGGGTCAAGTGAGGCTGAAAGAAAGCTATGAAAATTTATGTATTTTTATATTTATATTTTAATGTGGTGAGATAATTGGTTCTTATAGACAACCAACAGAAAGTTGTGAGCTATAGAAAGAATATATATAAATAGTTTATTGAAAGTTAAGGTCATTTTACTAGTTCTTTGTCCATCTTCTCCCAATCTTCTCATTCCTCATTATAAATAATTTTATAAATAATTTTCCAATGTATTTGGATAAGGTTTTTTTTTTTTTTTTTAAAAAAGTTTATACAGGAAGTTGTATGCCACAATGGGTAAGAGCAAGGACTCTGAAACCAAGTTATTTGGGTGTGGATTTTCAGTAAGTCATGTCCTAGCTGTGTGACCTTAGTTTTTCACTTTTCTAATCTGTAAAATATAGGAAAATATTATCTCTGTAAAAAATATCTATGAAGCATAGGGAATGAATATATGTGTATATATATATATATATATATATATATATATATATATATATATATATAATATGTATATTAAATAAATATGTATATACATATATACACACATATATATGTATATACATTTGAGAGAGAGAGAGAGTACACTACTGCATTTACAGGTGTCAAAAAAACTCATATATAAATTAAAACTTTAGAACAGTAAGTGATCAATATATGTTAACTATTTTTTTTATCTTATATCAGCACTATTTTAAGTCAATAACTCTCTTTATTTTACCCTCCCTCTAGAATGATCAAATGGTATGTATAGATATCTGGATAGGCAATTTTTTACACTTTAGAACTCTGTAGACATGTTAAAACTGTCTTCAACTGTTATT
Source organism: Cynopterus sphinx (assembly GCA_030015415.1). Lineage (NCBI taxonomy): Eukaryota > Metazoa > Chordata > Mammalia > Chiroptera > Pteropodidae > Cynopterus > Cynopterus sphinx. The sequence continues at coordinate 72,951,122 of CM057388.1, read as the reverse complement.
TATGAGATTTTTAATTCCAGTATGATCTTCAGTCCTCTAGAAAAAAAAAACCTTTAAAAAATTCTAAACATTATATTACTTTCTGTTTTTCTTTTGTCATCTCTGTTGATAAATTTTACCAGTGGATGTTTAGGAATGTGGTGTCATTGACATTTGCTTTTTCATGTGATAGTATTTTTATCATTTGTCAGTTATTTCTTTGTCTCCAACATTTCATTATCTTAAAATGAAAGTCTTTTTTATATTCATAGCTATTGAAGTGTATGAATTAAAACCTTTAGTTTTTATTATCATTATATTTTCAAAATTACTCTCATTAAGTTTTAAGTTTTTTAACATTTTGCATTATTTTGTACTGTACTCAAAAAGTAATAGTAATAAAATAAAAAACAGTGTTATAAGTGTTTTACCTATATTCAATTATGTAATCCTCACAATAATCTTATGAAATAGACATTCTAATTATTTTCTTATTTTGCAGATGACTAAATTGAGCCATTGAAAATTTATATAATTTTCTCAAGATAGCATAGACATTAAGTGGTAGAGCTGAGGTTTGAATCATTACAGTCTACCTTCTGTTTCTCCTCTTGATGACTATGCTTCTCAAAAACATTTTATCTTTCTTTCAAATTTATAAAGAGATAAATTTACTCCCAGAGCATTTATTAATGTCTAAGGTTAAAATCTCAATTGCTAGTACTGCAGCACTTTAGATTTTCTCATTTTTCAATGATTGACTTGCCCTTCTGCTTTTGAGAAGAAATCCATTAGTTATCTGTACCCTTTGATTAGTCAATGAAAGGTTAAATAGGATATAATTTCAGAATTCATGAATAAATTTATAGGTAGCACTAAAATTTATAAATCTGCTTCTACTCCAATTACCTTGTCACTTACAAAATATGTAGCTGATATGATTCAGAGCATTATTTGATGACTAACTTTTACCTTCCTTTACACTGACATTAAGAAATGGGAATGTGTAAATGTGCAGGTATTTATCTCTACTCTTCATATATTGACCTTTAGAACTGATTACCAACTGCTTCTGACACATAATATAATTTATAGAAATATCAAATTTGTAGGGATCTTTCCTATGTCAATGTTTTGCTCAAAGAATCCTGAAAATGATCTGTGGAAACATGACAGAGTGAGAGATGTCCCCAGATCACTACCCTTGAAAGAACAATTAGCTGATCATCTAAAATGCAACAACAAACACCCAAACTGCACCCTAACATGTCTGAGAGTGGTATCTGCACATAAGACCTAACAAACGTCAGAACCCTGGTAGTCAAAAAATGGACTGGGAGAAATAAAGAAGGTGCCTCTTGCAGCCACTGGAACTACCTGTAGAAGGAGAGGGAGGAGAGTAGGAGCAGGGTTTTCCCTGAAATGTCCTGCCTTGCAAAGCTGTGAGCTCTCTAGGGTTGGCCAGCGAAAAGGCCCAGTCATCAGGACAGAAGTCAGAGAAATGGAATGGAAGATAAACAACAGATGATTTTACTGACTGTGGTTTCAAAACTGAGGCTGAGCTGCAGCCTCCATCCTTCAACCCAGAGGGCCACACCCCCGATAGCCTCTGAGACCTAAAATTGCGGAGCCCCAGGGGAAGCAGAGCAAATGCTACCAAAACTACCGCTAACACTGACAGGGACTGAAACTGAGGGTAGCGAGCATAATTAAATATCCACAAGAAGATAAAAGACATTTTTAAGGCTTTATATAAAACAGGGATCCAAGAGGCTTAGACACAACCTACTAAAAACCAAAAGAAAAGTGTCTTCTTTGCAGCAGGCTAAAGAGAGACATCTATATAAAAATCTTCTTTTGGAAAAAGAGCAGAATATACTTCCATTAATGCCCAGGCAGAGAAATAGTCAATTAAACACCATGAACAACCATGGTGACAAGACATCTCAGAAAGAAAGAGAAAATCTCTAGAACTTAAGCTTACAAACATAGAAATACACAGCTTAAATGACAGGGAATTCAGGATTGTATTTTTGAAAAAACCCAGAGACTTCTGAAATGAATCATATCAACAATTTTAGAAATTGAAAAGACAACTAGATGAGCAGAGCAAGGAAACTGAAACCCTCCAAAAAGAGTAGAATAGATCTTCTGGCGATAAAATACACACTGCAAGATTTGAAAAAATAAAATATAAACTCTGAAAAATAGAGTCGACCAAGTGCAGGAAAGGGTCAGAGATATAAAAAATATAAATCTAGAAACAAATGAGAAGGAAGATGAGAGAAACTGAAGAATGAAAAATAATGAAAGAGAAATTCAAGCACTAGCTGATAACATCAAAATAGGAAACATAAGAATAATGGGCATTATTGAAGGTGAGGAAAATGAACAAAGATTAGAAAGCATTCTCAAACAAATAGATGATGAGAATTTCTCAAAACTAAATAATGGGTGCAGCTTGGAATTCAAGAAGTAAACAGAACACCAAATTATCTCAACCCAAAATGGTCTTCAACAAGACACATTCTATTAAATTTATCAAAAATCAACAATAAAGACAGAAATCTCTGGGAAGCCAGGGAGATGAAAATAGTAACTAATAAAGGAAAACCCATTAGATTACCCTTGGACTTCTCAGCACAAACCTTAGAGGAGAAAGAAATGGAATCAAATATTTCAACTATTAAGTGAAAGTAACTACCAGCCTAAAATAATGTATCCAGTTAAGCTCTCCTTTAGTTCTAAAGGAGAAATTAAGACCTTTCCAGGCATACAAAAATTGAGGGAATTCTCCACTACATGGACTACACTACACGAAATACTGAAAGGGGCCAGCTCACCGAAAAGAAAATGACAAAAACAAAACAAAACGAAACAAAACATAATTATGAGTAAAGTGACTATCAGGGAAATAGAAGCAGACATGTGCAACCCTTACTAAGAACAGAACCTTATAAGCTTGAACAATAAGAAGAAAATTGTTACAACAAGATAGTAATGAAAGTTCTGCATACATAGGAAAAATTGAGGTAACAATGACTAAAAGTGGGAGGATTCAAAGATCAAAATTCACAAAGGGGAATGCAGATAAGGCACATGCAGAAGAAAATGGATGACTGTATAGACACATACATACGCACACACACATGCACTATTCTTTACATATTTGTAATCGTAACCACATACAGAAGATTCAGAACTAAAGTATATAACATAAAAATAGAAGGACTAGAGGGAAAACAAATAGAAGCCATCCAAATGAAATAAAACAGAAATTCAAGAACAAGGAAGCAGTGGAAACCCCAAGCTACCAGAAAGTAAAAGATAAAATGGCCATAAGAAGACCTCATATTTCAATATTCACCGTAAATGGAAATGAACTTAACTCACCAATAAATGAGCACAGATTTGCAAAATGAATAAAAAACATTTGCTGCCTCCAGGAGACACATTTCAGTTCAAAAGACTAATATAGACTCAAATTGAAAGGGTAGAAAATGTTATTTAAAAAATGATATTTGGGTAAAAGAAGGAGTAGGAATATTAATATTGGACAAAATAGAATTCAAAATAAAAAAAAGTTAAAGAAAGATACTAAGTGACACTACATAATAATAAAGGAAATAATGTATCATGAACACATAACATTTATTAATATCTATGTTCCCAATCAATTACTAACAGAACTAAAGGGACAAACATGCCAAAATGCTATCCTAGGATGGGACATAAAGACCCTACTGTCGGATATGGACAGATCACCCAAGCAGAAAATAAATATGGAAATTACATCCTTAAGTGACACATTAGAGAAACTGCACATAATGAACAGTTATACAGCCTTCCATCCCAAAGCAGCTGCTTATACATTCCTCTCTAGTGCACATAGAACATTCTCAAGAATCGATCACATACAGAGATTAACACAACAAACATACATGGGTTGGAATCATACCAACCATATTCTCTGATTATAATGCTTTGAAATTAGAGATCAACTGCAAAAACAATTCAGGAAGAACCACAAATACATGGAGATTAAACAACATGCTACTGGAGAATGACTGAGTCAGAGAAGAAATTAAAAAAGAGATCAAGTGATTCATAGAAAGGAATAATAATGATAGCACAACATATCAAAAGTTTTGGGACACAGCAAATGTGGTCATAAGAGGAAAGTTCATATCATTACAGACCTATCTCCCCCCCCAAAAAAAAACACAACAATTTAATGCTTCATCTTAAAAAAAAATAATAAAAAACAGAAAATGAAGAACAAATGAGGCCAAAATTGAGCAAAAGGAAAAAATAATCAAAATTAAAGCTGAAATAAATGAAATTGAAAATAAAAATAGTAAAAAAATACAACAAAGAGCTGGTTCTTCAATAAGGTTAATAAAATTGACACACCCTGGCTAGACTCACTAAAGAAAAAAGATAAAGGACACAAATAAACAAAATCAGGTATGAAAAAAAGAGAAATCATGACTGACATTGCAGAAATACTAAGGATCATACAATAGTATGTAAAAGTATATAATGCCAAATTTAATAACCTAGAAGAAATGGACCAGTACTTAGAAAAATACAACCTTCCTAGACTGAATCAAGAACTGGAAAATATAAATAGAGCCATCAGCAATGGATATTAAAACAATCATCAAAAACCTACCAAAAAGTAAAAGTCTAGGACCAGAAGGCTTCAACAGTGAATGCTACCAAAATTTCAAAGATTTAATACCTATTCTCCTCAAACTCTTCCAAAAATTCAAAATTCAAAATTCAAAGAATTTATTTTATGAGGCCAGTATTACTCTGACACCAAAACCTGGTAGGGATAACACACAAAAAAGAAAACTACAGACCAATATCTCTCATGAACTTAGATGCAAAAATCCCGTATAAGATACTAGGGAACTTAATACAGCAAATTGGTTCCATCCCTGATGCACAGGAATGGTTCAACATTAACAAATCAGTTTATGTGTGATACATTAACATAAATTATGTGATACATAAACAAATCAGTTTATGTGATACATTAACATAAATTAAAAAATAAGAATCATATGATCATATCAATAGATACAGAAAAAGCCTTTACAAGATACAGCATCCATTTATAATAAAAACACTTCACAAAATCTGTAAAGAAAGTACCTTAACATAATAAAGACCATATATGACAAACACTCCTCCCTCATCCCTCCATGCTTTATCCTGTCTTATAGCTTTCAAAAGGCATGGTAGGCCAACAAGTCCTGATGTCAACTACCTTATGCTTGTTTCTCTGAGAATCAAGACTCTTCATTAAGAGATAGAATTTATTTCTGATTTTTTTCCTTTTCATTTCTAGTGCTTGAAGATCTATATTCTAACATACCATAGGTTGGTAAAAATATTTAGTTTGAATTCCCTAAAGCATAAATAGTTTAAATCACTTTTACTTCTGGTTTATAATGAAGAAAATAATTTAGAATCATGAAAGTGACTGGACATTGTGGAAGGAAAACTCAATTCTAAAGCAAATTTTCATAATCCTAAAGCCATAGTGTAAACCACACACACACACCCCACCTACACTCTCTCTCTCTCTCTCTCTCTCTCTCTCTCTCTCTCTTTCTCTCCCCTGTAAATATTAAATTAGGCAGTTAAGATGAAAATCTGGCAAGAGCAGGAAAAAGGGCAAGAACAAAAACTTTGAGTGGCTTGAGCTTTGTCAGAAATCTAGTCTCATTACAATAAATTAACAAAATCAGTTAACAAAACATTAATAAGCTACAACATATAACAAGAAATATGCAGAGTTAACTTCATTCTATATTTATTATCTCACTTAATCTTCAATGTAACACTGGGAAGTAAATTTTCTTATACTTACTTACAGATTAGAACCCTACAGCTTAGAGAAATTGAGTGACTTTCCCCATATTACACAGGTAGTAAATTGTAAAGCTCATATTCTAATCAGATGCCTGAGTCCAAAGTTTGCTTTTCATCTTATAATGATTGGTTCATTAAACTAACTTATTCTTCACATGTCTTTGAAAACAAGTGCAATTTTCTTTTTCATGAATTGAAAAATCTAAAAATTTAAACTTTAACCAAGCATTTATTCCTTAATTTCTAATTTGCAAGCACCATTTATTGAATAGACTATCCTTTTTCCATTGCATGTTTTCAGAATCTCTGTCAAAAATTATTTGCCCATATATAGACGGCTTTACTTCTGGACTCTCAATGTGTCCCACTAGTCTATATGTCTATCTTTCTGCCAATATCATGCTGTTTTGATTGTTGTTGCTTTATAGTATAATTTGAAGAAGTCAGGCAGAGTGATACATCTAGTCTTTCCCCTCCCCCTCAGGATAGCTTTGGCAATTCAGAGTCTTTTGTGCTTCCATATGAATTCTACTGTTTTAATTCTATTTCTTTTAAAAATATCTCTGGGCTTTTGTTGGGGATTGCATTAAATTCTTATATAGCTTTGAATAATATGGGCATTTTAACTATGCTGATTTTTCCAATCTAAGAACATGAAATATCTTTCCATTTTGTTTTGTTATCTTTAATTTCTATTATAATAATATCTTATAGTTTTTAGTGCATATGTTCTTCACATGCTTCATTAGGTTTATTACTAGATATTTTATTGTTTTTGTTGCAATTGGAAAAATAATTGTTTTTCTTTCCATTTCTTTTTCTGAAAGTACATTGCTGTGTGTAGGAACACTAAGCATTTTTGTATGTTGCTTTATATACAGAAACTTTACTGTATTTGTTTATTGTTTCTAATAATTTGTTAGAAGGGTCTTTTTTTTATATAAAGTATCCTGTCATCTGAAAAAAGTGGTAATTTGACTTCTTCATTCCTTATTTGCATGCCATTTCTTTCTTTCTCTTGCTCAGTTGCTCTAGCTAGGACTTTCAAAGCTATATTGAATAACAGTGGTGGTAGCGGACAGCCTTGTCTTGTTCCTGATCTTGGAAGGCTTTCAGTTTTTCACCATAAAGTATGGTGTTGGCTGAGGGTTTGTTGTATATAGTCTTTAAATGTCGATGTACATTGCTTTTATGCTCATTTTATTTAAGTGTTTTAATCATAAGTGGTGCTATATCTTGTCAGATGCTTGTCCTGCAACTATTAATATGATTATGTATTTTTTCTTTTATTTCGTTTATGTGGTATATCACATTGATCAATTTAGTTATGTTGAAATTTCCTTGTGCCCCTAAATTGAAGCCTTTATGAACTTGACATATAATCTTTTTAAGGTATTGTTGTATTAGATTTGCTACTATTTTGTTTAGGATTTTTGCATCTGTATTCATTAGAAATAACCATTTATATTTTTTCTGTGTATGATTTCTTTACCAGGATTTGGTATCAGGGTAATGTTGGCCTCATTAAATAGGATAGTAAGTATTACCTATTCTTCAATTTTTTGAAAAAAAATTAAGAACCGGTATTAAATTATCTTGAATGTTTGTAGAAATTCATCTGGTTCTGGAATTTTACATTTTGGGATATTTTTATTATTGTGTCAATTTTTATATTTCCATATTGTTAATCAGTGGATTTAGATTTTCCAGTTCTTTGTTACTAAGTCTAGAAAGGTTGTATATTTTTAATAACTCGTCTATTTCTTCTAGGTTATTAAATTTGGTGTTATACAAATTTTCATAGTATTCTTCTTATATAATCCTTTTATTTCTGTGTTAACTGTTATAACTTCTCCTTCATTTCTAATCTTGTTTATTTGTGTTCTTTCTCTTTTTCTTTTAGTGAGTTTAGCCAGGGGCTTGTCAATTGTATTAATCTTCTCAAAGAACCAGCTCTTTTTTGCATTATTTTTTCCAATATCTTTTTGTTCTTAATTTTATTTACTTCATATGTCATTTTTATTTTTTCCCTTCACTTAACTCTGTGAATCATTTGTTCTTTTTCTAGATTTTTAAGTTGTAATGTTAGGTTATTTATCTGGGATTTTTTGTTTCATTTTTTTTCTCTTCCAAAGTATGTTTGTATGCATGCATGTGTGTATGTATGCATGTATGTATATATGTTTGTGTTTTATTTACCATATATGTTATGCTAGTCTCTAAATCCCCATCACTTTTTGCAATTACTAATTTGTACTTCATCCTTTCACCTTTTCACCCATCCTGCCAATCCCCTGCCCAGCTTGAAATCACCAATTTTTCTCTGTATCAGTAAGTCTGTTTTTGTTTAGTTTGTTCATTTCTTTTGTTTCTTTGGTTCTGCATATGTGATATCATATAATATTTATCTTTCTCTGCCAGACTTATTTGACTCTCTATGTCCATCTATGTAGTTGAAAATGGTAACATTTCATTTTTTAGTAGCTAAATTTCCATTGTATATATGTAACTATAACTTCTTTATCTAATCATCTATTGATGGGCATTTAGGTTACTTCCATATCTTGGCTGTTGTGAATAGGACTGCTGTGAACACGGGGTGCATAGAGCTTTATGAACTTGTATTTTAGTTTTCTGTGGCCAAACACCCAGAAATGCAATTACTGGGTCAAAATATAGTTGTTGTTGTTTTTTAATTTGAGAAATCTCCAAATTGTTTACATAGTTCATGTACTCACTTGCAGTTACAGTAACAGTGGACAAAGGTTCTCTTTTTTTCACTTCCTTGCCTAGCATTACTTGGTTCTTGATTTATTGATGATATTGAAACTGACAGGTGTGAAGTGCTAACTTATTGTGGTTTTAATTTGCATTTCTCTGATGATTAGTGATGTAGAGCATCTTTTCATATGTCTATTGGCCATTTCTATGTCCTCTTTGGATAAATACATATTCAGGACTTCTGACACCTTTTTTTTGTAGTTTCCAAGCATACTTTATTTTACCTAACAAAAAATGGAAAACTGACATAACTGTTTATTTGTTAAAAATTACTGGGGTAACATTGATCAACAAAATCTAATACGTTTCAAGTGTACACTTCAAGAGTATGTCATGTATATAATTCATTGTGTTACTTTCATCATGACATATTTGACTCCTTATTCTCCTATATAGCTCCACCCTCCCACTTTCCCTCAGGTAACCACTAGTTCACTGTCCAAGTCCATAAGTTTCTGTTTTTTCGTCATGTTTGTGTGTTGCTTTTAAGTTTATATACCACATATGAGTGACATCTGTGGTTTTCAACCTTTTCAGACTGACTTATTTTGCTTAGAATGATTCTCTCTAGATCTATTGTCACAAATGGCAGTATTTCATCTCTTTTTATATCTGAATAATATGCCACTGTGTGTGTGTGTATGTGTGTGTGTGTGTGTGTGTGTGTGTGTGTGTGTGTGTGTACTGCCTCTTCTTTGTTCAGTTACCTATCATGGAATATTTTGGTTGCTTCCACTTCCTGGCCACCTCGAATAATGCTGCTATAAACATTGGGGTGTATATCTCTTTGTGAATAAGTGTTTTGATGTTTTTTTTTTTGGTAAATACCCAGTAGACATATTGCTATACCATACGGTAGTACAGTGTTTAGTTTTTAGGAACTTCCATACTGTTTTCCATAGTGGCTATACCAATTTTTACACCCACCAGTGGTGTATGAGAGTTCCTTTTTCCCTCTCTAACACTTGTTATTACATGTGCTGTTGATGATATCCATTCAATCAGATGTGAGATGGTATGCCATTGTTGTTTTGAACTGCATTTTCTTAATAGCAAATAAAGTTGACCATACTTTCATATGTCTATTGGTCATTTGTATTTCTTTTTGTGAGAAGTATCTATTTCGGTATTTCGGTCCTCTTCTTGTTTTTTTCTTTTCTAATTGTATTGCTTATTATGTTTTTCTTAAGTTATATGAGTCCTTTGTATATTTAGGATAGTAGCTGCTTATCAAATGTGTTGCTTGTAAACATGTTTTCCCATTCAGATGGTTGCCTGTTTGCATTGTTGATGGTTTCTTTTGCTTGCAGAAGATTTTTATTTATATGGTCCCATTCAGTTGTTTTTTATTTTACTCCCATTGCCTTTGAGATCAAATTCATAAATTTCTCTTAAATTCCAAGTTCCCTGAGTTTAGGTACTGTGTTATTTTCCATGCATTTTATTGTTTCAGGTCTTATATTCAGGTCCTTAATCCATTTTGAGTTAATTTTGGTGTGTGGTGATGGACAACAGTCTAGTTTTATTCTTTTGCAGGTGGCTTTCCAGTTTTCCCAGTGCCATTTATTAAAGAGACTTTCCTTTCTACACTGTATGTTTTTGGCTTTTTTTTGACAAAAATTATTTGCCCATTTAAACATGGATTTACTTTGGGACTCTAGATTCTCTTCCACTTGTCTGTGTGTTTGTTTTCTGCCAAAATCATGCTGTTTTGGTTATTGTTGCTGCATAGTATAATTTAAAGTTGGGAGAAGTAATGCCTCCAGCTTCATTTTTTTTCCCTCAGAATGGCTTTGGCAATTTGGGATCTTTTGTGCTTCCATACAAATCTGATTTTTTAATCATGTTTCTTTAAAAAAATATTATTGAGATTTTGATGGAGATTGCATTAAATTTGTATACTGATTAGGTAGTAAGACCGTTTTAAATATGTTGATTCTTCCAGTCCAAGACCAAGAAATATCTTTCCATTTTTTTGTGTCTTCTTCAATTTTCTTTAATAGAATCTTATATTTTTCATTCTATATGTTCTTCTCATGTTTTATCAGATTTAAGCTTAGGAATTTTATTGTTTTTGTTGCAATTGAAAAAGAAATTGTTCTTTTCATTGATGTTTCTGACACTTCATTGTTAGAGTATAGAAATGCTATGGATTTTTTTTTTTTTGTGGATTCTTTAGGGTTTTCTTTGTAGAGAATCATGTCATCCGCAAATAGTGACAGTTTGACTTATTTGTTTCCTATGTGGATGCCTTTTATATCTTTCTCTTGTCTGATTGTACTTGCTAGGACCTCCAATGTTATATTGAATAACAGTGGTGATAGTGGACAGTCTTGCCTTGTTCCTGATTTTAGAGGGAAGGTTTTTATTATTTCACTATCAACTATAATGTTGGCTGAGAGTTTGTCATATATGGTCTTTATCATATTAGGGTACTTTCATTTTATAACTCTTTTGTTAATTATTTTGATCATAAATGAATGTTGTATCTTGTTGAGGGCTTTTTCTGTGTCTATTGATATGATCACGTGATTCTTATTTTTCAATTTGTTTATTGCTTTGTATATGTTGAACCATCCCTTTTCCTCTAAGATGAAGCCCACTTGATCGTGGTGTATAATCTTTTAAATATCTTACTGTACTCAGTTAATTTATTTGCATATGTTGAACCATCCCTGTGCCTCTAAGATGAAGCACCCTTGATCATATTTCATAATCCTTTTAATATCTTGCTGTATTCAGTTCGCTAGTATCTTATTAAGAATTTTTGCATCTGTGTTCATGAGATACTGGTCTGTAGTTTTCTTGTGTGTGTGTGTGTGCGTGTGTGTGTGTGTGTGTGTGTGTGTGTGTGTGTGTGTGTTATCTTTACCAGGTTTAGGTATCAGAGTAATATTTGCCTAATAAATGAGTTAGGAAGTGTTGCCTCCTCTTCAATTTTTTGGAATTCTTTGAATGTTTGGTAGAATTCACTGGTGAAACCATCTGGTCCTGAACTTTTACTTTTTGGTAGTTTTTTTTTTTTTTATGATTGTTTTAATTTCTGTATTCCCGATCATTCTATTTAGATTTTCCAGTTCTTCTTGATTCAGTCTATGAAGATCGTATTTTTCTAAGTACTGATTCATTTCTTCTGGGTTATTTAATTTTGTGTTATATACCTTTTCATAGTACCCTTGTATGAACCTTTGTACTTCTGTGATATCTGTTGGAACTTTTTGTCTTTCATCTCTTGTTTTGTTTACCTGTGCCCTTTCTCCATTTCCTTTAGTGAGTCTAGCCTTGGATTTTCAATGTTTTTTTTAACGTTCTCTAAGAACCAGCTCTTTGTTGCATTTATTTTTTTCTACTATTGTGTGTGTGTTGTTGTTGTTGTTCTAGATTTCATTTATTTCTGCTCTAATTTTGGTTATTTAATTTCTCCTGTCCTTTTTTGCTTCATTTATTCTTCTTTATATAGTTTTTTTCTTTTTTAAGATGAAGCCTTAGGTTGTTTATTTGGCCTCATTCTTATATTTTGAGATAGGCCTCTAATGATGAGAACTGTCCTCTTATTACTACCTTTGTCGTGTCACAAAAGTTTGATATGGTATACTATCATTGTCATTCATTTCTATGTTTCTCTTGGTCTCTCTTTATAAAATTTCTTCTATGACCCCGCCATTTTTTAGTAGCATACTATTTCATCTCCAACTATTCGTGGTTCTTTCCTCTTTTTTTTTTTTTTACAGTTGATCTCAAGTTTCAAAGCATTATGATCAGAGAATATAATTGTCATGATTTCATTTCTCTTATATTTGTTGAGGCTTGTTTGTTGTCCTAGAATGTGGTCAGTCCTTAAGAATCTTCCAGGTACACTAAAAAAGGAATGTATAGGCACCTATTTTGGAATTAAATTCTCTGTAAATTTTAATTATGTCCAGTTGGTTTAATGTGCAAATTATGGATGTTGTTTTCTTATTAATTTCTTTTTAGATGATCTGTCTATATCCAATAGTGGGGTATTTAGGTCTTTTACTATGATAGTGTTTTAATCATTTTCTACATTTTGTTCTATAAACAATATATATATATATATATATATATATATATATATATATATATATATATATATATTTTTTTTTTTTTTTCAGGACTCCTTGACTGGGAGCATAGATATTAAAGTGTTATGTCGTTTTGATGTATGATTCCCTTTATCATTATAAAGTGTCCTTCAATATTTTACTTTACCATTTTTATCTTGAAGTCTGTGTCATTTGATATAAGTTCCATTATACCTGCTTTATCTGAATGCCATTTGCTTGAAATGTCATTTTCCACACCTTCACTTTGAGTCTATATTTGTCTTTGGAACTGAAATGTGTCTCTTGAAGAGAGCATGTGGTTAGATTTTGCTTTTTTTTTTTTTTTTTTTGATCCAATTTGTATGTCTGTTCCTTTTTATTGATGAGTTCAGTCCATTTATATTTAGGGTATTATTGAAATATGATGTTTCCCTACTGCCATTTTCTCTTTTGTTTTTTGGCTGCTCAGTGTTTCCCTTTTATCTTCTTGCATTTTTGTCTTTTTTTTTTTTTTTTAATTTGGTGGTGCTTGTGGATTTTTCCTCTGGTCCTTTTTGTTTTATATTTTGTCTGGGGTTTTTGTTTGTTTGTTTGTTTTGGTTAGTGATTATCATTAAGATTATGTAGAGGATAGTATTACACATAATTACACATATTACACACACACACATGCACACACATACACACACACACACTTTGTTTTGTAGTTGCTCTCCAGTTTCTAAGAATTAGGGTCGGAGAATATACTTTGTATGATTTTAATCTTCGTAAGTTGTTGAGGCTAGTTTTGTGTCTTAACATACGTTCATCTTTGAAAGTCTTCTATGTGCACTAGAGAAAAATGTATGTGATCCAGTGTTTTGGGATTAAAGGCTTTGTAAATGTTGATTATGCTCAATTAGCTGATATTAAGTTCAAATAAGGTTGATATTTCTATATTGATTTTCTGTTTGGATAATCTATCTATAGCTGATAGTGAGGTATTTCGCTCTCTCACTATAACTGTTGTTTTGTCAGTTTCTCATTTTAGTTATGTTAGTAGTTGCTTTATATATTTTGGTGTGCTCCCTGATTGGGAGCATGTATATTGGGAAGTATGCCTTCTCAATGTAGTGCCCTCTTTATCATAAATGTCCATCTTTATGTCTCATTACCTTTTACATTTTGAGGTCTGTTTTGTCAGATATTTGTACAGCTAGCTATACCCATTTTTCTTTAAATACCAATTTCTTTGAGTATCATATTCCACCCTTTCACTTTGAATCTATATTTATGTTTCATATTGAGTTGTGTCTCTTGAATTCATCACATTGTTTTGTGAGCTAATCTTCTAATCTGTGCCACTTTATTGGTGAGTTCAGTCCATTTAAATTTAGGGTGATTGTTAAAATATGAGGCTTTTTTATAGCCATTTTATTTTTGTTTTCTGTTAGCTCATTGTCTCTATTATTTTTTTGTTCTTGTGCTTCCATATGTTATTTTAATTTCGTAGCGTTTTATGATTTTTCCTTCTGGTCCATCTTGTTTTGTTACATGTCTCAGTTTTCGCATTCTTTTTGGTGTGGTTACCATTAAGTTTATGTAAAAGAAAGCTTCATATATACAGTAGTCCTGCAAGCACCTTATCTCCATTTCACTTTGAAGATTTAGATCTTTACCTCCTCTCCTTTTCTGTTTTCATTGTCTCAAATCATTTGTATTTATGCTGTATATTCACTTCTAAGTTGCAGTAGCTATTGTCTTTTCTTTTTAAAGAGTTTTTTTCCCTTTATTCATTATGTAATATTAAAGCATATAATACCCTGTTCTTAATAAGGTTTTCACTTTCCTGTTTTTCTGCCTGCTAGTCATTCTACTCATAGCTATGCATTTTTTTGTCTTTTTTTTTTCATATCGAATGACCTTCTTCTGTATTCCCTGTAATGCAGCCCTATGGTAGAATATACTTTCAGTTTTTATATATCTGGAAAGATCTTTATTTTTCCTCCATATCTAAGTGATAAATTTGCTGGATACATTATAATTGTCTGGTAATGTTTATCTTTTAATAGTTTGAATATTTGGTTGTATTTCCAGCTATCTTTTCAAGGTTTGTGCTAAAAAATCTGATGATAATCTAATGTGTTTTTCTTTATAAGTTATTACCTTCTTTTCCCTGGCTGCTTTAAGAATGCTTTCTTTGTCATTACCTTTTGGAAATATAATATAATGTGTCTTGGAGAAGGACTATTTAGGTTAAGATAATAGATCTTCTTTTTAATGGCTCTGGAATATTCCATTGTATATATGTACCACCTCTTCATTATTCATTTATTTGTTAATGGAAAACCAGGTTTCCTGCATTATTATAAATAATGCTGCAACAACATGTGAAACCCTTCAAAGTAGTGTTTTGGGTTTCTTCAGATAAATACCCAGAGAGGGGATGACTGGATCTTTGTCTCTTTTTATTGCCTTTGCTTTAAAGTCTACTTTGTCTGAAATAAGTATTATTACCACAGCTTCTTTATTGGTTTCCATTTTCATGAAAAATTTTTTTTTTATCCCTTTACTTTCAGTCTGTGTGTTTCAATCCGAAGAAATCTCTTGTAGGTAGCATTTATTTGGGCTTTGTTTTCTCACTGATTCAGTGACCCTATCTCTTGATTGAAGCACTTATCCATTTACATTCAAAGTAATTCTTGATATATAGGTAGTTACTGCCATTTTACTAATAATATTTTTAATCCTTTTGATTTGTTTTTTTAAAGAAGTCCTGTTAACATTTTCTGTAATATTGTCTTGGTGATGATGAACTTCTTTAGCATTTTCTTATCTGATAAGTCTTTTATTTGTCCTTGAATTCTAAATTATAGCATTGCTACATAAAATAATCTTGGTTGTAGGTCATGTATTTTATTACTTTCAATATTTATGCCTATCTGTTCTGGCTTGCAAATTTCTGTGGAGATGTCAGCTGAAAATTTTATGGGAGCTTCTTTGTAAGTAACTAGCTGCTTTTCACTTGCTTTTAAGATTCTCTTTGCATCTTTAACCTTTGAAATTTTATTTACAATGTGTCATAGTGTAGGCTTTTTGGGATTCATCTTGTTTGGAACTCTGTGCTTCCTGGTATTCTAGGTCTATTTTCTTCAGCAGTTTAGGAATGTTTTCCATCCTTGTTTCTTCAAATGGGCTTGCAAGTCTATGCTCTCTCTCTCTTGTTCTTCTTGTACCTCTATGATGTGAATGTTGTTGCACTTGATGTTGTCTGAGACATCCATTAAATTATTCTTTTAATTTTTATTTTTTACTTGTTGCTCTTCTGATAGTATTTTATGCTACCTTATCTTTAAAATATCTGATTTTATCTTCTGCTTCATCTAATCTACTGTTAATTTTCCTAAGGTATTCTTCATTTTAGTTATTATATTATTAATTTCTGACTTTTTTGGTTTTCTTTTCCAATTTTATGTTTCTTATCTGTTTGTTGATATTCTCACTGAGATCATCAAACATCCATGTATCCAGTATTTTGAACACTGCATCTGGTAGATTGCTTGTCTCCATTTTGTTTATTTCTTTTTATGGAGCTTTGTTCTATAATTTGGGACATGTTTTTTTTTTTTCCTTATTTAAGCTGCCTTCTTGTATTTGTTTCTATGTATTAGGTAGAGCTCTTATGTCTCCTGATCCTAGTAGAATGTAGTAGGTGTCCTAAGGGACCCAGTGGCACAGACTTCCCTGGTCAGCTGAGTCATGTGCTCCAGGCGTTTCTTTTGTGTGGGCTCTGTGTGCCCGCCTGTTGCAGTTGAGCTTTGGTTGTTTGCATGTCAATGAAATGGATTGACCCTCCAGCTGATTAGTTGTGAGCACTGGATGTGACTACAGTGGAGAAACTTTTTTACTCTGTGCAACAGGATTTCCTTTAGTAGGGCTCTGGCGCCTGCCCAGTCTTCCCTTTGGGTGTGTCTTTTGTTGAAGTTGTTGGGTGTCATCTAAAACTTGGAACTGAGTTTGTTGGTTCTGGGGTTTCTTTGGAGGGGCTCTGTTGTAGGCCAAGTTATGCTTCTGCCTGTATCCTTCCTGGGTCCACATAGTATGAGCTACAAAGTGATCTGAAGATGGTTGCCAACTGTGCTGGACTTAAAGGTTCTTGGCAGAGGCTTAAGCAGTGAACAGAGGCTGGCTACTGTGAGTGCTGGTCTTGGGGCTGCTTAGATTGAGATTCTGGGTCTGCTGAGACCAGATTCTACTAGTCTGTTGTTGATGAACCTCTGGGATATTTTAGAAAAGTCTGTAGCATGAGCTATGACAGGCTTTCTATGGAAAAGCCACTGAAAAAAGCTTGGATGGGCCCCCAATTTGGATGGTGGTGTCTCAGGGAATCACCAAGGCAGGGTAGATGTTGTTTGATAGGTCAGTATATACTCAGATATGGCCCCTGACTGTGTTCTGTACACTGGGTGGAGGCAGAATTCAACAAAAGAACAACTCTCTCTGCCAATACTTCTGTCTGGGAGAAAGCTTTCCTCCAGCCTTTACGCTGAAGCCAGACAACTCAATTCTTCTCTGCATGTTTCTGACACGTTTCGTGCAGCTGGAGCTTAAAGGTTGTTAGTCTTTCTGTGAGTACATTCACATGCAAACCCCCAATTGGAGTACCTAGGACTCCAGCAACCTACTGTATCACTCACTCACAATCTCTGCTAGTTTTCACATACAGAAGTTATGGGTCCTTCTCTTCCTTGCACTGGTGCTCTGGTCTGGAAAACCTTATGTGGGCCTTGAAACCATTGCTCCTCCAAGAGGATCTCCACAGATGAGATATATCTTCGCATTCCCAACCCCCAAAGTACTGAGGTAGTCCCTTCTGTACATCCCTAGCTATAGAATTTTTGTTCAGCTAGATCTTAGGTAACCCTCATTTATAGTTGTTCTGTAGGTCAGTTGCAACTTGGATATGATTTTGAAAGGAGTAAAGCACAGTGTTTACCTGCTCTGTCATCTGGACATAAACTCTGAAAATATTTTTTAAGGTTTTTTCCAGAGCACATCTATACTTTAAAGAAGTCCACCTATAAAATTGTTATTGCTTTGATAATTTATTAAAGGTTTTCCTATTTAATACCTTTTATATTTGTTTTATCACCTGCCTTTTCTTACATTGTATATTTTATAAGATATAGATCTTTTTTTATTTTGTAAATATCTAAACTGGACAATATATATTTGCCTTGACTTATAAAATGCTAATGTCAGTAACCTAGGAGCTGTGACAAAGTGTTCCTATAACTATGTTATCTTCTGAACAGAGTATCAAAATTAAAAAAAAATTAATTTAAGTTCAAAATTTTAATTGGCTGTGTCAGTGTAACATCTTTAATTACATTGGCATTCCATGACTATCAATCAAAGTCATACATGTCACGAAGAAATTTCCATTGTAGATCTGGCTCCATGACCACACTTTCTAAAAATAAATTATTTATTTCTCTAGAAATAAAGGACTTTTATTTTTTGTTTTATAGATGGAGCAGGTTTTGATACTATATGCCTATTCCAAGGGAATTTGTAAAAGCACCAATTAAATAAAAATTTTATCTATTCCAGTAAAAATCGATGGCTTCCAGTAGGATCCAGGGTCTTTGCTTGCTGTTTAATCTCTTGAATTATAAATTGCATTTGACTTTGAAAAGAGAGTGTATAGATAATGCTGAATTCAATGTGAATTGTTGTTGTCTGCTTCTGTTCTTATTGTCTTAAAAAATCTTGATGAACACAAATAGTTGAATCATATAATATATCTGACAAAACATGAATAATGTTGGCTATATGGCATACCAATGAGAAATTATGGTGACATTAAAACTGTAAGAATGTTTATCCCCTCATCACTCTCTCCCAATGAAGGATCCTGATTAGTACATCTTTATATTTTTATATTTCCAGGCTTTAGATCCATTCTACCTTTATTTTATTTTATTTTATTATTTTATTTTATTTTATTTTATTTTATTTTATTTTTTTATCTATTTTATTTTATTTTATTTTTTTACTGATTATAAGGATGCCCAGTGTACTTAGGGGAAAAGTAGATGAACTCAGTGAGAACTTTAACAAGGCAATAGAAAACATAAAAAAGAGCCATTCAGAAATGAAGATTACAATAACTGAAATGAAGAATAATTTAGGAGGACTTAACACCAGATTAGATGGAGTGAAGGATTGAATTAGTGATTTAAAGGATTGATAGGAGTAAATGCCCAATCAGAACAGGAACAAGAAAAAGGAATTTAAAAATGGGACAGTTTAAGGGATCTTTAGAACAACATCAAGCGTATCAACATTCACATCATAGTGGTACCAGAAGGAGAAGAGAGAGAGCAAGAAATTGAAAACTGATTTCAAGAATTAATGACTGAAAAATTCTTTCACTTGGTGAAAGAAATAGAAATACAACCCCAGTAAGCACAGAGATTCCCAAACAAAATGAACCCAAACATGTCTTCACCAAGACACATCATTATCAAAATGTTAAAGGTTGAAGACAATGAGATAATCTTAAAAGCAGCAAGAGAAAAGCAGTTAGTTACCTACAAGGAAGCTCCCATAAGAATGTTAGCTTATTTCTCGCAGAAACTTTGCAGGTCGGAAAGATTGGCACAAAATATTCAAAGTGATGAAAAGCAAGTACCTGCAACCAAGATTATACTACCCAACAAAGCTATCATTTAGAACTGAAGGACAGATAAAGAGCTTCCCAGACAAGAAAAACCTAAAAGCATTCATCACAACCAAGCCAGTATTACAGAAACTGTTAGAAGGACATCTTTAAGAAGAAGTAAAAACAACAAAAATGAAATATGTGTGTGTGTGTGTGTGTGTGTGTGTGTGTATGAATAATGAAATAGCAAGAACTACATATCTAGTAACAATCACTTTAAATGTAAATGGATTAAATGTTCCAGTCAAAGGATAGGATAGCTGAATGGATAAGAAAACAAGACCCTTATATATGCTGGTATCAAGAAACTCCACATTGAAAGACACACACGGACTAAAAGCAAGGGGATAAAAAAATGTTTCATAAAAATGGAAACAAACAAACAAACAAACAAACAGAAAAAGCTGGGTTAGCAATACTTATACCATACAAAATAGACTTTAAATCAAAGACTGTAACAAGAGACAAAGAAAAACTCAGTTATCCCACTTCTGGGTACTCATCTGAATAAACCCAAAACACTTCTCTGAAAGGACATGTTCATCCATATGTTCATTGCACCATCATATTTAGTAGCCAAGATATGGAAGCATCCTGGGTGTCCATCAATGGATAATGAAGAGGTAGTATATATATTCAATGGACTATTACTCAGCCATAAAATGGGATTAAATCTTGTTATCTGCAACAACATGGACTGACCTAAAGGGTATTGCTTGAGTGGAATTAGTCAAACCAAGAAGGACAAATGTCATATTTAGAATCTATAGAACTGGACAAACAAACAAATAGCAGAAGCAAGTTCATAGATACACAGCATTTAGAGAATTGTCAGATTGTGGGGTGGAGTGATAGGTGAAGGCAGAATTAAGGGATTAAGAGGTATAAATTGTTAGTTATAAAGTAATCATGAAGATATAGAATATAGCATGGGGAACATAGTCAGTAGTATTGTAATAACAATGTATGGTGTCAGATGGATAATGGATTTATAAAGTGTATCTATTCATAAGTTATATAAATGTCTATTCAAGTGTTGTACACTTGAAACTAATGTAATACTGTATGCAATCTATAATTAAAAAATTATGTAAAAATTATAAAAACACTTAGTGTATAGACTTGAGATTATAAATCCATTTCCTAAATTCTTCATTGTTAACTGAACTTTAAATTATTCAATTTTTAAAAACCCAAACAGAAATTTCAGCAAGTATTTTCACCGCATGAATTAAGTATTCTGTGGTACAAAAAAAATTAAATAAAATAAAACACCAACAAAAAACAAACAAAAAAACAAAATAAGACATTATTTTTGTTTATAGCACTTTTTCTCCATTATCATGAAGCAATGTGAAAAATGCATTTGAATGAAAGAAATAACATATCGTGGAACTGTGGCATAAGTATGTTTTTATTCATTGGACAGATAAATTAAGTCATGTATGTTGCAAAGAACATTATTTTGACGTCTTCTGTATTACTTTGTATTGTCATCCATAGTAATAGTCTATCATTAGTAATCACTGTCAAATCCAGTTTTCAGCTATGAAGCTATAACCGTTTATTTATTTAAATGTAGATGATTTTGATTCTTTTTTGCTTTAGGATGTTAAAAATGTCATGGAAATAGTAATCAAATTTCCGTTTGTGTGTGTGTGTGCAGCTGGTGTTTAAAAATAAATCAATAAAACAGAAAATATTATAGTATTAATACTAGGTAAACTAAAATTCACAAAATAAATCGATAGCTCCAACTTCGGATTCATTGTGTAAAAATAATGTATGTAACGGAGATGTGTCCTTTCTGTTTTCTGTGATTTATTTTTTTATTATAAAATATCACAACTTCTGGTCAATGCTCTATATTCTAATGCATGTCTATTTCTATATAGCTCCTTAAGCGATTTCAGAAGTGGTTATTCCAAATAATTTTTATTTGGCTAAATCCTTTATCCTCCATCTATTTCTCACTCACTAAGGCCATCATGAAGATTTCTTAATCATTAGGCCATATATCTTATACTTATTTATAAGAGCACCTATTCTTCTCTCATTTTCTCTTTGTGAGTTTTCATTTATTCTTTTCAGGTGACACTTCAAAATTTACAGTGGATTCCTTCACCTTTATTTTCTTCCAGGGCCTTGTTATATTAGTAATGCCCATTTTTTCTTTTTATACAAATTATTATCAGCTACATTCTAGTTCCTAAGCCTTTTCCTTTCTCT
The DNA here is from genome assembly GCA_030015415.1 of Cynopterus sphinx. Taxonomy (NCBI): domain Eukaryota; kingdom Metazoa; phylum Chordata; class Mammalia; order Chiroptera; family Pteropodidae; genus Cynopterus; species Cynopterus sphinx. Next base: position 72,929,477 of record CM057388.1, on the reverse strand, counting down.
TGACAATCTGTATTATCCAAAATTATTCTATTTGCCAGGATCAGTGATATCTGAAGAATTAAACCTAGACCAGCAATAAAGTCATAGCACCACCTAGTGTCTAAACGAGTAGATGAGAAATTAAGGGGTTCTGTTGGATAACCAGGTGAATGAATTATTCAACCAGAAGAACTGAAAAATCTAAATAGACCGATCAACAATAAGGATATTGAAACAGTCATCAAAAAAAAAAAAAACACACAAAAAACAAAAAAAAGTAAAGGTCCAGTACCAGATGGCTTCACTAGTTGATTCTACCAAACATTCAAATACTTAATATCTGTTCTTCTCAAACTTTTCCAAAACATTGAAGAAGAGGAAATTCTTTCTAACTCATTTTATGAGGCCAACATTACCCTGATACCTAAGCCTGGTACAGATAAAACACACACACACACACACACACACACGCACACACACACACACACACAGACCAAAATCTCTGATAAATATACATGCAAAAATTTCTAAAAAAAAATACTAGTATATTTAATTTAACAATACATTAAAACAATTATACATCACAATCAAGTGGAGCTCAATCCACAAGCACATGTATGGTTCAACAAATGCAAATCAATTAATGTGATATAACACAAAAACAAAATAAAGGATAAAATCATGTGATCATATCAGTAGATGCAGAAAAAACATTTGACAAGGTACAGAATCCATTTGTGATTAAAACACTTAATAAAATAAATATAGAAGTGAATTACATCAATAAAGGCCATGTATGACAAACTCGCAGCCAATGTCATAGACAATGGTGAAAAACTAAAAATCTTTTTTTTAAGATAAGGAACAAGAAAAAGTTATCTGCTCTCACCTCTCTTATTCAATATAATGTTGGAAATCTTAGCTAGAACGATCAGGCAAGAGAAATAAATAAAAGGCATCCAAATATGGAATGAAGAAGTGAAATTGTCACATTTTTGCAGAAGACATGATTCTCTATACAGAGAACCAATAACACCCCTTAAAAAACTGTCAGAAACAATAAACAAATAAAGTTCCAGAAAACAAAATCAATATATAAAAATCCATAGCATTTCTGTATGTTAACAATGGAATTTTCAGAAAAATAAATTTAAAAAATCCTTTTACAATTGCAACAAAAATAATAAAATACCTAGGAATAAACCTAATGAAGCATTTGAAGAATCTGTACACCAAACTATAAGACATTATTAAAAGAAATTGAAGAAGGCACAAAGAAATGAAGATATTCCTTGTTCATAGGTTAGAAGATCAGCATAATTAAAATGACCTTATTACCTAAAACAATATAAAGATTTAATGCAAACCCCATAAAAATCAAAAAACCTTTTTAAAAAAATAATTGAAGAAAAAATATCAGATTTGTAAGGAAACACAAAAGACCCTGAAAAGACAAAGCAATCTTGACAAAAAGAACAAGGCCAGAAGTGTGACTCTTCCTGACTTCAAATTATACTACGAAGCAACAATAATCAAAACACCATGGCATTTGGTAGAAAAACAGACACAGAGACCAATGGAACAGAATTGAGAGTCCAGAAATAAAGCACCATATGTATGTGCAAATAATTTTCAACAAAGGAGCCAAAAAAACCCATAAAATAAAGGAAATTCTTTTTAATAAATGGTTCTGGGGAAATTGGAAAGCCATATGCAAAAGAATGAAACAAGATTGCTGTCTATTACCATATACCAGAAGTAACTCAAACTAGGTCAAGGATCTAAATATAAGACCTGAAACAATAAATTGCATAAAAGACAACATAGGTACTAAACTCATGAACCTTTAATTTAGAAAGGATTTTATGAATTTGACCTCAAAGGCAAAGGAAGTAAAAAGCATAATAAATGAATGGGACAATGTCAAAATGAAAAGCTTCTGTACAACAAAAGAAATTGTCAACAAGGCAAATAGGCAACCATCTGAATGGGAGCAGATATTTGTAAACAACGCTTTTGATAAGAAGCTACTATCCAAAATACACAGAGAACTCATACACCTCAACAACAACAACAACAACAAAAATGAACAATCCAATTAAAAAACGGAAGAGGACCTGAACAGAGTTTTCCCAAGAAGACATACAAATGACCAACAGACATATGGAAAGGTGCTCAACTTCACTAAATATCAGAGAAATGCAAATAAAAACCACAATGAGATACTATCTCACAGTTGGTAGAATAGCTATTATGAGCAGGACAAGAAATAATAAGTGTTAGATTGTAGGGGGAAAAGGAATCCTCATACATTGCTGACGGGAATGTAAATGGGTACATTTTTTATGGAAAACACTATGAAGGTTCCTCAGAAAATTAAGAATAGATATATTACTATATGATCTAGCAATCTTTCTTCTAGATATCTACCTCCAAAATTTAAAAATATTTATCCATAAATATATATGTACCTCGATGTTCATAGCAACAGTATTCATATTGGCCAAGTTATGGACATAACTGAAGTGTCCTTTAACAGATGGTTGGATAAATAAGAGGTGGTACATATATACAATGAAATATTACCCAGATATAAGAAAATGTGAAATATTGCCATTTGTGACAACATGGATGAAACATGAGATCATCATGCTAAGTGAAATAAGTCAGAAAAAGTGGAAAACCATATGATTTCGCTCATATGTGGGGTATAAAACTGAAAGCAAAAAACAAACAATACTAACAAACAGAGTCTCATGGACACAAATAACAGTTTAGTGGTTAGCAGAGGAAAGGGAGGAAGGGGAGACAGGTAAATAATGGTAAAGAGGTCAAATATATGGTAACAGAAGATTTGATTTTGAATGGTGAACACACAATGCAATTACAGGTGACATTATTGAATTTTACACTTTAAACTTCTATAGTTTTATTTACAGTGTCACCCCAATAAGTAATTAAAAAAATAAAACAAGGGCCAGGGAACAGAAGAGAAAAGAAAGAGGTGATACTAGGCTGTGAAAGCAATAAATCTTCACTTGAAATATGTTTGAATAAAGAGTATTAATAATATAAAAGAAAGAAAATCAAATGTTAAAGGAGCCAGAATTAGATAAAGAGCCAGCCAGCCATACAACATAGACCAAGATTGACTAGAACAAAAGGTATAGTGTGAAACTTAGTTTATAACCAAAGAAAAAGGGGCTCTTGAGGTTGTTAAGCAGTAACAAAATTGTTTAGTAAATCAAAAACCTAATTATCTCAGATGGAGTTCTTCTTTGTGACAGCTGAGGGCTAGAAATTTGCCTTTAAAGTATTCTAAAATGCTCTTTCTCTAGGGATCTGAGATTTAAAATGAAACCTGAGAGATTTTTATTACCTTCTTTCCTAAATCAAGGTTGCCATTTCTTCTTTGCCATTGATGTTGCAGCGGAACTCAAATTAATTTTGTCCAGGTTAGAATCAGTGACACATTGAGGATATATATAGACATAGGGCTTACTCTACAAAATCATACTTCAGAGGCCTACTCCATATATGAAAACATCAGTCCTGGGTGAAAATAATATATGTCACTGCAGTAGATTGTATTATTTGTTCAAAATATTCTCTGTCTCATACTACAAGGTCCATTACTATCGCTCTGGGACCTGTCTTGGTGGTAGGAAGACTATAATTTTCTACTATATTGCTGTCCGGGCTATCCATGTGACTTTTTAGGCTAACAGAACGTGAGTGGAAGGAACATATACCTCATCCAAGCAGAAGTAATGAGACATTGTGTGGTTCTACCACTGCTCTTTTCTCTCTGCAGCAAGCCATGCAAGTCTCAGATGAGGGCTGTTTGTTCAACCTGAGACTTAGAATGACAAAACCATAGAATGCAGCCAAAACTTACCTACAAAGTATATGCAAGGTGAGTGAGAAATTAATCTTTGTTTTTGTAAGGCACTGAAATTCTGAGGGTGTTTCTTATAGCTTAACTTGACTAAAATCATCTTCCTTACTCAATCCCTCAGCTCTTCCATACTACCAGTTCCATTTCCTAGATTCATAGACTGTCAAATATAAGAATGTCCATCACAGATAATTAAGTCTAACTCTAGTCTGAGGCAAGAATCTCATTTACTTCCTCCTTAAAAAGTGATGGTGCATGTAACCTTTATTTGGATGCCTCTGGTGACAGTGATACCACCAACGCTTAGAGTCATAAATATTACTGTTGTACAGCTCTGATTCTTCACCAACATTATTCTATATTGAATCTAAATCGAATTGAACCTCAGTCTACAATTGTGTAGATTGTTATTTAATGCAGACACACATGGAAGGCATGCATTTCTGCCAATTACAGTATTTTTGTTTGATTTGATCCATAGTTTTAGTCTGCTAGAATCTTTGAGATACAGGGTCTATTATCCAAAATACTATGTTAGTTATCTGTATTAGTCAGGATAAGTAATAGCTGCTGCTATTAAAACAAGCTTTAGGTCTCCATAGCTTAGCACAAATAAAAACTTATTTCTAGATCATGCTGCTGAGAAAAAATGGATCAAATTACTCTCTTGGGTAGATTTCCTCTAAGAAGTGACCCAAGAATCCCAGTTCCTTTCATCTTGTGTTATTACCTTCACAATGTGGCTCCCATGATGCATGCAAAAGGGGATAGATCACATAGTAAATCACAGTACAAGTCTCAATAAATTTAAGAAAGTTGAAATTATGTAAATTATTTTCTCTGGCCACAATGGAATGAAATTAGAAATCAGTAACAGAAGTAAAACAGGAAAATTCATAAACATGGAAATTAGACAACATATTTCTAAATAATCAATAGGCAAAAGAAGAAAACACAAGGGAAATTAAAAAAATACTTTGAGACATATGAAAATAAAAACACAACATACCAAAATTTAGGAAGCTTAGTAACAGCAGTGCCCAGAGGGAAATTTATATTGGTAGGTGCTTACAATAGAAAAGGAAAAAGATCTAACATTAGTAACCTAATTTTGTACCTTAAGAAACTAGAAAGGTAAGGTTAAACTAACCCAAAGATAACAGAAGGAAAGAGATAATGATAATTTCAGGGGAGATAAAATAGATAATAGAAAAATAAAGAGAATCAATAGAACCAAAACTTGGTTGTTTGATAAGAAAAACAATATGACAAACCTTAGTTCACACTAAGAGAAATAGAGGATAAAAAAACTAAAAATGGAAATTAAAGTGGAGACATTAGTACTGACATTAATGAAATAAATATTATTATAAGAGAATTATGTGAACAATTGTATGATAAAAAATAGATAAACTAGATGAAATGGACAAGTTTCTAGGAACATATGTAGTACTAAAACTGACTAAAAAGAAAAAAAGAGGAAAATTTGAATAGATCTATAGAAAATAAAGAGATGAAATCAATCATAAAAAAACTTTCCCAAAGAAAAATTCTTCACTGGTCATCTCTACCAAACATTTAAAGAAGAATTAACATAATTCTTCTCAACCTCTTCCTAAATATATGACAGAAAGAGCAATTACTACCTCATTCTATGGGCCCAACAAATAGCCGTTGAACACAAGAAAAGATGTTCAACATCATTAGTCATTAGAGAAATGCAAATTAAAAGCACAATGTGATAACACTTTACAACTACTAGGACATATATATTTTTAAAATAACATCGGTTGGCAAAGATGTGTGGAAATTAGAACCCTTATTCATTGCTGGTAGGAATGTAAAATGTTGCAACCACTATGAAAAACAGTTTGACCGTTCCTCAAATGATTAAACAACAATTACCATTTGATCCAGTAATCATGCTACTAAGTAAAAAACAAAAAGAAGTGAAAACAGATTTTCATACCAAAACTTCTACATAAATGTTCATAGAAGCTCTATGAATATTAGCCAGATAGTGGAAACAACTCAAATGTCTACCAACTAATGAATGTAGAAACAGAATGTGGTATATACATATAATGAAATATTATTCAGCCATAGAAAATAATAAAATAATAATGCATGTTACAATATAGATGAATCTTGAGAACATTACACTAAGTGAAAGAAGCCAGACATAAAAGGGCATATATTGTATGATTACATTTATAGGATATGTCCAGAATAAGCAAACCCATAAAGATAAAAAGGAGCAGGAAGATGAGAATAGGGAATGACTTAATTGGTAGAATTTTTTTTGTGGTTATGAAAATGTTCAGGAATTCAGTATTAATGATGATTGCACAACACCATTCATATACTTAAAACCACTGAACTGTATACTTTCAAATGATTAAAATGGTAAATGTTATGTTTTGTGAGTTTTACCTCAATAAAAATATATATATATATATAATACAGTGAGGGCTATTCATATATATGCACGTAGTACCACAGTAGCACAAAGGAAGGACATCTAACTCATCTTTTGCAGTTAGGAAAACTTCCTGGATGGAGTAATATCTAATTAAGCTTGATTTAGCTAGATATTTGCTTACTCAATGTGAAATGGTGAGAATTGGACCTGTAGTATAAACAAAAATTTCTCCAAAACTCTTGGCTTTTTGCATAACTATAATCTTTGACATAGCTCTGCAACAAACTCTTAAAGGACCACGTAGTAAATATTTCATTTTTTTTCAGGTTATATATCATAGTAACGACTACCCATCTCTGTCATTGCAATACAAATGCAGCCACAGACAATATAAAAATGAGAATGATGCTGTTTCAATAAAATTTTATTTACAAAACAAAGTCTGCAACCATAATTTTCTGATTCTTAACATAGAAAAATAGCTATTCTGTAACTCTTGAAATACTTTTATAAATGTCAGAAGTCAAATAAATATGCATAGGTTTTTATGACCATATTATTTTGAGACCAAAAAATGCTTGATCTAAAGTAATATGTCAAGTTGTATAATTTGCTTTTTACATACAGTATTATCCCATTCTACTTTTTCATAGTATTTGTGACAGATGATTTCTAAGATAGGCCCCAATGCTCCCACATGCAGGAATCCACCCTTATTTTCAATGTTGAGTGGACTTATTGTATAGCTTGTAACAAATAAAATATGGCAGAAGCAATGACATGTCACTTGAGATAGAATTCCAAGAGGTCTGTAGTTTCACACTTGATCTCTCTCTCTCTCTCTCTCTCTCTCTCTCTCTCTCTCTCTCTCTCTCTCTCCCTCTCTCTAAGATGCTACATTGTGTATAGCCATATAGAGACTGACAAAGATTTGAGAGGGACTCTGAGTGGTAGTTTTCAGCTAAGTTATGTTTGAACCACAAAAACTGAGGCAATAAAATGCTGTTTGAAGTCACTAAGCTTCAGGGTATTTGTTATGCAGCAATAGGTAATGAATACAGTGTTATTTATTTACTCCTTCTTATGTCAAATCTTCCCTAAATGTGAAGATGTGTGTTAGCTTTACTATTATATTTTTATGACAAGGAGCCAAATGAACTGGGGAAATACTAGACAACAAATGCAAGTGTAATTGCATAGATTAGACAGAGTATGTATGTGAAAAAGGAAACATTTTAGACCATGACCTAAATTTGAAAATTCCTGTGTCAAAAACTTTAGGCTAGATTGTACGAACATCATTGGGAACTTAACATGGGATTGACAACCAGTGAGCCTCTGGTCTAAAAATTTATATTTACTTTCATTTGAAGGACATCTGTATTGTATAAGAAATCAGAAAGAAACCATGATTGAAAGCTGTGACTTTATACCAGGAAAAATGCAGAAATCTGGGTAAATCACATTTTTAGACTTTTATATTAGATTATCTTCTCTTTTATTGTATATGTTTTTCAATGAATCACTTTGAAGTATTTATTTATATAATTTAAATTTTTCTTTGAATAACATAAATATAGTTTCAGGCTGACATTTGCTGAATTAAGTATGCCTATCATTCATCTTTATCTTTTTTTATATTTGGATAGAAAAACTCTTAAAATGTGTTGATTATAATTTTTGTCAGTTATATAGTATTCATTTGAAGAACTTTTTAAAATTATTTCCTTCTATTTATTTATATAATTATTCACAAGAGAAGACATTAAAACTTTTGGTTCAATTGGAGGAAGCATATATAATTAAAGTCTTTTTTATGTATCAAACACATACTTTCATTATTAAATATATATACTGGAGATCTCTCTACACATATATGCATGCAAAATTATTTTTTTCTGAAATGATAAAACAGTTTATCCAAATAAATAATGCATTATTCATCTAAATAAATAAACATCATGCTTACTTTTTGTATGTTTTGGGTAATGAAGTATCTTCATTTTTTTCAATTCTCTATGTGAGAAATCATCAACATTGAAGAAGAATGTGGCCTTTATGAGTCTCTGAAGCGGTAGGTTATATACAATGATTTTGAATCCCTCTCTCATTTTTAGTTCTAATATATAAAATCAGAGATAGAAAAATAAGTGTTTGAGGACTACTGAATATCAATGTGTTGTCAGTATCAAATAGAGGTATCAAATTCAGAATCTAGGTAGGAAATAAGAGTCATGATATAAGGTTGAAATGGTAAAGAAATAGAAAAGTTTAGTCCAGTACTGTTTTAAAAGCATTAAGTACTATAAAAACAAATGAGAAGTCTTAAATAAATCTGGAAACTAAATTTGAGTTTTAATGTTTTTTATACATTTTTACACTTTTTATCCCCCCCCAAAAAAAAAGTGAATGATGGGGACACTTAATTCAGCAAATCAATTATTGATTTCAGCCAATTTATCAGGTTGAATTATATTTGCCTAAAGTACAAGAGAGACATTCATTTACTTATTAATTCATTTATTCATTCCAAGAAAATATGAATCCAGCTCCTATTACATTTTATAACTACAAACACTTTGGTTAGCCAAATGAACATGGCTCTTGCTTTTATGTTACTGATTATTAATTAATATAAACATTAATAAATCATTACACTAATAAATGTGTAAATATAAACAGGAATAGAAAAGAAATATTAGGGAAAGATTCTCATAGAAAAATATTTAACCTAGCATAAAAAGTATGAGTGGGACTCAACTAGAAACTAGAAATATTGGGTGTGTGGAGACAGGAAGAGTTTGAGAATGTGGAGGCAAAAAAAGTATTCCAGACAGAAATTAACAATCACAACAGCACCGTTACGGACTGAAATGTTTCTTAAAAATCATATATAGAAGCTTTTACTCCTAGTACCACAGAATTTGAGTGTATTTTGAGATAGGGCCTCCAAAGAGGTAATTAAATTCTCAATCTCTCTCTCTCTCTCTCTCTCTCTCTCTCTCTCTCTCTCTCTCTCTCTCTCTCTCCCACACACGCACGCACGCGCGCACACACACACACACACACACACACACTCCCCAGTGTGCTCTAATTTAATTCAACTGGTATCTTTATAAGAAGAGAAGATTAGGGAACATGACACTGCAAGGAAGTGCACAGAGGAAAGATCATGTGAAGACACAGCAAAAAGACAGCTATCTGCAAGGGAAGAAGAAAAGTCTGAAGAGAAACCAAACCTGATGACAACTTGATGTTGGACCTAAACCTCAAAACTGTGAGAAATAAACTTCAGTTGTTTAAGCCCCCCAGTCAGTGATATTTTATTATGGCAGCACTAGCAAATGAATATAGGCACTATGTCAGAACACAGTAAATGTGAACAATTGGAAGAAGGAAAGAAAATAGTGAAACAAAGACTTGTCTTAGATGAATCTGTGGAATAAGGTAGTGGACAGACTGTTCAAGGTTTTATAAGGTATATTAAGGATCTCGATTTTGTCCTTAGAGTTATTTAGAAGCCACTGTTATTTGTTAAGCAAATGTATGTATATCAGTTAGGATGCTTTTAGCTAAAACTAGCAGAAATACAACCAGGCATATACTAAACTATAAAAAAAAATGTTTATTCATGATAAGTCCAGAGATACAGGGATTCCAGAGTTAGTTAATTCACTGACTAAACAGAGATCCCTTCTGTGTTTTAGTTCACCCCTCTTCTGCTTGTTGGCATGTCCTCCTAGACCAAATTCTCTTGCGGTCCTAAATTCCTGGTATAGCTCTAGGTAGTATTTGTTGTCAATATTCAAAGGAAAAATAATGAACATTTCTCTCTCAGAATCCATTATAAGTGTGAGTAAATCATTCCCAAAAGATTCTCAGCATGCATCCACTCATATCTCATTGCATCATATTTCCATTCCTAAAAGTTTTTTCAAAAGGTAAATACAACCATTTTTTTGGGCTAAAGCAATCAAGATTCACCCACTCTATCTGGAAAGGGGCCAAGGCCCTACCCAAAGGATGTAATCTCTTTTAAAAGTGTGGACAATCTTTGGTTTCATTCAGAAAGGAAGAACAAATGGATTTGATTAGAACCCTGTCCAAGGCTTTCTATGTAGTGCCTGTCCAAGGATTATATTATTATATTTGTGTTTTGAAATAGCACTCTGGTTGCTGTTCAGAGTACTTCTTGAAAGGATCTAGAGTTAAATCAGAACATAGCCCCTCCACCTACTCAGAAGACTGATAGCTGTCCGGTCAGCAGCCAAGGAAGGAGGTATACAAAGAACTTTTAGCAGCGCTTACTCCCAAGGATGTTTTCTGCTGCCCCCATGAACATTATCTGCTCCTGTAACCAAGCAGCACATCTTGCTTTTATCCATCTGAGAAGGAGGCTGCTCCCACAATGAGATAACCACTCCCTCTGCTTATGGGCATAAAAAAAAAACTGCTCACACTTGGTCAGCATTAGTTTTTCTTCCTTCATCTCTAACCAGCTGCTGCTGAAGCTTCCCTGCCTCATGAGTAATAAATAGAATTTTTCACCCCTCTGGTCCTCAAACCCAAGTACAAGTTCCATGCCTGAGGCTCCTACCTTACAAGGAAATAGGGCAAAATGGAAAGTAAAAACTATTACATTTATTAGACTATTTCAGTATTCTAGCCTAGAGAAAATTGCATATTAGACCAGAATGGAGGCAACAGAGAATTACAGATGGTATTGTTGTGTGATTCTTGAACACATAGATGGGACACCGAGGCTATAAGCAGGAAGCAGCATTTATTGATGCCGACACCAGCTCAGTAGATTCTTATGCAAAGACTGAACCCCAATTGGAACATGGTGTGTAGTTTTATTAAATCTTGTACTTCCGCATTCCTACACAACTATAGATATTCCATATAAGGAAGAATATAAGGAGAACTTTGATTGATTGCCATACTATAAGGAAACTGACTTAATCATTTAAGCAGGTTTTTGGAATGCTGAGTCAGTCGGACAGTGCTGGGATGTGGGGGCAATCAGGAACTAAGTTGTTCAAGCAAGAAATGGTCAGGGAATTTCAGGCTGCCACAGACCTAAGACTGAGTCAGAGAGCATCATATTTTTCTTCTAATTTTTGTTTTAGATGCTGGTACTTTCATAACATGAGGACTTCAGCTGCTGTTTTATTTTTTTTCCTACTATAGCCTCTATGAGGGAGGTGGTTGACCAGAAAACAAGAAGCAATAGGCATGGGAGGAGGAGGCAGGTCCAGAGGAGGAGGATAACTATTCCAATTAAGGTCTTAGAGCCATCAAAAGTGGTGAACCAGACTCCAAAGAGGTTGCTAAGGTCCCATCCTGATGAGATGTTATCCTCAGGCTTCTGCTAAGCATAGATCAGTCAGCTTCTGGTGTGACCAAAGTGGGGCCGATGTCTTACCCTTGGTCTGCTAGCACAGTCAGTGTTTTCTTCCAGAGGGCTGCCTTGAGGGGTTTAGAAGAATCTGGAATACATTTCCACTCTGTAGCTGAGGGTTTAAGTCTGTGGTGATGTATGCAGGGCATTATTTCATCAAACTTAACTGCAGTGAAAGTAGACAAAATGACAGTAAAGGGGCCTTTCTGCAGGTTTTTTAAAGGCTGAATGTTTCACCATTTTACCCAGATAGAAGCTCCTGGCTTAAAGAAATTGAACTTCAGTGGTTAAACTGAGAGGGAGCCTTTCCCTAACCCATTGGTTGAAAGTCTGAAACGTGGTCTTTGGGGCCTGAAGCTGTCTTCTCAGAATCAATTCACCTATTTCCTTGAGGTATCCTTGAAATCCTTTGATGAGTGGGCCTGGCTACCCACACAGGATCTCAGAGGATGAGAACCCAGTATTTGTGATTGGGGTCAACCTGATTATTAATAGTGCCATGGGGAGGACTTTGTCTCAATGTAGATGTGTTTCCTGACATAGTCTTCCCAACAGAGTCTTAAGGGTCCTGTTCATTCATTTCGCCTGTCCTGAATTCTGTGGTCAATAGGTAGTATGTAATTTCCATTTAATATTTAAATTCTCGGCTAGTAGATGAACTATTTCTGCTACAAAGACTGGCCAGTTATCTGAGACAATGGTAATTGGTAGGTCAAATCGTGGAACAATTTCTCAGAGGAGCAGTCTGGCTACTTCTCAGGCCTTCTCAGTCCAGGTGGGGTAAGCTTCTACCCAACCAGAATAGCTGCATAGAAAGAAAAGAGATACTTGAGGTCCTATGATCAAAGCATTTCAGTGAAATCTACTTTGTGTTCCTCAAAGAGGGTGCCACTGAAACTTTGGGCCCCTAATGGGGCACATGGCCCTTGTCTGGGGTTGTTGTGGGCACAGATTTGCACTGTTCACACACTGCTCGGGAGATGGTAGAGGGCCGGGGGACGTAGAAGTACTGGCCCAGAGTTGTTTCTAGAGCAGTGTAACCAAGGAGATTCCTTTGGTGAAACTACTTGACAAAAGCTGGGGCTAGCATTCCAGGGACTTCAATTCACTCTTCCTTGAATTTCCACCATCCACTGCGGAGAAGGTCCCCTCTTTAGTCTTAAACCAGGCTTCTTCTTGAGGTGAGTACTTGGGGTCGCATTCATCTAAGGGACTAGGAAATAGAGAAGCAGTTAGATCTGTAGGGCCAGCCATCTCCTCAGCTGCTGCCAGTTTGGCAACATAGTGTTCCCTGAGGTTGTCTGGGGCCATTATGATGTCCTCTGAAGTGAATGACTGTTACTTTCTTGGGGGCCCAAACAGCAACTAAGAGATCCAGAAGTTCCTTTCCATATTGTATGTCTTTTCCCCCAGAATTGATTAGACCCTTCTCTTTGTACAGGGCTCCATGTACATGGAAAGTGGTGAAGGCATAGAGTCAGTGTATATCTTAGCACACACTCCTGCTGCCAGCTGAAGAGCACAGGTCAGGGCAATGAGCTTTACCTTCTGTGCTGAGGTTCCCTTAAGCAGAGATTTTGCCTCTGTGATGGAATATAGGGTCACCACAGCATATCCTGCAAGGCATTCTCCTCCCCTCACAAAGCAGTGTAGTATTCGACATCAGGGTGCTTGAGGGGCTGGTCTGTCAAGTTGGGTCAGCTGGAAAACACTTCATCTATAACTTCAATGCAATTATAGTCTGGCTGGCCAGGCCCAATGGGAAGGAAGGTGACTGGGTTCAAGGTTCATACTACTTCTAGGTGGATGTGTGGATTTTCGCACAGTATTCCTTGGTAACTGAGCATCTGGGCATTGGTGAGCCAATATTGTCCCTTGTACTCTAGTAATGCTATTATTGAATATGGTACCTGAACTGTTAGTTCTTGCCCCACAGGCAGTCTGTCAGCCTCTGACACAATGAAGGGGTCCATGGCTACAAATGCTTGCAAGTAGGGTGGCCAACCCTGGGTGATAGACTCAAGCTGTTTGGAGAGATAAGCCATGGGAAAGTGCAAAGATCCTACCAGTTGGGTTAACAGCCCTACTGTGACACCTGTGTGCACATGTACGTATAGAAAGAAAGATTTGGTTAAGTCCAGGAGTCCTAATCTGAGGGCATTAGTGAGTGCCCATTCAATTTCTTCAAAGGCTTTTGTTGTATAGGTTCCCAGAGCAGAGGCTCCACTTCCCCCCGCCCCTTTGTGGTTTCATAGAGACATTTGGCCAGGATGGAGAAATTAGGTATCCATATTCTGCAGAAACCAGTTGTTCTGAGGAACATGCAGACTTGTTGCCAGGTTGTAGGGATGGGAATGGAACAGACTATTTGTTTTCTTCCTGGGCCAAGTTGGTGTTGTCCTTGCAACAGGTGGAAGCTGAGGTATTTAACTTTTTCGTGGCAGATTTAAGCCTTCCTTTTAGAAACTTTGTAACACACTTCCCAGAGGAGATTGAGTAGATGTTTTCTTTCCATGCATTCCTCATAGGTCTTTCCTGCCAAGAGCAGGTCATCTACATACTGGAGTAAAACACAGCTGTGTTGGTCTTCCAGGAGGCCTTTAAATCTGAGGCTAGAGCTGTTCCAAAGATGGTCACGGAGTTTTTGAATCCCTGAGACATTTGTGTCCGTGTCAACTGGCCCGTGTCTCCACTTTCAGGGTTTTCCCATTGGAAGGCAAAGATTGGCTGACTCCAAGAAGCCAGGTGAATGCAGAAGAAGGCATTCTTGAGGTCCAGACAGGTAAAATAGGTTGCCTCAGTGGGGATGAATCCTAGGAGGGTATATGTGTTGGAGGCAACAGGGTACAGGGTTACATCACCTGGTTAACTGCTTGTAAATTGTGGACTGGCGTACATTCATAGGTTTCTGGCTTCTGAACTGGCAGGCGTGGTGTATTCCAGAATGACTGGCAGAGACAGAGAATTCTATACTTCAGAAGTTTCTCTAAATGATTTTGGATTTCCACTTGTGCCTTATGGGGGATGAAATACTGTTTTTGGCGGGCTAACTCAGCTCCTGGTTTTAACTCTACAACCACTGAAGGAATATGTCAGGCCAGGCCTTGAAGGCTGTCTTCATCTCACACTCCAGAAACTTTGAAGGGGAGCTCGGGATCCTGTTGGGACACACCTATGAGACTATGTAAGTGCCACTCTTCTCCTTGGGAAATTGTGAGTGACATAATCCTTGTTTCTGGCCTCCCCAAGGTTAGAGCTCTTTGGCCACATGAATCAAAGGTAATCTAAGCCTGTAGTTTTCCTATAAGTTCTTGTCCCAAAAGTGCCACAGGGAAATTGGATAGATACAGGAATGTATGGATGAATTCTCATTCTCCTAGGTTGCACTAGCAGGGCTGCAAGAAGGGACAAGGAGTCATCCCCCTGTTGTTCTCATAATGGTAGCTTATATTTGAGAAAGGGGACCCACAGGCTGAGTTACAACTGAGTGTTCATCTCTGGTGTCAACCATAAAGATGATAGATCAGTCCCGACTATCATTTGAACCATAGGCTCCTGGGGGTCTAGCAGAATGGAGCCTGGTGTGGCCTAGTGCTGACAACACAGGATTATTATTTTTTTAACTGACATTGGGAGGGTGCCAAGGCTCAGACTAGGACTCTACAATTCTCCTCTAGGCAGACTCTTGACCAAGGGGGTCATGTGTGAACTATTGCTTCCCAAGAATTTATATAAGGGAATTGGTCTAGGTGGCTGGGTTGACCAATAATGACTTGAGAGATCTTTGCAATTACTTCCCTATTGAGAGACACCTCTGCTGGCCACCCAACACCAAAAGAGTGCCAGTAAATCTCACAAACAATGTAGAATTTATGTCAGGTGAGTTTAACTCCCCATTCCCCTGAACAACCTTTTTGAAATTCTTAAGGATACAACTTAAAGATGTCTTTTTACTCTGTTGTACACACATCCTGCAACCTGTGGTCAGTGTCATACATGCACTCAGAGATATACTTCGCCCATCTCTGGATGCTACCCTCATGGGGATCTTTCAGGCGCCTCTTAGCACTCAAATCACTGGAGTAGACTCTTCATGGAGATCCAGCGACACCACCCTAAGCTGTGTGAGGTTCACCACAAACCTGCAGATAAGGGCTCAACTCTCATTTCGTAGTCATGCCACATCTCAGTCACACACAAAAACACACCAGACACCCTTTGCCCTCCACCCTATGTACCTGAGAGGTCACACTTTCCTCTAAAAAACATAATCAGGTAACCTCCAGAGTTGATCAGATTCCCTTTCTGATCTCTAGCAGACAGGCTGTTCCTGGAAACTGGGTCCTTAGTACTCAGTCAGGCAGTGCTCCTGGGCAGGTTCTTGATCTTTTCCAGGTTCTGTTGTGCTCTCAGAGCCACAGTACAAGTTGGTGAGAAGAGTTATCTTTCCCTACAAACGATAGGCACACTGGCATGCCAAGTGAAGTCAGCTTCTCCCAACATCCTGGGGTCCAGACCCTGAAGACAAAGGAAGTGAAAAACAGCTGTCTCCGAATCCCAGACAAGCCCTCAGAAATGTTGGGGGGTTGTTGAACACAGAGACTATAAGCAGGAAGCAGCATTTATTGATGCCGACACTGGCTCAGCAGATTCTTATTTGAAAGTTGAGCCCTGATTAGAACATGGCAGGCAGTTTTTTTACAATCTTTTACTTCTGAATTTCTACACAGCTATAGGTGTTCCATATAAGGAAGGAGAACATTGATTTAATGCCAAACTGTGAGGACACAGTCTTAATCATTTAAGCAGTTTACAGACTGCTGCATCAGTCAGAGAGTCCTGGGATCTAGAGGGTGCAGTCAGGAACTAACTCATTTGAGCAGGAAACAGTCAGGCTCAGTATCAAGAAAAAACTTGGTAAAATAAGTTGAGTTTGAAGATGTAATAAATGTGGGATATGAGAGAATGTGAGACATCAAGGATAATTTCTGGTTTTCTTGTCTGTGCAAGTGGATGGAGGTAACACTGAAGGAACAGATTTGGTGAGGGACATGATGAATTTTACATTGGGAATGTTTAGTTTGAACTTCTATCGAGCTATCCAATTGGTTGTATCACATAGATAATTGGATATATGAGTCTCAAGTTCATATAGGGGATCAGAATCGGGAAAAATATATATGAAATTATTTTAATAGATGATAGATAGATGATAGATAGATAGATAGATAGCTCTTGAATTTAGATAATATTAATAATGTAGAGAGGAGACAAGAGAATGAAAAATGTTACTCATTCTACATTTAGAGACTGTAATGTGCTTATCAGCTCTGCAGCCAGGCCAGGAGGACACCATCAGAACAAAGGAAGATTTCTACTGGGTTTGATATTACCCATTTCCTCACACCTGTGAAGGGGAAACAAGAACCGAGAGACATTCTTTGTGGCTAAAACAATGGGGAACCTATGGATTGAAAGCTGGGAACTGCCAGCAGGCCTTTCATTCTACATATTCTTACCTTTTCACACTACATACTCCTTCCCTTCCTTACTGTATGTCCATATCAAAGGAAATTAGTTAATAAAGTATTTTAAACTATAACTCACAGGAGCTAAAGAATTATATCAACTGAATTTCCTGAACACTCAGTCCCCTACTTACTTTCTTCATCTCTCTTGATCCCTCTCACTCTCTGCCTCTGAGAGGAGACCACACTCTGTCTGTGGAGTGTTACCCCTTTTCTAATAAACTTTCCTTTTGACTCTAACCTTTGTGTGTTGAATTCTTTCTACACTTTCCACCAAAGGACCTTCTTCTTCTCTTGTTGCAGGGCTTGGTTCCTGACATCCCTTCCCAGTCAAAGAAATTCACCTTGTCTTGCACCAATATGTTTGGAATTAATTGATATCAAATGATCAGAAAAAGATTATGGAGCCTATAAATGAAATAGAGAAGGTTAAGTCTATATGAGAAAAATAAAAATAAGTAAAAATGAATAGGCAGTATGATTTTGAGAAAGAGGAAGAAATATGTGATGTAAGAAGTAGTTGAAAAGAATTTCAAGTTCTGTTAAGAATACAGAGGAATTTGATGATTATGGGTTGCTATTTCCAGAGGGTGCAGCAAAAGGTTATTTAAAGTAGAAGAGCGAAGATCTGGGGCAGTGATGCACAGTACATATTAGACATGGAAGTGCAAAAGAGACAGATGTTTGGGTGGTTCCCAAGTTAAATATTGACAAGAAAGTGGGGAAGAAACACTGATGCACTCCTAAAAACTTAAGAAATTTTTGCCTCTTCATTTGCAAAATAATATTAGTGTACTAATTTGAAAGGCTAAGAATTAAGCAGTTGGTTTACAATAAATAACCTATACTATCACAATTTAATTCCTTTCAGGCCTGGGGTTCTACATGAGCTCCAATTATGTCTTCCATTGGGCAAATGTAATATTGGGTGTTTTATTCAAGAGATCTATCCACAGTTTTAAATGTTAACAAGTCTTAAATATGTAGGTAAATTATCAAGGTGCTTAATTATTCTTTTCTTTCCACTATGATGAAAAAGTTAGCCATGGTTAAAAATTTTAATTCTCTCATGGGTAGTTTCTTTTGCTTGCTTCCTTTCTCCCATATATGGATCACACATTCCTGTTTCCTTTCTTGTCTCATAATTTTTTTTTGTTTAAAAATGGACCATTAATGTAATATGTTATGACAATTCTGTTTACCCTTCTTCCAACTAGGGGTCTTTTATTAAAATGATTGTTCACTTGATTGGGTTTTTGACCTGGATAGACTATTTTTGTGAAGTCAGTTTTCCCTCAATGTGAAGCTTTTGGGGTTGGTTCTCATCCTTTGAGAGTGTGCAGTCATGCTGAATAACAATTATTTTCCTAGGGTTCTCTTTGTCTTTTTTCATGACCATACCTAGCTATTAAGGCTGGCTATTTTCACTGTTGTTTTCAACAATATCATGAGATATAAATTGCTGAACAGACTTATATATTTAGATTCAATCACTTTTGAAATGATAATTCCTGAAATCCTGTTTTAGAAATGTTCTGACCCTAGGAGGGTTCTTGCCAGCTGTCTCTCAGGTTTCCTCCTACAATTTAGTTGGCCTAAAGTTTAGCCATATATCTAATGCATCTGCCAATATACTCCCTATTACCTTTTACTACAACCTCTACTGTTTTTGACAATGCTCCTAAGGCTTCTCCACTCTTTATTGCATATGAAGACATTTACTTTTGGACATGACTGAAGCTCTCTGTTTTGTGGCCTTATGCTTCCTCAGCCAAATTTCTTAGCTAGCTTTGGAGATCAGTTTGGGGAGAATAGTGATCTTCTCTCTGAGTGATTCTCCCAAATTAGGAGCACTATCTTGAGAGTGGCAGTAGCAGGAGTTGAATCAAGGTAGATATTAGCCCCAGTGTTCCAGGGATATTGTTGAAGGTCTTCCAATGCGTAAATGGGGTATGAGTAAAAGAAAGGCGCTCCTATCTCTCAGCCACACTGACTTAATACTTAGCCTCAGCAATAGTTCTGGGGATAGGATGAGAAATACTGATTTCCTACCCTTCCTGGGGAGATAGCTTTCTGACTGGAAATAAAAGGTAAAGGTGGCCCTGTGTTCTTGTCTGCACCTATCTGGAGTAAATTTTTTATTTTACAGCATTTTGAGTGGGGAGGGAAACGACAGGTCTCATTTCAAATACCATAGCATACTTCCTACGTGAGCTCAGTCTGGGGTTTATGATCTTACCAGTCCTAGGAATAATTATCCTTTTGAAAGGAAGAAAACCCAGAAGATCTTTGGGTGGCTTTACATGTTAGCATGACAAAGTAAAATCAAGAAAAGGGCAAAATCTGAAAATATTCACTCTTTCCACTGAGATATTTTCAATGTTACAATAGCACATGGGGCTGGGTGGCAAGTGTCACTGAAAAAGCATAGATTTCTTACAGTCTTTAAGTGCTTGTGAGATAAGGGTCCTGTTTGAAATAGTCTTGTAAAAATACATGTCAGGTAGCATTATTGAGATAATGGAAATTTTAAATGGATTGAATCTAATTAAAGCTTAAATCCAGAGGAAGAAAAAATGCCATATATGTTAGAGGCTCTGTTTGTCCCTCTGGTGACCAAATCAAAGTTGTGACAGAAACAAGGAGAAAAAAGCAAGAAAAAGCACCTGGGGTCTAGATGAACAAGCCATACAATTAGGGAGAGAACTAAGAAATAACCCTGTAATGGAAAAAGATAGGACAAGGCAAGGACATGAAGCTGCCCAGTCTCAGGCGGCTGAGTGGGATAGAGGCCATAGAAGCAGCAGCAGGCAGCTGCAAACACCTTTTAAAGGGACCAGGTTTGCAAGTGGAATTTCATGGTGAAGGACCTGCTCACTCTGAGCACCAGTGCTGGTTTGGCTGTGCAGGAGTCACAAAGGACTTACAGGGGTTGAGTGAGTTGTCAGAGTGAGGGATGGAAGCAAGACTTACTCTCTACAGAAGTGCCGGTGATATCCATTGTTCCCTGTTGAGTCCTCCCCGCTCCTAGTGTGCAGATGCAGCACCACCAAAGCAGAGACAGCATCAAACTGGATAACAGATGATGTTCTGCCCAGAGGATTTCCTGAAACGTCACCCACCTCCCACTACTTATGGTCCCACCCAAGCCACACTCAGATGTGTCCTCACTTAGTCAGGTGCTCCTTGCTGAGCAGCATATAAACTCACACTGCTAGTAGCTGGCCTAGGTTTCTGGTGTGGTTTCTTGAGGCAATTCTAAGCACAGAGTTTGTGAATTGCTTGCTGAAGCTTAACAGGTGGCCCCGGAGAAGCACAGACTGGAAAATCTTGGTCTGCAGCTGAATTACTCTCAAGACTGTGCCACTGGACACCTACCATACAAAGAAGCACTAATAAGACTGGGAGACTTTAGAGCTTAGTACATAGAAACAGACACAGAAAGGCAGCCAAAATCGGAAGACAAAGGAAGCAGAAACCATATGAGAGAACAGAACAGAGATCTAAATATAATACAATCAATTAATCTAACATATGCAGAGTTCAAAACACTGGTTATAAAGATGTTCAATAAACTTATGAGAAGTGTAGATGAATTTAGTGAGAACACTAACAAAGAGATAAAAATAAACATAAAAGTGGAAATGGAAATCACAAAAAGAAACCAGTCAGTAATAAAAAATACATTATCTGAGAAAAAAATGTATATTAAATGGAATAAATAGAGTGGATAAAGAAGAGGATCGAAACACCAATGTAGAGAATGGGGAAGCCAAGAACACTCAATAATAATGGCAAGAAAAAACAAAGCCAAGACTACAATAATAATTTGAGAAGCCCATGAAACACAATTAAATGTAAAAAATATTTGTGTCATAGAGGTATCTGAAGGAAAACAAATTGTTGAAGGTCCAATTAAAGAAATAATGATGGAAAATTTCTTTAACCTGGTGAAAGAAATAGTAGAATCTCAGGAAGCTCAGAGGGTCTAGAAAAAGTTGAACCCAAAGAGGCCCACACCAAGATACATCATAATTAAAATGCCAAAGTTTAACTACAAAGAGAGAATCATAAAAGCAGCAAGGGAAAAATAGTTAATTATCTACAAGAGAACACCCATAAGACTGGGAACTAATTTCTCAAAAGAAACTATACAGGACATAAGTGTTTATTACAAAATATTCAATATGATTAAAACCCAGGGTTTACAAACAAGAATACTTTATCCAGAAATGCTATAACTTAGAGTTGAAGGACAAGTGAAGAGCTTCGCAGACAGTAAATAAATAAATAAATAAATAAATAAATAAATAAATAAATAAGCTAAAGGAATCACCAAGCCAGTATTACAGAAAATGTTGGAGGGATTTCTTTAAGAAGAAAAAAAAAAAAAAACATGTATCAAAAACAGGAATAAGGAATGGTAATAACTGCATTCCTATCAACAAGTACCTCAAATGGAAAAGAAGTAAGTTCTCCAATCAAAAGATAGAGTGGCTGAGTGGATAAAAATAAAAGACCCTTACATATGCTAACTACTAGAGACTCACTTCAGATTAAAAGACACATATACTAAAAGAAAGGGGATGGAGAAAGATAATGCCTTGATGAGCCTAGAGGGTATTGTTCTGATTGAAATGGGTTGGAGAAAGAAAGACAAATATTGCATGATTTTAGATACATGTGGATTCCAAAGAACAAAATAAACAACAACAACAAAAGTGGAAATAAACTCAGATATAGAGAATGTTTTGAGGGTTATTAGATGAGCGGGTGTTGGGGGAGACCATAAAAAATGGCAAAGAAATTAAGAGGTAAAAATAGACAGTTGCAGAATAGACATGGAGATGTAGAGTTTAGCATGAAGAAGATGGTTAATAATGTTGTAATAAATATGTAAGGGGGAAGAAGGGTACTAGATTTAGTGAGGTGATCACTTTATGAGTTTATGTGGATCTCTGATCACTATGCTATACAACTGAAACTGGTATATTGTTGTATGCTAATTATAATTGAACAAAATACTTATTCAATTGTACAAAGTAAATATAAGTAACTAATTGTCTATTATATTTCAATAATTGGAAAAATATTTTGGATCTAGTTTGCCATAAAAGCTGCTATCCATGTTGATTTTCCGTCTGGAAGATCTGTTTATTGCTGTCAATGGAATGTTGAAGTTTCCTACTATGACTGTATTTTTGTTGATATCTCCCTTTATATCAGTAAATATTTAACATATATTTAGGTGCTCCTTTGTTGTGTGCAAAAATGTTTACTAGGCCCAATTTCTCTTGTTAGATTAATATATATATATATTATAACCTTTGCTTTAAAGTATGTTATTATACTTTATAACCTTTGCTTTAAAGTATGTTCTGTTTTATACAAGTATTGCTATCTCAGCTTTTGTTTTTATTTTCACTCATATTAAATAGCTTTTCCATATTTTAATTTTCAGTTTCTGTGTTTTCAATCTGAAATGTGTCTCTTGTAGACAAGATATGTATGGCCCTTGTTTTCTTTATCCACTCAGCTATCCATGTCATTCATTGGAACTATTAATCGATTTACATTTAATGTAACCATTGAAATGTACATTTTCCCCACTTTATTCCTCATATTTTTGAACTTTCTTCTTCTATTTACCAAACTTCCTTGAACAATTCTTGTAATACTAGCTTTGTGGTGACGAAATTCTTTAGCTTTTTCTTGTGTCAGAAGCTTTTTATCTCATATTTAATTAGAATTGATGAACAAGACAAACAGAAACTCATGGAAATGGACTAGTAGTTACCAGAGGGTAGGGGATGGAAGAAGAGGCAAGAGGTAGATGAGTAAAGGGGGTCGAATATAGGTGGGTAGGGAGAGGATGAAGTGAGTCAAAGGGATCAAATATATGATAGCTGAAGAAAACTGAAGTTTGGATGGTAAACACACAATAGAATATACAGTTGTCAAATGATAATGTACACCTGAAAATTATGTGATTGTACTAACCAATGTTACCCTAATAAACTTAATTTAAAAAAAGATTTAAAAACTTACAATTGTTAGCTTTGCTTGGTAGTGTTGTCTTGATTGTAAGTACTAGCTTTTCATCTTGTTGAATACTTCATGCTTATCTGGTCTGGACTACAAAGTTCCTCTTAAGAAATAAGCTCAAAGTCTTATGGGAGCTCCCTTTAAAAAAAACTATCTGATTTTTTTCTTACAGCTTTTAGCACTCATGCTGTCTTTAAGATTTAGCATTTTAATTATTATATGTCTCGGTGTGGGCCTCTTTGGGTTCATCTTGTTGGGGACTCTCTGAGTTTCCTGGGCTTGTATGAATATTTGTGTTGCCGAGTTAGGGAATTTATCTACTGTTAGTTATTCAAAAAGGTTGCTTTCTACCTTCTCTCTCTGGTACCCCTATGATGAGAATGCTGTCATGCTTGATGTATCAGAGATTCGTTGAAATTTTCTCATGTTGAAAAGCTTAGCAGAGTGAGAGATGTCTCCAGATCTCTCCTCTTGAAACAACAATAAGCTGAATATATAAAAAAACACCACTCAAACTTCACAACAGCATATCACATCTGAGAGAGAGATCTTTGCATAAGAGCTTCCACAGGTGAGAACACCAGGTGTAAAGTGGTGAAGTGGGAGAAATAAAAAAGCTACATTTTTCAGCTGGAACTCACTGTAGAAGGAGGGAGGAGAGAAGGAGGAGGTGGTGAATTCCCTGAATAGCCTTTCTTGGGATAACTGTGAGCTCCAAGTGGCCAGTGGAAGTACCCAGGCACCATGGTAGAAAACATAGAAGTGGAGAAGCAGAGAAGCAGAGATGACAGAGAAAAAAGCAGTTGATTTTTACCTGCTGACTGAGGCTGAACCACAGTCCCCATCCCCCAACACAAAGTGCCCCTCCCCCACATACTCCAAGAACAAAAACCAAGGGGAATCTGAGAAAATGTTACAAAAATTGTTGTTAACACTGACAGGGACTGAGACTGAGGGTAGAGAGTGTGATTAAATATATATAAGAATAAAAAGAATATATTAAGGCTCTGTACAGAGCAGATATCCAAGAGGCTTATACACCACACACTGTAAATTAAAAAAAAATTCTTTTGTTGCAACAGGCTAGAGAGACCATTATATAAGAAAATTTTCTTTCTAGAAAGAAAAACAGGACATACTTCCATTAATGCTCAGATGGAGAAATAGTTTATTAAACACCATAAAGAATCAAGGTGACATGGCATCTCATAACAAAAGAGGAATATCTCCAGAAAATAAAATTAAAGACATAAAAATATGCAACTTAAATGAGAGAGAATTTAGGATAGTACTTCAGAGAAAAACTCAATGAGATCTGAAAAGATTCATACCAATAATTTCAGGAATTGAAAAACAAATAGATGAGCAAAATGAATTCTTCAGCAAGGAGATTGAAACTCTCAGAAACAACTAAAAATAACTTCAGGAGATGAAGAAAACACTGCAAGAGATGAAAAATGAAATAGCAACCTTGGGAAATAGAGTTGACAAAACAGAAGAAGATCAGCGATATCAAAGACAGAAAGCTAGAAAAATCAGAAAGAAGAGAGAGACCAAAGAATAAAAAATAATGAAAGAGAAATACAGTACCTACCAGATACCATCAAGATAGAAAACATAGTAATAATGGGAATTCTCAAAGAGGAGTAAAAATGGCAGGGATAAGAAAGCATTTTCAGAAAATAGTTAATGCTAATTTCTCAAATCTAGGGAATGAGCTGGAGCTTGGAATTCAAGACATCATCAGAACACAATTATCCCAACCCAGTATGCCTTCACCAAGACACAATGTATTAAAATTATCAAAAATCAATGACAAAGACAGAATTCTCAGGGCAGCCAGGGAGAAGAAGTTGGTTACCTATAAAGGAAAACCCATTAGATTCTTGTCAGACTTCTCAGCATAAACCTTACAAGCCAGAAATAAGTGGAATAATATATTCGAACTATTAAATGAAAGTAACCATCAGACAAGAATAATGTATCCAGCAAAGTTCTCCTTTGTATATGCAAGAGAGATAGACCTTTCCAGACATACAAAAATTGAGAGAATTCTCCACTACGAGGCTTGTATTACAGGAAATACTGAAAGAGGTCAGTTCACCTAAAGCAAAATGATAAAAAAAATATATATATAATTAGGACTAAGATGACAATCATTCAAATAGAAGCAGAGGAGTGTATCCCATATTAAGAACAGGGCATTATGCACTTAAACAATTAGAAGAAAATTGCTATAAAAGACAGTAATGAACATTCAGCAACATAGGGAAAAAAAGAGACAACAATGAGGGGAAAATGGAGAATTAAAAGATCCAAATTTACAAATGTGAAAGGAGATAAGACACACACAGAAAAAAATTAGACCATATATAAAACAAGAAGAATTAGAGGGCAAACCCACAAAAGGCAACCAAAATAAAGAAAATAGAAACACAAGGACAAAAAGCAATGGAAACACCCAGCTACCAGAAAGCAGAAGAAAAAATGGCTACAAGAAGACCTTATATTTCAATAATCACCCTACATATAAAGGAACTGAATTCACCAATGAAAAGGCATGAAGTTGCAGAATGGGCTAAAAAAATATATGCTGCCTCCAGGAGACATATCTCAGCTCCAAAAACAAATATAGACTCAGAGTAAAAGGGTGAAAAATGATATTTCAAGCAAATGGCATTCAGAGTAAAGCAGGAGTAGTGTTACTAATATCACATGAAAAAGATTTCAAAATAAAAAAGGTAAAGAAAAATAGTGAGGGACACTTTACAACGATAAAGGGAATCATACACCAAGAAGACTTAACACTTATTGATATCTATGCTCCTAATCAGGAACCCCCAAAACACATAAGGAATTACTAACAGAACCAAAAGGAGAAATGGTCCAAAAAACTACCATAGTAGAGGACCTAAATACCCCACTGTAGGAAATGGACAGATTATCCAAACAGAAAATCAATAAGGAAATAACATCCTTAAATGACACATTAGAACAATTGCCCATAATTGACATTTATAGAGCTTTCCATACCAAAACAGCTGCTTATACATTCTTCCCTAGTGCACATGAAATATTCTCAAGGAGTGACCACATACTGGATCACAGGGTTAGCTGCAACAAATATAAGAGGGTTGAAATCACACCAACCATAATCTCTTATCATAATGCTTTGAAACTAGAGATCAAATGCAAAAAATAAGCAGGAAGAGCCACAAATACATAGATATTAAACAACATGATACTGAAGAATAACTGGGTCAGAGAAGAAAGAGAGATCAAGAGATACATAGAAGCAAATGATGATAGTACAATATATCAAAACATTTGGGACATGACAAAAGTGGTCATAAGAGGAAAGTTCATATTACAAGCCTACCTCCAAAAACTAGAAAGAACCCTTAAAATAACCTAACACTTGATCTTAAAAATTAGAAAAATAAGAACAAATGAGCCCTAAAGTCAGCAGAAGGAAAGAAATAATCAAAATTAGAGCAGAAATAAATGAAATTGAAAAAAAAAAGATAGAAAAAATAAATGCAACAAAGAGCTGGTTCTTTGAAAATGTTAATAAAATTAAAAAATCCCTGGCTAGACTCACTAAAGAAAAAAGGTAAAGGCCACAAATAAAATCAGGAATGAAAGTGAGAAAATTATGACAGACACCTCAGAAACACTGGGGATTATACAAGAATACCATGAAAAAAGTAAAAAAAAATCATCAAATTTAATAACCCAGAAGAAATAGACCAGTACTTAGAAAATACAACCTTCCCAGACTGAATCAAAAAGATCTGGAAAATCTAAATAGAGTGATCAACAGTATGAAAATTGAAACTATCATCAAAAACCTACCAAAACTTCAAAGTCCAGGTCAGATGGCTTCAACAGTTAATTCTATCAAGCATTCAAAGAGGATTTAATAGTTATTCTCCTCAAACTCTTCCAAAATAATGAAGAGGAGGCTATATTTTCCTATGCTCTTTATGATTCCAATACTACCCAGATACCAAAACTTGGAAAATATCACACAAACATGGAAAACTGCAGGACAATATCTCTCAGGAACACAGATACAAAAATCCTAAATAAACTATTAGACACCACAGTAATTCAAAAGATCATACAAGAATACTATGAAAATGTATATAACACCAAATTTCATAACTTAGAAGAAATGGACATGTACTTTGGAAGATACAACCTTCCTAGACTGAATCAACTCAATAACAACAACAAAACAACAAAAACAAATAATCCAATCAAAAAAATTGACAAAGGACCTGAACAGACATTACCCCCAAGAAGACATAGAAATAGCCAACAAACATGTGAAAGGATGCTCAACATTGCTGGCTATTAGGCAAATGAAAATGAAACCACATTGAGGTACCATCTCACAGCAGTTAAAATAGCTGTTATCAACAGGACAAGTAATAACATGTGCTGGAGAAAATTTGGAGAATAAGAAACATTTATACACTGCTGTGGGACCGTAAATTTATACAACCACTATGAAAAACAGTATGGAGGTTCCTCAAAAAACTAAGAATTTTCTCAGAAGCTAAGCAGTGTCAGGCCTGAATAGTACTTGGATGGAAAACCACCTAGGAAGACCAGGTGCTGTAGGTGTAAAAAAATAAATAAAAAGAATTGTAAAATGACAAGGTCCTTGTAATCATGAGGTCAACCAAGGGTGGCCTCACCTGAAACAACAACAAGAACAATAGCAAATACCTAAAAATTGATCTACCATATGATCCAGCAATTCCTCTCCTGGGTTTTCACCCTAAAGCCTTGAAAACAGATATCTGAAAAGAAATTTGCACACCGACATTCATAGCAGCATTATTCACAGTGGCTAAGACATGGAAGCACTGAAGCATTTTACAATAGATGATTGAATAAAGCAGCTATGGTACATATATACAATGGAATATTATTCATCCATAAGAAGAGATGAAATACTGCCATTTGTGACAACATGGATAGACATTGAGATAATCATGCTAAGCAAAATAAACCAAACAGAAGAAGTAGAATACCACTTGATATCACTTATATGAGAGATATAAACGTAAAAGTAACAAATCAACAGGACAAACAAGCAGAGACTCATGGACATGGACAATAAACTAGTGGTTACCAGAGGGTAGGAGGTAGGGGAGAGGTACACCAAGGGGTCAAATATGTGGTGACAGTAAAACAAAATTTAACTATAAACAGTGAATATATATATATATATATATATATATATATATATATATATATACACACACACACACACACACACACACACACACACATACATACATATATATATATATATATATATATATACATACATATATATGTATATAATGCCTTATTGTTGAATTGTACTCCTGAAATTTATTAAATTTCCTTTACCAATGTCACTGTAAAAATTTTTAAAAAGTGTGTTCTAATATACCACTCTAGGAGCACTGAAATTCATTATTCTAATTTTTCAATTAGAAATTAAAATATTTTAATATTAATTAGGTACATCTACTTATTCAAAATAATTGAGCATGACCATTGAACATTCAAGAAGAAATCTGAGACTATAATATATAAACAAGCAAACTCCCAGGAAATGAATAGATGCCTTTTATGGATGACTCATGGAGGAGAAGGCTTTTTGTGTTTAGGAAGTGTGGTAATTGTATGAACTACTCAGTGTGCTTTTAAAAGAGAAGGTATCTATCTATCCGTAACCCATGCCTAAGCCCTGCCTCAGAGTTGGGAGTTGAAAATGTGCTGTGGTCAGAGATAGAGTGTTGATAACTTGGCAATAAAAAAGCTGAAAATTTTTAAAAAATAAAAAAAGGAAACTGAAATACAGTATCTGAAGTATAAAATACACTAGATGAAGTTAATAGGAGATTAAAGTTGAAGAAAAGATTAATGAACTCAAATATAATGATTTAAACTAGCCATAAAGAAGCACAGAGTCACAAAAGACACAAAATAAGTAAACAGAGCATCAGTGATTTGTGGGATTATATCAAATGGTTTAACATATATGTAGTTTTAGTCTCAAGAAGAGAAGTGTGCAGATAAGATTATAAGAAAATAATTGATGAAATACTTGACAGCTTTTTTTCCAAATTTGATTAAAATGATAAGTCCCAAAATCTAATTTTCGTAAAGAACTCCATGTAGACTGAATATAAAGAAAATCATACCAATATGCATAATAATTAAATTGCTAAAAAGAGCGATAAAGATAAAAATTTAAAGGCAGCTTATTAAAGAAGAAAACATTACAAGGAAGGTAACAATAATAAGAACAACAGCAAACTTCCTATAAAAACTTTTGCAAGCCAGCAGACAATGAAACCACATTATCAAAATGGTGAAAAAAATCAAATAAAATTATACACTTATCAAAAATATATCTTCAAAATATAAAGGTGAAATGTAGATGTTTTTCAGACATGCAAAAGCTGACAGAATTGTCAATAGATAACCAGTAGAATAATAAGGAAAATTCTTCAAGCAGAAGAAAAGTGGTAGTAAATGGAACTTTGTTAAAAGAAATTGTAAGAACCTATCAATACTAGTCGAGTATGCATGTAATAACTATGCCTGAAAATACATGAATAAAACTTAACTAAAAAGTTAAATAGAAGTATCATCATTATATTTAGATATTTTATCACATCGATCTTAGTATCTGAAAACTACATTAAAAACTAGATAGTAAGAGAATAGGAGACTTAAACAACACTACCAAAAATTTATCTAATTGGTATGTATAAAATATTCAACAACAACAGAATGAAGATTATTTTCAAATACAAATAGAATATTTTGCAAGAAAGGTCATATACTGGAAGGTTAAATTAGTTTAATACATTTATTTTATTTTTTAAATTTATTTATTTTAATTAATTTCAAGTATACAGTACATATAGTTCATAAAACAATCCCCCAATTGTTTCCTCATTCCTCTGACTCTTCACCTAGCCAATGTATTAATGCTAACTGCATTCCTTATTCCATGCTCTCTATCCTTTTGAACATCCGTCAGCTACGAATTTATACTTCTTTAACCCTTCTCCCCATTCTCTCAGGCTCCCAAAACCCATCCCATTTGTCTGTCACCAAATTGTCCACTATGTTTGTGAGTCTGTTTTTGATTAGTTTGTTCTCTTTGTTTCTTAGATTCCACATATATGTGAAATAGTATTTTTATCTTTCTCTGTCTTACTTAAATACTTTCTAGGTCTATCAAAGCAATATCTTTTTCCATTCCCTTCATTTTAGTCTGTTTGTATCTTTTGATCTGAAGTGAGTCTCTTATAGGCAACATGTAAGGTCTTGTTTTTCTATGCATTCATTCACTCTATCTTTTAGTTGGAGCACTTAATTCTTTTCCACTTGAGGTATTTATTGATAGGAATGTACTTGTTACCATTCTTCATTCCTGTTTTTGATAAATGATTTTTTTTTCTTCTTAAAGAAGTCCCTCATTATTTCCTGTAATACTGGCATGGGGGTGCTAAATTCCTTCAGTTTACTTTTGTCTGGAAAGCTCTTTATCTTTCCTTCAACTCTAAATGATAGTTTTTATACGTAAAGTATTCCTGGTTGTAGATCCTGAGCCTTCATCGCATCGAATATTTTGTGCCAAGCCCTTCAGTCCTGCCTAGTTTTTTTTTGAAAAATTAGCTGCCAGTCATGATTGTTCCCTTGTAGGTAACTATCTGCTTTTCTCTTACTGCTTTTAATATTATTTCTTTATATTTAACCTTTGGCATTTTAATTATGATTTGTCTTGGTGTGGGCTTCTTTGGATCCCTGGTTTTTGGGATATTTGAGCTTCCTGGGGTTTTATGTCCATTTTCTTTAACAGGTTAGGGAAGTTTTCCATCATTACTTCTTCAAATAGCTGTTCAACATCTTGTTTTCCTTCAGATATGCTGATCAAACAGATATTTTAACCTTTAAATTGTCCCATATGTTCACTAAATTTTTTTTATAGTCTTAATATTTTTTTCCTTGCCATTCTGATTGAGTATCCTTGGCTTTGCCATCCTCTAGATAAGTCATTTGATCCTTTTCTTTATTCACTTTGTTTATTTGTTTATTTCATTTAATATACTTCTCATCTCAGATAATGTGTTCTTCATTTCAGACTGATTCTCTTTTATAATTTCCATTTTCATTTTTATGTTTTTTTTTATCTCTTTGTTGAAGTTCTCACTGAATTCATCCACAGTTCCCAAAAGTTCATTGAGCATCTTTATAACCAGTGTTTTGAACTTTGCATTTGTTAGATTACTTGACTCAATTATATTGGGATATCTGTTCTCTTCTCTCTTATGGTTTCTGCTTCTTTGTCTTCCCATTTGGGCTGCCTTTCCATGTCTGCCTCCACGTATTAAGCAAAGCTCCTAAATCTCCTGGCCTTATTGGTGTGGATTTGTGAAGTAAGTGTCTGGGGCACAGTCCTGAGAGCGGTTCAGCTGTAGACCACATTTAGCCCAAGCCTCTGCCCCTCTGGGGCCACATGTTAAGATTCAGCAAATAATCCATAGGTTCTATGCTTATAGTTGCCTCATAAGGGCTCACCAGAAACCAAGGCCAGCTGTCTCCAGTGTGAGTGTATGCACTGTTCAGCAAGGAGCACCTGACTCACTGAGGATACACCTAGAAGTAGCTTGAGTGGGGCCACGAGTTGGGGAAGGCAGAATTTCAGGGAATCCTCTGGGCAGGGCAACCTCTGTTATCTAGTTTGATGATGTCTCAGCTATGACAGTGCTCTGTCCATGTACTAGAGGAGTGGAGGGCTCGAAAAAAAACAAAACAAAAAACAACAAAGTACCACCGGCACTTCTGTATAGAGTGAGCCTAACTTTGACTCCCACTCTGACAGTGTCTCCCTGTAAGTCCCTGGTGCCCCCTGCATGCAGACAAATGGACACTGGTGCTCAGAGCGAGCAGGTCTGTCACCCCAAAAATCCACTCTCAGATGTGGCCTCACCCCGTCCTGCCTTCTTCCCATTGCAGGTGATTGCTTGGATTTCTCCATAGTTGTGTGGCTTGTTCATCTAGGTCCCAGGTGATTTTTCCTTTCTGCTTTCTCCTTGTTTCTGTTACAACTTTGATTTGGTCACCGGAGTGATGAACAGAGCCTCTATCATTTGTGCCATTTTTTTTCCTTATGTCAAGTTTAATAAATTATATAGAATTAAAATAATATAATTAATATTATCTGACCACAAATGAACCAAACAAGAAAATAAGAGCAGAATGAAAATCCCTAAAATATTTAAAATACAAACAGTGCACTACTGCATGCCTTTGAATCAAAGAAGACCATGGAAATTATAAAATATTGTGAACCAAATTAAAATGAAAATGTAGCTTATCAAATTTTTGATATAGGTACCAGAGGGAAAGGGGGAAAGTTGGAAGCAGATAAGGGTACAGAGGACCAAACATGTGATGACAGAAGTAAATTTAACTTTGGTCGATGAATGCACAATTCAATGTGTGTGTGTGTGTGTGTGTGTGTGTGTGTGTGTGTGTGTGTGTGTACACAAACCTAAATATAATTTTATTAACCAATGTCACCTCAATAAATTAAATTTTTAAAAAATTAAACAAAATTAAGACAGGACTCAGAAGGAAATGTGTACCATCAACAGCTTACATTAGACAAGAATAAAGGGATAAAGAAATTACCAAAGCATGCACCTAAAGGAACTAGAAAAATAAAAGCAAATTAAGCCAAATAAAGCAGGTGTGAAGAAAAAATTTAATAAAGACAGAGATAAATGAAACAGTAAATAAATATACAAGACAGAAAATCAATAACTCAAAAAGCTTATTCTTTGAAAAGATCAATATATTTAATGAACCTCTAGCCAGAATTATGAAGAAAAGAAAAATAATGACACAAATTACCATTATCTGGTGAAAGAGGGGATAGCAACACAGGAACTACAGAAATCAAATGAATATTAGAAGATATTACAAATAATTTATAATAATATATTTAATAACAGGTGAAATAGAAAAATTCCTTGAAATATACAAATTAAAAGTTCACTCAGATAAAAAAGAAAACCTGAATAGGTTTATATCTATAAAATGAATTGAATAATTCATAATAAATAACTTACCAAAAATTATACTTCAGGTCCATTAAGCTACACTAATAATCTATCAAACATTTTAGGAAGTAATACCTGTTCCACACAAAGCCTTCCAGAAAATACAAGGGAGGGTAAACATCCCAACTTATTTTATGAAGCCAGCAATAACCTAATAACAAAACAAGGCAATACGTTAAAAAAAAAAAGAAGCTACAAAAAATATTCCTCTTTAACATAGATTCAAAATTACTTAGTAAAACTTCAGCATGAGTCATTGGATTTCATACCACAAATTCAATGTTAACTTTCAAAAATTAATCACTTTAATTTTGCAAATCATAATAATTGAGAAAAATCATATGATTATCAAAGTATATGGAAAAAACTATTTGAAAATTTTAATACCAATATATGATTTTTAAAGTCTCAGTAGATTGGGAATACAAGAGATTTTTCTCAACCTCATAAAAAGGCAACTCTGGGAACTTTACAGCCTACATCATAGATATTGCTGAAATGATTAGTGCTTTTACACTGCTAGAGAACAGGACAAAGATATCTGAACTTATTACCTCTATATTACAAAAAAAAGACAATTAAATTTAAAAAGATGTCAAGCTCTCTTTGTTTTCAGTAGACAGGTCTACCTACATAAAAATATTAAGTAATCTCCAACAGTACTACTGAAAAAAATTAATGAGCTTAGCATGGTCACAGGAGAAAAGGCATATAAAACTTAATTTTATTTCCATATATTAGCAACAATCAGGAAGTGAAAATTTTAAATATATAATCTATAATATGAAGAAAGAGGTTAATTCAGAAAAAAAATATTTGAACAAATAATGTTTGAAAATTTCTCAAATCTGAGATTTTCTTGTCTGCATTCTACTTTCCTTCAGGAATATTTTCCAATTTTCCCAGCAGGAAAATTCACTTCTATTCTGCCCAATAGACAACTTTCTTCTTATTTTATAGACTAACTCCACTTTTTTATGTTTATTTACAAAAAGCAAATCTAAATAGAATTTTACTTTGATTTCAATTTCAGGATAGACAAATTTGGAGCTTTGGCAAAATGATCTGATAAGTGGAACCCTTTTTTGTGAATATTTAGTAAGTTGAGGTTTCTCTAGAGTTATATGTTTAATCTCCTAATTTTCCTGCCTGCATCTCCGTGTTTCTATATCACTGAAAGGGCTTTAACATAAATAACCTGATTTTGAGTGTAAACACCTCTGAGCAATAATCTAAAAATACATTGATTTTATATTTTCCATGAAACAATACTCTAAGACATGGAATAAACTATGGAGAGTCAGGTAACAAAACTGGGTTTTAGATGACATAAGGTTAGGTTATATTTACAGGGCTTGTTTTCTCCTAAGGTTTTAATCCTAAATTTTTATGCCTAAATGCTGCAAAATAGATAAATTAATAACAAAACAATCAATTCCAGACTCCCAATTTGTTTAAAGCAGTGAATATCAACCACAAATTAGCTAGCTGTGTTTGGGGGCAATGAATGACCAGCAAGGTTAAAAAAAAAGAATTGACATAATATGACAAGATAGTCACACAAATGAACAATAGTACATGCAAAGTGAGGTTCAAGGTAGTAATTCCTAAGTAGGGGGATTTATCCTCCAAGGGAGACAATAACATGCAAATAGACAAGAAGCCTACAAATCATAGGTTAGGTTGATTATGGGTTCAAACTTTCATAAAAGTGAACAAAACTTTATTGATGTCAAACCTCTCTCTTTAAATTTTTTTTGTCCCTGGACTGACCACAAAAGTTTACAGCTACAGATCAAATAGTTTATGTTGTCAGAACATTCACTATAGCAGTTTTTTATTGAGTACCTAATTATATTTTAGGCACTGAATATGTTAGCACAGAGATTTCAGGGAAGTAGATTTGATTACTTCTCATTTTGCAAATCTGGGTGAGCTTTAGAAAAGAGTTGACATTTGTACTGAACTTTGAAATATAGGCAGATATTTCAGGGACTGGTATCCCATGAAAATGGTGCATTTTTGGAAGATGCACAGAGCTGAGAAACAATAAACATATTCAGGACTGGGGTGTGACCAGAACTGTGTTTTCAGGGCTTAATTCCAAAGGAGATATGAAGGATGGAGGAAGCAATTACAGAAAAGGAAAATACTTTTTTAGGTATTAAACATTGCAAACAGTTTATAACATTTTTCTTGAGCTTTTATTATATCTGCAGATGATAGATTCAGATCATGTCAAGAAGGGTGGATTTTGGCATTTTTATAATCTTGAGATTGGTTTATTAACAGTAATAGAGATTAAACATAATATTTTTTCTACAAAACTTTCTTTGATGTCATGTCACAAGAATAAATGAACTTTGCCTGACCTTTTATTTTTATTCAATTCATCAAACATTTATTCAATGACTATTATGTTACAGGGGAGATAAGTAAAGCAGATTCCTGACATTTTCAGGGTTTGAAATAAAGTCAGAACACTGACTTGTCAGTAGTTGAGTACTAAAGAGGTATTAAGGTGCTGTAATAGAATAAAAAGTTATGAAAGCACTTAGGAAGGACTGGCTAATGCTGACTTTGAGAAACAAGCAAGCTTCACAAATGAGGTGACATTCTATTTAAATTTTGGGGTTGTGCATCTTTTTTATCTAGTTGATGAAAGAAATGTTTGTTAAAAGGCAGAGAGTAAGAAAGAAGTGGATAGCAAGACACCAATGATCAATGAGTTCTAGTTTCACCTATAGAGTAGAAACCAGGCCTTTGAAGTAGAGTGGGCACCATGTACACAACTAAAGAATTGTGAAGATCCTAGAGTATTAGAAAAATAATAATAAAAAAAAACATTTAATGTGTCTTACCTGTTGCATGCAATGAAGAAATGGCCTAAAATAAATTGTACAAGGTCCATTGAGGTTCTTTAATGCCCAGGAGTTAGACTTTCTTGCAAGCATAAGGAAATAAGCAGATATTTCTCAGAAAGAAGAAATATGATTAATATTATACTCCCTAAAAATGTAAATTAATAAAATAAATGTATCCATGCTGCTGGAACAATGGATTGAATAATAATGGTGTCAAGCTTGTTCTTAACTACATGAGTAGTTTATAGCTGTGTTTTCCCAGCCATCTACACCTATGCTGTATTATACCTTCGGTGCCTGAAAAGGTATAATTCAAAAAAATCTTTGATCAGTATCTTGGCCCTATGTGAAGCATTACCTTCTGTAGATTGCATTGTCAGAATTCACATAAATCAGAAATTTATGGAAGGAGCCAATACAATAGTCATCTAGTGCTTTTGCCAGACCTGTCCCCAATTTTTGTGAGATCCAGAACAAAAGTAGAAGTGGAAGCTCATATATAGATATCTAAAATGTTTAAATAAAGATTCTAACATAAAATGTGTTGACAAAATACACTCTACTCTCCTATATTCCTGTACAAAGATCTGGAAAGGCAGGATCAAACTGAGAATTCTTGGACTCCTTACAATTCCATATAAGAATGTGGGTGAATTTTCAATTTCTTTTTTTCACCGACAGCTACATTCAGCATTAAGTGTCCTAATGTGTGAAAAAATTAAATATGCAAACGATGGCCAGACCATAGCATGATAATAGAACACTGATCCACAAACTGCAGAAAGCAGCCTGGGAAGTGAGGAGAACCAAAGTTTTGCCAGCCAAAAATGTCTCTTTTGGAATATTAACCTTAAGCTGGTTGTTAAGAAACAAAAGTCTCAGAAAGAACCTTTCCCCCAAACTTCGTCCCTAAAGGAATTCAAATAGAAAACATGCTTCAGGAAGGGAACCTTAGCATAATCACTTTAGCCTAATTTGAATTAAGTATGGTAGATAGGAAGGAATCTAGCAAAACCTATTTTTTGCTCTCTGTCTCGCTGTTTCTGGGTTGTCTAACAAGAATTTATTTTACAACTTGTTCTGCTCTTTCTCAGTCATATGATTTCCCAGTCAAAATCCAAGAACGCTGCTATGCTTCATCTTTGACAATATGGCATAATAAGCCTCAACTGCCCATTGTGTTTTAGGTCTCATATTTATGATACTCCCAGCATGTACATTTATAATAAATTTTGTAACTTTCTCCTGTTAATCTGTCTCTGTTATTTTGATTATTAGTTCAGCTAGAAGAACTTAGAAGGTGGGAGGAAAATTATCTTTCAGAACCCCACAGAAGTGAAGACAATCACTGCAGCAATCAGCCCAGAATAGGCAGTACTTAATTAATAACTGCCAGCTTCCTCCACTTCCTATTCAGGAAAGATTAGAGAAAACCAAATATGCTTCCCAAACCAGTCAATATTAAGATGTCTTGTTTCTAATTAATACATCTGAAACTTCCTCATACAATAACCTTCTATTAGAACACACTTGAAATCTTTTCTTTTTCATGATAAAGCTTTCCTACTCTGCCTGCCTTTGGGTCACAGTAAGTAAAGTAAAACAGAAGTAAAAGTGACTGACTTGCTGTAGTAATTTCTGAATAAATACCTTATGTTTGTTCTCACTTGAATTATCTTTGTTTATTTTATATATGTGAATTCTGACTCAATTTTAGCCTTAAGGGCACAACGATGTTAATGAAAAATTATCAACTACATATAAAAGCATAGCATATTTTTTCATGTAATTCAAAAAACTATAGATTGCTAAGTACTGAGATAGCTTTACTAGGTTCAAAGTTATGTTGGAGAAAAACTGGCAATTTTAGTTATTTATTTTTTTTTTCTCTTTATTAAAATTTCTTTCAATTGTAATTGATATAAAACATATTACTTTTGGATGTACAATATGTATATAACAATTTCTTTATTCCATAATCTATTGATAGGCATTTAGGTTGCTTCCATATCTTGGCTATTATAAATAGCCCTGCCATGAATATATAGATGCATAGATATTTACTAAGTGTTGTTTCAGATTTCTTTTAAATATCTAGAAGTCCAATACCTGGATCAAAAGTAGATTAATTTTAAAATTTTTGAGGAACCTCTAGACTGTTTTCCATAGGGGCTATATTAATTTTCAATCCCACGAACAGTGTATGAGTGTTCCCTTTTTTTCACATCCTCACCAACACTTGCGGGTCTTTGATTTATTGTCGATAGACATTCTGACAGGTGTGGGGTGATAGCTCATTCTGGTTTTATTTTGCATTTCTCTGATGATTAGTGACCTTGAGCATCTTTTCATATATCTATAGACCATATGTATTTCCTGTTTTTATTCAGGTCTTCTACCCCTTTTTAAATTGGATTATTTTGTTGTTGTTGTTGTTCTTGTAGAGTTGTATGAGTTCTTTATATATTTTGGAAATTAACTCCTTATCAGATGTATCATAAGTGAATACCTTCTCCCATTCAGTCGTCTTTTCAATTTGTTTATAGTTTCCTTTGCTGTGAAAAACCTTTTTAGTTTGATGTAGTCCCATTTGTTTATTTTTTCTTTTGTTTCCTTTGCCTGATGAGAAATATCTAAAAAGAATTTACTGTTAACAATATCAGAGAGTTTACTGCCTATGTTTTCTTCTAGAAGTTTTATGGTTTCGAGCCTTATATTTAAGTCTTTAATCCATTTTGGGTTTATTCTTAAACATGGTGTAAGAAGGTGGTACAGTTTATTTTTCTTTTTCTTTTGCATGTATTTGTCCAATTGTCTCAGCAACATTTTTTTAAGAGACTGTTTTTACCCCATTGTATATTTTTGTCTTATTTGTCATACAGTAAATGAGTGTATAGGCATGGATTTATTTATGGGCTCTCTATTCTGTTCCATTGATCAGTGTATCTGTTTTTATGCCAATACCATGCTGTTTTGATTATTGTAGCCTTGTAGTATAGCTGAATCAGGTAGTATGATTTTGAAACATGGTAAAGGTTGTCTTATACAAATAATTAGGGAGATTGCCCTCTTCAATAATTTTTTTCAAATAATTTGAGAAGAATATATGTTAATTCTCCATTGAATGGTAAAATTTATCTATGAAGCCATCTGGTCCAGGACTTTTATTTTTAGGAAGTTTTTTGATTACTGGTTCGATTTTGCTGGTAGTAATTGGTCGGTTCATATTTTCTGTTTCCTCTTGATTCAGCTTTCAAAGATTGTATGTTTCTATGAATGTGCCCATTTCTTTCAGATTGTTCAATTTGTTAGCATATAATTGCTTGTAGTAATTTTTTATGATTCTTTGTATTTCTTTGGAGTCCATAGTTACCTCTCTTTTGTTTCTGATTTTGTTTATT
This sequence comes from Cynopterus sphinx, assembly GCA_030015415.1. Taxonomy (NCBI): domain Eukaryota; kingdom Metazoa; phylum Chordata; class Mammalia; order Chiroptera; family Pteropodidae; genus Cynopterus; species Cynopterus sphinx. The sequence goes on along the minus strand of CM057388.1, from coordinate 72,889,788 downwards.
TGGGGACTTTCTTTTTTTTCTTCATGAGTTTGGTTAAAGATTTATCAAATTTGTTTATCTTTTTAATGAATCAGTTCTTCATTTCATTAATCTTTCATATTGTTTTTCTAGACTCTATATTATTTACTTCTGCAGTGATGTTTATTATTTCCTTCCTTCTACTCACTTTGGACTTTGTTTTTTTTTAGTTTTTCGAAGTGTAAAGTAAGATTGTTTATTTGAGCTTTTACTTGTTTCTTGAGGTAAGCCTGAATTGTAATGAATTTACCTCTTAGGCCTGCTTTTGCTGTGTCCCTTGATTTGTAGTCATTGTGATTTCATTTTCATTTGTCTCTTGGTATCTTTTTATTTCTTCCTTAATCTCATTGATAACCCATTCATTGTTTAGTGGTATGTCATTTAGACTCCATGTGTTTATGTGTTTTCCAGGTTTATTCTTGCAGTTGATTTTATACCACTGTGATTGGAGAAGACATTTCATATTATTTCAGTCTTCTTAAATTTACTGATACTTGTTTTATGGCCTAACATGTGATCTATCCTGGAAAATGTTCCATATGCACTTGAGAAGAATGCATATTTTGCTGCTTCAGGAGGAAATGCTCTAAGAATATCTTTTAAATCCAACTGGTCTAATGTGTCTTTTAACCCCACGGATTTCTTGTTGATTTTCTGTCTGGAAGATCTGTCCATTGGAGTCAATAAGGTGCAAATTCTCCTACTATGAGTGTATTACTATTGATTTCTCCTTTACGTCAGTCAATAATTGCTTTGTATATATAAGTGCTCTTATATTGGATGTATATATTATTGTTAGTGTTATGTCTTCTTGATGTATTGATTCCTTTATCATTATGTAATGGTCTTTTTGTCTCTTATGATAGCCTTTTTTTCAAGTATATTTTGTCTAATATAAGTATTGCTATCCTGTTGTGTTTTTTTTTCATTTTCATTTGTGTGAAATAACTTTTCAATCCCTTTACTTTCAGTCCATTTGTGTCATTTGATTTGAAGTGGGTCTTTTGTAGGCAGCATGTGTAAAGGTCTCATTTTTTTATCCATTTAGTACCCTATGCCTTTTGATTAAAGCATTTCATCAAAGTAGTTAACATAGTTATTGCCATTTTATTATTCATTTCTATGAGTTTCTTTATCCTTTTTTTTAATATTCCCTTTAACATTTCTTGTAATACTGGGTTGATGGTGATGAATTCCTTAAGCTTTTTTTCTGTCTAGGAAGCTATCTCACTTTCCATTTTAATTGATAGCACCGCTGGTTATAGTATCTGTGGTTGTAGTTATTTGTTTTTCAGAACTTGGATATTTCTTGCCATTCCCTTCAGGCCTGAAAGTTTCTGTTAAAAAGTCAGCAGATATTCTTATGGGGGGGTACTCTTGTTTGTAAGCACATAGCTTCCTTTTTCTTGCTGCATTTAAGATTCTCTCTTTGTCTTTGATTTTGGCATTTTAATGATGATGTGTCTTGGTGTAGATCTGTTTGAATGCCTCTTGTTTGGGACTCTTTGTTCTTCCTGAACTTTTATGTATACTCTTTTGTCAGGTTAGGGATTTTCTGACATTATTTCTTAAAATGGATTCTCAACACTTGCTCTCTGTCTTCTCTTTCTGGTACTTCTATGATGCAGATTTTGTTACATTTCATGTTATTCCAGAAATCTTTTAAACTATGTATTTTTGTTTTTCTGTTTTGTGTCCCAATTAGGTATTTTCTGCTACCTTGTCTTCCAGCTCACTGATTCAGTCTTTTTCCTCATCTGGTCAACTGTCAAATCCTTCTTGGATATTCTTTATTTCAGTTATTGTATTCATTTCTGACTGGTTCTTTTTTATAATTTTTTTTTAAATGCTCACTATCTCTCTGTTGAAGTGCTCATTGAGCTTATCTATTCTACTCCTAACTTAACTGAGCACCTTTACAACCATTATTTTTAACTCTGTGTCTAGTAGTTTGTTTTTCTCCATTTCATTTAGTTTATTTTTGGAGTTTTCTCCTGTCATTTTCTTTATGGCACGTTTCTTTCTTTTCTCATTTTTTTTAGCCTCTCTGTGTTCATTTCTATGTGTTAGGAATATTTGTATCAACTCTTAGTTTTAGCCAGATGGCCTTTATGTGGAAGGTGTCCTGTGGTCCCTGATCACCTGTACTGGGGGTCTGGACATGACCTTTGTGTGGGTCATGTGTAATGGTGTTAGTAGATCAGTAGATAGAATTAATACTTGATATGACTAACTGGAAACTCGTTGTAGCCACAGGTATGAGATGCTATGTAGGGGCTGACCCCAAAGAGTGGGATTTGCCCTAACAGGCTTGTGTACTTGTTGAGACTACCCTTTGTATATACTGCTTATGAGACTATTCAGGAGTTGTTCTAGTTCTGTGAAAAATGCCATTGACATTTTGATAATTATTTCATTTAATCTATAGATTATTTGGAGTTGTATGGATATTTTAATTGTTATTTGTATCTATCCATGAACATGGTAAATGCTTCTCTTTATTTGTATCTTCTTCAATTTCTTTCTTGAGTATCTTATAAATTTCTGAATTCAGGGCTTTTACCTCCTTGGTTAAATATATTTCTAGGTATTTTATTCTTTTTGATGCAGTTGTAAATCGAATTGGTTTCTTAATTTTTTCTGTCCAATAGTTCATTATTGGTGTAGAAAATTGCAGTTAATTTTTAAATTTTAATTTTTTATTGTGCTACTTTATTGAATTTGTTTATTATATTTTGACACCTGCAAATATGTCTTTCTTTCCAATTTAGATGGCTTTTGTTTCTTTTTCTTGTGTGATTACTATGGATCAGAATTCCAATACTATGTTGAATATCAGTATGAAGTAGATATCCTTGTCTTGTTCCTGATATTAAAGACAGCACTTTTTGCTTTTACCCATTAATGTTAGCTTTGGGGTTGTCATATAAGGTCTTTATTATGTTGAGGTATGTTCCCTCTATTTACACTTCACTGAGAGTTTTTATCATAAATGGATGCTGGATTTCATTGAGTACTTATTCTTCATCTATTTATATGATCATAAAAGTTTTATCCTTCATTTTATTTATATGGCACATCACATTAATTGGTTTGCAGATATTGAATCAACTTTGCATCCCAGGATTATATCTCAGTTGATTATGGTGTATGATCTTTTTAATGTATTTCTGAATTCAGTTTACTAATATTTTGTTCAGGATTTTTGCATATATGTTCATTAGTGATATCAACCTATAATTTTTATTTTTTGCAATGTCATTTTCTGCCTTTGGAATCAGAGTAATGGTGGTCTTGTAAAATGAGCCTGGGAGATTTCCCTCCTCTTGAATTTTTTAAATAGTATGGGAAGAATAAGTGTTACTTTTACTTTGAGCATTCTGTAAAATTTACCTGTAAAGTCAAGGACTTTTATTCAGTTGCTTCAGATTTTGTTTCTTCTTGACTCAGTCTTGGGAGATATTATGTTTCTAGAAATGTGTCCATTACTTTCAGGTTGTTTTAATTTGTTGGCATACGATTGCTTGTAGTATTTTCTTATAATTTTTCATATTTCTGTGGAGTCAGATGTCACTTCTCTTTCATTTATGATTTTTATTTATTTGGGCCCTCTCTTTTTTTTTTTCAATTGTCTAGTCAAAAATTTATCAATTTTGTTTATTTTTTCAAAGAAACATGTTTTGGATATATTGATCTTTTGTATTACTCTTTATTATTTATTTACTTATTTGTTTCATTATATAAATGAACATGTTATGTTGTTTTTTATTTATTTTTTGTTTTTTTGATTAAATTTATTTTGGTGGCATAAAATTACATATATTTCAAGTGTACAATTTAATAGTATGTCACATGTATTTTGCATTGTGTCTTCACCCCCCAGATTTAAATTTCCTTCCATTATCATATATTTGACCTCTTTTACCCTTATATACCTCTCTCCTCTCCCTCTTCCCTCTGGTAACCACTAAACTGTTCTTTGTGTCCATTACTCTCTGTTTGTTTGTCTTATTCATTTGTTGCTTTTAGTTTTATATCCCACGTATGAGTGAAATTACATGGCTCTCAACCTTTCTGTATGGCTTATTTCACTTAGCATGAAAATTTAAAGATCCATCCATGTTGTATTATCTTTTTAGAATATATTTGATTTATTTTCACTCTCAACATTATTATTTTTTCCTTCTACTCACTTTCGGCCTTGTTCTTCTTTTTCTAGTGCCTTTATGTATAATGTTAGATTGCTTCTTTGAGATTTTTGTTGATTCTTGAGGTAGGCCTTTATTGCTTTGAATTTCCCTCTTAAGACTGCTTTTGCAGTGTTCCATATATTTTGTGTTTTGTGTTTCATTTTCATTCACCTCAAGGTATCTTTTGATTTATTCCTTGATCTCATTGTTAACCCACTGACTGTTTAGAAGCATGTTTATCTTCCCAGTGTCTGTGTGCTTTTCTGTTTTCTTCCTTTTATTGAATTCTCCTTTCTTACCATTGTGATCAAAGAAGAGGCTTGATATAGTTTCAGTGTTTTTAAATTTATTGATATTTCTTTTGTGTCCAACATGTGGTTTATCTTATAAAATGTTCTATGTGCACTTGAGGAAGATGTATATCCTGCCCTTTTCAGGTGAAACGCCCTAAAAATATAAATTAAATCCATCTGATCTAATGTGTCATTTGAGGCTGCTGTTTTGTTGATTTTCTCTCTGGGAGCTCTGTCCATTGGTGTCAATGGGGTATCAAAGTCCTTTACAATGATTGTATTACTGTCTCTCTTTCTCTTTATGTTGGTCAATATTAGTTTTATGTATTTAGGCACTCCTCCATTGGATGAATACATGTTTATAAGGTTTACATCCTTTTGTGGATCCCTTTATTATTATGCAATGCACTTCTTTGTCTCTTATTATAGCCTTTTTTTAAATCTATTTTGTCTGATATAATTATCACTATCCCAGCATTATTTTCATTTTCATTTGCATAAAATCTTTTTTTTCATTCCTTTACTTTTAGACTTTCTTTTTTCTTTTCATTGAATTGAGTCTATAATAGAAAGCACAAGTATGGATCTTGTTTTCTTATTCATTCAGCTACCCTATGTCTTTTGATTGGAGCATTTAGGGAATTTGCATTTAAAGTGATTATTGTTAGGTACATAGTCGTTGCTATTTTATTATTCATAATTATGTTCTTATTTTTTTCTTTCTTAAAGAAATCCCTTTAATATTTCTTGTAACAGTGGTTTGGCGATGATGCATTTCTTTAGCTTTTTATTGGCTGAGAAGCTATCTGTCCTTCAATTTCAAATGGCAACTTTGCTGGTAAAGTAGTCTTTGTTGTAGGTGCTAACTTTTCATCACTTTGAATTTTTTGTCCCAATTCTCTCTGGCCTTCAAATTTTCTGTTGAGAAATCAGCTGACAGTCCTACAGGCACTCCCTTGTAAGTAACTATATTTCTCTTGCTGCTTTAGGATTCTCTATTTGTCTTTAACCTTTGGCATTTTAATCTATTGTGTTTTGGGTAGTCTTCTTTGGGTTCATCTTGTTTGGGATTTCTGCACTTTTTGGGCTTGTATGTCTATTTTCTTCACAAGTTTATGAAAGTTTTTAGTCATTATTTCTTCAAATTGTTTTTCAGTACCTTACTCTTTCATTTTTCCTTCTGGTACTCTCATTATGCAACTGTTATGCTTGATGTTCTCCCAGAGATTCTTTAAACTATTATTATTATTATTATTATTAATTATTATTATTATTTATTATTTTGTTGTTTTTATTGGGTGTTTTCTGCTACCTTGTCTTCCAAATTGCTGATTCAGTCCTCTGTCATGTACTCTGAGGTTGATTCTTTGTATTGTATTCTTCATATCAGTTATTGTATTCTTTATTTATGACTGGTTCTTTATGTTTTTTTATATCTTTTTATGCTTCCTATCTCTTTGCTGACGTTCTCACTAAATTCCTTAAGCATCCATATAACCAATCTTGTTCTTTTATTTGTTTGTTTTGTTTTGTGTTGTTTTCCCTGTTTATCTAATACATTACTTGCCTTCATTTTATTTTTTTCTGGAGTTTTCTCCTGTTTTCTCAATTGGGACACATTACTTTATTTTCTCATTTTGGCTGCCTCTCTAGGTTTGTTTTATGTATTATGTACATCTTCTACATCTCCCAGTCTTGGCTGAGTGGCCTTATGTAGTAGGTGCCTTTTGTGGCCCAGTGGTACAGTCTCCCTGATTACCTGAGGTGGGTGCTCCAGAAATATCTGTTCTGTGTGTTGTGTGTGCCCTCCTGTTGTAGTTGAGCCTTGATTGCTGTTAGCAATTCAGTAGGTAGGATTGACTTTCAGGTTGACTGGCTGTGACAATTGCCTACACCAACAGAATATGAGCTGCTATAAGAAGGTTGACCCCACAGTGTGGGATTCACAATAGTGGGCAAGTGTGCTTTTTGAAGCTGTCATTTGGGAGTGCCACTTTTGGGGCTAATAAGATAGCACTCTGTTGTTTCTCTGAACCTGTCCTCCAGGTGTGTTGGTCCTGGGGCTTCTTTGGAGGGTTTTTCATACTGGCCTAGGTCAACCATTGCCTGTGACAATCCTGGAGCTACCTGGTAGGTGCTACAAAGCCATGCATGGTTGGTTACTGCCTGTTCTGGACCTGTGGGTACATAGGAGAAGCCATGCTGTAAACCAAGGCTGGCTGAATCTAGTATCCAGCCTGGGGAAGCTCAACAAAAGTCCTGAGCATTTCCAAGGCCTGATGTTGCTTGCCAGCTTTTCATAATGCTCAGTTGCTGAAAAAACCTCGAGTCTATGCAAGTTGAGTGAGGCTGGGTCCCAGGGAGTCACCAGAGTTGGGAGACTGGTATTCACTAGGTTAATATAGATTCAGATTTGTCACAAGTTTCAAGCCTCAGGCTGCTCACAGAAGTCTCAGAGCCCATACAGTCCAGGCTTCACACACATCAGACCCATAGATCTATGAGATTTGTTCAAAGAACACTACAGCATGGGTCAGAGCTGATCTTCCACCACTGAAACTGTTTATGATAGTGCATAATCCAAGTCTGTCTATTTGCTCCTGAAAGAACCTCCTGCAGTGTGTGGAGTGGAGCTGGTTTCTGGGCTTCTGACAGTGCCTTCCATGGTGTGCAAGTTGGGTGGAACTAAGTCCCAGAGTGTCACCAGGGTAGAGCAAGTAGATCTCACCAAGCCAATGCATATTCAGTTTTGACCATGTTTTAGGTGCACTCAACATAGGAAAGATGGCACTCATGTGTAGGCTGCACTGAAGGAGGGCTTAACATGGGGATAATGCCAGGTTCATCCAGCCCTCACCTTGAAGCCAAACAATTCAATCTTTTCCCATATGTCTCTGGTGCCTCCAAGGTCATCATCCCTCTGCCAGAGCCAAGAGTGAATGCCTACAAATGAGTTAGTCTGTGCACTGGTTCTTTAACAGGACATCTGGGTTTCTATCAGCCTTCTACCTCATACAGTCAGATGGAGTCTCCACTGATTTTTAAAGCCAGAAGTTGTGTGGACTGTTCTTTCCTGCACTGGAACCCTGGGCTAAGGAGACCTGGCATGGGATTGGGGCCCCTCAATCCTCATGGGCCCTTCACAGTCAAGATATCCCTTGAAATGCTCAACCTCCTCACGTGGGAGTGGAGACTGCATGTTTCACATCTCCGCCTCCTTTACATGTTTCAACTGCCTCTTTTTTATATTCTTAGTTATTGGAGCTATGTTCAGCTAGTCTTCAAATGATTCTCCAGGTAGATTACTCTATAATTTATTTGTAATTTTAATGTTGTCATGGGAAGAGGCAAGCCCAGTTTTCTTTCTACTTGATCAACTAGCAATTTTAAATGAATTCTTTATTGCCATCAGTTCTAGTATTCAAAGATTCTTGTAAAATATTTCTGTGGTTTGAGGGAGAAAATACTTTATTCTTTTTTTCTCCTCTGGAGAAATAGTAGTCTGAGAATTTTGAAAAAAATTTTAATCACAGTTCTGAGGACTTCTTACTTTAGCTATTGGTTTTGAATTGTGTTTTTATATTAAAGACTCATAGGGAGAATTGGTGTGATAGGTGCAGTATAAATGAGAAATATTTTTAAAATACCATTCTGGAGTTGATAACAGGATTTCTACTATTTTGTTGTTTTATTTTGTATTATTTTGTTGGTTTTATTGTTTTCAGTAAAGATAATCTTGAGGACAATTTAAATTTAGTTTTTCTTGGGTCATTAAGTGCATCAAAAGCTCTTCTGCAGACCCATGAATTAAAACTAATTTTACATTTTCTTCAAATTAGGGCAGGTATATCTTAAATGATAGCAGAAAGCTTTCACTTTAATCACCTGTGAGCACTTCCCATGGCTACATTTGGAATTTCATAAAGAATTGTAAGAATCCTGGAAATGATACTCCCATGGGAAGAGAAAAATGATGAAAACAACTTTTCCAATTTTGATTCTGGATGAGCTAGGACATTAGTGTTCAGAATCAAAGACACTGCATGAAGGACAAAGGAATGCCTGATAAGCAACTTTCTATTGTTCTAGAATCATTTTCAGCAGAAAGTACAGAAAATTCCAATTGAATGAGTTGAAATCTCATTATAGAAATAATGGTTTTGTGGGTTATTTTCTTTTTCAAATAGTGTCTAAAATGTACCTGGCCTTTGATGATTATAAAAGAACCTCCACAGATTAAAAGAAGCATCTCTTTTGTGCTCTATAAAATATGTATGCATGCTAAGTTTCCAATTATTTTAAAAATAAATTCCCTCCTCAATTGGTAAAGAAAATGCAGTGTGGATTCCTCCTTTAAAGTAAACCTGACCATCTACAACTATAATCAACTGGTCATTAAATGTAAAGATAATTACAATTTCATAAAATAGTTTTTCACTAAATTGTACACTAAGAGATCATAGAAATGCTTACTAAAAGAAAATTATTTTTTAACCTTTCTTTTCCCCAGTATCTCACCCTTTCGATACAACTGTCACTAATAAAATATGTAATTTACTTAGCATGGAATTCCCAGATGGTGGTCCTCCACATGATTGCCAGATTCTTCTTGAAATTAGGTTGAAATATTCATTGTAAAAAAAAAACTTCTATATTTAAAAAATACAATTACAAATGATTTTTAAGAGAACAGAATCACGTTGGAAAAATTGTGACCTTCGGAAAAATTATTTTTCCTCTATTCACAGTATCTCTATCTTTGAAACCTTGATGGTGTAAAATTGGCTTTCCTAATTTATAGTGTAATTATAAGGAGAAACGAAGTAAAATTATTATTTTTGTTTGCTTTCCTCACAAGAACACACTATGAAAATCCAAAGAATTAGTAGGATAGCAAGAATGATACATTGAATCAAATCAACAATCTTTACAATGCCAAAAAAGACATTCTTTTCCTATACAAACTAAGAATTTCAAAATATTTTATCCTAAATATTATTTTTTTTCTAATAGCACACTGTGAACCTATCATCCAATATTTTTTTAACCATCCTAGACTTATTTTCTTTCTTTTTCTTCTTCATTTTTCCTCCTTCCTTATAATTATTTTTCTATTTCTATATTTCTTCCTTCCAACATTTACTAAGAACCCTCTATTCTAAACAACAGAAAAATAGAGGAGAAAAAAATGGAATGCTGGAAGGCTTAAAGAAAATAAAACGTGTTGTAATAGGAAGCTATAAATATTTTCTCTTGACCGTGTCTGGAGGGTGGGTAAGGGAGCAGTGATGAGATGAAGCTAGAGAAATGGGCAAGGTATTCTCTTCAGGGGGTTCTATTCTATTCTGTAGAAGATATAAATCTAGTGAAGAATTTTAACTAGAGGCAAAAGATGATATTTTTGAACATCTTAACTCTGTTAACTGAGATGAAAAGTAAGGTAAGCAAAATGTTTGGTAGGAAATTCAGTTATGGAGTATTTCAAGAACTTTACTGGCAGATGATGAGAATTTCAACCGAGATTGCTGCAAAGGAGATAGTGAAAAGGGAATAGAATTGAGACATGTAAAAGTAAGAACAAAAGTAACTGACAGATATGTAAGATGTGAGATAGAAGGAGAATTTGAGTATGATTACAGAAGAAATTGCACTTTGGAGCGACAAAAGTGAGGTCAGTTTCACAATGTTAAATCTGACCTACCTATCAACCGTTTGTAAGAAGAAAACCTGTAGGAAGATAGTATCTCAGTATTTTCACATAGGCTCTTTCCTCACCATGAACATTTAATCTCTTGGTCTGATTAAATCTTAGTTATTATTTAGGTCTCATTAATATTATTGCTCAGAGAGGTTGAGTCCCTTCTCTGTTTTTGTAACTCTCATGGCATTGTGTATTTTTTTTTTAATTTACAACTCCTTATTTTTCATTTATTTTTCTAATATTTAACATTCACCTCACCCACGATAGAATACATGAGAACAGTGCATATAACAGTACTTGTTATAGAAAAATAAATCTTGAATAAATAAATCTGAGTTAGGGTGAGGGGAGAACTCTGCCTAAAGATGGAGTTGCATAGGGTATCAACATAATTGCTGCTAGGTGGTTGATAAAACAAAGCCATGAAGGTAGATTGAATTGTCTAAATGCATTACACAAAATGGGATAAGCACATAATATAAAAGAAGTTTAAAAGCAAATCCCATGATGTAGAAACATTGACTTGCTCACAATGTGGTCTGACCAGTGGAAGAGGATGAACTCCTTTTTTGGTGGACCTTCCACTTATGTAAATGCAGGCTATTTCACTATTTTCATAGCAAAAATACATGTTTCTCACATTAACTGAGTCAACAGAATATTTGGTTTTACTAAAGCCGCTCTTACAGAGTTTTACCCTTCCCTATACTTTTGCAGTTAATTTTTATGACATAGTAAGGGCCATCATTGTAGCCTGTCAGATTTTTGATATTAATTTTGGTTATATATTATTACTCTGTAAAGCTATGCAATCCACAAACTTGATTAGCTTATCTATGTTCTTTGTCTGAAGTTTTTGTTGAAATGGAAAGGATTAAGTACAATATCTGAGCAATTTAGTTCTCTACTTTCCAGATAAAAATCCCACCTATTAACCAATACCAATTCATGCATATTATGAAGTTTCTTAATCCACACCTCTCTAACTCCACATTTGTGTGTAATAAACCATTATTGAACAACTATTATTTACAAAACAGTATGATGGCCAGGATAATTTGTGAGGTTTTCTTAAAAGTGTAGCTGAAATTCTGATTTATTATGTCTATGGCATCTACTTAATCTACTTATAGACCAATAATAGCATATTTAATTGCATTGATATTATAAGACATTATACTCTATAACTTGAAAATCTTGGCTCTTCAGTTAATTATTGCATCAACATATCCGCTTATACATATAGCACATGTTTTGAGGAGAGATGATACATAATATATCAAAGCTTAATTGATTTAAGTATCTTTGATTCTTCTTTTTTTTTCCATGTTAGGATTATGACACCCTAGTGAAGAAGTCAAAAGAGTCATTAGACTTCAGAAAGAAGAGTGAAATGATGAAGATGAAAAATCACCTCCTGTATTGTGTTGTCTAGGATCTTCCCTGAGTAGTAGAGTCAAACCAAATGAAGAATGTGAATAATAGATGTCTATCAAAGATAGATCCTTTGCTTGGAAACAGACTTCTCAGTAGTCTATAGTCCATGTCCATGAGTTTCTGTTTGTTTGTCCTGTTCATTTGTTGCTATTAGGTTTATATACCATATATACACTAAATCATGTGATTTTCACATTTCTCTGTCTGGCTTATTTCGCTGAGCATGATTATCTCAAGGTCTGTCCATGTTGTCACAAATGGCAGTATTTCATTTCTTATGGCAGATTAATATTTCATTGTATATATGTACCACCACTTTGTTAGTCAATCATCTGTGCTAAGACACTTAGGTTGCTTCCATTTCCTGGCAACCATGAATAATGCTGTTATGAGCATTGATGTGCAAATATATTTTTGGATACGAGTTTTCAAATATTTGGGGTAAATACCCGGTAGAAGGATTGCTGGATCATATAGTAGATAAATCTTAGATAGTTTTTGAGGAACTTCCATACTGTTTTTCATAGTGGCTGTACCAATTTGCAGTCCCAGCACTGTATGAGGACTCCTATTTCTTTGCATCCTTTCCAGTATTTATTAATTATTCTGTTGATTATAGCTATTCTAATAGATGTGAGATGATATATCATTGTGCTTTTGAATGGCATTTTCCTAATAGCTAGTGATGTTGAACATCTTTTCATATATTTTTTGGACATTTATATGCCCTCTAGGGAGAAGTATCTGTTCAGGTCCTCTGCCCATGTTCTGATTGGATCATTTGTTTTTTGTTGTTGTTATTGAGTTGTATGAGTTATTTGCATATTTTAGATATTAGACCCCTATTGGAGAAGTTGCTTTCAAATATATTTTCCCATTTGGCTGGTTGACTCTTTACCTTATTGACAGTTTTTTTTTGCTGAGCAGAAGCATTTTAGTTTGACGTAGTCCCATTCATTTACTGTGCTTTTACTTCCCTTGCCTTTGAGGTCAAATTTATAAAATCCTCTTTAAGTCCAAGGTCTTTGGGTTTAGTTCCTATGTTTTCTTCTATGCAATTTATTGTTTCTGATTTTATATTCAGTTCCTTAATCCAATTTGAGTTAGCTTTGGTGTGTGGTGATAGACAATAGTCTTCTTTCATTCTTTTGCAGGTGGCTTTACAGTTTTCCCAGCACCATTTTTTGAAGAGGCTTTCTTTTCTCCACTGTATGTTTTTGGCTTTTTTGTCAAAAATTATTTGCTCACATAAATATGGGTTTCCTTCTGTACTCTCAATTCTGTTCCCCTGGTTCATGTGTCTGCTCTTGCTGCCAATATCATGCTATTTTGATTACTGTTGCTTTGCAGTATAATTTGAAGTCAAGCAGAGTGATGCCTCCAGCCTCTTTCTTATTTTCTCATTAATGGCTGGTGATTCAGGGTCTTTTTGCTTCCATACAAAGCTGGTGATTTTTTTTATTTTTTTTTTAAAGTGATAATGGGATTTTGATGGGGTTACATTAAATCTATATAATACTCTAGGTAATATGGTCATTGAAACTATGTTGATTCTTCTATCCAAGAACACAGAATATTTTTCCATTTCTTTGTATCTTTGATTTCTTTAATAGAGTCTTCCAGATTTTATTATATAGGTCTTTCCCATATTTTATTAGATTTATTCCTAGTTATTTGATTCTTTTTATTGCAATTGCAAATGAAATTTTTTTTCACTTCTTTTTCTGATACTTCATTATTAGAGTATAGGACTGTTGTGGATTTTGGAATGTTCATTTTGTATCCAGACACTAAACTGAATTTGCTTATTTTTTTCTAGTAGTATTCTTGTGGAGTCTTTTAGATTTTTTTAATAGAGAATTATGTCATCTACAAATAGTGACAGTTGCATGCTCATTTCCTATTGGAATGCCTCTTATATCTTTCTCTTACTTGATTGCCCTCACTAATGTAACATTGAATAACAGTGGCAAAAGTGGATAGCCTTGCTTGGTCCCTAGTCTTAGAGGGAAGGTTCTTATTTTTTAACCACTAAGTATAATGTTGGCTGACGGCTTTGCCATAGATGGCCTTTATTATGTTAAGGTACTTTACTTCTATATCAATTTCACTAAGTATGCTGATCATAAAGAATGCTGTATCCTGTCAAAGGCTTTTTCTGCATCTATTAATAATATCAAGTTATTCTTATTTTTTAATTCATTTATGTGGTGTATCACATTAATCGACCTGCGTATGTTGTACCATCCATGTGTCTCTGAGATGAAGCTCAGTTGATTGTGTCATATAATCTTTTAAATATGTTGATGTGTTGGGTTCGCTAATATCATATAGTATTTTTTGTGTGTGTGATATCTTTACCAGGTTTTGGTATCAGGATAATATTATCCTGACAAAATGAGTTTGAAGTATTGCTTACTTTTCAAATTTTTTGAAGAATTTGAGAATAGGTATTAAATATTCTTTGAATGTTTGGTAGAATCCACTGGTGAAGCCATCTGGTACTGGACATTTTCTTTTTGGCAGGTTTGTATGATTGTTTCAATTTCTATACTGCTGATCAGTCTGTTTAGATTTTCCAATTCTTCTTGATCCAGACTGGGAAGGTTGTATTTTTCTAAGTACTAGTCCATTTTTTCTAGGTTATTAAATTTGGTGTTCTATACTTTTTTATAGTATTCTTGTATGATCCTTTGTATTTCTGCAGTGTCTGTCATAATTTCTCCTCTTTCATTCTTGATTTTATTTATTTGTATTCGTTCTCTTTTTTCTTTTTAGTGAGTCTAGCCAGGGGTTTGCCAATTTTATTAACCTTCTCAAAAAACCAGCTCTCTGTTGCATTTATTTTTTCTTCTTTTTTCTTTTGTTTTCAATTTTATTTATTTATGCTGTAATTTCATTTATTTCTTTCCTTCTGCTGTATTTAGGTTTCATTTGTTCTTTCTATTCTAGTTTCTAAAGATGAAGCATTAGGTTGCTTATTTGAGCTCATTATTGTCTTTGGAGATAGGCTTGTAATGATATGATCTTTCCTCTTATGACTGCTTATGCTGTATCCCAAAAGTTTTGATATGTTGTACTATAATTTGTTTCTATCTCTCCCTTTGTCTCCATTTTTATTTCTCATCTTACTCATGCATCAGAAGCATGTTGTTTAACATTTATGTATTTGTGATTTCTTCCTGCTTTCTTTTTGTATTTGATCTCTAATTTCAAAGCATTGTGCTCAGAGAATATGATTGGTATGATTTTAGCACTCATATTTCTTAAGGTTATCTTTGCATCCCATTATGGTCAATCTTTAAGAATGTTCAAAATTCACTAAAGAAGAAATTATACACAGCTGTTTGGGGATGAAAGGCTCAGTTAATGCCAATTATGTCCTGTGTTTCTAATGTGTTATTTAAGAACGTTATCTCCTTATAGATTTTCTGATTAGATGATTTGTCCATATTCAACAGTGGGACATTTACCTCCCCTACTATGGTAGTGTTTTGGTCTCTTGCTCCCTTTAGTTCTGCTACTAATTGCTTTACATATTTCAGGGCTTCCTGATTGGGAGCATAGATATTAATAATTGTTATGTCTTCTTAGTGCATGATTAACTTTATCACTTATAAGCATCCCTCGGTATTTTTCTTTTTCTTTTTAAATTTGAAATCTATTTCATCTGATATTAGTACCACTACTCTAGCTTTTCTCTGAGTGCCATTTGCTTGAAATATCATTTTCCACTCTTTCACTGTGAGTCTATATTTGCCTTTGGAGCTGAGATATGTCTCCTGGAGGCAGCATATGGTTGTTTTATTTTATTGTTTTTATCCATTCTTCAACTCTGTGCCATTTTATTGGTGAGTTCAATCCATTTACCTTTAGGATCATTATTGAAATATGAGGTCTTCTTATAGACTTTTTTTCTTTTGCTTTCTAGTAGCTCAGTGTTTTCATTGCTTCCTTGCCCTTGTGTTTTTGTTTTCCTTACTTTTGTTGGCTTTTGTGGTTTTTTCCTCTGGTTCTTCTTGTTTCAGGTTATATACTTCAGTTCTGAATCTTCTGTGTAAGGTTACCATCATGAATATGTAATATATATATATATATTTGCCTGAGCCTAATCTCCATTTCCCTTTGTGAATTTGGATCTTTGAATCTTTCCCTTTTCAGTCACTGTTGTCTTATTTTTTTCCTTATGTATACTGAATGTTAATTACTATTTTTCTATAGCAATTCTCTTCTTCTTGTTTAATATCCTTTTGTTAGTAAGGGTTGCACTCTTCTGTTTCTTTTGCCTAATAGTCACCTTACTCCTAATTATGCTTTTTCTTTTTTGTCTTTTTTTTTTTAGGTGAACTGACTCCTATGAGCATTTCATGTAGTGCAGGCCTTGTAGTAGAGAATTCCCTCAATTTATGTATGTCTGGAAAGGCCTTAATTTCTCCTTCATATATAATGGAAAGCTTAGCTGGATACATTATTCTAAGCTGGTAGTTCCTTTCAGTTAATAATTTAAATATTTGATTCTATTACTTTCTGGCTTGTAAGGATTGTGCTGAGAAGTCTGATGATAACCTAATGTGTTCTCCTTTACAAGTTACTGTTTTCTTTTCCCTGGCTGCCCTGAGAACTCTGTCTTTGTCATTGATTTTTGATAAATTTAATACAATGTGTCTTGGTGAAGGCCTTTTTGGATTGAGATAATTTGGTGTTCTGTTGACTTCTTGAATTCCAATGTGCAACTCATTTCTTAGATTTGGGAAAGATTCATCAAATATTTGTGTAAATGCTTTCTAATTCCTGTTCCTTTTCCTTACCTTCGATAATGCCCAATATTCTTATGTTTCCTCTCCTAATGGTATCAGCCAGTTCTTGTATTTCTCTTTCCTTATTTTTCATTCTTTGGTTTCTCTCTTCTTCCTTCTGATTTATTTCTAGATTTCTGTCTTCAGTATCACTGATCCTTTCTTCTATTTGGTCAACTCTATTTCTCAAGCTTGCTATTTCAGTTTTCAGCTCTTTCAGTGTGTTCTTCATATCCAGAAGTTTGGTTTGGTTCTTTTTGAAGGTTTCAATCTCTTTGCTCAAGGACTCATTATGCTCATTTAGTTGTTTTTTTTCATTTTCTGAAATTCTTGATATGACTTGTTTTAGAAGTCACTTAGTTTTTTCAGAAGTATCTGTCATTTAAATAGCATATCTTTAGATCTGTAAGCTTATTTTCTGAATATTTTCTCTTTGTTTTTCTGAGATGCCTTGTCACCTTGGTTGTTCATTGTGTTTAACAGACTTTTTCTCTGACTGGGCATTAATGGAAATATAATCTGCCCCCCCCATAACTATAGATTATATAAAATTCTCTCATTAGCCTGTTGCAAAGAAGGCACTTTTGGTTTGATTTCCAGTAGATGGTATTCTTGGATCCCTGCTTTATAAAAAGTCTTAGTAATTCATTTTTTTTTGTAGGTGTTTAATCATGCTTGCGATTCTCATATCCTCAGGCTCAGCTCCTGGCAGAGTTATCACCAGTTCCAGTAGCTTTTTCTCAGATTCCCCAGGGACTTCTGGTGTTTGGTCTTGGAGGATATGCGGGAGAGAGGCCCTCTGGTTTGGGGCTCGGCGCTGTAGCTTAGCCTCAGTTTTGCAACCATAGCCAGAAAGAATCAATTGTTCTTTCTCTTCCATCCTGCTTCTCTTTCTGCCCTGATGACTGGGCCCTACCACCAGTTGCATCGAGCACACCATACTCCCAGGCAGGGCTTTTCAGAGAACTCACTGCAACTTCTCCTGCTCCTGCAGCCGAGAGAGGCAGCTTCTTTCTTTCTCTCAGTCCAATTCTCGACACCTAGGATTCTGACCTTTGTTAGCTCTTATGTGCAGATCTCATGCTCAGATGTGCTGGTGTGCAGTTTGTGTGTTTTTGTTGAGTTTTAGGTGTTCAGATTATTGTTGTTTCAAGGAGAGAGATCTGGAGATGTCTCTCACTCTGACATGTTTCTCCAAACTTCATATTATTATTTTTTTAAGTTAAGTCACTTAAGCACTAATGTAGGTCTGATAATGAAAGAAAAAAGTGTTTTAGAAAGTGCTAAGGAATCAGAGGATAAATTATATTAAAGTAGTAAATACAATTTTTATAGAGCTTATCACTTTGGTTTAGATACAATATTTAAAATATTGGTCAATTACTTGACAATAAAATAAAATGTACAATGTTCTAGAATTTATATGTAATTAAAAGAATTAAACTTTATTTATTTTGTAATCCTCCTCTTAAAAAATTGATTCAGCATTTTGCCATTCTTAATTAGTTTTATGACAAAAATGGAAACCAAACTGTTTTAGCAGCAGGAAAGTTACATTTATGTTTGAGTGGTTATTTCTAATGATTATGCAAATAAAAATGACAAATTTGACAATTTCATTCCTCTGGTTGTATCTTGAATCTGCAGGATTCCCAGATTGGAGTTTAGTACCAAGTCATGTTGCATCCACTTTCATTGTAGTGTGTAATGAAGGAATCCTTTGTGGGGAAGAGTTAAAACTTAAGTTCTGCCTGATTAGTTCATAATATCATACCACTGAAGGTTTTTAAGCAAAGAAATCAACAGAGATAATACTTCACACAGTTGAATGCAAAAACAAACTATAAACTTTAAAGACATATCAAGGCCTGTGTTAAAAATACCTATGACAGATTGAGTTCTGGTCAAGATGACAGAGTAGGTAAACTGGTGTCCTTGCATCTTCTCATGATTGCATCAAAATCATGAATACAGAATAACCATCAGTAAGAATAGACTAAAGTCTAGCTGAACAGAAATCCTATAACTAGTGATATGCAGAATAAATCATGCTAAGACTTGTGAGAGAATGAAACTGATACTGCACCCAAATGTGGCAGTTAAAAATTGGGAGGGATATCTCAGCTATGGAGCTCTCACTTGAGAAGCAAGGGGTCCCAGCCCTACACCAGGCTCCACAGCTGAGGTTTATGGTGCCATTGAGAAAATTTCCCCAAAATTCTTTCTGTGAAAATCAGCAGATATTGTGGCCGAGAAAGACAGAGGGAGGCTGGAGTCCCAGGTGCTCTTCTTAAAAGACTCATACATGAACTTAGTCACTGACAAACTCGCTCTGAGCTCCAACTCTGGGGCAGTAGTGCAAAAATTTCCAGAGCCAAATAAGTTAGAAGTTAATTGACTGATTTCAGGGAAAGTTCCAGGGGCAACGTTCTTTAAGCAGAAGAGCTGACAGAATCCATTGTTCTTTTGTTGAGCACTCCCCTTCCCAGTGTACAGACAGACACAGGCAGCCACCATATCTAAGTCTTCATCAAACTGGCTAACTCCCTTTACCTTCCTTGATGATGCTGTAAAGCTCCTCTCCTCCAAAATTTCCAGCCCATCCAAGTTGTTTCCAGTGTTTTTTTTTCCCCATACAAATGGCTTATCTTACTAATGTGGTTATTTTCTAAAATCCCTCAAAGTTCATGACCTCAAAATAGGCAGCATCTGGTCTCAGTGTGCCCCATACTTCTTTCTAAGCACCTCTAAGCCCAGCATTAGCAGCAACTGGCAGCAACTTTTTGCAGCTTAGCTGCTTCCAGGATCCCCTAGGCTCAGCAAAATTGGTAACCATCTGAAAATCACTTTATAGCTTATACCAAATGGCCCTGGGCAGGACACAGGCAGAAGCTGACCTCGGCCTGCAAAAGAGCCTCTCCCAAGAGGCCCCCAAACTAACACACCAAGTTGCTAGCTTCAGACCATCACAAAGACACACGCAAAAGGCGGACTATGCAGACACCACAGCTCTGCTAAAGCAAATCCTGCTTTATGGGGTCAGCCCCTAAACAACAACTCCTCCACTCTAGTTACACCAATACTCACAAGCAATCAGCCTGAGGTTCAATAATTCCAACTAACATGCAAACATCAACCAAAGCTCAACCAGAACAGGAGAGAACACATATCACACATAAGGGACACACCTGTAGTACCCAGTTCAGGTGACCAAGGAGACTGTGCCACTGAGCCCCAAAGGACATCTACACATGAGGCCTCTCTCCTAAGAATGGGAGATATGGAAGATATACCTAAAAAATAGAACAAGCACAGAGAGAGGGCCAAAACTGGAAAACAAAGAAACATATTCCAAATGGAAAACAACAACAACAACAACAACAACAACAACAACAACAACAAACAACAACAACAACAAAACAGAACAAAGCACCAGAAAAAAAAAATAAGCGAAATAGAGACAAGCAATCTACCTCATTCAGAATTCAAAACACTGGATATAAGGATGCTCAATGATCTCAGTGAGAACTTCAACAAAGATATTGAAATCATAAAAATGAAAATAGAAAACATAAAAAAGAACCAGCCAAAAATGAAGACTAAAATAACTGCAATGAAGAATACATTAAAGGCAATCAACAGTAGATTAAAAAAAGCAGAGGACTGAATCAGCGACTTAGAATATAAGATAGCAAAAAAAAAAATCAGAATAGCTAAAAAAATGGAATTAAAAAATTGAGAATAGCTAAGGGATCTCTGGGACAATATCAAGCATAACAATATTCCCATTATAGGATACCAGAAACAGAGGAGAGAGCAAAGAATAGAAAACTTATTTGATAGTATAATGACAAAAAACTTCCCTAACATGGAGTAGGAAATAGACATACAAGTCCAGGAAGCACAAAGAGTCCCAAACAAGAGGAACCCAAACAGATTCACACCAGGACACATCAAAATTAAAACACCAAAGTTTAAAGACAAAGATGGGATCTTAAAAGAAGCAAAAGAGAAGTACTTAATTACTTAGAAGGGAGTTCTAATAATACTGTCAGTTGATTTCTCAACAGATACTTTTCAGGCCAGAAAGGATCATCATGAAATGTTTACAATGATAAAAAGTAAAGACCTACAACCAAGATTAATCTACCCAGAAACATTAGCATTAGCATCAAAGAATAACTAAATCTTCCCAGACAAGAAAAACTGAAGGAGTTTATCACCACCAAAGTAATAGTCCAAGAAATGTTAAGGTACTTCTTTAAAAAGAAGAAGGAGGGGGAAAATGTTAAAGTATTCATAATAAAATTGCAATAACTACATATCTGTCAATAATTTATTTAAATGTAAATTAAGTTCTTTAATAAAAAGATATGTTGGCTGAAAATAAGAAAACAAGACCCTTACATATGTTGCCTACAAGAAACACATTTCAAATCAAGATACATAGACTGAAAGGAAAGAGAAGGGAATAGATAGTTCATAAAAATAGAAATAAACAAATAGCCAGGGTAGCCGTATTTATACCACACAATACAGGCTTAAAAAAAAAGCTGTATAACAAGAGACAAAGTAGGATTCAATAATCCCACTTCTGCTTATTTATCTGAAGAAAACTCAAACACTTCTTTGAAGAGACATGTGCATCCATATGTTCATTGCAGCATTATTTACAACAGCCAAGAAATGGAGGCAACCTGAGTGTCCATCAATCAGTGAATGAATAAAGAACAAGGGGTACATATATACAATGGACTATTACTCAACCATAAAAAAGAATGGAATCTTGTCATCTACAAAAACACGAATGAATAGTCCTAGAAGGTATTGTGCTGAGTGGAATAAGTTAGATAGAGAAAAAACAAATTTTGTTTGATTTTATTTATATTTGGAAGCTAAAGAACAAGATAGATGATACAAAAACAAGTTTATAGATAGAGAATTTTGATGGCTGCCAGATGGGAAGCTGGGGGATTGGTGATGGAAAGATGGAATTAAGCGTTACAAACTGACAGTATAAAATAGTCATGGGGATGTAGAGTATACAATGAGAAATATAGTCAGCAGTGTTATAATAATTATGTTTGGTGCCAGATGAATACTGGATTTACTGAAGTTTTCACTTTGTAAATAATATAAATGTCTAATCACTGCATTGTATTCCTGAAACATAATATCGTATATCAAAAATGAAAAAAAAATAGTTCAAAAAATACTTTTGACACATAGGTCTCACTCTTTTCAATGCAGCATTATTCACAGTGGCCAAGATGTAGAAACGATCAGTTTCCTTTGATAGTCTATTGGATAAAGAAGATGTGGTACATATATGCTATGGAATATTAATCAGCCATAAGAAAAGATGAAATACTGCCATTTGTGACAACATGGATGGATCTTAAGATTATCATGCTAAGTAAAATAAGTCAGAAAAAGTTGAGAAGTATACAGTTTCATTCGTATGTGGTATATATAACTGAAAGTAACAAACAAACAAGACAAATGATGTTGCTTGTTAAAATCAACCATTAAAATTCTGTCAACTACTAAATAATTATAACAAAACTGATGATGGGAGTATAATTGGAACTTCCTACAGTAGATGATAGTTACAAAAAAAAAACTGTTTTCTCTCTTTTCTTTCAGTGGATGTTGTGTGTGTTTCTGTGTGTATATGTGTATTACTTGGCTTAATTCATATTTACAATGCCACTTGACTCCTTTTCATACATAGACCATATCACTAAAGATGTTTTCGATATATAGACAGAAGCCAGTAAAATGTGATTGAAGATGGCCAAGTTCTTGACTACATAAAGTGAAGGTAGAAACTCAGTTAATATATGAGAAAAAAATGTTAGGATTGATGTTTAATGATTATGTGTGATTATGGAGGGACATTTTCAAAATTGGATGATTTTCTCAGAAAATCTTATTGATAACAGTTTTATTGTCAGAAGACCCATAGATCTTTTATTTCTTGAAAAATATAAGTATGTGCCTATGTTTATCCATGTTTTTATTGAAATATATATTTAACATATAACATTGTTTAAGCTTAAGGTATACACTATTGTTGATTTGATACATTTATGTATTTTAATATGATTGCCGTTGTAGCATTAGATAAGACGTCTATCATGTCACATACTTATTATTTATTTTTATGGTGACAATAATTAAGATCTAGTTCCTTAGTAAGTTTGGTGTCTATAATACACTATTTTTGTCTATAAGCATTATACTTTGCATCAGATCTCCAAGACTTATTTATTTATCTACTAGTTGCAGGTTGAACCCTTAAAAATAGCTTTTTCCACAATTGCCTAGTCTCTTGTTTTTTTTTTTTTTCTGATGATATAGGTTAACAGAATCCAGTAACTTTCAGGTGTACAATTTAGCAGTAAGAAATTATATATACATAATTATATATATATATATATATATATATATATATAATTTTATGTATCTAAATATATAAATATATGTATTTTTTATATTTCATTCATTTATTTTAGCTTTGACTTTCCTTGCCTTAGAGGTCAAATATATACATATTTCATATATATATATAAATACATATAAATATATATAAATACATTCATATTCATATTCATATATATTTCGCATATATAAATATATTCATATAAATGTATATGTTTATATATATGAATATATATTTATAATTTATATATTTTATGTATATAAATATATATAAATTGTAAATATTATATATATGTGTATGTATGTGTGTGTGTGTGTGTGTATATATATATATATATATATATATATATATATATATATATATAGCATTGTGTTTTCACCACCCATAGTTAGATTTCTTTCTGTAACCACATATCTGATGCATTTTACCCAATCTATCTCTCCCCTCACCCACATCCTCTGGTAACCACTAATCTATTGTCCATGTCCATGAGTCTCTGTTGCTTTTAGGTATATATCCCACATATAAGCGATATTATGTGATTTTAAACTTTTTCTGTCTGGCTTATTTTGCTTAGCATGACTATCTTGAGGTCTATCAATATTGTCACAAATGGCAGTATTTTATCTCTTCTTTTTTCTTTAATTTATTTATTTAAATTTGTTTCAAGTATACAATAGAATGGTTAGACTTCCTCTTCTTATGGCTGAGTAATATTCTCTTGTATATATGTATCACATAATCTTTACCCAATCACTTATTGTATGACATTTTGGTTGCTTCCATGTCCTGGCCATCATGAATAATGCTGCTATGAGTGTCAGTGTGAAAATATCTTTTTGGATATGGGTTTTCAATACTTTGGGGTAAATAACCAGTAGAGGGATTGCTGGATCATATTGTAATGCAATTCTTGCATTTTGAGAAATATAACACAATGTTTTCCATAGTGGCTGTACCAATTTGCAGTCTCACTAACAATGTATAAGGGATCCTTTTTTATCCACATTCTTTCCAGCACTTGTAATTACTTGTCCTGTTGATAACAGCTATTCTAACAGGTGTGGTTTTGATTTGCATTTCCCTAATAGCTAGAGATGGTGAGTATCTTTTCATATGTTTGTTGGCCATTTGTATGTCTTCTTGGGAGAAGTTTCTGTTTAGCTCCTCTGACAATTTTTTTATTGAATCATTTGTTTGTTGTTGTTGTTTGTATATTTTGGACATTAGGCCCTTATCAGAGGTTTTTCTTGGAAAGGCATTTTTCTATTTGGATGGTTGTTTATATGCCTTGTTGACAATTTCTTTTGCTGAGCAGACACTTTTTAGTTTCATGTAGTCCCATTCATTTATTTTGGCTGCTTTGACATTCCTTGCCTTAGAGGTCAAATTCATAAAATGCTCTTTAAGTCCAAGGTACATCAGTTTAGTTCTTATGTTTTCTTCTGTTCAATTTATTGTTTCAGGTCTTATATTCAGGATCTTACTTCATTTTGAGTTAATTCTGGTGTACGGTGATAGACAATAGTCCAGGTTCATTCTTTTGCAGGTGACTTTTCAGTTTTCCAAGCACCATTTAATAAAGAGGCTTTCCTTTATCCACTGTATGTTTTTGGATCCTTTGTCAAAAATTAGCTGTCCACATATACATAAACTTACTTCTGGATTTGCGATACTTTTACACTGTTCTATGTGTCTGATTTTCTGCCAGTACCATGCCATTTTGATTACTATTGCTCTGAAGTTGAGCAGAGTGATGGCTTCAGCCTCATTCTTTTTTTCTCACAATGGCTTTGGCAATTCAGAGTCTTTTGTGGTTAAATACAAATCTGGTGATTTTTTTTTCTGTTTCTTTAAAACATGCCAATGCAATTTTTATAGGGATTGCATTAATTCTGTATAATGCTTTAGTTAATAAGATCAAGTTAATTATGTTGATTCTTCCAATCAAAGACAACAAAATATCTTTTCATTTCTTTGTATCTTCTTCAATTTCTTTTAACAGGGTTTTGTAGTTTTCATTGTATAGGTACTTCACATATTTTGTTAGATTTATCACTAAGTATATTATTTTTGTTGCAATTGCAAAAGGAATTGTTTTTTTTTTCACTTCTTTTTCTGACATTTCAATATTAAAGCATAGGAATTCTATGGATTTTTGAACATTGATTTTGTATCCAGAATATTTACTGTATTTGCTTATCGATTCTAAAGTGTTCATGTGGAGTTTTTAGGGTTTTCTATGTAGAGAATCCTGTCATCCTCAAATAGTGACAGTTTGACTTAATTTACTATTTGGATATCTTTTATATCTTTATCTTGCCTGATTAACTTGCTAGGACCTCCAGTGTTATGTTGAATAACAGTGGTGATAGTGGACAGCCTTGCCTTGTTCCTGATCTTACAGGAAAGATTTTGAGGTTTTCACTGTAAAGTATAATATTGGCTGAGGGTTTTACATATATGGCCTTTACTAATTTAATATCTTTACAATATGTTGCTGTTTCATTTTTGCTAGTCTCACATTTAGGATTTGTGCATCTGTGTTCATGAGAAAATTTGGTCTGCAGTTTTCTTTTTAGTGTGTGTTATCTTTTTCAGATTTTTCTATCAGGGTGATATTAGCTTCATAAATTGAGTTGAGAAGTGGTTTTCCACTTTGATTTATTGGAACAGTTTGAGGAGAATAGGTATAAAATCTTCTTTGAATGTTTGGTAGAATTTACTGGTGAAGCTGTCTGGTCCTGGACTTTCACTTTTGGCAGGTTTTTGATGGTTATTTCAATTTCCACACTGTTGATCATTCTATTTATATTTTCCCATTCTTCTTGATTCATTCTAAAAAGATTGTATTTTTCTAAGTACTGGTCCACTTCTTCTAGCCTTTAAATTTGGTATTATATACTTTTTCATAGTATTCTTGTATGATCCTTTGTATTTCTGAGATGTCAGTCATAACTTCTCCTCTTTCATCCCTGATTTTGTTTATTTGTGTCTTTTCTTTTTTCTTTTGTGAGTCTAGCCAGATTTTTGTCAATTTAATTAACCTCCTCAAAGAACCAGCTCTTTCTTGCATTTATTTTTTCTATTGTTTTCATTTTGTTTCAATTTTATTTAATTTTGCTCTAGTTTTGATTATTTCTTTCCTTCTGCTGACTTTAAGCCTCATTTGTTCTTCTAGTTTTTAAGATGAAGCATTAAGTTGTTTAATTGGGCTTGTTCTTGTTTTTGGAGACAGGCCTAGAATGATATGACCTTCCCTCTCATGACCACTTTTGCCATGTCCCAAAAGTTTTACTTGTAGCACTATCATTATCGTTCATTTCTATGGATCTCGTAATCTCTCCTTTTTTAATTTCCTCTCTTTTAATTTCTTCTCTGACCTACTGATTCTTCAGTAGCATTTTGTTTGATCTCCATGTATTTGTGGTTCTTCCTGATTTCTTTTTGCATTTGATCTCTAGTTTCAAAGCATTATGATCAGAGAATGTGGCTGATATGATATCAACCTTCTTATATTTTTTGATGCTATCTCAGTCCCAGTATGTGGTCAATCCTTGAGAATGTTCCATATGTGCTAGGAAGAAACTATAAGCAGGTGTTTGGGGATGGAAGGCTCTGTAAATGTCAATTATGTCCAGTTGATCTAATGTGCAATTAAGGTTGCTATTTCCTTATTGATTTCCTGATTAGATTATCTGTCTATATCCAGCAGTGGGGTATTTACATCCCCTACTGTGATACTGTTTTGGTCTGTTTCTCCATATAGTTCTCTTAGTAATTGCTTTACATATTTTGGGGCTCCCTGATTGAAAGCATAGATATAAATAGTTTCTATGAGTTCTTGGTGAATGATTCCTTTTATTATTATGAATATTCCCTCATTATCTTTCTTTACTTTTTTATTTTGAAGTTTATTTTGTCTGATATCAGATTCACCACTCCTGCTTTTCTCCGAATGCCATTTGATTGAAACATAATTTTCTGCCCTTTCGCTGTAAAACTTTATTTGTCTTCTGAGCTGAGATGTGTCTCCTGGAGGGAGCATATGGTTAGATTTTATTTTTTTTAATACATTCTGCATCTCTGTGCCTTTTTATTTCTGAGTTTAATCCATTTATCTTACCTTTAAGGTGATTATTGAAATGTGAGGTCTTCTTATAGCCATTTTATTTTTTGTTTTCTAGTAGCTCTGTGTTCCCATTGCTTCTTTGATCTTGTTTTTCTGTTTTCATTGTTATGATTGTCTTTTGTGGGTTTTCCCTCTTGTTCTTCTTGTTTCATGTTATATACTTCAAGTCTGAATCTTTTGTGTATGGCTACCATTGTGAATATGTAAGGGGTAGTTATATGTACATACAGTCATCTATTTGCTTGGGCGTGTGCCTTATCTCCATTCCCCTTTGTGAATTTGGATCTTTGAATCATCCCTTTTTCAGTCATTTTTATCTCAATTTGTCCCTAGGTATGTCCAAGATGCATTACTATCTTGTCATATCAACTCTATTCTGCTTATTTAAGCTTATGATGCCTTTTTCTTAGTAATAGGTACACTCCTCTGCTTCTATTTGCCTGATAGTCACTTTACTCCTAATTATGTATTTTTTTAACATTTGTTTTATGTGAGCTACTGATCCCTTTCAGTATTTCCTGTGGTGCAGGCCTTGTAGTGGAGAATTCCCTCAATTTATGTATGTCAGGAAAGATCTTAATTTCTCCTTCATGTATAACAGAGAGGTTAGCTGGATACATAATTTTAGGCTGGTAGTTTCTTTCATTTAATAGTTTGAATATTTGATTCCACTGCTTTCTAGCTTTTAAGATCTGTGCTGAGAAGTCTGACGATAATCTAATGGGTTTCCCTTTACAAGTTACTGTATTCTTTTCCCTGGCTGCCCTGACAATTCTTTGTTGTTCATTTTTTTTTGATAATTTTCATACAATGTGTCTTGGTGAAGGCTTTTTGATTTGAGATAATTGAGTGACTTCTTAAATACCGAGGTCCAGCTGATTTCTTAGATTTGAGAAATTCTTGTCAACTATTTAACTGAAAATGCTTTCTAGTCCCTGATCCTTATTCTCACCTTCGATAATGCCCATTATTCTTATGTTTTCCCTTCTGAAGGTATCAGCTATTTCTTGAATTTCTCTTTCATTGCTTTTCATTCTTCAATTTCTCTCTTCTACCACCTGATTTATGTTTTGATTTCTTTCTTCAGTATCACTTATCATTTCCCCCATTTTGTCAACTTTTTCCCCTAAAATTTCTGTTTTACTTTTTCAACTCTTGCAGTATGTTCTTCATCTCCAGAAGTTCTGTTTTTTTTTTTTGAGGGTTTCAATTTTCTTACTCAAAACTCATTATGCTCATCTAGTCACTCATTTTTTTTGTTATTTTTTGAAATTCTTGATATGACTTGTTTCAGAACTCACTTAGTGTTTTCAGAAGTACCATCCTGAATTTTCTGTCATTTAAGTTGCATATTTCTATATCTGTAAGTTTATTTTCTGGAGATTTTCACTTTCTTTCTGAGATGCCATGTCACCTTTGTTGTTCATGGTGTTTAATAAACTATTTCTCTGACTGAGCATTAATGGAAATGAATTCTGCTTTTTTTTCCAGAAAGATTTATTATATAAAATTCTCGCATTAGTTTGTTGCAAAGAATGAGCTTTTGGTTTATTTTCCTGTTGAAGTCTCTTAGATTCCTGCTTTATATAAAGCCTTCATAATGCCTTTTAATTTTTTTGTAGATATTTAATTACGCTTGCTACCCTCAGTTTCAGTTCCTGTCAGTATTTGCAACAGTTTTGGTTGAATAAGCTAGGTTCCCCTGTGGCTCCGTGGTGTTTCATCTTGGAGGGTATGGGGATGGGATACTCTAGGTTGGTAGTTTGGGACTTTGTCTCAGTCTCGGTTTTGAAACCATGGCTGGTAAAAATCAGCTGTTGTTTTTCTGTCCTCCTGCTTCTCTGCTTTCTTCCCTGATGACTGGGCTCTGCCGCCAGCTGTGTGGAGATCACAATACTCCCATGCAGGGCACCTGAGTGAACTTGCCACATTTTCTCCCCTCCCCCTCCTCCTACACATATCTCTGGTGGGTATGAGAGGGAGATTTTTTATTTCTCACTATTTGCCACCCAACACCTGGGTTTCTCACCTTTGGTAGCTCTAATGCACAAATCCCATGCTCAGACATGCTGGTGTGCAGTTCAGGTGCTTTTTGTGGTTTTAGATGTTCAGCTTATTGTTGTTTCAAGGGGAGAAAGCTGGGGACACCTCTCACTCTGCCATTTTTCTCCAAAGCTCTTAAAAAAAATGTTTAAAAAAATGTAAACATGCTATTGATTAAAAAGTTTAGAGTGTTGAATGGGTCTTTAAAAAGAAAATGCCTCATTTATGATTATAAACATAAATTTTAAAAGCCAGACTGTGACTATAGTGTATCTGAGCCACATTCAATTCGATGCCCAGGAATGCACACAAACATCTGCTCAGCACATGTTCAATTTAACAATAATTTATGTAGTCAAATAAAAAATATATAACATTGTATTTGTTTCAGTACTTATTAAAATGTTATTTCTTTCTCATTCAATTTATAATAAAAAAGCAAACAGTTGAAACTGCTTTTTAAAAATCTGTTATCATTTTATCTAGTTAGATGAGTGAATCAGGATTTTCTGTTTTTAAACAAAACAAATACAGAGGTAAATTGGATGCTGAACTGGTGGTGGGACTTCAAATTTGTGTAGCCACTATGGAAAACAATACGGACCTTCCTCAGAAAACTAAGAATTGATCTACCGTATGATTTAGCAATTCCTCCACTGAGTATTTACCCCCCAAACTTGAAAATACATATCCAAAAAGGTATTTGCACACTGATGTCCATAGCAGCATTATTTATGATGGCCAGGATATGGAAGCAACCAAAGTGGCCTACAATAGATGATTGAATAAAGGAGCTGTGGTACATATATACAATAGAATATTACTGAGCTATAAGAAGAGATAAAATACTCTGCTTGTTACAACATGGATGGACCTTGAGATTATCATGTTAAGCTAAATAATCCAGAGAGAAAAAGTTGAAAATCACATGATATCACTTATATGTGAGATATAAACTTAAAAGCAACAAATAGACAGGACAAACAAACAGAGACTCATGGACATGGACTATAGACTAGTGGTTACCAGAGGGTAGGAGGAGGGTGAGAAGGGGAGAAGTAAAAGGAGTAAAAGGGGTCAAATATGTAGTAACAGAAAGAAATCTATGAGAGGTGAATACAAAATTGAATATATATATATATATATATATATATATATATATATATATATATGCCTTAATGTTAAAATGTACAGATGATACATCAAATTTTGTTAGAATATGTCACTATTAAAAATTAATTCATTAATTTTTAATAAATAAATAAATAATAAAAAATAAATTGGATTCTAATAGATGAAAACAACCTAATTATTGCAACCAAATGAATTCAAATTTATTGTCGTAATAACTATATACTAATAGATTTATATGTTTTTATATTTTATTTATATTTATGTTTTAAATAAATATATAAGTACATTTACATTTGCATTTAGATTTATATTTACATTTATATTGTATACCCTGAGAATCACTGTTACATTTAATTTGAAAAAATTATCTAAAGCCAAGAATTTGTTAAACCCTTGCTCAAACAAAAAGAAAAACAAAATTAAAATATATTTATTAGATTCTATGAGGAGTAATAGCAACAATATAACATTTCAATCTCTATTTCCTTATATGAAAAGAGAGAGAAGAATTGGCTAACAGATCTAAATACTATTGAAAATATTTACAACAGAATATAAGCAAGTGATATAAAGTAGTTGATACCAGAACTTTATGGTATTCATGTCTATGCTGTATGTAGATAAAGCAACAACAGTGATTTTCAATGAACCTGGGATGGAGAACCCTGAACTAGCTAACAGGTATTCACCAGAAAATACAATGGGCCAATTTGATAACAGTAATTGAAAATGGAAGGGATTTTTCCCTCTTCAATAGTAGATGAATATAATCAGCCCATGGCATGAAAATTTGAAGAAGCTAGATTAGTCTAACTCCTATGAACATCCACAAATGTCACATGAGAGCTAACTTCTAAAACAGGATGCATACTGAGGAGATATTTCTAGGAGCAGAATCAAAATTGAGCAACATGTGCAACATAGGGATAATTAAGAAAGAGAAGCTATAAAAAGGTAGGGAAAGAGAACAGAGCTGGAAAATCTTAGACACCAAGCAGTAATATTTTTGAGCACTATAAGAAAACAACAGGGAAGTTAAAATCTATTAAGTTTACAAGAACTTTCCTTAATTCCACCTCTTTTTTTTTAAAATTCAAGAAAATAGATTTCAAATAAAAGTGAACAAAAAACGTTATCAATATAAATTCCAGTTCATATTTATTATAAAATAATAATAAATGGTAAGAATAACTTTTCTACAAGCAATAGCACTTCAGAAACACATGCTCAAAAAATAACCAGATCAAAACTATAACCTACATTTTTAAAACAAACAAGAAGATTTAAGAAAATAATACAATGCATTAAAATAATTATTAAAATATTTTAGAAAGAAGATGAAAGGACTGAGAAAGATTAAAAATAAAAAATAAAATTTCTTTTGAAATGAAAGTGTATTCAGAAGGAGGACAGGAGTGAATAAACCAAAGTTAATTTATAAAGAAAAATAGAAGACAAAAAAAGAAAAAAATAAAATAAAGACGTGAAAGTGAAAATATTAAAAATAGACAAAAGAGAATGGACTTATAGTTATTAGATATTAGATATTCTTGATGAAGAAAATCAATGTAAGGAAACAGTACAAGAACTAAAAACCCTAAATCAAGAAAATGTTCCTAAAAATAAAAACTTGGAAACTACATATTGGAACAGCACACTGTGAACATAAAAATAGTGCATGGAACTACAAACACTATGAAAACAAAACAATAAGGAGCTCATAGATACAAAGAGCATTTTAATGGTTGCTAGTGAGGGTGGTGGTTTTGGGGAATGCAAAAAAAAAGCACTCATGAAGGAAAGAAAATTAAGTTATCATAAGAATTTTGACAACAATGCTTTAAGCCAGAGGAAGCTATATTAACATTTTTAAATATTAAAGAAAAAAAGTATACCAAGGATTTTATGTTTGGCAAAACTAAGTTTCAGCTAAACAAACATAAGCTTTTCCAAAACTACAAGAACTCAGGTAATATTGTGCCCATGAATCCTTCCTGAGGACTCTAGTGGAAACAGGCTTTCACAACCAAAATGACTAGAGAGACTTTAATATAAGGATAGGTTGTAAAAACATTAAATATTTAGTTACCTGTAGACCTAATACTACATGAGTACTAAGAGAGAGAGTGTGTGCATTTTATTATGGCTATACATTTTGACAATACAGATAAAATATATATATATATATATATATATATATATATATATATATATATATATGTTTAAAATAGATGAAAAATCAAGTACATGTAAAATATTTTAATGTTTTCAGTATCTATTTTGGAGACAGTAATAGCACTGTTATTTTGAGACTAGTGTATATGGAATTAGATTTTAAAAAGTGAGTAATTACAGCATATTCTAATTTTATCATCCTTATATCATGTTCATAAGGAGCAGGATTTGTAGTGTAAAAGAAAAAGAGAAAAATTTTGGAGCAAAGAATTAAATTCTATAAAATTGAATGTAAATAGATTACATTATATATATATATATGTATACACACACACATATATATGTACACACATATATATATGTATACACATATATATGTGTGTGTGTGTGTATATATATGTGTGTGTGCATGTATATACATACATATATATACACACATACATACACACATACATATACATATATACATACACACACATATATACATATATATACACATACATATATATGATATTTACTTAAGAATTTGTATTGATACTGCTATCACATTCAAGAATACATATGCTTTAGAATCTGGATGAATAAAAGATCTAGGTACCATCTCAATTGCGTAGTGGTAAGCAAGCCTACTGCCCAGTTTGTAGTCTTGAAATATCAATGCCCACTATTAGAAACCAGGGTTTCTGATTTTAAAAAGATTGAAATCATACCAAGCTATTCTCTGACCATACTCCTTTGAAACTGGAGTGCAACTGTAGAAAGAAAGCGGAAAGAACCAGAAATGTGTGGAGAATAAACAACATGCTACTAAAGAATGACTGGGTAATAGAAAAAAATAAATGGAGAGATGAAGTGATACATAGAAAAAATGAGAATGACAGCATAACATATCAAAACAGTAATAAGAAGAAAGTTCATATTATTATAGGTCGATCTCAAGAAACAAGAAAAGTCTCAAAGAAACAAACTAAAATTATATCTTAAAAACTAGAAAAAGAAGAACAAACTCAAAGTAAGCTAAAGGTAAGAAATAATAAATATTAGAACAGAATTAAATAAAATTGAAAGCAAAAGACAATAGAAATAATTTATGCAAGAAAGAGTTGGTTCTTTGAGATGATTAATAAAACTGTCAACTCCTTGATTAGACTCACTAAGGAGAAAAGAGAAAAGACACAAATAAACAAATACAGTGATGAAAGAAGAGACAGTATGAATGATACAACTGAAATAGAAAGTATCATAAGAATACTATGAAAAATTACATGCCACCAAACTTAATAACTTAAGAGAAATAAATAAGTTCTTTGAAACATCCTACCCTCCTAGACTGAATCATGAAGAACTAGAAAATATAAATAGACTAATAAACAGTATATAAATTGAAATGACCATCAAAAACATCCCAATAAGTAAAAGTCCAAAATAAGATGGTTTCACTAGTGAATTCTGCCAAATATTCAAAGAAGATTTAATACTTGTTCTTCTCAAACTTTTCCAAAAAATTAAAGAAGAGGTGATACTTCCTAACTTACTTTATGAAGCCAGCATTACCCTGATAAAGATAACACACACACACACACACACACACATGCTTGCACACAAATACATACACACAAACTATAGACCAATATCTCTGATCAATACACATGCAAAAATCCTAAACAAAATACTAGCAAATTCAATATAAAAATACATTAAAAAGATTATACACCATGAGCAAGTGGGCTTTACTCCAGGGGCACAGGGATGGATAAACATATGCAAATAGATTCTTGTGATACACCACATAAACGAAACAAAGGATAAAAATCATACGATCATATTGATAGATGCAGGAAAAGCATTTGGCAAGATATAACATGCATTTATGATTAAAACAATAAAATTAATATAGAAGAAAAGTACTTCAACTTAATGCAGGCTATATATGACAAACCCTCAGCTAAGATCATAATGGCAAAAAACTAAAAACCTTCCCTCTATGATCAGGAACAAGACAAGGCTGTCAGCTATCACCACTATTATTCAATATAGTATTGGAATTCCTAGCTAAACCAGTCAGGCAAGAGAAAGAAGTAAAAGGCATCCAAACAGGGAATGAAAGTCAAACTGTTACTTTTTCAAGATTATATGATTATATGAAAAACCCTAACTACTCCTCTAAAAAAAACTATTAGAAACAATGAAATGGAAAAAAAATATGCTTTTTCAATTGCAACAAAAAACTATATTAAGAATAAACCTAAAGAAGCATGTAAAAAACTCATACACTGAAAACTATAAGACATTTAAAAGAACTGAAGAAGACTCAAAGAAATGGAAAGCTATTCTGTGTTCTTGGATTGGAAAAATCAACGTAGTTAAAATGGCCTTATTACCCAAAGCATTGTACAGATTTATTGCAATACCTACCAAAATCCAAATGACAGTTTTTTCTAAGAAAAATAATAAAAATTATCAGATTTGTATGGAAACACAAAAATCCTTGAATGGCCAAAGCAATCCTGAGCAGGAAAAAAAGGCTAGAAGTATCACTTTGCCTGACTTCAAATTATACTATAAAGCAGCAATAATCAAAGTGCAGGCTATTGGCAGAAAACAGACGCACAGTCAAGTGGAATAGAATTGAGAGTCCAGAAATAAGCTTCTGTATGTATGGGCAAATAGTTTTCAAAAAAGGAGCCAAAAACATACAATGTAGAAAGGAAAGCCTCTTTCAGAATGGTGCTGGGAAAGTTAGAAAGCCACCTGCAAAAGACTAAAACTGAACTGCTTTGTTACCATTAACCAAAATTAACTCAAAAAAAAAAAAATTTGAAGACCTGAACATAAGGCCTGAGATAATAGATTGCATAGAAAAAAACTTAGGTGCTACACTCATGGACCTAGGATTTAGGGAATTTTATAAATTTTACCTCAAAGGCAAGGGAAGTAAGAGTAAAAATGAATGAATGGAACTACATTAAACTGAAGAGCTTCCGCATAGCAAAAGAAACTATTAACAAGGCATACAGGCAACCATCAGAATGGGAGAAAATATTTTCATAAAACACCTCCGATAAAGAGCTAATATCCAACATATACAAAGAATTTATACAAGTCAATAGTAAAACAAACAAACAATCTCATTAAAAATGGGCAGAGGACCTGGACACTTCTCACAAGATACAAATGGCCAACAGACATATAAAAAAATGCTCGTTAACTACTATTAGAAATGCAAATAAATCCACAATGAAATGCCATCCCACACCTGTTAGAATGGCTATCATCAACAAAACAAGTAATAACAAGTGCTAAAGAAGTTGTGGGGTAAAAGGAGCCCTTATACACAGTGATAATGTGTATTGGTACAACCACTATGGAAAACGGTATGGAGATTCCTCAAAAAACTAAGAATAGAATTACCATATGAACTACTAATTCCTCTTCTGAGTATTTACCCAAAACACTTGAAAATATTTATCCACAAAGATATATTCACCCTGATATTAATAGCAGTGTTATTTATGGTAGCCAAGAAATGGAAACAACAAAAGTGTCCTCCGACAGATGATTGGATAAAAAAGCTGTGGTGTATATATATATATATGTGTGTGTGTGTGTGTGTGTGTGTGTGTGTGTGTGTGTGTGTGTGTGTATAAAATGGAATATTATTTAGCCATAAGAAGAGATGAAATACTGTCATATATGACACATGGATAACTCTCAAGATGATCATGTTAAGCGAAATTAGTCAGATGGAATAATTTGAAAAACACATGATATCACTGACATGTGGTATATAAAACTGAAAACAACAAGGAAGCATGACAATTAAACAGAGACTCATGGACATAGACAGTGGATTAGTTGTTACCAGAGGGAAAGAAGAGAGTGGGGAGGTAGAGAGGGTGAAAAAAAAAATGAAGAAACCAGGAATTCTTGGGGAAATGACTGATTCCAGGTTTAAAGTAAATAAATATACAAGGCGAGCCTGGAAATTCTTGTACTGACAGAGAGCAAAAAAATTTCCCAAAGACTAGTGGGTTCAAAAGACTTAGGAGGCAACTTGAAAAGACTTCCACTGGCCAAAAATGGGATAATACAAACTTTGGTAGTAACAACAAACAACAACAAACAACAACAACAACAACAACAACAGATTGAACCCCATGAAATATGTTTAAATACAGGAGTTATACCATTTTTTAAAATAAGTAGTCACATTTTGCCAACTCTATCTTCTATACTGTATTTAACAAACAACAAAATAATTCATACAAAAAAAGGAATCATTCACTTTTAGAGGATGATAAGGAAGCAGTTCACTAGCTTGAAAGCTGATAAAGAGAAAGAATCAAGGATTTTTATTATGTACTATACCACTGGATAACCAAATAGGAAATGAGGGGGATTATCTCTTTAAAAAAATGTATCCAAAAATTGAATAAAAAATTATATATTTAGAATATTTCACATTTTTCAAGTCCCTGTGAGTAGATAGATATAGTCATTAAGTATCAATGACTGCTATCATTACAAAAAGAAACACAGTCATTTTGTGTCTTCTATCTTTTTGCTGTATACTACCTATTCACTTGGCCAAGTGATCAGATATGAGGCTGATCTAGTCTTTGATTTAGCTGTCAATATATAAGAAACTGAACACGTAGAGAAACATGATGAATTTCATCATGAGTAAGCAACATTAAACTCTAGACTAACTCGCATAATGAAAAATGGTAAAGAAATGAAAATGTTAGAAACTAGTAAAGTCTAAGAGATATATCAAAATTAGAAAAACTAGCCTAGATCTTTGGAAACATGGCAGAGTGAAACGTCCCCAAATCTCTCTTCTTGAAACAACAATAAGCTCAACATCTAAAACTCAACAAAAAACACCCAAACTATAAACCAGCACATCTGACTCTGGAGTCTGCACATAAAAGCTACCACAGGTCAGAGCCCCTGGTGTCTGGAGGTGGACTGAAAGACATAAATAAGCTGCCTCTTGCAGCCTCCAGAGCTATGTGTTAGAGGAGGGAGAAGCGAGGAGCAGCTTCTTCTGTGAACAGCCATGCCTGGGAAAGCCATGAATTCCCCACAGCCGACAGCAAGGTCCAGTCATCAGGACAAAAAGCAGAGAAGAAAGACAGCAAAAAAACAACAGTTAATATTTACCAGCTGTGGTTGCAAAAGCAAGGCTGAGCCACAGCCCGCAACTCCCAACACAGAGGGTAATTCTCACCATATGCTTCAAAACCAAACACCGTGAAGCTCCAGGGGAAACTGAGCAAATGTCACAAAAATGACTGAAAGTGAGGGTGGCAAGCATAATTAAATATTTACAAAAAAAATAAAAAGTCATTTTTAAGACTTTATATAAAGCGAGATGTGAGAGGTTTAGATGTCATCTACGGGAAACCAAAAGAAAAAGGCCCTCTTTGCAGTAGGTGAAACAGAGACCTTTATATAAAAATCTTTCTGGGAACAAAAAGCAGAATACATTTCCATTGAATCACAGGTAGAGAAACAGTCCATTAAACACTATGAACAACCAAGGTGACAAGGCATCTCAAAAAGAAAAAGAAAAATCTCCAGAAAATGAACTTACAAAGAAATATGCAATCTAAATGACAGAGAATTCAGGATGATACTTCTGAAAAAACTCAGTGAATTCTGAAACTAGTCATATCAACAATTTCAGGAATTGATAAAACACCTAGATGAGCAGAGCAAGAAGATTGAAACTCTCAAAAAGAACTAAATAGAACTTCTGTAAATACACACACACACACACACACACACACACACACACACACACACACACTAAAAAATTTGAAAAATGCAAGATAAACCTTGAGAAATAGAGTTGACCAAATGGAAGAAAGGATCAGTGTAATTGAAGACAGAAACTAGAAAAAATTGAGAAGGAAGAAGAAAGAAACCAAAGAATGAAGAATAAAGAGAAATTCAATTACTAGCTGATATAACCAGAATGGTAACATAATAATGGGTATTATCAAAGGCAAGGAAAAGGAAGAGGGATGAGAAAGCATTTTCAGACAAATTGCTGATGAGAATCCCAAATGTAAGGAATGAGTTGGACCTTGGATTTCAAGAAGTTAACAGAACACCCAATTATTCCAAACCAAAAAGGCCTTTACCGAGACACATTGTATTAAAACTATCAAAAATCAATGACATAGACAGAATTCTCAGGGCAACCAAGTAAAGAAAGAAAATGGTAACTTATAAAGGAAAACCCATTAGATTATCATCAGATTTCTCAGCACAGACCTTGAAAGCCAGAAAGGAGTGTAATCAAATATTCAAACTAATAAATGAAAGGTACTATTGACCTAAAATAATGTAGCCAGCTAACCTCTCTGTTATACATGAAGGAGAAATTAAGACCTTTCTGGACATACATAAATTGAGGGAATTCTCCACTTCAAGCCTGCACCACAGGAAATAGTAAAAGGGGTCAGCTCACCCAAAACAAAATATTTTAAAAAATACATAATTAGGAGTAAAGTGACTATTAGGCAAATAGAAGCAGAGGAGTGCACCTCTTACTAAGAAAAAGGCATTATAAGCTTAAATAATAATAAGAGAATTGCTATCAAAAATAGTAATGAACGTTCAGAATACGTAAGGACAAACTGAGATAACAATGATTGAAAAGGGAAGGATTCAAAATTCTAAATTTGCAAAGAGGAATGGAAATAAAGCTTACACACTCAAAATATAGATGACTGTATGTATATACCTATCCCTTACATCTTCATAATGGTAACAACACACTGAAGATTCAGAACTGAAGTATATAATATAACATAAGAAGAACCAGAGAAAAAACCAACAAGAGCCAACCAAAATAAGAAAAACAAAAACACAAGGGGAAGGAAGCAATGGAAGCACAGAGCTACTAGAAAGCAAAAGATAAAATGGCTACAAGAAGATCTCATATTTCAATAATCATCCTAAAGTTTGATTAAATAGATTGAACTCACCAATAAAAAGGTACATAATTGCAGAATGGATAAAAAAAAAAGAAAGAAACCCAACCATATTCTCCCTCCAGGAGACACATCTCAGCTTCAAAGACAAATATAGACTCAAAGTGAAAGGGTAGAAAATGATATTTCAAGCAAATGGTATTTGGAGAAAAGTCGAATAGTGGATCTAATATCAGACAAAATAGACTTTAAAATTAAAAAAAAAAAGCTAAAAAAAGATGCTGAGAGAAACTTCATAGTAATAAAGGGAATCGTGTCCCAAGAAGTCATACTATATATTCATATATTTGCTCCCAATCAGAGAGCCCCAAAATATGTAAAGCAATTACTAACAGAAATAAAGGGAGAAACGGACAAAACACTATTTTAGTAGGAGACCTAAATACCCCACTGTTGGATATGAACAGATCATTCAATCAGAAAATCAATAAGGAAATAGCGACCTTAAATGACACATTTGACTAACTAGAGATAGTTAATATTTACAGAGTAGTCCATTCCCAAACAGCTGCTTATAGATTCTTCTCTAGTCCACATGGAACATTCTCAAATATTGACCATATACTGGGACACAGAGATAGCATCATCAATAATAAGAGGGATGAAATCATACAAACCATGTTCTCTGATTGTAATACTTTGAAACTAAAGCTCAAATGCAAAAATAAATCAGGAAGAACCACAAATACATGGAGATTAAACAACATGCTACAGAAAAATAACTGGGTCAGAGAAGAAAGAAAAAGAGAGATTGAGAGATACAAATAAACAAATGATAATAATAGAACAATGTATCAAAATTTGGGGACACAGCAAAAGTGGTCATAAGAGGAAAGTTTATATAATTACAGACCTATCTCCAAAAACAAGAATGAGCCCATATGAACATCCTAATGCTTACTCTTAAAAAGCTAGAAAAAGAAAAAATGAAGCCTAAAGTCAGAAGAAGGAAATAAATAATTAAAATTAGACCATAAATAAATAAAATTAAAAACAACAATAATAACAACACTAAAACAATAGAAAAAATAAATGTGACAAAGAGCTGGATCTTTGAGAATGTTAAAAAACTTGATAAACCCCTGGTTAGACTCACTAAACAAAAAAGAGAAAGTACACAAATAAAATTACAGATGAAAGATAGGAAATTGTGACTGATATCACAGAAATACAGAGGATCGTAGAAGAATACTATGAAAAAGTATATAATAACAAATTTAATAACCTAGAAAAAATGGACTGCTACTTAGAAAATTGCAACATTTCTAGACTGAATCAAGAAGAACTGGAAAATCTAAAAGGAACAATCAGTAGTATGAAAATTGAAGCAATCATCAAAAACCTATGAAAATGTAAAAGTCGAGGACCAGATGGCTTCAGCAGTGAATTCTACCAAATATTTAAAGATTTCATATCTATTCTCCTCAAACTCTTCCAAAAAATTGAAGTTGAGGCAATACTTCCTAACTCATTTTATAAGGTCAATATTATCATGATACCAAAAATCAGTAAAGATAATACAAAATAGAAAACTATAGACCAATATCTTTCATGAACACAAATGCAAAAGTCCTAAATAAGACACTAGAGAACTGAATAGAGCAATATATCAAATTGACTATACAGCATGAACAATGGGCTACATCTCATAGGCCCAGGTATGGTTCAACATATGCAAATTGATTAGTGTGATACACCACACAAAGAAATTTGAAAATAAGAATCATATGATTATATCAATAGATGCTGAAAAAGCCTTTGACAAGACACAGCATTCATTTATGATCTAAACACTTAAGAAAAATGGTATAGAAGAAAAATACCTTAACATAATAAAGGCCATATATGACAAATTCTCAACCAACATTATACTTAATGATGAAAATCTAAAAACCTTACCTTTAAGATCAGGAAAAAGGCAAGGATGTCCACTATAGCCATGGTTATTCAACATAACATTGGAGGTCTTAGCAAGTATAATCAGAAAAGAGAAAGATATAAAAGGCATCCAAATAAGAAATGAAGTAGTCAAACTGTTATTATTTTCTAATAACATGATTCTCTAGATAGAAAACCCTTAAAATCTCCCCAAGAACACTACTAATAACAATAAACGAATACAGTAGAGCTTATGAATAAAAAATCAATGCTCAAAAATCAATAGCATTCCTATTTTCTAATAATGAAGTGTCAGAAAAAGAAGTGGAAAAATTAATTCCTTTTGCAATTGCAAAAAAAATAAAATGCTTAGGAATAAATGTATTGAAACATGTGAAAGAACTATTTAATGAGAACTACAAAATTCTCTTAAGAGAAATTGAAGAAGATACAAAGAAATGGAAAGATATCCTGTGTTCTTGGATTGGAAGAATCAATATAGTTAAAATGACCATATTACCT
This sequence comes from Cynopterus sphinx, assembly GCA_030015415.1. Lineage (NCBI taxonomy): Eukaryota > Metazoa > Chordata > Mammalia > Chiroptera > Pteropodidae > Cynopterus > Cynopterus sphinx. The sequence continues at coordinate 72,848,017 of CM057388.1, read as the reverse complement.
ACAGCATTTACAGGTTTAATACAATTCCCATCAAAATCCCATCAACATTTCTTAAAGAAATTTTAAAAAATCATCAGATTTGAATGGAAGCACACAAAACCCTAAATTACTACAGCCATCCTGAGACCAAAAAAACAAGGCTGGAGGCGTCACTCTGCCTGACTTCATATTATAATATAAAGTGACAATAATCAAAGTGGCATGGTATTTGCAGCAAAACAGATACACAGGCCTATGGAACAGAATTGAGAGTCCAGAAGTAAACCCATACTTATATGGATAATGAAAATTCAATAAAATTTTGATATTTTGTGTCTGTGAGAAATTCCTCCCAAATAAACAGAGCTAAAACACTACATAGAAAATGTACTACATGGGTCATTATCCATGTAAAATGTACGCTTATACTGTCATGTGTTAAATAATTATTCTAGTTCCAAGATGGAGTCACTCATGCTAAGAGACTTCTTACTGGCAGCCAAATCTTAATAGCTTCATTTTCTTGAGAATGCTCAACCCTTTCCCAAAACACTTCTATAATTAATAGTAAATGCAGTCAAGTTTCTGGATACAAAATTAATGTTCAAAAATTTATAGCATTTCTATACTCTAATAATGAGGTCAGAAAAAGAAGTGGAAAATTTAATTACCTTTGCAACTGCGACAAGAATAAAATGACTAAGAATTAATCTAAGGAAATATATGAAGGACCTATATAATGAAAACTACATACCCTATTAGAAAATCAAAGAAGATCCAAATAAATAAAAAGATATTCTATGTTCTTGGATTGGAAGAATCAACATAGTTAATGTGACCTTATTACCTAAAGCATTAAACAGATTTAATGCAATCCCCATCAAAATCCTATCAACATGTTTAAAAAGAAAATAATCAGACATGTATGGATGCACAAAAGGCCCCAATCTGCCATCTTGAGAAAAAAGAATGAGGCTGGAAGCATCACTCTGCCCAACTTCAAACTATACTACAAAGCAGTAATAATCAAAACAGCATAGTATTTGCAGAAAAACAGACACATAGACCAGTGGAACAGAATCGAGAGTCCAGAAATAAACCCATACTTATATGGAAAATAATTTTAAAAAACCCCAAAACCATACAGTGGAGAAAGGAAAGCCTCTTCAATAAATGGTGTTGAGAAAACTGGAAATCCACCTGCAAACGAATGAAACAAGACTATTGTCTATCACCACACAGCAAAATTAACTCAAAATGGATTAAGGACCTAAATATAAAAACCTGAAACAATAAAATGCATAGAAGAAAACAATACCTAAACTGAAAGACCTTGGATTTAAAGAAGATTTTATGAATTTGACCTCAAAAGCAAGGGAAGTAAAAAATAAATGAATGGACCACATCAAACTAAAAAGCTTATGAAAAGATATTGTCAACAAGGTAAAGAGATAACCATCCGAATGCAAAAATACATTTGCAAGCAACACCTTCAATAAGGACCTAATGCCCTAACTATACAAAGAACTCATATGACTCAATAACAATAAAAACCAAATCAAAAAATGGGCAAAGAAACTGAACAGACACTTCTCCCAAGAAGAAATACAAATGGCCAACAAATACATGAAAAGATGCTCAACATCGCTAGCCATTAGGGAAATGAAAATCTAAACCATAATGAGATACCATCTCACACCTGTTAGAATAGCTATATTCAATAGAACAAGTAATAACAAGTGTTGGAGATTATGAGAAAAGGGAACCCTCATACACAAAACTGTCCTATGATAAATAATTGGTTAAAGAAGCTGTGGTACATATATGCAATGCCATAAGGAGAGTTGAAATACTTCTGTTTGTGACAACATTGATGGACCTTGAGATAATCATGCTCTGCGAAAAAAGCCAGACAGAAAAGGTTGAAAACACATGGTATCATTTACATGTGGGGTATAACCCTAAAAACATCAAACAAAAACGACTAACAAACAGAGATTTATGAACATAGAGAATAGACTAGTGGTTATCAGAGGGTTTGGTGGGAGGGGGAAGGTGAATTGGGTAAAAGGGGTCATATGCTGTGATAGAAAGAAATCTAACTATGAGAGGTGAATACACAGTATAAATAGATATATAATGTTTACTCTTAAAATGTACCACTGAAACTTACTGGATTTCATTAACCAATGTCACCTTAAAAAATAATTTAAAAAAATAGAAACTGTTTCTTAATTATCCCAAATGTTGCATTTACTAAGAAGATCATAAATCAACAATTTCAATTACATTTAAGAACAAAATAAAGTTACATCTAATGAACCTAAGGAAAGTGTGAGAATGATATCTTATCAAAAAGAGAATATTAATAAAAATTAAAACCAAATAGAAATTCTGTATTTGAAAATTATGCTAACTGAAATGAAAATTTCAGTAGGGATATTTAAAGAGAGATTTGAACAGGGAGAAGAAAAATAAATGAACTGAAGATGGATCACTTGAGATGATCATGTTTGAGGAACAGAAAGAAAAAAAAATGAAAAATCTCCCAGAGTTTTGTGAAATATCATCAATAATACCAAAATAAGCATAATGAGAATCACAGAAGTACAGGAAATAAAGGAGCAGAAGGAATATTTAACCAAATAATGGATGAAAATTCACTAAACCTTATGAAAATCATTACTTTTTGCATCCAGAAAGCTCAATTCATTCTAAGTAGGAGCATTCAAAGTGATCCACAACTAGATTTATCAGTCAATTGTCATAAAACAAAGACTGAAAAAAGAATCTTGAAAAAACAGTGGAGAAACAACTCATCAGTCATGGGATTCTCAATAAGAAGAAGTCTGTTTAAAATGGTGGGGTACATATATACTGTAGATGCCTCCTCCCATGTCTACTTTAAAAGTACAACTACATTATGAAACAGTCAACCTGAAAAATGATCTGAAGACTAGCTGAACAGAACTTCTGTAACTCAGGATATAAAGAAGAGACCATATTAAGACGGGTAGGAGGAGCAAATATGCAAAAAGTGCTGGTCATACACTTATATATGGTGAATGAACATTGGTAGGGATAACTCAGCTGTGAAGGTCCTTCTGGAGGAGCAACAGGCCCAATACCACACTAGGAAACCAAGGTCCAGGGTCCAGTGCCAGGAAGAGGAATCCACACAACATCTGGCTGTGAAAACCACTGAAAATTACAGCCGTTCAGGCAAGGTAGGAGACAGCTGGAAATGCATATGTCCATTTAAAGGGCCTATACACACACTCACTGAAGCTACTCACCCTGGGATTTGATGAAGGAAGAGCATCTTGAGAGGTGCCACAGACATACAAGGAAAGGCTAAGTTCTGCGGCTTCAAGAAAAGGCTGGAGGAACAGTCACCATTGTCCCTTGTTGAGCAGTCCTCCTGTATAGCCTTCAGGCTAGTGTCATCTTCCCTGTGTTGAGCCTTCCCCACACACAGCCCAAACTGAGTCTGCATTAGCTGTGTGAGGTCCACTTCCTCCACCCTGTGTCTCCCTGATACCTGACTCCACCAACTCAAATTGCCTGTGGCATTTTTGTTACTGGGCAACAAGCTCTCATTACACTCAATGGGAGAATCCTTCAGCAGCAGCCCTTATGCTTCTGCAGGAAACACATTCAGTGGCAGGAAACTGGCCCTGGCTATAGCTGCAGTATTTTTTAAACAAATCTCAGGAGAATCTGAGGAATGCAGTGGCTGTCTTCATTGTGAGCTGAGACTTTTGTAAATGACCACTGGCTCATGATATACAACTCTGAGCATATACTGACCTGGGGAACAAACACATCTTGCCTCAAACTGGTGACTTCTTTGGACCCCATCTTATCCAACTCTGGTACCTCCTAAGACTTATTCATCTACTAATGCTTACTGACAGCAAGAAGGCAGCCTCAGATCTGGGGATGCCCTGGGCCTTTTGTTGAGTTGCCCCTGGCCCAGAGCTTGTGGCAGTTGGCCTCAGTTCACTGCTTGGCTTCTCCCAAATACCTCAAGATTAACCAAAGGTAAAAATCAAGCACAGATCAGATTGCTTTGTAGCTCTTGCCAAATAGCCCAAAGCCACTCAGAGGGAGCAGCTGACCTTGACTTTCATGAGAGCCACTACCATTGTTCTCGAGAATCAACAAATCAGAGCCTGGTGTTAGACTTCAATGTAGTACCAGTTGATTAGCCTCACATTAACACACCCAAAGAGTAGTCACAGCAGGCACATGAGTCTGCTGGGGCAAACCCCAATCCATGGGAATAGCCACTAAACTGCAGTTTATAGACTGTAAATGTGGCCAATCCACATAGCCATTCAGCCTGTGTATCAGTCCTACCCAATAACATACCAAGAGCAATCAAGGCTCAATTACAACAGAAGGACACATGCAAACCACACAAGAGTCACTCCCAAAGAAACTGTCACAGTTGATCAGAGTGACAGTACCAGTGGGCCACATGGATACCTGTTACATAAAGCCACCTGACTAAAACTGGGAAACATAGCAGATCTACCTACTACATAATAACAAAGAGAGGCAGCTAAAATGAGGGAACAAATAATCGTGACCTAAATGAAAGAATAGAGTAAACTTTAGGAAAAAAAAAAAGAAACTAGGCAAGCAACCCACAAGATACAGAGAGCAAAACATTGGTTATAAGGATGCTCACGGAATTAGGGAGAGAATAGCTGATTTCAGTGAAAATGTAAAAAATATATATTAAGTATAAAATGAGATACAGAAATCATAAATAAGAACCAGTCAGAATTGAAGGCTACAATAGAAGAATTCAATTGTAGATTAAATGAAGCAGAGGATCAAAGCAGTGATTTGGAAGACAAGGTAGCAGAAACACCCAACTGGAACAGCAAAAAAATAATAAATAAATAAACGAACAAACAAACGAATGAATGAATGAATGAATGAATAAATAAATAAATAAATAAATAAATACAACTTAAAACTGAGGATAGTTTAGAATCCTCTGAGGTAACATAAAGCAAAACAATATTTGCATCATAAGAGTACCAAAAAGAGGAGATGATGTAAAAGATTGAGAACCTATTTAAAGAAATAGTGGTGAAAATCTTCCAAAACCTGGTGGGAAAAGAAAATAGACATATAATTCAAAAAAATGATAGGGATTCCCAAACAAGGTGAACCAAATGAGATTCACATCAGGACACATCATAATTAAAATGGCAAAGGTTAATGATAGAGATTCTTAAAAGCAGCAAGACAAAGGCTAGTTACTTACAAGGAGACTCCTAAAGTTGTTCTAGATGATTTCTCAACAGAAATTTTGTGGGTCAGAAAGAATGGGCATGGAATATTCAAAGTGATGAAAAACTACGACCTGCAACCAAGATTACTCTACCTAGCAAAACTGTTAACTAAATTTGACGGTAAGATAAAGACCTTCCCAGACATGAAAAAGCTAAAGAAACACACCATCACCAAGCCATTATTACAGCAAATGCTGAAATGACTTCTTTAAGAGGAAGGGGAATAAAAAATATATAAATATGAATAATAAAATGGAAAAAACTATATACCTATTAGTATTCACAATGAATATAAATAGATTGAATGTTCCAATGAAAATGCACAGGGTAGCCTAATAGATAAGAAAGCAAAACTCCTATATATGCTATCTACAAGACACCCACGTCAGATGGAAAAACACATAGAACTAAAAGTAAAGCCGTGGAAAAAGATATTTTATGAAAATGGAAATTTAAAAGATGCTGGGGTAGCAATACTTACATCACACAATATAGATTTTAAAACAAAGGCTATTATAAAGACAAAGAAGGATATTACATAACTAAAGTTACAAAAGAATGTAACCTCACTAAACATTTAAACACCCAAATAGGAGAGCCTAAATATATAAATCAAATATTGACCAACATAAAGGAAAAAATCAACAGTAATACACTCATAGTAGACTTTAACTAAAATTCCATTGATAGCAATAGACAGATCTTCCAAACAAAATCAAAAAGGAAAAAGCGGTCTCAAATTAGACCAAATGGAGTAAATTGATATTTCTAGAACACTTTACACCAAAGCAGCAAAATATACATTCTTCTTCATTTCATAAGAAACATTTTCCAAGATTGACCATATGTTAGGCCACAGAACAATTCTCAATAAATTTAAGAAAGTTGAAATCATGTCCAGCATCTTCTCTGACTGTAATGGTATGAAAAACCAGAAGTCAATTACAAGATAACTGAAAATTATAAAAAAAATAACATGCTACTAGATAATAAATGGGTTAACAAGGAGATCAAGAAAACACATCAAAAGATATCTTGGGACAAATGAAAATGAAAACACCATGACTGCAAATTTCTGGGACACAGTGAAAGCAGTGATGAGGGAAATTCATAGCAATACATGCCTACCTCAAGAAAGAAGAAAAATCTCAAATAAACAATATAACTTTAAACTGAAAGTAATTAGAAAATATCAGTAAAACTCAACATGAGTAGAAGGAATAAAATAATAATTAAAAAAACAGTAAAAATAGAGCCTAAAAACACATAATAAAAACATTAACCAAACCAAGAGCTCATTCTTTGAAAATAAAAACTCAATCAATAAACCTTTAACAAGACTCATCAAAGAAAAAAGAAATAAAAAAGGAGAGAACCCAAATAAATAAAAATTAAAGTAAGAAAAGTGACTACTGACTCCACAGAAATATAAAGCATTACAAGAAAATACTATCAGCAATGGCATGCCAACAAATCTGTTTATGTGGGGGAAAAAAGAAAAAGAAAAAGGATACATTCTTAGAAACATATGATCTTCCAAGACTGAGTCAAGAAGCAGCAGAAAATCTGAACAGAACAATTACTACCAATGAAATCATTCCAGTAATCAAAATATTCCCAGTAACAACAACAAAAAAAAATCTTAAAGTTGATAGATTCACTGATAAATTTTACCAAGCCTTCAAAAAATAACTAGCCTATTTGTCTCAAACTGTTTCAAAAAAAATTAAAGAGAATGGAAAGCTATCAAACTCATTTTACAAGGCCACCGTTACCATGATTCCAAAACCAAACAAAGACATTTCAAAAAAAGAAAATTATAGGCTGACATCACTGATGGACATAGATGAAAAATCCTCAAAAAATATTAGCAAACCAAATTTAGCAATATAGTAAAAAGATCATATCTCATGACCAAGGTGGATTTAGTCCTTGGAGGTGAGGACGGTTCAAAATCTGCAAATCAATTAATGTAATATACCACATTAACAAATTGGAAGATAAAAATCATATGAGCATATCAACAGAAGCAGAAAAAGCATTTGAAAAAAATCCAGCATCTATTTTTGTTAAAAAAAAGACTCTCATAAAAATGGGATTGAGGGGGTATGCCTCAACATAATAAAAGCCATATATAACAAACCCAAAGCTAACATCATACTCAACAGTGAAATGCTGAAAACATATTTCTTAAAATCAGAACAAGACAAAGATGTCCACTTTCACCACTTTTATTCAACATAGCATTGGAAGTCTTAGCCACAGCATCAGACAAGAAAAAGAAATAAAAGGCATCCAAACTGAAAAGGAAGAAGTAAAATTGTCATTATTTGAAGATGACATGTATCTATACATAGAGAACTATAAAGATTCACCAAAAAATATATATATAAATGATTGTTGAATTCAGTAAAGAAGCAGGATAGAAAATTAATATTTAGAAATTAGTTACATTTCCAATACACTAATAAGAAACTATCAGACAGGGGGATTAAGAAAATTCTATTTATAATTGCATCAAAAATAAAATACAATGAAATACCTTGGAATCAGTTTAACCTAGGAGGTAAAAGATCTGTATTCAGAAAATTATGGCATTTTTTTTTTAAATTGAAGAAGATACTAACAGAGACATATATTGTGCTCAATGATAGGAAGAATTAGCATATTAAAATGTTCATATTACACAAAGTAATCTATAGATTCAATGCAATACATATCAAAATACTAATGGCATTTTTCAGATAAAAACAAATAATCTTAAAATTTATATAAAACTATTAAAGATCCCATAGGCTATGATAATTTTAAGAAATAAGAAGTAAGTTGGAGATATCACACTACCTGATAAACTATACTACAAGGCTATAGTTATAAAAACAATATGATATTGGCATAAAAACAGATATATAGATCAATGGAACAGAATAGAAAGCCGAGAAATAAATCTACGCCTACATGATTATTTAATCTATGACAAAGAAGGCAAGAATATACAATAGGATAAATATGGTCTATTTAATAAATGGTGTTGGTCAAACTGGACAGATACATGCGACGAAATGCGATTGGACCACCTTCTTGCAGCATTAAAACACAAACTTAAAATGGATTAAATACATAAATATTATACCAAAATCATAGAATTTCTAGAAGAAATCACAGAAGAAATCATAGGCAGTAAAATCTCTGACATTCCTCTTAGTAATACTGATTTTTTCTGATATATCTCCTCAGTCAAGGGAAAGAAAATAAAACATAAACAAACTGGACTATATTAAACTTAAATATTTATGCACAGCAAAGGAAACCATCATCAAAACAAAAAGGCACCCTACTGAATGGGAGAAGATATTTGCCTTTGATACTTCTGATAAGGGGTTAATGTCCAAAAATTTACATAAAAATTATACAACTCAATACTCTCCCCTAAAATGGGCAAAAGACCTGAATAGATATTACTTTAAAGAGGAAACTTAAATGGTCAATAAATATATAAAAAGATGCCTAATATTACTAATCAAGAGAGATGTGAAGATTAAAACCATAGTAAGATATAATCTTATGCCTATCAGAACAACAAGTTTGGGGGCAGATGTGTAGAAAAGGGAACACTCATGCATTGTTATAATTACAAATTGGGTCAACTACTATGGAAAACAATATGGATGTTTCTCAAATAACTAAAAATAAAACTACCTTATGACCACGCAATTGCACTCCCATGTATTTATGAAAAGAAACCAAAGCCCTAACTTTAAAAGATATATGCACCCCTATATTCATAGCAGTGCTATTTATAATAGCCAAACTATTGAAGCAAGCTCAGTGGCCATCAATAGATTATTGAATGAAGATACATAATAGAATATAATTCAGACATAAAAATTAATGAAATTTTGTCATATGCAGCACATGGATGGACCTAGAGAGTATTATGCTTAGTGGAGTGATCATATAGAGAAAGAAATAATGCCCTAGTTACATGCGGAATTTAGAAAACAAAATATGCAAACAGAACAGAAATTAAGTCATAGACAGAGAGAACATTTTGGTGGTTACCAGATGGGAAAGGGGTCAAGGGAGTGGGTGAAAAAGGAGAAGGGATTAAGAAGTCCACATTGGTAGTCATAAAAATAGTTATGGGGATATAAAATATAAGAAATATAGTCTATAAGATTGTGATAACTATAGGGTGTCAGATGCATGCTGGATTTGTCAGGGTGTTCACTTTGTAAGATATAAATATCTAATCATATTTTACACATGAGACTAATATATTGCATGCCAATTTTAATTGAAAAAAATTAAAAATATATATCAGGAAAAAGTAAAACAAACAATGAACAATAATGCATTATAAATGTATTTTTTACTTGCAAGTTTTTTTATCTGATTTACAAGTCACAAAGTAGTGTGTCCCAAAGACTAGAGAGAGGAGAGAATAAGGAATGTTTAATGACAGTATGGGATTTCTTTCTGTCATGATGAAAATATTCTGGCAATAAATAGTGATGATAGTTGCCCAACTTAATGAATATTATGTATTGTACATTATTTTTTAAAAAAAGAAACTGCAGAATTGTAAATTTTAAATATTAAATGCGTGGGATTTTTACAAAACTGTTAATTTTTGCATGGCTTTATTAGGGGCAACAAAAAGGGAGAAAATGAGGCTTAAGACGTAGTCAAATCAGAAGGTATTTAAAATTTACCCATAGGGTATTAGGAGCAACTGAAGAATTTTTATCAGAGTATGAAGGTAATTGCATTTTTGAAAAAAAAATTATTCTAGAACTTCATTTCCCTAATTTAATTTAAAACAGAACATTTCTTAAATAATAATGCATTGACAGAATTCCGAAGAGATACTGAACAAAAACACATGCTTAGCTTAAAGCAAATAACAAGAAATCTCAGAAAAGTTTGTTGCATGAAATGATGAAAATATGATTCATAATTCTTTTAAAGCAGAATATGTTATACTTAAATATTATAATGTTATACTTAAAAATGTTGGCATAATATTTAAAATACTTTATTTTATTATAAAACATGACATTAAATACTAATAATGAGAGGATGGGAGAAGAATTTTTATTACTATCCACAATTTTTTTATTTGAAATAAATTATTGCATTTTTTAGTCCTATTACATGAGTGCAACATCAACTACACACATATATTTTGTTTCCTTGTAGGACACATGAAAATCCTATTTACTACTCAAACTTTGTGACCAAAGAAAAATCCTAAGATTTATGGTCCATAGTATCCAATTATTCTTAAATTAATCTGCCTAAAAAATCATAAAGTATTGTACCTTGGAATATTTACCTGCTGACTTTTTTAAATAAAAAAATATTTTAGTATTTTAGTATTTCAGTTTTTCACTTGTTTGATTCAACTATAATCTACATGAAAATAGTTTTCTAATCTATATGGAAACAATTTAATGAAAAAGTATATAATATAATAAATATTGAACCATAGCACAAATATATGTTGAAATGATTAGATATAAATACATAGCATAGATTAACTTCCATCAAAGAGATAAATCATTAATATGAAAATTAGCAAAAGTTTATCTATGCGTTCTTGCGTAGAGTGACTATCATTACATTCAGCCATTCCTTCTTAGGTAGAGAGGTAGATTATCAAATAACACAAATATTCTGTTTTAAAATGCTTGCTATATTGCTTTGCTATATATTTAATGCAAATTTAAGAAGAAAAATATCATTAAATTTAACTCTTTTGTAGGAAAAATACTATTACCATCGCATAGTATGTTGTTTTTGCTTGTAAGATGATTAAGAAAATTTTATTTAGGATTATCCCCAGTTTCTGTCTCAAGTGACTGAGTAGGTAGTTTTGTCATTTACTGAAACTAGGAAAACCAGAAGAGATTTGAAAGCAGAGTTAAGTTCAGTTCTTGCTGTGAGTTTGATATTCCTGTGAGACATTCAGATGGTTAAACCAAGTAGGCAGTAAATGAGTATATGTAGAATTGAGGACAGATTTGAACTGGATATATAGATTTTGGGGTCATTAGAATATAATTTAAAAATAACATTATGTTAAGCAAAAGAAGCCAGACAGAAAAAAGTATATGTACAGAAGAATTAAAAACAGTTTTGTGCTTAGCAAAATCATATAGTGGTTCTGGAGAACACAGAGATAGAAAAACAGATGGGGAAAATTGGAAATTAACTGCATGAAGAATTGTCTGGAGGAAGAGCAAAGCACCTGTGGGAGCAGGGAGATGGAAATGTATTATATTTCATTCGGGGAAGTTGTTACTCAAGTGTATATAGTTGTCAAAACATCAAACTAAACAGTTAATATCAATAAATTTTATTGCATGTTGACAGTCTTATGAGAGCTCTCTTGTAGATAACTGCTTTTCTCTTGCTGCTTCTAGGATTCTCTTTTTGTCTTTAACCTTTGGCATTTGAATTAAAATGTGTCTTGGTGTGGGCCTCTTTGAGTTCATCTTGTTTGGGATGCTTTGAACTTCCTAGGGTTGTATGTTTATTTCCCTCACCTGGATAGGAAAAATTTCAGTCATTATTTCTTGAAATAGGTTTTCAATTGCTTGCTCTCTCTCTTCTCCTTCTGGTACTCGTATTATGCAAATATTGTTTTACTTGATGTTGTCCCAGAGGCCCCTTCAAGTATACTCATTTATTTTGGATTTTTTTTCTTGTTGCTGTTCTGATCAGATGTTCTCCACTACCCCATCCTCTAAATCACTAAATGGATCTTCCACTTTATCCATCTGTCAGTTTCCTCTAATATACTCTTTACCTCAGATATTGTATTATTCATTCTGACTAATTCCCTTTTATGTTTTCCACTTCCATTATTATCTTTTCTATTTCTTTGTTAATGTTCTCCCTTAGTCCATCTATGGTTCTGTGGAGAGCAGGTCATAAGCTGAAAGGTCCTTACAACATGCAAGGACAACCAAGGGTTACCTCACCTCAGCAAACTCCTTCTGAAAACAAGAAAGTATAAACATAGCCGCAGGCAGGCAAACAAGTTGAAGGCCATGAGAAGATATGGTTTGGGGAAAGTAGGAGAAACAGTATTGTTATGACTAAAGGAAACTGCTTATGCCAACTAGTATGTTCTTGTATAAGAGCAGCTTGCAAAAATAAAACTGGGTCATTGTCCACCAACAGTAGACAGTGAACCTTCTGATCCTCACTTTCTGTCTTCTTTCTTTTCTCAATCTCCCACCATTCCTACTCATGTTTATTTTCCAGGGCTGCACTGGACTTGGAAGGATGTGCTACTTGCTTGATGTGGCACTCTTTTCCTAAGTTCATTGAGCATCCTGATAACCAGTGTTTTGAACCCTTCATCTAGTAGATTGCTTGTCTTCAATTTGCATAGTTCTTTTTCTGTAACTTTGTTCTGTTCTTTCATGGTTCTTTGTCTCCCCATTATTATTGCCTTCCTGTGTTTGTTTAATAAACCACTGGAGGCAGCTTGGGTGTGCCCACGAGTTGGAAAAGGCAGAGTCTTATGGAGTCACCTAGGCAAAGTGACCTGTATTATCCAGTTTGATGGAAACTCAAATATGGTGATTGCCTGCATCTACACGTTGGGGAGCTGGGAGGGTGGCTCAACTAAGAAAAAAGTGGATACTACCAGTACATCTGTCTGGGAGAAAGCCACCCCAACAGCCCTCACCCTGAAGCCAGACAACTCAGTATCGCCCCAAATATCTCTGGCACTCCTCAAGCAGTTGCCCTGGTGGTGGAGCTCAGAGTTAGTGAATCTGTCAGCTCATCAGTTCATGCACAGGCCTTTTAAGAGAAAAGTCTGCAACTCCCGTAGCCCTCTATCTCACTCACCCATAATCTCAACTGGTTTTCACAGCTAGAGGTTATGGGGACTTTTCTTCCTGGCATTGGAACCCTGAAAGCCCAGTGTGGAGTTGGGACCCCTTGTTCCTCAGGTGGGGGAGACATTACAGCCAAGATAACCCTCTTGATTCTCAACCACCACATGTAATTTTGGGACTGGCCATTTCTATCAGTCTTAGGGTGACTGCATGTGTATGTGCCCTGTTGTAGAACTTCTATTCAGCCAGAATTCGGGTGACTCTCACTGATGATTGCTCTGTAGTTTCCTTGTAATTTTAGTGTCGTCACAAGAGGGGGAGCATACGACATCTACCTTCTATGCCATCTTGGCCAATCTCTTCTAGCATGTTATTTGAACTCATGAGAGTTGATATGGTCAGAAGGAGTGCAGAATCAGAAAAGTAAAAGATCTGAAAATAATACTGAATAATGCCAAAATTTGCATATGTCTACAAAAAAATCAGTGAGGTGACCAGAGAAATCGGTTAATAGCCACCTATTGTTATGAGGAGAAGGAATGAATAGGTTTCTATGACCGACTGAAAATGAGGGGTAAAAAAGATTTATAACTCCAAAATGACTCTCAGGTATCTAACGTAAGCAACTCTTTGGGAAAATAGAGCATGAAGGTATGATTCCTTGACATATGAAGCAGAAATAGATTTGTAAAGAAAATTCTTAGTTAATTTCAGGACATATTGAAGTACATGAAAGCTGTCACTGAGGAGGAAAAGGGGATTAATGAAAAAGATGTTCATCTGGTATTCAGTGGTTTTATACACATTCAAGTCTATGTCTTAAATATTCTTAACTGTGTTTTCTTCCATAGGCACATCAGTCATCTGCTAACTTTGCCTTGGGTCAGGGAGTAAAGTTAGAATACCTCACCTCTCGTTTCTATTAATTCCATAAGGTACAATCTGATTTACACTGATGTAGCTGACGTTTGTGTATCTACTTATCCTATTTCGTATTTCCTTATTAACCTGTTATTTCCTAAGTTATTTAGCTAAGTTATTAACATAAGTTATTACCCACTTCTTGATTTATATTAAAAAAGATATACTGTGATTTATTCTGTGTGTAGTTCTGCTACTATAAATCAGGCCCTAGGTATTCTATATTGAGCCATTAATTTATCAAAAGCCCCTGTACTTTATTCACAAAAATATTTTTAATAACTAAAGCAAGAAGTTAAAACATTCATTGTACAGTCACTTGGGCTTTATATAATCTGGCTATTAGAATGAAGAGGATAGTCTGAAAGCCCCATTAAATAATACATTTAAAGTTGGTTTATTGTCATTAAAGGAACTTTTCTCCAAGCCAACAAAAGATGCAATATAAGTCACTTGATATGTTTATTATCATGACACAATCAATGATAAGGTTTAAGGGAAATAATTATATCTAAAAATTTTAAAAAGTGATTATCAAATGATTTAAGCCCTGAAAATATATTTTAATTTATAATTCAATTTCCAAATCGATTTTAAATATAGAACCCTTATATATTATTTTGGTAAAAGCAATGAATTGGCAATTCACATCTTTAGTAGGTGGAAGAAAATACTTTCTTGTTGCAATACTGCTGAAACATTGCCAAAGAAACTGAGGACAGCTTGAAAGCTACAAGATAAAAAGTACATGTCTACCTAGAATTATATGATTATATTGTGGAGTTTAGCTTTTATATTGAGGTGAAGTTATAATAAGTATTCTGGCTACATATATAAGAACAGATTTTTTATAAGCTCACTTCTTAAACACTGGTATTTCTCATCTTAAAAAATATTTTTTTTATTCAGAGTCAGGAACCATATGCAACTTTATCCTGATTGCTGACATCATCTATCACTAGTAAATTAGGGTCAATGTTAATATAGTAGGCAATTTGAAACCACTTTTATTTCTGTCAGCCCAGATATATGTAAATGTGAGTGAACAGATTTTTGTTGTTATTTCTGCTTTAATGATATTTTAATAGGAACAGCTATGATAACACTTATATGATGACTTTATCAAACTGTTTTCTAAGCACTTGTAATGTTCACAATCCTATGAACTTGATACTACTGTTATCTCCACTTTATCAATGAGTAAGTGAAGGATAGAAAGGTTCAGTAACTTGTCTTGAGTCATACAGCTAGTAGTGGTAGAGCCAAATCCAGAGGATCTGACTTCAGAGACAATTTGCTTATCCATTGGGCTGCATTTCACAGTTCTAGGTTAGCCTTATCACATCCTAGAGCTTAGACAGTTAAGAGTCAATTCGGGTATTTTCTATATACTCAGAAGTCTTCCTTTGCTTCCCTCAAACCACTCTTTTTGTTCTACTCCTATAAGTGTATCTCTGCCATTGCATATCTCCTTCCGTATTATGTATCTGTAGTATTATAGACAGAGAGATCTTTAAGGACAGGAATTATGTCTTATTTATCTTTGTATTACCAGAGGGATTTTTATGTTTTTGTTTTTTTGTTTTTGTTTTCTGGTGAGTTTTTGTTTGTTTATTTTAGCACATGGTCTGACACTATATAGGTACTTTATGTTCAATGAACTGAGCTGAAATGAATAGTAGTACATGTTTCATGAAAAATTACTCATAACTCACCCAATGTGTAAACAACAATCTATTACGTGCTTATGATATTCAAGACACTATACATTTAATACACATATTATTCCATTTTATTCTTACAACAACACTTGCTAAGCAAATATTACTATCATCATTTTACTCACAAAATGATGCTCAAAAGTTCTAAGTGACTTGCTTGCCTACTAAGTGATTGACTCAAACCCTAGTCTCTCCAGCTCATAAAGCCTATGCTCTTTACATATTACACTGGTTCCAAGAGGGAATTTTGATATAACTTCCCTGATTCCTGACACTGCATTTTTTAATATCAAAAGTTATATACAATCTTCTGGATATTGTATATAACCTTAACAACTAAGAAACCGAGACTAGTCAGAGAATCAAGTAATTTTAGATAGTGGAGTAAGTCCAGAGGACACATTGAAGTCACTAGGACAGTGTATATATGAGCCTTCAGAACAGCAAAATACACTTATTGATAAAGTGATAGCCCCTTTTGCATCCATCTTTTTCCCCTTTATCTTCATTACTATAATAAATAAACTATATTTATTCATGTTAAGGATAGAGAAAGTTGCATTTCATCCACAGCAAATTAAGAAGGGGGGAGACATTTACTCAAAATGTGTTTTTTTATTAATATTTTTACTTTTCAATTGTAGTTGTCATACAAAATTATATTAATTTCAGGTGTTCAACATAGTAATTAGACATTTACATATCTTATGAAGTAACTGCACTAATAAATCTAGAACCCATCTGACAGCACACATAATTATTACAATATTATTGACTATATTTCTTATGCTATACTTTACATTTGTATGACTAATTTGTAATTACCAATTTGTATTTCTTAATCTCTTCCCAGGTTTTCACCAACCCCTAATCTCTGTTTCATCTGGTAACCAACAAAATGTTATCTGTATCTATGAGTTTGTTTTTATTTTATATACTTATTTTATTCTTTAGAGTACATATGTCAATGAAATTATAGTGTATTTGTCTTTCTCAGTCTGACTTATTCTTCTCAGCACAACACACTCTATGTCCATTTATGTTGTTCCAAATGTAAAAATGTTATTTATTTATTTGTTTTTTTATATGGCTGAATAATATTCTATTGTATATATGTACCATCTCTTCTTTATCTAATCATTCACTGATGGACATTCAGGTTGTTTTCATATCTTAGCCATAGTAAATAATGCAGCAATGAACATAGTAAATAATGCAGCACTTCAAAGTAGTATTTTGCATTTCTTTGGATAAATACCCAAAAGTAGAATTACTGGTCTCTTCTCTATTTCTTGTTACACCCTTTGTTTTAAAGTCTATTTTGTCTGGCATATATATTGTTACCTCGGGATTTTTTTTTTCATTTTCATGCAATATCTTTTTCTATTCCTTTGCTTTCAGTCTCTGTGTGCCACTAGATCTCTTGTTGGCCACATATGTAAGGGTCTTTATTCCTTATCCATTCAGCCACCTGATCTTTTAATTGGAACATTTAATTTCTTTTTATTTGAAGTAACTATTGATAGATATGTAGTTATTGCCATTTTATTATTCATATTTATGATACATTTTTTTTCTTTTTAAAGAAGTCTTTTCAACATTGCATGTAATACTGGTTTGTCAGGAATGAACTCCTTTAGCTTTACCTTGTCTGGGAAGGTCTTTATTATTCCTTCAATTCTAAATAATAACATTGTTGGGTAGAGTAATCTTAGTTGTAGGTCCCTGCTTGTCGTCACTTTGAATATTTTGTGCCAAGCCATGTGGCCTGCAAAGTTTCTGTTGAGAAATTAACTGACAGTCTTATGTGAGCTCCCTTGTAGGTAACTAACTGCTTTTCTCTTGCTGTTTTTAAGATTTTTCTATTTGTTTTTAACCTTTGGCATTTGAGTTATGATGTGTCTCTGTATAGGCCTCTTTGAGTTAATCTTGTTTGTGAATCTGACCTTTCAGGGTTGTATGTCTAATTCCTTCACCAAGTTAGAAAAGTTTTCCATCATTATTTCTTAAAATAGGTTTTCAATTCCTTGCTTTCTCTCTTCACTTTTTGGTAGTCCTACGATGCAAATGTTGGTATGTTTGATGTCCCAGTGCTGTCTTAAACTATCCTCAATTTTTGTGATTTTTTTTTCTTGTTGCTATTCTTATTGGGTGTCCTCCACTACCCTATCATCTAAATCATGATTTTAATCCTTCACTTTATCCAGTCTGTTTATTTTCTCTAATGTATTTTTTCAGATATTGTATTTTTCATTTCTGATTGGCTCTATTTTATGTTTTCCACCTCCATTTTTATGTTTTCTATCTCTACATTAAAGTTCTCCCTGAGTTCATCTACTCTTCCTCTAAATTCATTGAGCATCCTGATAACCAGTGTTTTGAACTCTACATCAGATAAATTGCTTGTCTCCATTTTCTTTAGTTCTTTTTCTGTAGCTTTGCTCTGTTCTTTCATAGGGGACATGTGTTTTTGTCTCCCAGTTTTGGCTGCCTCTCTGCGTTTGTTTCTATGTATTAGGCAGGTAAGGTACCCAAGTCTCCTGGTCTTAGTAGAGTAGTTTTATGTAGTAAGTGTTCTGTGGGACCCAATAGCCAGATGCACAAGGTGGTTCACTTGTGTGGATTGTGTATGTCCTCATAATATAGTTGAGGTTTGGTTGCCTGATTCATTGTGAGGATTTTCTGTTGAGGGACTGACCCTATTGAGGAGGATTTACTTTAGCAGGGCTCTACTGCTTGTCTTGTCTGGCCTTCAGTTATGTCTTCCTCAGATGCAGCTCTGGGTGGTGACTCAGTTCCAGTCAAAGATGGCCACTGATTTTGATGGCCCTGCAGCCTCCTAGGAGAGGCCCAGAAGCAGGATAAGCTTCATCCCTGCCTGTAAAATTCCATGAACACCTGATAAACATCACCAAGCAATCTGTAGATGTCTGTCATCTGTCCTGAGCTCATATGTGCCTCAAGAGCCCAAGCCAGGAACTGAGGCTGGCTTCCACGAGTGCCAGGTTTGGGGCTGCTCAGCAAGAGATACAGAGCATGTCAATGGTACATGCTACTCTTTAGGGTTTTATAAGCCTTTGAGTGACTTGAGAAAAGTCTTCAGCATGAGCCAAGATAGGCCATTTGTTTGAAAAAAAATTACTGGAGGCAGCTTGAGTAGGCCTGCAATTTGGGAGAGGTGGGGTCTCAGGGAATCATCTGGATGGAGCAAGTTGTGTTAACCAGGTCGATGGAGACTCAGATATCTGAGAGGGGATGGCTGGGATTGGGGAAGACTCAACAAAAGAACAATGAATTCTGCCAGCACTTTTGTGCAGGAGAGAGCAACTCCTCCAGCCTTTACCTGGATGCCAGGTAATTAGTTCTTCCCCATTTGTCTCTGGCACTCATCAAGCAGCTGCCCCAGCACTAGATCTCAGAGAGAGTGAGTCTGTCAGTGAGTAAGTTCACACATTGGTCTTTTTAGAGGATTGTCTGTGACTCATGCAGGCTTCTTTCCCAAACAGCCACAATCTCTCCTGGTTTTCAATGGCAGAGGTTGTGGACAATTTTATCCCTGCCACTGACCCTGGGCTGGAAAACTCAGTATAGAGCTAGGACCCTTCACTCCTCCCTGTGGGATCTCTGCAGCTAAGGTAAACCTTCCAATTTTTAACCACCACATGCAGTGTGAGACTGGCATATTTCATGTTTCCATTTTTTAGGATAACACTGGTTAGTGATATCCAGTAAGTTCAGGTGTACATTTTAAAAGTAAAAATATAAAAATATATATTTACATTGCGTTCACCTCCCATAGTTAGATTTCTTTCTGTCAGCAAATTTTTTGACCCTTTTTATCTCATATACCTCCCTGCTCCCCACTCCTCGCTACTCTGGTAAACCACTAGTCTCTTGTCCATATCTTTGAGTCTCTGTTTGTCTTGTTGATTTGTTGCTTTTGGTTTATATCCCACATATAAGTGATATTATGTGATTTCAACTTTTTCTGTGTGGCTTATTTTGTTTAGCATGATTATCTCAAGGCTCATTCACGTTGTAGCAAAGGCAGTATTTCATCTCATATGGCTGAAGAATTTTCAATTTATATATGTACCACAGCTTCTTTAGCCAATCATCTGTCTTAAGACACTTCGATTGGTTCCATGTTCTGGCCATTGTGAATAATACGGCTATGAATATTGGCATACAAATCTTTTCAGATATGGGTTTTCAAGTCTTTAGGGTAAATACCCAGTAGAGGGATTGCTGGATAATATAGTAATTCAATTCTTAGCTTTTTGAAGAAACTTCATAATGTTTTCCATAGTGGCTGTATAAATGTACAGTCCTACCACCAGGGAATGAGGTTTCTTTTTTTCTCCTCATCCTCTCCAGCACATGTTATTAATTCTGCTGTGGTAACAGCTATTCTAACAGCTATTAGATGAAATCTCATTATGGTTTTTATTTGCATTTCTCTAATAGCTAGCGATGTTGAGCATCTCTTCACATACTTGTTGGCCATTTCTATGTCTTTTTGGGAGAAGTGTCTGTTCAGGTCCTCTGCTCATTTTTTAATTGGATTTTTTGTTTGTTTGTTATTGAAGTGTATAATTTTTTTGTATATTTTGGATATTAGGTCCTTATCAGAAGCATCACTTCTGATATATTTTCTCATTTGGACAGTGGTCACTTTACCTAAGTGACAGTTTCTTTTGCTGTGTAGAACTCTTTAGATTAATGTAGTCTCATTCATTTATATTTGTTTTTAGTTCCTTTGCCACTGAAGTCAAATGCATAAAATCCTATGTAAGTCCAAGGTCCTTGAGTTTAGTTCCTTTATTTTCTCCTATGCATTTTATTGTTTCAGGTCTTATATTCCAGTTCTTAACCTATTTTTGTGTTACCTTTAGAGTGTGGTGATAGATTAGGTTCTAATTTCATTCTTTGGCAGGTTGCTTTCCAATTTTCCCAGAAATATTTATTGAAGAGTTTTCTTTCTCCACTGTATAGTTTTGGCTTTTTTCAAAAATTAAAAGCTTATATAAACATGAGTTTATTTCTTATCTCTCCATTCTGTTCCACTGGTCAGTGTGTCTTTTTTCTGCTAATATCCTACCGTTTTGATTATTGTCACTTTGTAGTATAATTTGAAGTCAGGCATAGAGATGTCTCCAGCCTCATTCTTTTATTCTCAGGATGGCTTTAGCAATTTGGTGCCGTTTGTGCTTTCATACAAATCTAACAATTTTTGTTCTATTTCTTTAAGAAATACTGATGTGATTTTGGTGAAGATTGCACTAAATCTTATAATGCTTTAGATAACAAGGTCATTTTAAATACATTGATTCTTTTAATCCAAGAACACAGCATATCTTTCCATTTGTATCTTCTTTGATTTTTTTAAATAGGTTATTTTAGTTTTCATTATACAGGTCCTTCAAATATTTCATTAGATTTAGTCCTAGATATATTGTTCTTTTTGTTGAAATTGTAAAAGAAATTAGTTTTCCACTTTTTTTTCTTACATTTCATTACTAGGGTATAAGAACACTATGGATTTTAGAACATTGATTTTTGTATCCAGAAACTTTACTGCATTTGCTTATTGATTCTAGAAACGTTCTTGTGGAGTCTTTGGGGTTTTCTATATGAAGAATCATGTCATCTGGAAGTAGTGACAGTTTGACTTCTTCATTTCCTATTTGGATGGCTTTTATATCTTTCTCTTACCTGATTGCAATCACTATGACTTCCAATGTTAAATTGAATATAAGTGACGATAGTGAACAACCTTGCCTTGTTCCTGATCTTAGAGGGAAGGTTTTTAGTTTTTCCCATTAAGTACAATCTTGGTTGAGTGTTTGTCATATATGGCCTTTATGGTGCTTTTCTTCTGTACTGATTTTCTTATTTATTTTGATCATAAAAGGATGAAGTATCTTGTGAAAGGCTTTTTCTGCATCTATTGATATGATCATATGATTCTTATTTTTTAATTTGTTTATGGAGTATCACATGAATTGATTTGCCTCTGTTGAACCATTATGAAACCCATATGATTAGGGTGTATAATCTTTTTAATATATTTCTGTATTTAATTGAATAGTATCTTATTTAGGATTTTTGCATCTGTGTTCCTGAGAAATATCGGTCTGTGGGTTATTTTTTTTTTTTTTTTTGCATTACATCTACCAGGTGTTGGTAGCAGGTTGTATTGGCCTCATAAAATGAGTTAAGAAGCATTGCCTCCTCTTTGATGTTTTAGAAGACTTTGAAGAGAGTAGGTATTACATCTTCTTTGAATGTTTGGATGAATTCACTGGTAAAGCAATCCAGTCTTAGACTTTAACTTTTTGGTAGATTATTGATGATTGTTTCAATTTCCATACTGCTGATCAATCCATTTAGAAAGTTGTATTTTTCTAAGTAGTTGTCCATTTCTTCTAGGTTATTATATTTGGTATTATATACTTTTCATAGTATTTTTGTATGATCCTTTGAATTTCTTCAGTATCTGTCATCATTTCCTCTCCTTTGACCCTGATTTTGTTTATTCATGTCCTTTCTCTTTTTTCTTTAGTGAGTCTAGCAAGGTGTTTGTCAATTTTATTACCCTTCTCAAAAAACAGCTTTTTCTTGCATTTATTTTTTCTATTGTTTGCATGTTTTCAATTTTATTTAATTTTGCTCTAATTTTGATTATTTCTTTTCTTCTGCTGACTATAGGCTTCGTTTGTTCTTTTTTTCCAGGTTTTTTTTTTAATTGAAGTGTTAACTTGTTTATTTTGGCTCATTCTTGTTTTTGGAGACTTTTGGAGATAGGCCTGTAATGATATGAAGTTTCCTCTTATGGCCTCTTTTGCCATGTCCCAAAGTTTTGATATGTTGTACTATCATTATATTAATTTCTATATATCTCTTGATCACTATTGTTTTTTCTCTTACCCAGTTATTTTTCTTTAGCATATTGTTTAATTTCCATGTATTTCATCTTCCCTCTTTTGTTTCGCAGTTGCTCTCCAGCTTCAAAGCCTTATGATTAGAGAATATATTTGGTACAATATCAGTCCTCTTATATTTGTTGAGGCTATCACTGTGTCCCAGTATTTTTTCAATACTTGAAAACGTTCCATGTGTACATATTTTTAATTTAATTTTACATTACATATGAAGGAAATGTGAAAATAAAATTATATTTATAGGAAAACTTCAAAGGTCAATAAAATGACAGTAAAATACAATAGAATTCCAATTATAAATTTTACAATGAGGGACATTTTCATTTTAAAGTTGAAAAACTTATGAAGTGTACTGCTTATGGAAGATCTGAATATATTTATCCATCCATTATAGTTTCAGCAGGAGCACTGAACAAGTATTTATATTTGTGAAATAGCTAACATAACTAGAAGTTTAAGAAGAAAATGTTAAAGTGAATTTCATGACAATAAATCCTAGATGACATGATATGTCTTCACCTCTGTCAGAAAAATTGACATCTGTATGTTCCACTGGGGAATTTCTTACAATTAATGATGATGAGAGAGAGAAGATGAGGGAAAAGAAAAAAAAAAGAAGAGAAGCAGAAAGAGAAGAAGAAGGAGAAAACAATGCTGACAAGGCAGTTCTTTACTCTGAAGACATTTGCAGAGTCATTTTTACCCTCTTTCTTTTGAATAAAACTATATACTAGTTTTCTTCATAAAACTTTTTTGAACTTTTGATGAAGAGTGTTGATTATATTCTATTCTTAGTTCTTCACAAAATTCATGATTAATACAAAGCTAAATTCAAATAGACTGACTTGAATCTCTACAATGTATTTCTCTCTTAACTGTGCGAATATATAAATTACTTTAAGAAATGAAGATCCAGAGTAATACAAAATTATTTAATTCTCTAATTTTATTATTCAACCAATTTTGAATGCCTTTGCATATTAATGGCAAGGATTTTGTTCTTTTTGCACTTAACGCAAAGGAAGTTATATTCAACTATGCAAAGATATGGTTAGTTCTGTTGCAAGAAGCTCCCTATGGCATTTTTTCTCCCTTCAACTGCCCATGGAAGATATCATATGACGGATGCTACTAATTCCAGAACACATATTTCCTCATCTGGATATCACTAGACAGAGATGAGGAGAAGTACCCATTCCAATTAGTCTAGATATCTGGGACCCAGTAGATAGTCTATAAATGTTTGTTGAATAAATTAAATCAAAATAATTCCAGAAGAAAAAGAGAATATTTCTCTAAATTTTTATATCTTCTGAAGTTCAATAAGAAAACTGAGTTAGATGCTTTTGCAGAATACTGAAGTGTCATATAGTAGGGATACTTATTTTTTTTAACTAAATGTTAATAGATTTTTTAGGACTTCCAAATTTGGAAATAACTTTGCATGTGATACTGTTGAGAACTTCTCAGACATCTCAAGAAATTGGCTGTATGATAGGTGCTTAAAAATGCAAATTCCAGGACTCCAGTAGGTCCAGAATAAGGCTCAGGAATTTTTGAGATCCTCAATTATTTTATTTTACTTTATTTTATTTTATTGTTTATCTTGTGTATCAAGTCCAGGAACAACTAGTAATATTATAAAGCTAAGAGAAAAAAATGTAGCAGAAAACATTTATGGCCTTGAGTTGAAAAAGAATATTTTATAAGCCTCAAAAAGCATAAATTAAAAGGTCAATAACTGATAAAATTGTCTATAAGAAATGAATTTTTGTTCAAAAATAAATATTAGTCAGAGAGTGAGAAAATATGTGCAACATATAAAATGGATAAGGATTAACATATAGAATATACAAAAAATTTAGTAAATTATTAAAAATAGAGAAAATATAACAAAATTAATGAAAAACAGATAATTTATGGAAGGAGAAACTGGTTGGTTACTACTATACAGAGATGCTTACACTTATTGTTAATTAGAGGAATTTGAAGTAAAGCAGTTGATTTAACCAAGTTATGAGCGGCAGATGCTGAATATAACCAACTATTGTTTAAGATGTGAGAAACTGTTACACTTCTTGCAGAAGTGTAAACAGGACAGCTATTCTAGAGAATAATTGGGTAAGACAGTGAAATTATGAATATGCACATCATATGATTCATGCTTTGGCATACATCATAGAAAAAGTTTAAAATAAGGTCATATACATATATATTACCATATTTACAGCATTATTTGTGGGTGGAATTGGGTCTTTGGAGGCAGTTCTGGGTAATCCCAAGAGGAAAAAATAATTAAATATGTTAAATACACACCATGAACTACTAAACAGTAGTTGCAGCAGTAACCAGATAATATGTTTTGAAATATGGTTAGATCTTTAAAGGCATGTGTCAAAAAACATTTTTGGATTTTGATTTCTAGCATTAAATGAGATCCTCTTGTAACTTATCCACCCATAAATAACATCTATAATTATTAACAAAGAAAATTTTAATTAAAAGGTATATTAATAAACAACAATAAACAACAGAAACTATATAAGATTAATGTACTTAAAAGTTATGAGAACAAGCAGATTCTGAAATTGGAAGGGGTTAACATTTCAAAGAAGTATTAAGTGTACATCAGTATTTAACTTTTATGTCTTTTATCCTTAGGATAGGTTAAAACCTCCAATATGAGAGGTGTCTACAATGGTGTTCTGTAGACAAATCACAAGGGCTTGTGAGAGTTGATGATGAGCTTCACTTTCTGCCTCAATGCTCAGCAAAATTCTTAGTTTGAAATTGGCTTCAGTGGGAATTTTCTACCATGGAAATCAGAAAATACTAAAATCAATATTTTTTTATTTATTTTTTAGATCTCCAGTAATATTTATAAGTACATCCTGAGTATTTAAAATTGTTTTTAAAAGCCCACAGTCTTTCTGGCTTATTTAAAAACCCAGGAGACAGTCTTCGGGGCAATCAGAACCAGTAAAAATGATGTGGGAAATCCACAAAGGAGAGAAACAGAGGAGAGCTCCATATTCTGTGCATAAATTCTATTCAGATCTCTGTGGGTTCCAGAATTATGTACATGCACAGCAGATAGCTGATAGCTGAAAGTAGCCTAGATAAGAATGCACTTGAATTTGACCTCCTGCCCAAGAGCTAGTTTGCTATTTGAGTCTAACCAAGTTAATTGCTAATAAAACAAAAACAACTCTTTAAAATTATAAAACAGAATCCAGTGTCTCCTCATAAAAACAATTCTAAATAATCCATAATTCAAATTTAAAAATCACATGGGAAATTTAAAGGTATTTTAAACTTACTAATAATGAAAATATAACATTAATATTTGTGGATTGCAGAAGATGGCAAAATCAGGGGATGCTGAACTGACTTCCTCCCATAGGCACACTGAATCTATAGCTACACATGCAATAATTCTCTCCTAAAAAAAATTCATAAATTACCTGAGTGACTCCTGTGAAGTGAGTGGCATAATCTATTCAAAGTGCTTGGAAAAAATCTGTCATCCAAGAATACTCTACATGGAAAATCTGTCCATAATTGAAAGAGAGATAGAGTTTTTTAAATAAGCAAATCTGTAGTAGTTAATCACAACTAGACCAGTCTTATGAGAATATTAAAGGGTCTTCTTCATGCTGAAATGTAAGAGTGCTAATTGGTAACAGTAAAACATATGAAAGTATAGTTAAATTCAGAATACTCTAGTATTATAATGATGGTGAGTAAATCAACAATGAATCTAGAAAAAAAGACAAAAGTATTAAAAATAACTTTAACTATAACATTTGTTAATGAATATGGAGGTAAAAGATGTAGATTATAACATCAAAAACATAAAATGTTGGGCGCGAATACAAATTTAGAGCTTTAATATGTGTGAAAGTCAAGTTGTTATCAGCTTAAAATAGACTGTTATAAATACAAGATGTTTTATGTAGTTTTATGGTAAACACAAAGCAAAAACCTATGGTACACAAAAGGTAGGGAGAAAAGAATCTAAGCATGTCATTAGAGAAAAATTATTGATTTCACTTAAGCAGTGTTCAGAAGAAAAATTTTAGCTGTAATTACATATATTAGAAAGAAAATAAATTTATAAAATCGGTGACCTTAGATTCCAACATAAGAAGGTAAAAATACAATAAAGTGAATTAATAACAAAGGAAGTAATAAAAATAGGAATGAAAAATAAAAATAGTTAATGAAAGAGAAATAAAAAAAACAATAGAACAAAATAGCAAAGTTCAGAATTGTTTCTTTGAAAAAGCAAGAAAATTTATAAACTCAAGAAAAAGTAGAAAACTCAAATTATCAATATGAGGAATGATAGAGCGAACATTTCTAAAGATCCTACAGATATTAAAAAGATAATAAAATGATATTATTAACTTTATATAAATTAATTTGACAATGCATGTAAAAGAAACAGATTTTTTAAAATATACGATGTATCAAAGTTAGCACAGATTAAACTAAATATTTTTTTTTTTTTTGTCACCAAGTTCATTTATTGTCCCGGCCCGCGGGACGATCAACCGAGGCCCTAAAAACCAAGAAAAGAAGGGGGACAAGAGACACAAAGAATGGAGACAAGACAGGCTTTCTGATCAAGTCTCCTTTATTGGGGGCTCAAGCAGTTGCTTATATGGGATCGGACGTGGGGGAAGGGGTTTTTTTCTGTGAATGCAGGGTTGCTATGGTGACCTAGCTGTAAGTTGACTCTTCTTCTTATCTATACCTTCCTAAAAGCAGCTGCAAATACTTTCCTAAAAGCAACTATAAAGATTCTTGTTCTTATCTATACTTTCCTAAAAGCAGCTATAAAGATTCTTTTAGCTATACTTTCCTGACAGCAGCTGTAAAGATTCTTGCCAGTTTGCCAGACAGCAACTTCAAAGGTTAGAGGTGCAAAAGTTTAGAAGCAGGGCCTGGGCTGAGCTCTGGGAAACAACTCGCATCTTTGCTCTCATGCCATTTGTTATTCTTCTGTCCGTAAGCTTTTTCTTATGAATGGCTCCCCACAGGTCCCCCTTTTTTCTTTAATAAAACAAGAAATCTCCGTTCTGGTGCAGATGACTGTGCCTGTCTTAGGAGAAACCCCCACCGCCATAGTCCTTACCCGTCATTGGTACATGAAAGTCTTGCAATCATGCCCTGGCTTAGGTTGGTACTAGGCCTGGGGGCTCTTGCCCGTCACTGACTACCAGCCTCTGCCGGGGGAGGGAGCAACAGCCCTTTATTCATCAGAGTAGCTCTGCTCGGCTAACTCCAGTCGGTGATAGTGCACCTGGATGGGCTTTGACAGCATGGCATCAATTTGTTGTTTCACAAAATTAGTGAGCTTCCGAAATGCCCAAGGCCCAAAAGATAGGAGGAGAAGTAGTCCAATAAGTGGACCAAGTAACGAGGGCAAGAGAGTAGTTAGCCAAGGAGAAGCAGAAAACCAGTTATGAAACCAATTTTGTTCTTGTTCTCTAATTTGCGTCTGTGCTCTAAACCTTCTCTGACCTTTGCCATAGTATCCCTGACAACTCCTGAATGATCCATATAAAAACAGCATTCTTCCTTTAGGGCTGCACAAAGGCCCCCTGTTTTAACAACAACAAATCTAGGCCTCTCCTATTTTGAAGGACTACCTCAGCAAGTGAGGAAAGGGATTTTTCTAAGTGGGAGATGGCAGTTCCTAGGCGCTCTAGGTCTTCATCAATGGATAGTCGAAGATCTGAATAGTATCTGTTAGAGAGAATGAGAGAGGTTACTCCCACCCCCAGAACCAGTGGTGCCTAGGCCCAGCAGTACTGCTAGTGTAATAGCAGTTACAGGTTCCCGTTTAACCCTGAGTGTCCCAGGATTAATCTCTGGGAAAGAAGAGTTTTGATGTTTCTAGTTACACAGATTTTTCCTGTTATCTAAAATCTTAATTACTATCTCAACATTTTTAATAGCTATAAAAATGTGATTATAGTAAATACTAAGATTTAATATCAAGACTATGTATTTACCTAAAATATAGCTATCTAATTATTATAATAGTTTTACTGTCATGGCCTAAATTAGAGCCATGCCTTTTGCTTTTATATAAGCCTCTTGTTTCTGAATAGTCAGGTCTATTCCTGATATTCATGATATATAATATTTTATAATAACTGAAATTATAACTGATATTATTATATAAGAACATATGGATAGCAAAGATACTGACAAATTTCTAAGAACTTGATACAAGATCTGAAACACTTGTATTAATAATATATATTTATAAAACATAGCCTAAAAAAGGTTAAGTATTATTTATTACTTGATAATGTTTTTTATGTAATTTAATATATCAAATAGACTGAATTAACTTAATATTTATCTTTTACGAAGTGACAAAACTAAACCTTTGAGATTTTCCAGGGGCCCTCTTGGAAGTCCCAAAGTTATTTTGAGATAAAACAAAAATCCTAGTTAGATTTTGTTGGAAAATTTGTCACAATGTTATAAGGTTTGATCACCCGGTTAAATAGGATTACAGGTCATTATGAAACAATACTTAGTTATCTATTTAACCAATGCAATAATAAAAGATTTCAAAGGTAAATATGACTATAAAAAACCTTAGTATTCTTAATGTTAAGAAGACTGTTTTTAAGTATCAGCATTTAATAGATTAGCAAATTTATGACTATACCAATTTTATAATTTTATAAACTTGAACAACTAGTAGAATTAGCATACGCACGACCTGACGAATACAGGTAGAATAAAATTGTGTTTCTGATAACTTGAAGATACAACTACTTTTCCTTAACTTATAATATTAAACTATTCTTATTATCAAAGATTATCTCAGATCATGTAGATTTGATAAAACAAAACAGAACATTTGTATTAGTTTCTATTTTTCTGACAATTTTAGAAAGACGTAATTTATCTATAAGGTTCTTATTTCTTTCTAAACCAATTAAAGCAGAGATCTTTTATTAATTTATTTTCCAATAAAAATAAATTCCAACCTAAACTGAAGAACCAGCCAGAAGGGACACTTCACTATTCAGGACTCCGCCCTACAGACACTCTGTAAACACTTAATCAATTTTATGTTTAGTCATTCTTCAGACCTAAATCTCTAACACAAATGCACATTCTCTGCATTGTTTTAAAAGAAACTTATGGTTACCACAGATAACCTCTCGCAGCTGGAAGGCTGTTTGCAGATTGAGTGGCCCCTCTGATGGCCACTCTGTTCCAAACGTGGGCTAATTTAACTGGCAGAACCTTTGAAGTTCGAAAGGATTGACGCTCTAGCTCCATAGGCTTGGCCTTGTTTCCTGAAATCCTTAAAATGGTTAAAGAAGTATTGAAAGGGGAGAGGACATAGGATGATTTGAGAAGGAAGCCTGACTCATGTTAGTGAAAACAGGTAAGAAAAGAGAAAATCCCCACAAGAGCCAACTAAGCCAGGGCTAGAATCAGCCTTTCACCTAGCATCCAGTCGGGCGGGGCCAGGGAGGCCAGACCTAAGGAAAGAATCAAAATAAGTATAGGAGGGTAACAGTACATTCGGCCAGCCCAAACAGACAGACACAAGACAGACAAGACAACTACAGATAACACAAAACGCTAGCGCACCAGAAACCGGAACCAGAATAGGTACAGGGTCAGAGTCTGACGTCTCAGACCGACCGAACTAGGGAAGTATTGCTGCGTCCAGCCTTCCACTAGTTATCCAAGGGCCCAACCAGACAGGAACAGAACTGATGCATCTAGGTAGATGCTACTGCGGTATTAATCACCGGTGAAGCTGCTCTAAGTGGCTTGAGCCCAATTACAGTTAAAGTGAAACTTCTTTTCCTCCTGCCCTCCTGAGAAAGGCTGCTTGGCGTCCGGGGCTGAGAAACATCTCTCAGCGGCCGCCCCCTGGACAAAGCAAGTCCTTACTCAAGGTGGCTGGGGGCTTCAGGTTTTAGGAGATCCGGAACAGAAGTTAAAAAGAGAACAGAAGTTAATCTTTTACAAAGCTAGCAGAAACTGGTCATTACAACGATAAATGTAGCCAGGGAATTTGCTAGTTTTAAACATGGCTTTGTAGATGTTCTCCTTATCTGTACCCTGGAATGTTGTGCTCTTAGCATATGAG
This sequence comes from Cynopterus sphinx, assembly GCA_030015415.1. NCBI lineage: Eukaryota > Metazoa > Chordata > Mammalia > Chiroptera > Pteropodidae > Cynopterus > Cynopterus sphinx. Next base: position 72,817,138 of record CM057388.1, on the reverse strand, counting down.
AGAGCTCATTGTCACAAGTTTCACAGCAGACACTAAGCAGTTAAAAGTTCTAGGAATTAGGCATTCTTGTCCCAATTAAAAATTGCTAAGGTAAAGACTTCTTTTGTCTAGTTTTGGGACTTTTAATTAACTTTCACCCTTTCCACATTTTAGTAGGCTGTCACATTCTCCACTGGTTTTTAGGCACATATCAAATCTTGGATGTCCTATAAATTGGAGCAACTGAGGTACTCCTGTTACTTGAGTAGATAATACTATTAATTTAACAGCTTGGACTCTCTTTAATATACTTTATAAGGCAATTTACTATGCATGGCCTAAATAGCAGTCCTAGAAAAGCCTATATTAAAGGTCTTTGTTTTACTAAGGCTAGACTATCTCGAATTATGCCAGAGTAGTTGATATAAAAACAGCAGTCTTTACTTAAAGTTATACAATCAAAGTAAGATCTATGCTTTATGGACACATTAGTCTTATATGCATGAATTAATACTCAAGATTCTTAGTTCATTTTACAGATTTTGAAACTAAGCTGTTTAAAGGGTTTATAATTGGCTTTTAACAATATGGCACACTAGTAAACAACATTTTACAGCAATTATCTTATGTGATATCACAAGTAAAAAACAAATTTCTCAGTAACAGTTACTAAATTTCTTTATCCAATAGTTGTTATAAAATTTTTAAAAAGCCTAAACACACAAACCTGATTTCTTTGATAGTAGGCGGGTGCATTGTGCTCTTAAAAGAGCTAAGGAAAGGAGGCTTACCTAGTTCTCACTAATTTCTAATTCGAATTTAGTCAATGTTTCCTTTAAAGTCCTATTTATCCTCTTTTCCTGACCTGAATTCTGTGGTCTATAAGCACAATGCAATTTCTACTCTATTCCTGGGAATTTTGCTATAATAGTTGGCGTTTTATGAAAACCTAATCTCGGCACCTATACTGATAGGCTCTGAAGCTTTTCCTGAGCTTGCTGCAGCTGTAGCTGTTGCATCTGGGCAGCTAATGAAGTGAAAGCATTTTGCAAGTGCTGTAGCTCTGCCCACAAGCAGATCGCGCCCCAGGGGGGCTTCAGTTTCCGCCAAGGCCACAAAGGGAGGAGGGGGGTCGTTCTCCTCTCAGTACCTGGCAGCCTCCTCCTCTAGCTGTAGAATTCTCGCCTACCACGAGGAAGATGCGGGTTCAATGTTTCCAGCCGCGAGTTGTTCCTGCACTAACTGATTTGCAGCTGTTAGTTTTTTCTGAAGTTAATGGCCACTGATCCACCCAAACAGGTCTATTGTCCTTCTAGGATATAGGGTCTGCATGGGAATAGAAACAGAATCTTTATCCTTGGGGCAACAAGGCCCTTCACCTACATCTTTTTGTGAACCAGTGTCTAAAGAGGCTATACTATGCTTGAATTCTCTTTCCAAATAAGAAGCTCCCTCCTAAGGACCTCATCAATATCTTCAGTATGACGGTGTACACATAAAAGGTCATTAATACAATTCCAATAAGCAAAGGCAGTCACTGGGACCCTCTCAGGGCCAAATGTCATATAGTAATCATTAAGCGCGTCACCAACACGCCCCCATCATTTTTCATCAGTTGTCCCCTCTTGGGGTAGCCAAGGGCAAACATCCTTTAGAAAATTAAAAAACTTGACCAGATCTTTTTTTTTTTTTTTAACTTTGACTCTTCGAGTCTGGAGCGAGTCTTTAAGACCCTCAATAAATCTTTCTTGGACACTGATTTCTTGTCCCATTATGTAAAGGGAAATGAGGGATTACAACCCTTACTCTTTGCGCCCGAAGGGAGTCCTAGCAATCGCCTCTGCGTGCTAGAGACACTAAAACCTACTCAATTGTCTTGTCCCTTACACATCCCTAATCCAAGGGGGACGTCCGCGTACCTCCTCGGTGCTTTCCACAAACCGGGTCCTCTTGTGGCGACCGACTGAATCTGGGCTGCGCAGCCACTTTGGGGCGGACGACTTATCATCTCCCTTTCTCGGATCTTCGGGCCCCACGTTGGGCGCCAGTTGTCCCGGCCCGCGGGACGATCAACCGAGGCCCTAAAAACCAAGAAAAGAAGGGGGACAAGAGACGCAAAGAATGGAGACAAGACAGGCTTTCTGATCAAGTCTCCTTTATTGGGGGCTCAAGCAGTTGCTTATATGGGATCGGACGTGGGGGAAGGGGTTTTTTTCTGCGAATGCAGGGTTGCTATGGTGACCTAGCTGTAAGTTGACTCTTCTTCTTATCTATACCTTCCTAAAAGCAGCTGCAAATACTTTCCTAAAAGCAACTATAAAGATTCTTGTTCTTATCTATACTTTCCTAAAAGCAGCTATAAAGATTCTTTTAGCTATACTTTCCTGACAGCAGCTGTAAAGATTCTTGCCAGTTTGCCAGACAGTAACTTCAAAGGTTAGAGGTGCAAAAGTTTAGAAGCAGGGCCTGGGCTGAGCTCTGGAAAACAACTCGCATCTTTGCTCTCATGCCATTTGTTATTCTTCTGTCCGTAAGCTTTTTCTTATGAATGGCTCCCCACAATTTATGACTCATTTGTCCCTGTGCTTTAGATACTTGAATATTTTTAATTTCTAAGTATGAAAATTGTGCTTCTGGGTAGATTGGTAACTATTTTATGATTTATCAAATAAATAAATCTTGCCGTGTTCAAACATTTGATATTTCTAAATTGCTTTCAATTTAGCTCATATCTATTAATAAAATTAAACTTGATATAAAAAAAATCTCAAAGAAAATGCCAGGTCAAGATGATTTCACTAATGAATTCTATCAAACATTAAAAAAAAATAATGTCAATCCTGCATAAACTCAGAAAATGTGGGAGGCCAGATACACTAATAACAAACCTTATAAATATATTGCAAAAATCCTACAATGCAATAATAATTATGTAAAATACAGTAAAAGTAATCAAAGAATTCTGACATGCACTTGCCTAAAGAGGATTATAAATTATCAGTACTCACATACTTTATTACTGAAAAGATGCAAATTAAATCTACTACTATTGGAAGTCTTAGCCACAACATTCAGACAAGAAAGTAAATAAAAGGCACCTAAATTGTAAAATAAGTAAAACTGGTATTATTTGTAGATGACATATTTTGTGAGGCAACCTGGAGATTTTACCAAAGACCTATAGAACTGATAAATGAATTCAGAAAATTAGCAGAATACAAAAGTAATACTCAGAAATTGATTGCATTTTATATACGAATAATGAACTATCAGAAAGAGAAATCAAGAGAACAATCTCTTTTACAATTACAGTAAAAACAATAAAAGTACCTTGAAATAGATTTAACCAAGAAAGTAAAAGACCTATACTCAGAAAACATAAGACATTGAAGAAGATACAAATAAATGAAAGTAGGTACCATGCTCATGGATAGGAAGAAATGACATCGTTAAAATGTCCATACTACCCAAAACAATCTATAGATTTAATGCAATACATATTAAAATACAAATAATTAAAAAAAAACTAGAACAAATAGTGCTAAAATTCATATGAGACTACAAAAAAAAATCCACAAATACTCATGGCAATCTTGATAATGAAAAATAAAGTTGGAGGTGTGATACTACCTAATGCCAAACTATATTACAAAGTTATAGTAATCAAAACAGCATGGTATTGGTATAAAAACAGATAAATAAATCAATGGAATAGAATAGAGAATCCAGAAATAAAGCCTTGATTATATGGTCAATTAATCTATGAAAAAATAGGCAAGAATATGCAATTGGGAAAGACAATATATTCAATAAAAGGTGTTGGGAAAATTGGAAAATTGCAAAAATAATATAAACTAGATTACATTCTTATACCATATACAAAAATAAATTCAAAATATAAGACCTGAAACCATAAAACCCTTAGAAGAAAACATAAGCAGTAAGCTCTCTGACACTGCTCCCAGTAATATTTTTTCTTTTATATCTTTTCAGGCAAAGGAAACAAAAGAAAAAAAAAAATAGTCAGTTGACACTAAATCAAACTAAAAAGATTTTGCACAGCAAATAAAACTATCAAAAAATGAGAAGACAGCCTACTACTTGGGAGAAGATATTTGCCTAGGGTGCATTTGACAACGTTAATATTCAGAATTTATAAAGAACTCATACAACCCAACAACAACAATAACAAAAACAAACAATCCAGTTGAAAAATGGGCAAAAGACCTGAATAGGTATTTACCCAAAGGGAACATACAGATGGCCCATAGACTTATGAAAAAATGCTCAAGGTCACTAACCATCACAGGAATGCAAATCAAAACCATAATGAGATATCTCCTCACACCTGTCAAACTGGCAATCATAATTTTTTTTTAAGTGTTGGTTAGGATGTGGAGAAAAGGAAACCCTCCTGCAATGTTGGTGGGATTGCAAACTGATACAGACCATATGGAAAATAGTTTGGAGGTTCTTCAAAGAATTAAAAATAGAGCTACCTTATGACCCAGCAGTTCCACTTTTGAGTATTTATCCCACCCCCTGTCACAAAACAAAACACTAATTTGAAAAGATATATGCATGTACATGTTCACTGCAACGCTACTTACAATAGTCAAGATATGGAAGCAACCTAAGTGCCCAACAATTGATTATTGAATAAAAAAGTTGTGGTACATATATGCAATGGAATATTACACATCCATAAACTAATAAAATTTTGCCATCTGTAACAATGTGGATGAACCTAGAGGGTATTATGCTAAGTGAAATAAGTCAGACAAAGACAAATACCGGATGATCTCACTTACATGTGAAATCTAAAGAACAAAATAAATGAACAAACAAAACATGAACAGACTCATAGATTCAGAGAGCAAATTAGTGATTGCCAGATTTTTTTTTGGGGGGGGGGTTGGTTGAAATATGTGAAAGCATTAAAAAGTATAAATTGTTAGTTATGAAATAGTCATGAGGATGTAAAATATGGCATAGGAAATATGATCAACACTATTGTAATGATTATGCATGGTACCAGGTGGGTTGTAGACTAATTGGGGGGATCACTTTGTAAATTACACAAATGTCTAACCATTATGGTGTACACTTGAAACCAATATAATACTGCATGTCAACTCAAATTGAAAAATAAAAACTAAAACAAAACAAACAAAAACAAGTGGGAGTGATGTCAGAATCATGGCAGCATGAAGGCTCTCCATTGATCTCTCCTCTTGATATTCCAACAACCTGAACACCTACAATTCAACAGATAACAACCTGCACACAAGCATGTGTGAAAGGTCTGCTCATCAGAACACCTTAAAGTGGGCAAATCATGTGTGTCGGGGGAGAAAGGGAAGCAGGTACTGAAGAACACAGCCAAGAGCTCCCTGAAAACAAAGTAGAGGGTGGAATTACATGATGTTTTTTTGACTCTTTGAAGCCCTGAACTGTCCTGAGTGATCAGCATATTTCATGTGGTGGAGCCCAGCAATCAGGATAAAGAGCAGGGCAGAGACCAGGTGTGTAGGGGTAACATCCATGTCTTAGCAATTGACTTTTCCAGTCAGAAAGCTGAGTCATAGTGCCTAGTCACCTTCCCCTGCCATCCCAGAGCATGAAATCCCTATCCTACTGTACTCCCCCCAAACTAGCATCAAGCCCAAGGGAACTCTGCAGCAATCAGAACTAAAACACACACTGCAGCCAGTGTCAGTGACAGGGAAAAAAAAAATAGAAGCAAGGCAGCTAAAGCTTGTGGGCCAGGATTGCCAGAAGGAAAACAGCCAACACACCCCAATCCCTCCCCCAACCAGTCAGGCTGACTTGCAAGGAAGCAGTGGAGTATTGAATTAGACTGTTGGGGGCAGTACTGGGACTTCATGGCCTTTTCAGAGTCTCAGACTCTGATTACCGTTCACATTCTCCCATGGGGGCAAAGCTCATGGAACAAGGCAATCTTGTTACAGAATAAAAATACACTTTCTCAGACAATAAAGGTCATTTTTAACCTCAAAGCAGATCCAGGAGGCTTGGGCAGTGCAGGAGACATGGGCGCCACCTACTGGAAATCTAAAGAAAATATCTTCCTATTAACCTGCTAAAGAGAGATCACTAATAAAGTCTCTTTTTACCCTTTTCTCTTTTAGAAAAAAGAAATGAAGTTAGCTGTCAGAGTTCACTTAACATCACATGTAGGACTGCTATGTTTATTTAGGATTTGACACTTTCAATGAGTGAAATTTATTTTGTAATTGGGAATACCATTACTAAAAACAGAATGCTACAAATAGAATGATTCCTTTGTTTCCAAAGATTATTGATATAGTAGAGGATTGTAAAAATAATAATAAAAGCAAAATACTTTGTGGCAAACGTTGGGGGTAAGGTTAGGATTGTAATCCATGAGTTACCTCAGGGTAAATGCTGCAGCTGCAAGCATCGCTGGTGTGTATTCTGGGGCAAAAGGGAAATGGGTTAAGAAAAAAGCAAAGAATATACCCATTAATGCTTAGATGAAGAAATAGTCCATCAAGCAACATAAAAAACTAAAGTGATATAGCAGCTTAGAATAAAATGTAAATAATGAAAATAAAACAGATATATAGAAATGTAAGATTTAAATGGCAGAGATTTCAAGATTACACTTCTGAAAAAACTCAATGAGATGCGAAAAAATTCTGACCAACAGTTCAAAGAGTATAGAAACAAAATCAACAAACAGTAGGAATACTTTACCAAGGAGACTGAAACTGTAAAAAGAAACCAAATAGAAATTTTGAGATGAAAAAAATCATTAAAATGTATGAAGAATGAAATACCAAGCTTAGGAAATAGAGCTGACTAGATGAAGAAAGTAATTAGTGATATAGAAGACAGAAATCAAGAAATGATGCAGCTGGAAGAGAGAGACTTGAGAGTGAAAAAAAAACATGAAAGAAATCTACAAGAACTATCTGACACCATTGGAAAAATAATGTAAGAACCTTGCCTATACTGAATAGAAATTTCCCACTCAAATGGCTAAGCTTGTAATCAGCTATTTGTTTTGCTTCTGTAAACTTGCTTGCTGCAAAGGCTGAAGGGCAGAGTGACCTTGAGATCAACTGAAGATGCACCCTCTTCTTTGCTTATTCTGTCTAGGTGACAAATGTGTCTCCTTTGCTTGTTTTGTCTACATAATGGATGCAATCTCTTTGCTTCTTCTGTCTAGATAACAGAAGCATCTTCTTTGCTTGTTCTGTCTGGACAGCAGATGGAACCCCTTTGATTGTTCTGTATAGATAACAGATGTATTGTCTTTGCTTGATAAGCCCTACAAAAGTAAGGTTACCCCCCGAGCTTCGGTCCAGATCTTCAGAGTGCTAGCTCTTCTGAGACCACTGGCATAATAAACCTCAGTTCTCCAACTCTCTGAGTGGTGCTTGGTTTCTCGCAAGTCTGTTTTTTCTGCAACTATACCAGAAAACATGGAGAAAGGGACAGAGACCCATTCGAACAAATACTAGAGAGAATTTCCCAAACCTATGGAAAAAACTGGATCCTCAAATTCAAGAAGCATACAGAACACCTAATTATCTCAATCCAAAAAAGGCCTTCTTCAACAGACATATTAAAAATAACAAAAATTAATGGTAAAGAAAGAATTTGCAAGGCAGCCAGAGAAATGAAAGCAGTAACTTATAATGAAAAACCAGTTAGATTATCAATGGACTTTTCAGAACAAACTATACAAGCAAGGAGAGAATGGAATCAAAAATTTGAGCTATTTTAAGAAACTACCAGCTGAGAATAACATATTTAGCAAAGTATGTCTTTAGATATGAAGGAGAAATAAAGACCTTATCAGACATACAGAAGCTGAGGGAATGTTCTACCTAATGCCTTCATTACAGGAAATACTGAAGGGGGTCATTCTAACTAAAACAAAGTACAGAAATACATGACTTTGTGGAAGATGAATAACAGCTAGACAGAAACAGAAAAGTGCAACCCTTATTAAGAACAGGGTATTATAAGCTTAAATATTACATAATGATGAAAGGTAAGAATAAAAACACTTTTAAAAAATAAGACAATGGCTACTGCAACATAAAAATAAACATACGGCATAAATAAAAATATTTTGAGACAAGAAAAACAAAAAAAAGAGAAGAAAGTAAAATTCCAGTCTATAAAGGGAAATGGATATATACAAAACTTTATTTTACAAAAATGTAATGGTAACAACACATAAAAATAAAGAACTGAGACATGTAGCACTAAACAAGAGGGAACAGAGAGAAAAATCATAAAACACCACCAAATAAAAATAACAGACAAAAACACAAAGACAAAGAAATAGTGGAGACATCAAGCTACCAGAAAACAAAACCATAAAATGGCTATAAGAAGAGGGTCTCTGGTCAAGATGGCATATTTGTTAGATGCTGTGCTTACCTCCTCTCAAAATCACACCAAAATTATAATGAAACTAGAAAACAACCATCATTAGGAGTTGCCTGAGGTTCAGCTGAACAGAAGTCCTACAACTGAGGACATACATAAGAGATCACCTCAACGCTGAGTGGAGGAATGGAGATGTGAAACCCAGCCCAAGGTTCCAGTGTCAGAAAGAGAAGTCCCCACACCTCTGGCTGTGGAAACCAGTGAAGATTGTGGCTGAGTAAGATGAAGGACTGCGGGACTTACAGACTTTCCTCTGTGACAACACAACCACAATAACATTTGCATCATAAGGGGACCAGAAGAAGAGAGCAAGAAATTGAAAACATATTTGAAGAAATAATAGAAATTTCCTAAACCTGGTGAAGGAAATAGACATACAATCATAGAAATCTCAGAGAGTCTCAAACAAGATGATCTCAAAAAGACCCACACTAAGAAACATCATAACTCAAATACCAAAGGTTAAAGACAAAGAGAGAACCTTAAAAGCAGCAAGAAAAAAGCAGTTATTTAACTGCAAGGAAGCTCCCATAAGACTATAAGCCAATTCTCAACAGAAATTTTTCAGACCATAAAGAATCGGCAGAATGCATTCAAAGTGATGACAAACAAGAATCTACAACCAATATTACTTGACCCACCAAAGCTATCATTTAGAATCAAAAGACAGATAAAGAGATTTTTAGACCAGAAAAAGCTAAAGGAGTTTATCACCAAAAAGCCAGTATGACAGGAAATTTTAGAGGGACTTTAAGGAGAAAAAATGAATTACAAATATGAATGATAAAATGGTGATAACTACATATCTATCAACCAGTACTTTAACTCAAAAAGAAGAGTAAATGGTTAAATCAAAATATAGGGTCACTGAATAGATAAGCAAATAAGACCATTGCATATGCTGCCTACACTTCAGATCAAAAGACACACATGAACTGAAAGTAACAAGATGGAAAAAGATATTTCATGAAAACAGAAATCAACAAAAAATCTGAGGCAGCAATACTTATATCAAACAAAATAGAATTTAAAAAGGAAGGCTATAACAGGAGACCAAAGAGATCTAGTAATCCCACTTCTTGATATTTATTTGAAAAAATTAAAAATATCACTATGAAGGGGAATGCACATCTATATGTTGATTGCAGAATTCTTTACAATAGCCGAGATATGGAAGGAACATGGGTGTCCAACAATGAATGAATGAATAAAGAAGAGGTGGTTCATATATGGAATAAATGTAATTAAATATATAAAAGAGTAAAATCTTTACATCTGCAACATCATAATGAGCTTAGAGGGTATTGTGCTGAGAAGAATAAGTCAGATAAAGAAAGACACATGCTAATAATTGCACTTACATGTGGAATCTAAAACATAAAATAAACAAAGTAGAAACAAACTCATAGATGCAAAGGAAATTTTGAGGGTTACTAGATTGAAAGGGAATTGGGGAGTGGGTAAAATAGAGGATGAGATTAATAAGTACAAATTGGTAGTTACAAAATACTCATGGGGTTGTAAATACAGTATAAGAAATATAGTCAATAATATTGTAATTACTATGTATGGTGTCAGATGGGTACTAGATTTACCAGGGTGATTACTTTGTAAGTAATATAAATGTCTCACCAGTATGTTGTTTGCCTGAAACTAATACAAAATGGTATGACAATTATAACAGAAAAATTAAAAAATATTAAAACAAAGAAAAATTTTATAATTACAACCAAAAGAATAAAATACTTAAGAATAAAACTATTCAAGCATGTGACTTAATATTATAAGACATGATTAAAAGAAATTGAAGAAGACACCAAGAAATGGAAAGATATCTGTGTTTATGGATTGGAACAGTCAACGTAGTTAAAATGTCCTTATTACCTAAAGCATTATACAGATTTAACAAAATCCCCATCAAAATCCCAATCGTTATTTTTTAAAAATATGAAAAAAAATCATCAAATTGTTTGGAGGACAAAAGACTGAATCATCATGGCAATCCTGAGGAAAAAGAACAAAGTCTGAGGTATCACTTGAAATTTGTAGTATCAAATCATACTACAAAGTGCCGAGAATTGTAACAGCATGGTAATGGCAGCAAAACATTCAGACCAATGGAACAGAATTTTGAGTCCAGAATTAAACTCACCTATATATGGGCCAATAATTGTTGATAAAGAAGCCAAAAACATACAATGGCGAAATGAATGCTCCTTTTGTAAATGGTGCTGGGAAAATTGGAAAGCCACATTCAAAAGAATGAAACTCAACTGCTCTCTGTCACCATTAGCCAAAATTAACTCAAAATGGATCAAAGACATGAATACAAGATCTGAAAAAATAAATCGCATAGAAGAAAACATAAGCACTAAACACATGGACCTTAGATTTAAGATAGGATTTTATGAATTTGACTTCAAAGTCAAGGGAAGGAAAAACAAACGAAAAAATGAATGGGACTATATCAAATTAAAAAGCTTTTGTACAGCAAAAGAAACCATCAACAAGACAAAGAGGCAAACAACTGAATGGGAGAAGATATTTGCAAGTAACACATATAACTCATATACAAATAACTCATATAACTCAACAATAAAAAATATCCAATTAAAAATTGGGCAGGGGACCTGAACAGACACTTGTCCTAAGAAGACATACAAATAGGCAAAAGACGTGAAAAGAAGTTCAACTTCACTAAATGTTAAGGAAATGCAAATTAAAACCACAGTGAGATTCCATCTCCCGCCTGTTAGAATGGCTATCATCAGTAAGACAAGTAATAACAAGTGTTGACGAAGATGTGTAGAAAAGTGAACCCTCATGCACTGTTGTTGGGATTGAAAATTGGTACAGCCATGATGAAAATCAGTTTGGAGGTTTTTCAAAAAATTAAAAATAGAACTATCTTATGATGCAGAAATTTCACGGTTTTGGTTTACTCGAAGTAAACCAAAACAGTAATTCACAAAGATATACACACACCCCTGCATTCACTGCAGTACTTTTTATAATAGCCAAGACATCGAAGAAACCTAAGTGCCCATCAAAGGATAAGTGAATAAAGAAATGGTGGTACATATATACAATGAAAAATTATTCATCTATAAAAATGTTTAATCATACCATCTGTGACAACATGGATGTATCTAGAGTGTATTATGCTAAATGAAATAAGTCAGAGAAAGACAAATACCATGATTTCACTTATGTATGGAATCCAATGAACAAAATAAATGAAGAAACAAAACATAAAGTGACTCATAGATCCAGAGAAAAAACTGATGGATTCTTGATGGGAGGGAGGTTGGGAAGAAGACTAGGTAAAAAAGTTGAAAGGATTAAGAAGTATAAGTTGTAGTTACAAAATAGTCAATGGGATGTAAAGTACAGTATAAGGAATATATCAATAACATTGTAATAACTATGTATGGTGGGCACTAGATCACTTTGTAAATTATGTAAATATCTAATCAAGATTCTATATACATGAAACTAATACTAAATAATATTTAATGTCAACTTTAATAACAATAATTTTAAAAAAGCTACTACTGCTGACTCTTGCATCTGACTACAATTAAAATGACAAACATCCCTAATGTTGTGAATGTAAAATAGTATAGCCACTTTGGAAATAAGTCTGATAGTTTTTTTTTACACATCCACCTACACTACCTCTCAATTTCACCCCTAAATATTTATCAAAATAAATTAAAGAATATAAAATAATATATGAATGAAAAGAGTTATATGAGGATTTTCTTAACAAACTTGTTTACAAAAGCCAAAAAGTAGAAACTACCCAATGCTCATCAATAGGAGAATGGATAAGCAAATGCAATTTGTTTACATTGTAGAATAATACCCAGTGACGGTAAAAAAGACAGAAATTCTGAGTGAAATAAACCTTACACAAACAACTACATAATATGTGATTTTATTTTAATGAAGTTCTAAAATAGATAAAATTATTGTATATGGCAAAAGTTAAAAACAATGATAGTCTTGGAGGTTTCGAGTAGAAATTTATGTGAAAGGAACATGAGAGAAATTTCTGATAGTGGTAATGTTCTATATCTTTAGTAAAGTTTGGATTATAAGAATGCATGAATTGTCAGAAATATACACTTAAGATTTGTGTTTCACTTATATAAATTTTAAATAGTAAACAATATTAATAAGTATTGAATCATAACTGATATATTTTCAGAATCATTGAGGGTAAAGTATACTTATGTCTAGGATTTATTTGGGATATTTCAAAGTAAAATGAATTAATAGGTTAAGTTTGAAAAGATGGATAAACAATGTCCAGTAAAGTATTACTGATAGATTCTAGATGGTGGATATGTGTTTACTCTAAAATTCATTTAACTTCACTGTATGCTTGAAAATTTAAATGCATTTTTAATTATTATGTAATGAAGTAACATATTGAAAAATTAAAATAAAAAATGTTAATAAGTAAAAGAGAATATTATGTATTTTATAAATTTAGAGAGCTTCATCCATGTCATTTGAAAGGGCAAGATCTCTCTTTTAAAGCTGAATAATATTCCATTGTTTATACATATCACATTTTTTTATCTATTCATTTCTCAACAAACAGAATTTTTCTATTTCTTAGTTCCTGGGAATAATGCTGCAATAAACACGGAAGCACAGATATCTCTTTGAGATCGTGACTTTATTTATTTATTTTTTTTACGTATGTACCCAGGTGATGAGTTATTGGATCATTAGATAGCTCTATTTTTACTTTTTTGAGAAACCTTCATACTGTTTTTTTTATAGTGGCTGTACCCATTTACATTCCCACTGAAAGTGCACAAAGGTTCCCTTTTCTCCACACCCTCACCAACACTTGTTGTCTCTTGTCTTTTAGATAATTGCTATTCTAATATATATGAGGTGACATTTCCTTGAGGTCTGGATTTAGATTTGCATTTATCTGATGTTTTGTGATGTTTGCCTTTTCATATATCTGTGTCTAGAGGAGATAATGGTAAAAAAGAAAAAAAAACTACGTAATCTCACTTACATGTGGAATGAAAAAATATCAAATACATTGAAGCAGAAAGTAGAATGATGGTTACCAGGTACAGTAAGGTGACAAAAATGAGGAAATGTTGGTCAAAGTGTACAGCCGCAGTTATGTAGGATGAGTAGTCTAAAGATTTAACGTACAACATGATGACTATAGCTAATAACACTGTACTGAGTATGGGAAATTTGTCAAGAGTAGATTTCAGGTCCTCTCATCACACACAAAAATAGCAGCTATGTGAGGAGATGATATGTTGATTAGCTTAACTGTGGCAATCATTTCACTATATATACATATCAAATTATCATATTGTACACTTGTATATAGTTTTTACTTTTAAACATTTTTAAAATTAGAAATTTTGTTAAATTAAATAAATTAATGAGCTCTATAACACACTACTATTTAGTATATTAAACATATGCACGACATTGCTAACATGTTATAACACAGCAAACATATTCAAGGAATTATATTAAATATTAAAGTGAAAGCCTATGGGTGCAATGGGAATGAAGATCAGGAATAAATAGAGGAAATAAACAAGAGAGTTGCCTTTTATAGAATGATGTCAAGGGTGCATCATGTATACATCAACTCTCTGTACCTGAAGTCCCAGAAAAAAAATAAAGAAAGAATATCTAATGAGGAAGTAATTTCCTTTATTTTAACAGTAGCTATTAGATATGTTTTTTTTCCCAAAACAAGGTTTAAAAACCACTTCAAAGTCAGTGTTAACAAATGTGTAGTCAAATATTAACGCTATAGGTCTAGCCATGTTATAGCTTATCTCTTTTGTATCACTTATAAAATTATATTTCTATTTAATTTCATTAATGATTCTAAAATATATAATTTGACTCTAACTGTAATCATAATGTTTAAGATATAGGAATAATTGATGTTACTAACCTACCAAAAAACAAAAAAGGGAGAAGTAGAAGAAGCATCCTCAACTTGGATTGAAACAAAAACATTTTTTTCCCCTTTGTTTTCAAGTTAAGTGTGAAAATTAGGACCAGGTCATTTAGTTTAGTAATTTTTTTTTACATAAAATTGTATATAAAGACAAGATGTGCTGTTCCTGTTGTTTTAACATATTTTACTTTTTGTATAGAATATTAGCTAAGAAATTTAGTGTCTGATTAATACAATAAGAACAGTATTCTCCTTTTGTTTATAAAATCTTACAACTAAAGTGTTAGTTTCTCTGACCAACAGTCTATGATGAGGATGATATATAAATAGATGTCTTTAGAGATCTGAGTAGTCACTGGCAATAGGCAATAATCTCCTCTTGATAAAATTATGTAGGCTGTGTGTTTTTGTGTGTACATGTTTCTATAGTTTAATTTAAAAATGATTTATAATGTATTTTGTTAGAATGTGTTGTTTTCTTTTCTCTTGATATTGCTTTACAAAAAAAGATAAGCCAATCAATACCTCTCAATTGTATTATGTTTTATGGAAATTACAAAGGAAATAGAGGTCATAACTCTACCCTTGTGGAGGTGCTCACTCTAATGGGGGAGATAAACATAAATAAGCACAGGTAATAGAAACACAATTAGCCGTAGTTATCAAAACATACCTTGGAAAAACACTTTATAATTATACTTAGAAACAAGATCCCAGCTGTGTAATAGCTCTTCTCTTTAACTCCTGGTATTGAGGACACAGCTTTAGATTAAGAATCAAAAACATGGATTTTGATTTGAATTCCAGTCAGGTGGCCTTAAGCAAATTAGCATCTGAGTTTCAGCTTCCTCAAAAATACAGTATGAACATTAGTTCCTTCTTTGTTGACCTCAAAAATTATGAGGATTAAGTGATAAAATAGGTGTGAAGTGAAAGTGTTTTGTAAGTTTGGAATCTAAATGCATATTTGAGAAAATAATTTCTTTGAGCTTCTTGGTTACACATGCCTCTTACTTCCCCTAGAAAGCCCACACCTCCCACTTTGCCAACTTAAGTAACAAATCAACTCACCTTCCATCTTCTAAGTGAAGTCTACATATGATCTTTCCATCCTCTGAGCTCCTTGAGTACTTACCAGTTGTTTTCTTTCCTCAGACTGCCTATCATTATTAATTAGCTTTTTGTATGCATTCTTTTCTGCTTTCCCAGACAATAAGCAGTTTGAGATTATGAATTTCTCAGATACATCTCAATTTTCTGCAGTGCCTAACATAGTTACTCAACATGGAATGATTCAATACATATTGATTGATTATAGGATGGGTTGTTCATTCATTTGGCAAATATACTGAGTACTTACTCTGCATCAGGTACTGTATTGTTCTAAAAACCAGGGATATAACCCTTACCCTAAAGTTAAATGGGAAAGTTAATATATATAAATATAAAATTGTGTATTTATATAACAGTGTGTGTGTTTTTTCTAGTAGTTTAAATACTTGAAAAATACTTAATATTTGAACAAAAATAAAAAAGGGAAAGGAATTTAATATGATGATGTCTTGCATGGGGTGGCTCTTTTATTTAAGATGATCAGGAATGTCTTCCCTGAGGAAACATTTGAGCAGAGCTCAGCGAAGTAGTAAAAAATGCAAAGACATAAAATGAATGTATTTCCAACAGAAGTGTATACTCCATCAAACTTTTCCTATTAATTGCAAATCAAGTCCACAGGATGTGGTTGCTCTTGTAAATGCACAGCTTTATTTTTCTAGGGTCCATACATTCACTTATTCTTTTTTTCAACAAATATTTATAAAGCTGCTACTATGTGGCAGTCACTGGACCTATAATGAACTGCAAAAACACACACAATTCTTTTTCATGGAACTTTTCTGAGGCTGACTTTCCTTTCTTTAGTTCTGAACATGCAGATTGAGTATATTAGTGAAAATTGCAACAACATCTCACCACCTGGTCTAGCCTAAAAATGCTTGATAAAGGCAATAAAAATTGATGCAACCATTATAGAAAAAATCTAGCACTACTTAAACAAATGTAGTATTATACATGTTCTATTTACCAGTGATAATTTTCCTGAATGATATCTCAATGAAATTTTCACACAGATCCACATGGGAACATCAATACAGAGTTATTTGTAATTGTAGTGAGCAAGAAGACACTTGAATGTCCATTACTCCAAAAGTGAGTAAATAATCTATGGTAGACACACATTTATCATGGGATAAAATGCAGTAGTTAAAAACTGGTTATATAAGATATAATTTACCTTACTCTCATAAAATGGTCATAGCATAAGTGTTTTAAAGCTGACATGATAACTATGTGGTTTTCAGCATTCAGAGTCATTATATTATTTTTATCTGCTATCCTGAAAAGGTAGCTTCTATCCTGTGGCTTAAAATGCCTACTCCACTCCTACCACTTGCCTAAATTTCAGCCAGCAGAAAAAGATGAGATAAAGAGAGGACATTTTTATTTCCTTTCAAGGGAGTTTCATATGTCACTTCTGCTTATATCCCATTGACCAAAATCAGGTTTTATGGCAACATTTAGCTACAAAGTAAGCGGCATGAAACATGTTGCATTCTCTTTTTCATACTAAGTCTTTGAACCCTTGTGTGTACTTCACACTGACAGTGTATCTTATTTTGAACTAGTCACATTTTAAGTGCCCAATATTGATATGTGTCTAATCCTAATCTTATAAAAAAACACATTTCTATATAGAATTTACTTATTTACTCCTAGGATTTTAATCCACTGCACATAACTATACTTTTTCTGTTGGTTTTTGTTGCCTAATAAGATCTCCAAAATATTCTATTTTATAGTCAGGTTTGTGGTGTTCGTTTAGCCATAATACTTACATTATAACTTTCCTGCACCAAAAGTAAATGTCTAACCAAGAAATATCTCCTTTCATCTTCAAAATGAAAATCAGAACTAAAAATAAAACAAATAAAAAATTATATAACTATCCTAAAATAAAACAAAGACAAAACTTATTGAGCATTTATCATTTTATGCATAAATTGTAACTTACAATTCAATTTTTGCTGCATACCTCATAAACCATTTTAATAGATTTATTACTTCATATATGTTCACTTATACAAGAAAATGTGCTTAGCCAAAATACTAAGGGCATAAAGTTTATGCAGTCTATATTTTTATGGTTTTGATCAATAAATCATAGGAAGAAAATCTGACAGTATAAAGAATATGTAGAATAGTGATGAGCTAAGGGATCAAGAAAGTTGCAAGGCAACTGAGGTTTGTTTGATAAAAATCAATCATTTTGAGGAATATTATTTTTTTAATTATTTCAAATTTTTAATAGGGTAAAGCTAAAACCTATGGAGAACATGGGGATCACTCATGCTGTGATTCTTGCTAAAAAAAATGTAAAATTTAATTATAAGAATTATGAGTTAGAGTGAAACTGACACAAATAAAAGAGCCATATGTCTTTGAGGCTTTTTACAAGAGTAGGAGAATGTTTATTTAAAGTAAAGATGTCCTATCATTTCTAGGGGTGTCTTCACCTTCAACTGTTGCTCACAGTGGATTGTAATGAGCTATTCACAAATTTTGGTTTTTCTAGTTTCCTTCATGACTACTTTTAAGATAAATTATTGGGAGGAAATGTACAATGTATGACTAAGAAACAAAGTTTATTTTTACATAGTTACCTTTTCTATTTGGTTATTGAATCTCAAAAACTTGTCTTCATTAGCACGTTGTTCTATTAATCGATCATACAAGTTCTAAACTATATAGGAAGAGGACTTTACTGCTAAAGTTAATAATAAGACTTTATGCAATCCAGTCTTTCCTGCATTATATACTGTTTATCCAAGACAGTTTTGACCCTGAAGTTGAGTACTTCTGCTATTTATATACCATGGAAAGTATGTCATAAATCATGCAGGATGATAGAACAGAAATTGTGTGATATTTCCCATTAAAATATAATTATTAAATGTCATTTTAGATCTCTTAAATTTTCTTAATATAATCTGTATTTAATTAAGTAAATAGTACACTTTGAAATTTAACTATCATTATTTTTTGAATTTATTTATTTACTTTTTAGGGTGACATTGGTTAATGAAATCTGGTTAATTTCAGCTGAAGATTTTAACAGTAAGGCATATATATATTTTACATTGTGTGTTCACTTCACATAGATTTCTTTCTGTTACCACATATTTGACTCTTTTGATATTTTATTATTTGATTTTACTTTAAGTATGATGGAAATATCTTCTAAATATTTTACATAATAAAAATAAACTTAATTTCAGTGAAATCGTTATTATACTTGGAATTTTAAAAATTACTTGATTTCTAGTATATTTATATGTTGTTTGCATTGAAAATAAGAATTTTCGGATTACTTTAAAAAGTGTTTATTTTTTATAAATGCTAAACTACAGAAACCACATGCTCTTTTTAAAGTATTTATTGAATCACTCTTTTATACAGAAACATCATATCAGCCATTCCATACTCACAGGTTTCTTATAATCTATCTGTGGAAACGCATATGCAACTAAGAGAATCTTGAACTATGAAAAAATAATACAAAGTACACATAAATGTCAAGAAATACAAAAAAACAAAATCCATGTGCATTGAATTTTATCAGAGCAAGTTTTCTGAAAAAATCTTTGAAGAAATAATGGGTATGGATTGGTTATATGAAAGATGTTAGAATTTGGCCTGATGTTACATAAAGCCAAATGGAAATTAGGTACAGTGTACATTTGCTCATCATATAAATGAATTTATATTTTTGGTATTTTCTTTTTCTGTACATATAAGTATTTGCCCAATTAAATATATATGAGAAAAAATCTTTTGTCATAGAAAGTAATAGGTGAAATTGTTTAATTTACCCACCTAACTATCCATTCTTACCATATTTTTTCAATCTAGAACCTAGAATACAACATTCTTTCTGAAAATTATTTTTGTTGCTTCTAAACATTATATTTCTGTAAAATGTTTATGATGATGTTAGCATTAGTTTCATTCTATTTTGAGAAGAAAATGAACAACTTGGCCAGCTTTTATTGTAACAACTTGAATGTGAAATATATTTCCATGCTTTTTAATAATGGATTTGCTCACACTGTGAATTTTGATTTTCAGTCAAAATTATGTATTTGCTGAAATTATTGAGTGTGTTCAGTACTTTCCATTGACTCCTAAAAAATGTTTGCAATCATATAAAAGCTTTAATTAAAGTAATATAATAATTAAAATAGGTTTAAAATATATTATTTTTATAGCCAATGCTAATTCACATAAATTATATTGGAACACAATCATAGCATGCTCCCTCATTTTCTGGTATAGTTACATCAAAGACCATTTTTAAAGTGCTTATAATTTGTCTTTATTGATTCTTCTAGTACACTATTTTACAATTATTGTGACTAAAATGTAATTATTTACACACGACAAATATATATAATAGCTTCTTTTTCATCCTAACTGAAGCGCACTTAAAACTCTATACCATCATGTGAAAAAATACAAATAGTTGTCTGAAACAAAAAAATTTAGAGAAAAGTAAATAAAAATATTAGATTAGAAAGTATCTAAATATATTAGAAGGAGAATTAACTTTGGATGTTAAACCCACCATACAATTCACATATGATGTGTTATTGAATTGTATACTTGAAATCTATATAATTTTATTAACCAATGTCATCCAATAAAGTTAATAAAATAAAATTAATTAATTAATTAAAATATTTGAATGATATAACTGGATTTTAGTTCTACCAATGAAATTTCATATTTAGGTGGTAGACTATAAATTTGATTTACTAACATGTATGCATCCTGGAACATGATTTTTTAAATGTATGTGTGATTTTAATTTATATAATTTTGCATGTCTCATTTTTGACAAACAGATAAACATTAAAGTTAATTAGTAAAGTTGTTAGACACTGTATTTAGGTATGTTTTCCAATTACATGGGAAACATGAGTTACATTTATAACACATTAGTGAAGTGATCTAGAAAAACATGTATGAATCTATTTTAATGACATTCTGGAAGAGTTAAAAATCCCTTAAATAGCAAAATCATCTTATTAGACATATGCAAGCTTCAAGCTAATTATGTGTATTTTAATGATAGGATAAAAGTATTATTATTATGTTGTTGGATGATGTGTAGGTAATCAGACTTTTAATGGATGGCTGCTCTATTTTCATCTTTTATGATTGCAGAAACGTGTATGATTAGAGAAATTTCAACCCTTACCTTTCTAAAAATAGAAAATAAAATGACATTCATTACCAACCATTTATTCAACACATATTTGCTGAATATCTACTTTTCACAAGAATCTCTGTGACACAAAGACAATGAAAACAAGACCCTTACCCACAAGAAGGTCATAGCTTAATAGTGTATATTACACACACACACACACACACACACACACACACTAATAATTGCACTGTAATATTACATGTATGACAATCATGTTTGATAAAGACCTGGTGAAATAGTATATACTGCTATTGTTTTGATTTACATGCTTGAATGATAACAATAATTTTCAAAGCATTAAACTGTCAAATAGAATATTATTTTATACATATTGCACTATTTACTGGGAATGTTTTAAATGAATTGAGTGCCTACTATGTGCAATCAAATTAAACTATTAATTTAATTTTATCTAAATCTGTGACCATGCTTGAGGAAGAAAAATAAAAGATCATCTTATGATTTTCCTGCATTTTCTTTGTCCTTCTATAGTTATCAAGTCTATGTTTTCCTTCTTTGATCCACATTCTCTATGTTACCCACTTTTCTTTCTAATGTTGGAAAGGTTTTTTAAAATCCTGTTCATTAAACAACTTAAAAATTGCAGACTTAATGAAGAGTGCATTGTACATATAACTTAATCACAGCAATAATAGCACTATTATAATAAGATCTCAGAAATTTCTGAATAAGGTACCTCCTGTGGCAACCAATTATGACATTAAAATATGAATATGAAACCATTTCCTAAGAGTCACTCAAGAAATCAGTAAAGCAGGCACACTGTTTCTACAAATATATTGATTACAACTAGATTGTCCTAAATAGGTATCTTCTTAACCATTATCCTCCATTTAGAAATTTCTGCCAAGAGCCCTTAATCAATTAAGCAACATAAGAAGGTCTAAGCTAAATAACTGCTACTTGTAAGGGTGTTTCAAAACTCTTGGCATGGATTATTTTTTATTAGATTAGGTAGCTGATATCTAGAATGGGTAAGTTTTGAGGAAAGAGACAAAA
Source organism: Cynopterus sphinx (assembly GCA_030015415.1). NCBI lineage: Eukaryota > Metazoa > Chordata > Mammalia > Chiroptera > Pteropodidae > Cynopterus > Cynopterus sphinx. The sequence goes on along the minus strand of CM057388.1, from coordinate 72,795,392 downwards.
ATGCAGCAGTAAAAAGATTAGTAAAAAAGCTGTTTGTGGCAGCTATGATGGAGAATCTGTTTCTTTTACAATTACCCCCAATTTTTTATATTTAAACACTACTATGAGAGAATAATATCTTTCAGTAATTCAGGATTACCATAAAGTCCCATCAAGGCACTTTATTAAACAAAAGAATGCATCTCTTAAAATAAAACATTCCATTATTCTAGAAGACAGAAGTGGATACAGTGCTTCCTTCATATCAGGAAACCTAACCAGCAACTTAAACTAATGTCAAGTGTCAGGTTGAGGAGTCTTTTCTATGTGAAGAACTTTGGCTTTATATTAATAGCCACCAGTGCCAATGAATACTTAACAAATGTGCTACTATTACTTCATCCCTTTTCTAAGGCTAACACCTATCATTAAATCATGGCAGTTGTTACCTCAGAGTGAAGATGAATTCTTAGAATCCTTTCCAACCCAACACTTAAGGCAGCAATTACCAAATGCTTAGAGGTGATGATAGAAAACTTATTTTTCACCCCAGGAATAAGATGACCTTATGAAAAACTAAGTGCATTGTGAATGCAAAATGTATTTATACAATTTAAAGATATGCAAACCCAATTCAACTGCTTTATTTCTTCACAAATTAACAATCTAACATTTCTGAAGGGTCCCATCCATTGGATGACAGGGTCAGAGATGGCTAGAAAGACAAAAACTACTAAATCATTTAAACTAAATATTAGTTTAAACTAAGACTGATACTGATTCAATAATACCCGTATTTTCTTTATATGACTCATTTGTGCTTAATGAATTCAGAAAACTCCATAGTATTTTAGAGTTCTTCCACCCTTTTCCTACAAGATAGAATATGGATATTTTATGAAGTGGTATGCTCATGTAATTTCATTGTGGTGAGGACTGATTTCTGGATTATTATGAGTCACTGCTGAAAGTGACTGAGCTGGTCTGTTCTCTGGACTATTAACTACTAGGATAAGATGAATCTCATTTGGTCTTCTAGGATGATGTGCTAAAACCTACCTATAGAGCTCATGGTCCAGTCATTTATCCAAAGACTTTATGTTCTCACCAAAAGCAGTCTCTTACTGGCGGTAGGCCTTGGGTTCCCCACCTGCAGTCTCAGCATCCCCAAGGCACCTTAATGGAATATAGTCGAACTTCTGAATCCTTTGTACCAATGTAACCTGAGGAACCAGGAACATTGCCTCAGCCATACACACACACACACACACACACACACACACACACACACACACACTCATCAATAATGCTGTACCACTTATCTCTTACCACATTGGAAAAATGGTTGTGCTGCTTTTAGAAACTTGCAGCCTTTTCCTTGTCTTCACCAAATACCACAAACTGAATCATTTAAATAACATGTTTCTTTTCCCACAGTTCTGAAGACTGGAAAGTCTGAGATAAATGTGCTAGTAGATTTTGTTTCTGCTGAGGCCTCTCTTGTTTATAAGCAGTGTACTTCATGCTGTGTCCTCAAATGGTCTCTCTTTTATGTGAGCAATCAGAAGGAGAGAGAGAAAGAGAGTAAGAGTGAGAAAAGGCTCTGTGGAGAGAAAAAGGAAGGGGTCTTCATCTTCCTATAAAGCCACAAGTCCTATCTGATTCAGGCCCCACCCTTATGACCTCAAGTTAGCTCCTAAAGACTCCATCTCCAAATATAGTCACATTGAGGATTAGAGACTCAACATGTGAATTTTGGGGGCAGGGATACAATTCAAACCACAACATCTACTATACTTAGAAAAATGGGACACTAACCCTGATATGTTCTAGCTCCTTAATTCACATATAGATGTCGCTAAAGACTCATCCCCCTACACACACAAATACATAACTTGAAGTTGGGGATGTGGACAAAGAACCTGACATGTAACTTTATCAAAATGACTCTATCTTGTCCTCTCCAGAATCTCTTAGGATGTGATAATAGAAATTCCACCTTCTGTCTATTAAGTACTTATTTCTCATATCTGGGTCAAAGGAAACAAGCTTCATATTTTCTGCTTGCTCAATATCATATATTGCTTATTCTTAACCAAATCTATAGACTACAACTTGATGGCAAGCTGTAAAAGGAAAATTGGCCTACCAAGAAATAAACACACGTCAGGAGGTATTTCAAAAATATTTTACCTACTGACAGGAGTATATCAGTCTTCCTTAATTATAATTCTCCAGGGAAAAACTAGGCTTAATTATTGTTGTTGTTGTTCTCCTATGCAGAACTTAATACAGTGAAGAGAATTATGAATGCCTCTTAGATGATCTATTAGATGGGATTACTACATAAATAAAATTTATGTAGAAGCATGAGCTGAGACCTCTAGCTCATAAATAGTGAACAAAAATTTTGTTATGTCAATATCTCACAAGAAATATTATTTACTATGAAACAAAAATTAAATATTGTGTCCCAGACAGAAAGTATATAAACATTATTTTACACGTATAGTTTTTTATAAAGAAATCTTTGTGCTATATAATATGTTAAATGTGCCTAGAAAGTACTTCTAAGTTGTATATGAGGCTTAATAATTATAAGTAACATTTTTTTTAGTATTTACTGTGTGCCAGGCACAAAGCTAAGGGAGTTATATGTGTTTTATATTTAACAGTCAAAATATTAGAAAAAATCTATTATTATTCTTATTTAATAGGTAAGGAAAGAGATATAGAAAGTTTCTAAAGTCAAACAATTATTTGATGAAAGATCCAAGATTAAGTAATGTTTATCCAACTCTGAGTTAGTCTTTTTTTCCAGTTTTATTGAGATGTAATTGATATACACCATTGTATTAGTTTAAGGGAAACAACATAACTGTTTAATATATGAGTGTTTTGCCAAACAATTACCACAATAAGTTTAGTTAACATCCATCACCTCACATAGTTCCAAATGCTTTTTCCTTATGGTGAGAACTTTTAAGACATATTCCCATAGCAGTTTTCAAAAATATAATACAGTATTGTTAACTATATTTGCCATATTGTACATAACATGCCTATGACATGCTTATCTTACAACTGGAAATTTATACCTTTTGCCCACCTTCATCCATTTCCTCCACCCCCTACCCCCCACCCCTGGCAATCACCAATCCATTCTCTATTTCTATGAGTTTGTTTCTTTTAGATTCTACATACATTGTCTTTCTTTGTCTGACATGTTCCACTTAGCATAATGGCCTCAAGGTCCATCCATATTGTCACAAATGCTGGAATTTTCTTCCTTTTATGCATAAATAATATTTCATTTATATATAAAGTACACAAGGGCTCCCTTTTCCCACATCCTTGCCAACATTTGTTATTTCTTGTCTTTTTGATAGTAGCTATTCTAACAGGTGTGAGGTGTTTTATTGTGGTTTTGTTTTGCATTTACCTGATGATTAGTAATGTTGAGAATCTTTTTGTGTACCCTTTTGAATGTCTTTCTTGGGAAAATACCCATTCAGTTCTTCTGCCCATTTTTAAATCAAATTGTTTGTTTTTCCTGTTGAGTTGTATGAGTTCTTACTGTATTTTAGATATTAACCCTTTATCAGACATATGGTTTGAAAATATTTTCTCCCATTCCATAGGTTACCTTTTCATTTTATTGATGGTTTCATTCACTTTGCAGAAGCTTTTTAGTATAAATTTTGATGTATATTTAAAACTAAAAATTCTAGAAGAAAACTGATTCAGCAAAGTGTACAAAATTCAAAAACAGCTAATATTTTGGGCTTAAACTAATCCATTTTTACAGTCAAATATTAATATCCATAAAATTATTAATAAAGTAAACCTTATCATTCATTTTTATGTTAGTGTAATTGGGCTAGTTCCTTTCTTGAGAATAACTTTCCTGAGTCAGGAGAAGGATGAAAAGAGCACGAGGTCACTGAATTACAGGAAAAATTTTATCATGAGCTGGTACCATCAAATGGTGAGAAGTCCACAGATAATTTTGCATAAATTTGAATTTTGGAGGCTTGGAAGACAGTGGCCAGTACTAACCACAGTAAGCTAAAACTTAGAAGACTGACTGAGTGTTTAACTGTTTCAGCTTCTTAGCATGAAAAAATAAAGCTGTGGTTTTCATTTAATTTTGGTGGTCTCTTTTGGAGGGTTGCAGAAGCATACAGTAGTACTATAAAATTACATCACATTTACTTTGTCCCAATATTTTACATTATTTATTCATCTTCCTACCTCCATACTTGTCTTTCATCATATTAGTGGGTCTAGTGGGTGTAATAAATTACCTCCCTGTGAATCATCAAGTTTACTGCTTAGGTCTTGATCCTTGTTGTGATTCCACTGATCATAGCATTGTCTCCTGTGTCCCAGACAAGTATATAAAGCTAGTCTGATGAGTGTTTCAGCAAAGGCTATTTTAATTTAGAACAAGTTTAATTAAGACTCTCAATAGAAGAGAACTACAGGCCTACCTAAAAACTTGCTAATGTAAAATGTTATTATTGGGATATCATGAGAATCAGAGAAGCAAGCATATAACATATCATATAAATAGTGAATACCCAATTAGATTAAAATTATTAGTAGGAAGAGTTACTACTTAACCTAAAGTATTTTTTTAAATGCAGGTAGAAAGTGGAGAATTATTTATAAAATGCCATGCTTTCAGAAAATGAATTTCAACACTTTTTGAAGAAAGTAGTAAAATTATGTGGATTAGTTGTTCAATAAGTTCATACTAGACCTTGTTAGTATAGGAAATAGATTTAGGTAGCCCATAACAAGTTATATTTCTTGATTCTCGCAGGTAATAAAGATGTACTCCACCAAAGTCATTATGGGAGAAAACTATACTCTGATCACTAACATATGTGATGAAAGGAGGAAAAACTTTCTCTCCAATCCTCATATGAGGACTTCTTTATAGAAATTTGAAAGCATTTTTAGATTTAGAGAATGAAGAAACAGACTAATTAGAGTTGAAGAATACAAATTTTTTTTTCTCCCCATTTGGCTTAGGTATTTACTTCCCAATGTATGGTAGTATATTTTTTGCACCTGCCAAAAATAAAACATATAAAACAATGCATTTATTCTTTAAATTAAATATTGAAAGATGTAAACTAAATTATCTAAGCCCATTTTTCAGGTATTTATTTTTCAAACCACTGTCCCACACTTCTGTTTTTCTCTTTCTCTCTGTCAGAATTCTCCTTCTCACCATATATTCACTTCCTTGAAGCAGAGCATTTGTATAAGCTGATTTTAGTATTTTTACAAAATCAGAAGGACAATTTCCAGGCCAACTTCTGTAGCTGTTTGACCTTGCTGCTTTTCCAGACATAAAAGTTTTATTCTCTGTAGAACTGCTGGCAGTATAAGAAACTAACAGGCAATTTTACAGATGCTACAAACATTTCAATTCACTACAAAGTTAAGAATATCATAGTAAATCTCACATTATGAGTTCTATTTTCAAATAACTGACATAGAGGGAATCAGCACAGTGGATAAACAAATATTATTTAGGCCTATGTCTTGCAAACAATTGGATTCATGTGTGAAAAGAACTCAGAATATCAAGCTGTGACATTAGTGACAGCATAAAAAGGCTCATAGAATTTTCAGGTTCCAGCTTAAGAAGTGTAAAATATTGTCATTTGGTACGGGGTTGAAGCATACTTTAGGGAAGACAGAGGCATAAATAGGAGAAATATTATTCTTGCTATTAGTCATATTCACTCTATTGTTTACATCAGAATGATAATTAAAATTTTAATAATCTAACCCAGATCTCAGCTTTGTATGAACATGAATTATTATTATTAGTTGCTCATATTTACATTGTACAATTCAATGGGTTTTTCAATTATAGATGATATACAATGATATATTTGTTTCAGTTGTACAGCATAGTGATTAAAGATCTATATAACTCACAGAGTGATCACCACACTATATCAAGTAACCCTCTTTCTCCTCACATGTTTATTGCAACATTGTCATCTATTTTCTTTATGCTATAATTTATGTCTCCCTGTCTATTTTGTAACTATCCAATTGCACTTATTAATCACTTTGCCCCTTTTCACCATTCCCCCCAAAACCTTCCCCATAGAGTAGGTCTCAAAATATTCTCTGTATCTATGAGTTTATTTTCATTTTGTTGTTGTCATTTATTTTATTCTTTAGATTCCACATGTACATGAAATCATGAACTATTTGTCTTTTTCAATCTGACTTATGTCATTCAGCACAATGCCCTATAAGTCCACTAAGGCAATAACTTTTTCCAACCTCTTCCTTTTATTCTGTGTGTGTCTTTTAATCTGAAGTGAGTCTCTTGTAGGAAGCATATGTAGGGTTCATGTTTTCTCATCTTTTAAGCCACCCTACCTTTTTATTGGAGCTCTTAATTCTTTTCCATTTGAGGTACTTGATAGGAAAGTATTTATTGCCATTCTTTACTTCTGTTTATGACACATGATTTTTTCTTCTTAAAGAAGTCCCTCTAATATTTTCTGTAATACTAGCTTGGTGTTGATAAATTCCTTTAGCTTATTTTTGTCTGGAAAGCCCTTTATCTGTTCTTCAACTCTAAATGATAGTTTTACTGCATAAAATATTCTTGGTTGTAGACCCTGGGTTTTTATCATATCAAATATTTCATGCCAAGCCCTTCTGTCCTGGATAGTTTCTCTTGAGGAATCAACTATCAGTCTTATGGGTACTCCCGTATAGGTAACTAATGGCTTTTCTCTTGCTGCTTTTAAGTTTTTCTTTGTATTTATACTTTGGCATTTTAATTTTAATGTGTCTTGGTGTGAGCTTCTTTGAGTTAAACATTTTTGGGGACTCTCTGAGCTTTCTGGTGTTGTATGTCTATTTCTATCACCAGGTGAGGGAAGTTTTCCATCATTATTTATTCAAATAGCTCTTCAACTTCTTGTTTTCCTTCATGTACACCTATGACATGGATCTTTTTACATTTAATTGTGTCCCACAGGCTCCTTAAATTATTATTATAGCATTGGCTTTTTTTTCTTTCTGTTCTAATTGAGTGTCTTTAGCTTCACCATCTTCTATATCAGTGGTTCTATCCTCTTCTTTATCCACTTTGTTGGTTCCCTCTAATATATTCTTCATCTTAGATTATATGTTATTCATTTCTGACTTTTTCTCTTTCATAATTTCCGTTTCCATTTTTATGTTTTTTATGTCTTTGTTAAAGTTTTCACTGAGTTCATCTGCTCTTCTCTTAAGTTCATTGAACATCTCTATAAACAGTATTTTGAACTCTGCATCTGTTAGATTGCTTGATTCCATTATTCCTGGATTTTTTTTCTGTTCTCTCATATGGTTTATGCTTCTTTGTCTTCCCATTTTACCTGCCTTTCTGTGTCTGTTTCTATGTACTAAGCAGAGCTCCTAACTCTCTCAGGCTTATTAGTGCAGCTTTGTGTAGTAGGTGTCTGGTGGCACAGTCCTGAGAGCAGTTCAGCTGCAGGTGAAGTTTATCCCCAGCCTGTGCCCCTGTGGGAGCCACCTGTTAAAATTAAGCAAGTAATCCACAGATGATATGCTTATAGTTGCCTCGAGGCTACACCAGAAATTGAGGCCAGCTGCCACCTGTATTAGTCTTGGAGTTGGCTCAGCAAGGAGCACTAGACTTCCCAATGACACAACTAGATGTAGCTTGGTTTGGGAGAAGCAAAGTTTCAGCTATGGCAGATGGTGCTGCACCTACACACTGCAAGATGGGAGGACTCAACAAAGGAACAATGGATAATGCTGTTTCTTTACCTGGGAGATATGCTCACCTCTGGCCCTCACTGTGACAACTCAGTGTCCTCTGTAAGTCCCTGATGCCCCCTGTGGAACCATCCTGGAACTGGTGCTCAGAGTGACCAAGTCCATCAGTGTCAAAGTCAACTCGTGAACACAGCCCTTTTAAGAGGTGACTGCAGCTGGCAGCTGCTGTTGTCACTGCCACTGCCATAGTTTCTGTCCCATTCAGCTGCTCGGGACCTGGTAGCCTCACGTCTTTGGCCTCTCCTACCTTCTAATGTTGCTGGTCGATTACTTATTTCTTTCCCTGGTTGTAGTGCTTCTGTTCATCTAGATCTCAAGCAACATTTTTTGCTGTTTTCTCTGCATTTTTGTCACAACTCTGATCTGGTCTCAAGACGAATGAACCAAGCTTCGATCATCTATGCCATTTTTTTCCTTTGAGACAAATTATTTTTCCTTTTTGAAAGCACTTTAGAAAATATTGAGCTTGTTAGTTTGCTTTTTAAAAGCAAAGACAACTAGCATGGCTGATTTTTTTTTACTAAGTCCATGTATAAAATAACCATCATTAGTCTATTCCTACAATATCCAAGGGTACCTTTATTAACTGCATCTCTTAACATAAAAATCAAATGATATGCAACATCATGGCTTCTATATCTGAGTGTAAATTCAGTATACAAGATAGAACTTGGATACTTGTATGAGATAGAACATATAAAATAAGCTTAAGTTGTATATGTACATATAACTTATCCATGAAGACTCAAAAATACAGCATTCATGTGGATGTGCAAACACATGGACCAACATTCAAATATTTGCTTGTGCATCCTCCAAAACAATATTTCATATTAGCCTCTATCTGCTGCTTTCAGATTATTATATGACATTGCCTCCCTCTAACCTTCCCCTACATTGTTTAAATTGTTTATCCAATTTTCATACCTCAATTTTATTCTTTCCAGTTAAAATGTCTTTAATATCACTACAAGCTCTTTTTTTTTAACTGGCAAGTGTATTCTTTAATGCACAGTTTATATAATTTGTTCTCTAAAGAACCTCTCAACTCTCATCCACATTAACAGAAATAAACCACTGTACATCATGACTTAGTTATTACAAAGAAAGGAAGAAAAGTGCATATCTCTATTTTATCAATTATCACTTTGTTTTGTCATTATTTTTGTATCTGTCATCTCAAGTAGAACATGAGTGCCATGAGTGTAGAGATGGCTTTTTTATATTATATTCTCAGTACCTATTAAAGACCTGGGCACAGAGTAGGTACCTAATAAAAGGTCAATAAATTAATGAATGGAAAAAATGCTATTTTTTCCAGTAAGTAAAATTAAAAGTTCTTTAAACAAATTATGGTTTAAGATAAAAATTTATTGAAGAAAAAACCTACATCTATTTCAAAGGCACATATAAGTAACTTTGTCATTTCCTCTACTTTATGTATTAGCTACACCTTTGTATTAATGCAGCATGTAGCATAACAAGCAGAGAAACTTTTCTTGGTAACTCTGCTTAGAAATAGCTGGTATGTGAATAGTTAGTGATTTTGGATTATTTGGATTTAATAATAATATTGTGAATTTATTTTTGTCAAGTGCAGTTTTTTTCAGCAGGTATTATTTACATGCACACTGTGTAAAAGTATTACTTAGACATCTTTAATATATGTTGACATGAACTTGTTAAATTTTGTCATTATATCTAATTTTAAATTATTATCTGTACAATATATGTTGAAGATATATAGAATGTATCTTGAACTTAAATACTAAAAGAGATTTTAAAATAGGACATTTTAAAAAGTAAAAATGAGAAGCAATAAGCAGGATCCCAAAAAAGAAGAATCTTCTTCAAAGATTTTGGGAGATAGTTGACATAGAGAATATTTTTAAATGAAAATGTGCTGTTTGATGAGTTCATGAGTGAAGAAAGAAAATCAGTGTATTGCCCAGCAACTTCTCCTTTAGCAGCCTAGTAAGGGCACCAAATGATTCCAAAACACAGGTAAGTACCTTGGTTTAGATGAGTGAGTAACTCTCAATTTTTCTAAGCAAGTAGAGGAGAGAAATGACATGGATAATTGATATTTAAGAAAAGAGAGCTTGAATAACTTCCAGTCAACATAGCAGAGTAGGAGGATGCTGTGCTTGCCTCCTCACATAATCACATTAAATTTCAACTAAAATATAGAACGATCAATCTGGAGAACCATCTGAAGACTAAATTAACAAAGGTCATATACCTAAAGATATAAAGAAGTCACCAGTCACCTCAATATTGGTAGAAAGGGCAAAAAGGCAAACCTGGCTGGCCCTGCACCTACATATGGCAGTCCAGAATGGTTAGGGATATCTCAGCTGAAGAGGACCCCATGAAGAATGAAGAGTCACAGCCCCACACCAGATTCCTCAGCCCAGAGGATCAGTGCCCAGAAGAGCAGCCCCCACAATATTTGGGTGTGAAATCAGCAGGTAATCTATGTGTCTAGGTGAGAAGGAAGGTAATTGGAAACCAATCCATCCTATTAAAGGGCCCACACACAGACCCTCTCATTCCAAGATACCAATCCTAGGCTCCAGTGAAGGAACTGTGGCTCAGTAGGTGCCAGGGACATACACGGAGACACAGTTATGTGGCTTCAGGGCAAGAGCTAAAGAGAAATACACCATCGTTCCTGTGTTTAGGCCTCATTCTGAGTAGCCGGGAATAGATGGCATCTTTCATGTGTTTAGCCCTCTTCCCAAATGGCTATATCAGAATTTTCATTGGCCTGGTGAGCCTTGTTTACTCCCCACTAGTGATGCCCTGAAACTCCACTCCACCCAATTTATGAATATGTGTACCACCAGACTTCTTCTTCTTCTTCTTCTTCTTCTTCTTCTTCTTCTTCTTCTTCTTCTTCTTCTTCTTCTTCTTCTTCTTCTTCTTCTTCTTCTTCTTCTTCTTTTTTTTTTTTGGAAAGTAGGTTGCCATTGTTGGCCAGCACTGCAATTTTTTTTTAGATAACTCTCAGGAGTCTGTAGTTATCAGGTAGGCAGTGGCTGGCCTCATTGCGATCTGAGAGTATTGCAGAGCAGACCTAGGCTAATCACACGGGCCAAATGTGAATCTGCTTGTCCCACACTGGTGAAACCCTGAGACCCTAGCCAACTCAATTTCCAAACCCATGCCACCAAAATCTCTTTCAGTGTTTGAGACTTATGGACAGCTGCTGAGCACTGGCAGGACTAGCGGTTCCCTAAGCTTTTTGCTAGACTGGTGAGAGTTGGCCTCAATTTGTATGGTGGCCTCTCCCATGCACCTTCAGATACAGCACAGGCAGCAAACAAACACAGATTACTTTTTGGCTTTTAATAGTTTGCTCTGGATCAATCACAAGAAACAGCCGACTTTTGCCTGAACAAGAGCTCCTTCCAAGAGGCTCCAGAATAGCACACCTAGTGGCCAGCTTCATACCATAACATAACAGGACAAAATTACCCCACAATTGTCACACAGAAAGGGTAGTATCAACCGGCACAAAAGCCTGCTAAGACAAAATGTTCCACAGGATTGGTCTCTCCATAGCAGTTACTACAATGTCATTGTGGTCAATCACACAGCCAGCAACCTGAGAGTCAATCTCACCCACTGATATGCCAACAGTAATCAAGGCCTAACTACTATAGGAAGGCACATACAAGACACACAATGGACACTCCTAGAACATCTGGCTCAGGTAACCAGAAAGACTGAGCCACTAGACACGATAGGTCATGTACTACATAAGGCTACCCTGCTAAATTGGGGGACATATTATATCTTCCTAATACATAAAAACAAAGAAAAAAGCAGCTAAAATTAGTGGGAAAGTATATCCCAAGTGAAAACAAAGAAACAAACAAACAGGATAAAAATGGAAAAAGAACTGAACAAAATGGAGGCAAGCAATCTACCAAATACAAAATTCAAAAGAATGGTTATAAGGATGGCCTAGAAACTTAGAACTTTAACAAAATAAAAGGTAAGCATAAAAATGGACCTAGAAACCATAAAAATGAACCAGTCAGAAATGAAGAATACAATAACTGAAATAAAAATACAATAAAAGGAATCAAGAGCTGACAAGATGAAAAAGAAAATACAATATGTATTTTGAAGATAAGTTAGCAAGAAACACCCAATAAAAACAGAAACAAGAAAAAATAATATTTTAAGGGACCTCTGAGACATCAAGAATAACAATATTTACATTAAAGAGATACTAGAAGTAGAAGAGACAGAAAAGAAAATGAGAACCTATTCAAAGTAATAGTGACAAAAAACTTCCCTAAGCTAATAAAAACATAGACATATAATCCCAGGAAACACAGAGAGTCTCAAACAAAATAAACCTAGAGAGAGCCACACAAAGACACAGCATAATTAAAATACATAAGGATAGAGACAAAAAGAAAATCTTAAAAGCAGCAAAAGAAAAGCAGTTAGTTTACTACAAGGGCACTCTCATAAGACTGACAGCTGATTTCTCAAAAGAAATTTTGCAGGCCAGAAGGAATTGGCATAAATTGTTCAAAGCTATGAAAAACAAGGAACTGTAACCAAAACTACTCTATCCAGCAATGCTATCTATTAAAATTCAAAGACAGATAAAGAGCTTCCAAAATGAGAAAAAGCAATATGTATTAATCACCACCAAGTAAATATTACAAGAAATATTAAAGGAACTTCTTTAAAAAGAAGGGGGGAGAATGAAAATATAAATAATGAAATGACAATAAATATTCATCTATCAATAATCACTTTAAATTTAAGTGGATTAAAAGCATCAATCAAAAGACATAGGGCAGCTGAATAAATTAGAAATCAGTACTTATACATATGCTTTCTACAAAAGACACACTTAAAATCAAAATACACATACAGGCTAAAAGTAAAAGAATGGAAAATTATTTTAATGCAAATATAAATTTTAAAAAACATATATCTAGGGTAGCAATACTTATACCAGAGAAAATAGATTTTAAAACAAAAGCCATAATAAGAGACAAAGAGGGACATTACATCATGATAAAAATATCAATACAAGAGCATATAATCCTTATAAACATATGCTTGCCCAAAAGAGGAACACCTAAATATGTAAAGCAAATATTAAAAGACAAAGAGATTGACAGTAATACAATCATAGTAAAAACATTAATACTCAATTGAAATCAATGGACAGAACTTCCAGAGAAAAAAATTAATGAGGAAAGAGTCACCTTGATACATTAGATCAAGTAGTTTTATTGACATTTTTAAGTATTTCATGCCAAAGCAGCAGAATATATATTCTTCTCAAGTGCACATGGAACATGTTTCAAAATAAATCACATGTAAGGCAATAAAAAGAGTCTCAATAAATAAATCAGACCAAACCAAGTACCTTCTCTGACCACAATAGTATAAAACTAGAACTCAATTATAAGAAAAAACTAAAAAATACACAAAGAGATGAAGGCTAGATAATGTGCTACTGAACAATAAATGGGTTATCAATGATATCAAAGAGAAAATCAAAATACATCTTGAGACAAATGAAAATGAACATTCAATGACCTAAAATCGGTGAGATGTAGCAAAAGCAGTTCTGATACAGAAATTTATAACATTACAGGCATACTTCAAAAAATAAAGAAAACTCTCAAATAAACAATCTAACCTTACAACTAAAGAAACTAAAAAATTAATAGCAAACTAAGTTCAAAATGAGTAAAAGAAAGGAAACAATAAATATCAAAATAGAAATAAACTAAATACGGCCTTAAAAATACAATAGATCAATGAAACCAAGAGATTGTTCTTTGCAAAAATAAACAACATTGATAAAACTTTAACCAGACTCATCATGAAAAAAAGGAGATAGGATGCAAACAAATAAAATCAGAAATGAAAAAGGAGGAGTGACATCTCACACCACAGAAATATAAAGTTGCGTAAGAAAATCTATGAAAAATTATATGCAAACAAATTGACTATCTGGAAAAAAATGTATAAATTCCTAGAAATATATACTTTCCTAAAATTAATCAAGAAAAAAACAGATAATCGGAACAAATTATTACTAACAAAATCGAATCAATAATCAAAAATTATTCCACAAACAAAAATTTTCCCTTGACTGGAAGACTTCACAGGTAAATTTTACCAAATATTCAAAAAAGAATTAACACCTATTCTTTTGAAACTATTTCTAAAATCTCAAGAATAAAGAAATGCTCCCCAGGCTTATGAAGGTGCCATTACCTTGATTTCAAAGCCAGACAAAAACATTACAAAAAAAATTGTAGGCCAATATTTCTGATGAACACATGTGCAAAAATCCTAAAATAAATTGTTAGTAAATTAATTTTAGCAATACATTATAAATCTCATATACCATGATCAAGTAAGATTCATTTTTTTGATACAAGTTTGGCTTAATGTCAATAAATCGATTAATGTTATATGCCACATTAAAAAAATGAAAGACAAAAATCACAAAAATCACATCCATAGATCCAGATAAAGCAGTTGACAAAATCCAGCATCTATTTGTGATAAAAATTCTCAGCAGTGTGGAAATAGAGGAAACATACCTCAATATAAAAAGGCCATATATGACAAACTTACAGCTAACATCATACTCAATGGGGAAAAGCAGAAAGTGTTTTTATTAAGATCAGAAACAAAATAAAGATTTTCAATTTTCACCACTTATATTCAACATAGTATTGAAACTTCTAGTTACAGCAATCAGATAAAAAAGACAAATTAAAGGCATCCAATTTAGAAAGGAAGAAGTAAAACTGTCCTTTGCAGATGACATGATACTATATAGAGAGAACACTAAAGATTTCACCAAAAAAAAAAAAATGTTAAAACTCATCAATGAATTCACAAAAGTAGTAGGACATAAGATTAATATCCAGAAGTTGGTTGCATTTTTATACACTAATGAATACCAGAAAGAGATATTAAGAAAACAATCCTATTTACAAATGCATCTACAACAATAAAGTAGCTTGGAATACATTTAATTAAGATAATAAAAGATCTATATTAAAATAATAAGCCATTGAAGAAAGTAATTTACAAAGATACAAATAAATGAAAACATATACCATGTTCATGGATAGAAAGAAGTAACATTGCTTAAATATCTATACTACCCAAAACAATCTATAGATTCAACGCAATCCCTATCAAAATGCCAGTGACATTTTTCATAGATCTAGAACAAATAATCCAAATATTATACGGAACCATAAAATACCCTAAATAACCCCTGCAATACTGAGGAAAAAGAACAATGTTGGAAGTTTCACACTACGTAATATCAAACTATACTACAAAACAGTATGGTGTTGCCATAAAAAGACACATAGATAATTGGAACAAAATAGAGAGTCCAGAAATAAAGCCACACTTATATGGTAAATTAATATATGACAAAAAAAGGCAAGAATAGACAATAAGGTAAAGACAATCTATTCAATTAATAATTTTGGGAAAACTTGAGAGAAACATGCAAAAAATGAAACTAGGATTGAGCAAATGGCTTGGATGGTAGAGGCTTTGTCCATCTCCTCTTATCACCTCTTGCTTCACCAGAGTTGTGATGGAATCACAGAGCAAACAGCAAGCAGAGTCACCTGGGGTCTGGATGAACAGAAACCCTAAAACTAGAGAGAGAGCTAAAAAATCACGCTGAAACCTTAGGAGGTAGGTAAGCACAGAGACTAAAGTCCATCTGGTCATGACCAGTTGATTGAGATAGATGCAGTTGAAGTTGACATGTACAGATGTTCCTCTTAAAGAAGCCGTGATTGTGATCAGACTTTCACAGCTATGAAATCACTTGCTCTGAGCATCAGCACAAAATCAGCTGCTCGGAGGCACCAGGGAATTACAGGGGGACATGGATATGTAAGAGTGAAGGCTAGAGATGAGGCTTTCTCTCAGGCAGAAGTCCTGGCAGTATCCATTGTTCCTCTGTTGAGCTCTCCTCCTTCCCAGCATGTGAATGCAGCACTGTCACAGCTGAGATGTCACCAAATTGGAAAATAGAGGTCGCGCTGTCAGGAGGATTTCCAGAAACTCTGCCTCTTCAAACTTGGGGCCTTACCCAAGACACATCCAGTGGTGTTCTCGGCATGCCCTGTGTTCCTTATTGAACAGCTCAAAGCCCCTCACTGGTAGCACCTGGTTTCAGTTTCTGGCATGGCCTGTTGAGGAAACAATATGCACAGCCTATGTGAATTGCTTTCTGAATCTTATACCAAGTGGCACCAGAGGGGCACAGGCTTGGGCTAAACTCGGCCTGCAGCTGGACCCTTCCTAGGAATGTGCCACTGGACATGTACTACACAAAGTCATCCTAATAAGACCTGAAAACTTAGGAACTTTCCTTAGTATATAGAAATGGACACAGAAAAGCAGCCAAAATGGGGGAGACAAAGAAGCATGTTTCATATGAAAGAACAGAAAAGAGATTCAGGAAAATGGGAGTCGAGCAATCTAAGAGATGCAGAGTTCAAAACACTGGTTATAAAGATGCTCAATAAAATTAGGGAAAGAGTAGATGAACTCAATGAGAACTTTACAGAACAGATTAAAAAAAAAACATAAAAATTGAGATAGGAATTATAAATGAGAACCAGTCATTAATGAAGAATATCTGAGACGAAGAATATATTAGAGGGAATAAACAGAGTGGATGAAATGGAGGGTCAAATTACATATATGGGATATGGAGTAATGGAGAACACACAATCTGATCGCAACCAGAAAAAATAATCTAAAATAATTAAGATAATTAAAGGAGCCTATAAGACAACATCAAACATAACACTGATACCAGTAGGAGAAGAGAGAGAGCAACAAGGTGAAAACCTATTCGAAGAACACATTATCTGACATGAAGAGTATTTTAGAGAGAATAAACAGAACAGATAAAAAAGAGAATCAAACCAAGGGAAGCCAAGGACACTCAATCAGAATGGCAAAAACAAATAAAGAAACCAATAAACAATCAAAAAAAACAAGCCAGCACTATAATAATAATTTAAGGAACCTATGGGACACAATTAAATGTACAAACATCCATGTCATAGGGGTATCTCATGGAAAACAAGATGTTGAAGAGCTACTTGAAGAAATAATGATGAAAAACTTCCCTAACCTAGTGAAGGAAATGGACATATAACCCCAGGAAGCTCTGAGAGTCACCCCAAAAAATGAACCCAAAAAGGCCCATACCAAGACACATCATAATTAAAATGCAAAAGGTTAAATACAAAGAATCTTAAAAGCATCAAGAGAAAAGCAATTAGTTACTTACAAGGAGCACCTATAAGACTGGCAGCTGATTTCTCAAAGGAAACTTTACAGAAAAGAAGGGCTTGGGATGGAATATTTGATATGATAAAAACTTGGCACATAATATTTAAAGTGATGAAAGCCCAGAATCTAAAACCAAGAATATTTTATTTGGCAAAGCTGTCATTTAGTGTTGAATGACAGGTAAAGAGATTCCCAGACAAGAAAAAGCTAAAAGAGTTCATCACCACCAAGCTAGAATTATAGGAAATGTAGGTACTTCTTTAAGAAGAAGAAAGATGTAGCAGAATATAAATAAAGAATGGTAATAATTACATATCTATTGCACGACAGGGTAAATTTTCCTGATTTGGTTGGGGGAGACCAAACTCTATGCTGAGAGAAGAGGGTCCTCTGAAGGAGAATGTAGAAAGAATTCAACACACACACACACACCAAAGTTAGAGTCAAAGGAAAATTTCTTAGAAAAGAAATAACACTGCACAGACAGCGTATGGTCTCCTCTCAGAGAAAGTGAGTGAGAAGGAACATGAGATACTTGGAAAGGCAGTGAGGGGGCAGGCAGAATGCACAGAGATTGCAGTTTACATATCATTCTTCATTCCTGTTTGTTATTGTTTAAAAGAGTTTATGAACCCATTTCCTTTGATATATACATACAGTGAGGAAGGAGAAAAGCATATATAGCATAAAAAGGTAAGAATATGTAGAGTGAAAGGCCTACTGGCAGTTCCTAGCCTTTAATTCATTGGTTCCCCAAGTTTTTAGCCATAGGGAATGACTCTCAGTTACTGTTTTCCTTTTACAAGTGTGCAGAATGAGTTGTTAGTAATGCAGCAGAAATCTTCCTTTGTTCTAGAGGTGTCCTCCTGGCCTAGCTGCAGGGGTGATAAGCACAGTGTAGTCTCTTAATGTGGTTTGATTAACATTTTTAATTCACTTGTGTCCTTCCCACATTATATCTATCCATAATTATTTCAAATGAAAAAGAATTAAGTGTTCCAATCAATAGACAGGGTGGCTGAATGAATAAAAAAAACAAGACTCTTACATAGGCTCCCTAAAGGAGACCTTTCAGATTAAAAGACACACAGAGACTAAATATAAAGAGATGGAAAAAGGTAGTTCACGATGAACCTAGAAGATATTGCGCTGAATGGCATAGGTCATATAGAGATAGATAAATACCATATAATTTCACATACATGTGGAATCTAAAGAACATAATAAACAAAAACAGAAACCAGCCCATAGAAAAAGAGAATATTCTGAGGACTACTAGATGGGAGGGTGTTTTGGGTATTGGTGAAAAAGGGCAAAGGGATTAAGAAGTACAAATAGTTATAAAATAGTCATGGAGATATAAAAATAGCATAAGAAATATAGTCAATAATATTGTGATGAATATGTAAGGGAGCAGAGGGGTGCAAGAATTATTAGGGTGATAACTTTGTGAATTATAAAGATCTCTAATCACTGTTGTACAACTGAAACTAATATATTATTGTATACCAAATGTAATTGAATAAAATATTGAACTGCAAAATGTAAATATGAGCAACTAATTGTCTATTTCATTTCAATAAAAATTAAAATAAGACTAAACTACTTTTTACACTATATGAAAACATAAAATCAGAATGGATTAAATATGTAGATGTGAGATCAAAATCATAAAAATCTTAGAGCTAAACATAGGCAGTAAACTCTCAGACATTATTCTTAATAATATTTGATATGATGTGTTGGGCAAGGAAAAGAAAACTAAACAAATGTGTTGACATCAAAGAAAAAAGTTTTTACATTGCAAAGAAAACAATTAACAAAATGGAAAGACAACATATTAAATAGGAGAAGGCATTTACCAATGGTATGTCTAATAAGTGGTTAATATCTGAAATTTATATAGAACTTGTGCAACTTAACACCAAATAAAGCAAGTAATTCAATTATAAAATAGGTAGAAAACCTGAACAGATATCTATCCAAAGAGGAAATACAGACTGCCACTAGACATGAAAGAATGCTTAACATTACAAATCATCAGAGAAATGAAAATTAACCCAGTGAAATATCATCTCACACCTGTCATAATAGCCATCATCAATGAATCAACAAATAACAAGTGCAAGGGTGTGGAAAAAAGAAAATGCTCGTACACTGTTGGCGAGATCGCAAACAAGTAGAGACTTTAGGAAAAACAGCTTGGAGGTTCTTGAAAAATTAAAAATAGAAATACTATATGACCCAGCAAATCCACTTCTGGGTATTTATCTGAAGAAAAAAAACTAATTTAAAAATATTTATGCACATCAGAGTGATGTAAGAACCATAATACTATGAGAGATCTCCCCTGATCTCTCCCCTTGAAACATTAAGGAGCTGGACACTTGCATCTACACAAATAACACACAACATGATCACAAGCACTTCTGAAAGATCTGTACATTAGAGCATCAGAAGATTGCATTTTCATTAGTGCCTAAGTGAAGAAATAGTCCATCAAATGGTATAAATAACCAAGGTAAAAAATTTAAGAAGTCTTCAGAAAATAAGCTTAAAGATATGGAAGTCTGTAATTTAAATGGCAGAGAATTCAAGATTGCATTTCTGTAAAAATTCAATGAGATGCAAAAAATTCTGGTCATCAGTTCAAAGAACTTAGAGACAAAATTAATGAAGAACAGGAATACCTAATCAAGGAGATTCAAACTCTATAAAAGAACCAAATAGAAGTTCTGGAGATGGAGAACTCACTAAAAAAAAAATGAAGAATGAAAAAGCTAGGTTAGTGAATAGAGCTTACCAGATGGAGAAAAATATTAATGATATCAAAGACAGAAACCTGGAAATAATGAAAATGGAAGTCGAGAGAGACATGAGAGGGAAATCTCATCAGATAAAGCACATAAGAATAATAAGTATACCAGGGGAAGAGAGGGAGAAGGAAACAGAGCATATTCAAATATGTGATGAGAATTTTCAAAACCTATGTAAAGAACTGGATCTTCAAATCCAGAAGCAAACAGAGCACTTAATTATCTCAACCAAAAAAAAAAAAAAAAAAAAAAAAAAAAAAAAAACTTCTTCGAGACATATTATATTAAAATTGTCAAAAATTAATGACAAAGTATTCTAAAGGCAGCCAGAAAATGAAAACAATAATCTATAAAGAAAATCCCTTTAGATTATCATCAAACTTTTCAACAGAGGCTTTATAAACTAGAAGAGAATATAATAAAATATTTCAACCATTGAAGAGAAAAATTACCAGTTAAGAATAATATATTTAGGATATGGTTCCATAGTGTAACGGTTAGCAGGTCTACTTTACACGCAGAAGGTCCTAGGTTCATGCCCCAGTGGAGCCACGGTCCTTGGCCTACGGCCATGCTACCTTAAACAAGCCTGATTTCTGATCTTGGAAGCTAAGCAGGGTAAGGCCTGGTTAGTACTTGGATGGGAGACCATCTAGAAAGACCAAGTGCTGTAGGCATAAATAATAATAATAAATATTTTAAAAGGAATAATATATTCAGCTTTCAGAAACATGGTGGAGTGAGAGATGTCCCCAGATCTCTCTCCTTGAAATAATAATAAGCTGAACATCTAAAATGCAACAAAAATTGTCCAAACTGCACATCAACATCTCTGAGCATGGGGTCTGCGCATAAGAGCTACCACAGTTCAGAAACCGTGGGTGTCAAGTGGTGGACTAGGAATAATAAAAAAAAAGCTGCCTCCTGCAGCCTCTGGAACTCCTTGTAGGAGGAAGGGGTGGAGTGAAAGAGGGGAAAGTTCCTGCAGCAAGTTCCCTGAACATTCCTGCCCGAGATAGCTGTGGCTGCAGGGCCCAGTCACCAGGGCAGAAAGCAGAGAAGTGGGAGAGGACCACAGAGGAACATCAGCTGATTTCTGGAGACTTGATTGCAAAACCCATGCTGAGTTGCAGCAGCCAACCCCCAACCCAGAGAACCAATCACCACGCAGCCCCAGGGGAATCTGAGCACACACTACTGAGATTCCCTGAAACTGACAGGGACTGAAACTGAGGGTAGTGAGAGTGATTATATATCTACCAGAAATTTTTTTAAAAGGTCATTAAAACTTCATAGAAATTAGGCATCCAAGAGGCTTGTAAACCACCTACTGGATACAAAATGAAAAGGACATTCTTTGCAACAGGCTAAAGGAAGACTTTTATATAATAAATCTTTTTTCTGAAAAAACAGCAGAACATAGTTCCATCAATGGCCATGTAGAGAAGTAATCCATTAAACACTATGAACAACCAAGATGACAAGGCATCTCAGAAAGAAAAAGAATAATCTCTAGAAAATAAGCTTACACAGAAATATGTGACTTAAATCACAGAGGATTTAGGATGGTATTTCTGGAAAAAAAAAAAAAAACTCAATGAGATCCAAAGCAACTCAAATTAATAATTTCAAGAATTGAAAAAAAAAAAAAAAAACTAGATGAGCAGAGTAAGGAGACTGAAACACTTAAAAACAACCAAATAGAACTTCTAGAGATGAAGAACACACTACCAGAGTTAAAAAATGAAATGGCAAGCTTGGGAAATAGAGTCGAACAAATGGAGGAAAAGATCAGTGATATTGAAGACATAAATCTAAAAATAAATGAGAAGGAAAAAGAGAGAAACTATACAATGGAAAATAATGAAAGAGAAGTCAAGAAGTAGCTTATACCATCAGGAATAGGAAACATAAAAATAATGGGCAGTATTGAAGGTGAGGAAAAGGAAAAGGAATTAGAGAGACATTTTCAGATAAAGAATTTACAAAAATTTCCAAAACTATGGAAGGAGATGGGGCTTGGAACTCAAGAAGTCAGCACAATTTCCAATTATCTCAACCTAAAAAGGCCTTCACCAAGACACATTGTATTAAAATTATCAAAAACCAACAACAAAGAAAGAATACTCAAAGCAGACAGGGAGACAAAAATGGTAACATAAAGGAAAACCCATTAGATTATCCTGGAACTTCTCAGTGCAAAACTTACAAGGAATGAAATCAAATATTTAAACTTTTAAGTGAAAGGAATTACCAGCCTAGAGTAATGTATCCAGCTAAACTCTTCTTTAGATACGAAGGAGATGAAGATTTTACCAGACATACAAAAATTGAGGGAGTTCTCCATTACAAGGCCTGCACTACAGGAAATGCTGAAAGGGGTCAGTTTATACAAAACAAAATGACAAAAAAAATATACATAATTAAGAGTAAAGTGACTATTGGACAAATAGAACTATAGGAGTGCAACCCTTACTAAGAACAGGGCATTATAAGCTTAAATAATAAGAGAATTGCTATAACAAGATAGTAATGAATGTTCAGCATACATATGGACAAGTTTAGATAACAATAACTGAGAGGGTTCAAAGATTCAAATTCACAAAGGGGAATGGAGATAAGGCATACACACAAGAAAATGGATGACTATATATATATATATATATATATATATATATATATATATATATATATATATAATTATCCTTTACATGTTCATAATGGTAACCACACGCCAATGATTCAGAACTTTTGTGTATAAAAAAAAACAAACAAACAAACAAGCAAAACCAATGGAAAACATACAAAATCCAAACAAAATAAAGAAAACAGAAGCACAAGGTGAAGGAAGCAAGAGAAGCACCGAGCTATCAAGAAGTAAAAGATAAAATGGCTATTAAAAGACCTAATATTTCAATAATTACTACAAATGTAAATAGATTGAACTCACCAATAAAAAGGCACAGAGTAACAGAATAGATCAAAAAACAAAACCCAATGATACGATACCTTCAGGAGATATGCTCAATTCCAAAGAAAAACATAGAATCAAAGTAAAAGGATAGAAAATGATATTTCAAGCAAATGGCATTCAGAGAAAAGTGGGAGTAGTGGTACTAATATCAGATAAAATAAATTTCAAAATTAAAAATAAAGGTAAAGAAAGATACTGAGGGACACTTCATAATGATAAAGGGAATCATGCACCATGAAGACATAACATTTATTAATATCTATGCTCCCAATCAGAGAGCTCTGAAATATGTAAAGCAATTACTAACAGAACTAAAGGGAGAAAAAGGCCAAAACACTATTCTAGTAGGGGATCTAAATACCCCACTGTTGGATATGGGCAGATCATACAAACAGAAAATCAGTAATGAAATAAAATCCTGAAATGACATATTAGACCAACTGCACATAATTGACATTTACGAAGCCTTTTATCCCAAACAGCAGCTTATATATTCTTCTCTAGTGCACTTGGAACATTCTCAAGAATCGAAACAGAGATAGCCTCAAAAATTATAAAAGGGTTGAAATCATACCAACCATATTCCCTGATCATAATACTTTCAAACTATAGATCAACTTCAGAGAGATATCAGAAAGAACCATGAATACATGAAGATTAAACAACATGCTACTGAAGAATAACTGGGTCATAGAATAAATAGAAAGAGATATCAAGAGTTACATAGAAACAAATGATAATAATCGTACAACATATCAAAACTTTTGGGAAACAGCAAAAGTAATCATAAGATGAAAGTTCATATCATTACAGGCCAATCTCCAAAAACAAGAACGAGCCCAAATAAACACCATAATACTTCATCTTAAAAACCTAGTAAAAGGAGAACAAATGAAGCCTAAAATCTGCAGAAGTAAATAAATGATAAAAATTAGAGCAGAAATAAATAAAATTGAAAACAAAACAAAAAGCAATAGAAAAAATAGTTGCAACAAAGAGCTGGTTCTTAGGCTAGACTCACAAAGGAAAACAGAGAGGGACACAAATAAACAAAATCAAGGATGAAAGAAGGAAAATTATGACTTACATCACAGAAATACAAAGAATCATACAAGAATACTATGAAAAATTACATAACACAAATTTAATAACCTAGAAGAAATAGACCAGTACTTAGAAAAATACAACCTTCCTAGACTAAATCAAGAGGATCTTGAAAATCTAAATAAACTGATCAACAGTATGGAAATTGAAACAATCATCAATAATCTACCAAAAAGTTAAAGTCTAAGACTGGATTGCTTTACCAGTGAATTCATCCAAACATTCAAAGAAGATGTAACACCTACTCTCCTCAAAGTCTTCTAAAACATCAAAGAGGAGGCAATGCTTCCCAACACATTTTATAAGGCCAGTATTACTCTGATACCAAAGCCTGATAAACATAACACAAAAAAAAGAAAACTGCAGACCAATATCTCTCATGAACACAGATACAAAAACCCTAAATAAGATATTAATGAACCAAATACAGCAAAATATTTAAAAGATTATACACCTCAATCAAGTGGGTTTCAACCCAGAAGAACAGGGAAGGTTCAACATATGCAAATCAATGTGATACACCACATAAATTAAAAAATAAGAATCACATGATCATATAAATAGATGTAGAAAAAGCCTTTGACAAAATGTAGCATCAATTTATGATCAAAACACTTGACAATATCAGTAAAGAAGGATAGTTCCTTAACATAATAAAGTTCATATATGACAAGCCCCCAGCCAATATTATACTTAATGGTAAAAAACTAAAAACCTTCCAAGATCAGAAACAAGGCAAAGTAATATCGACACTCTTATTCAATATAACATTGGAGGTCCAAGCGAGTGCAATCAGACAAGATAAAGATATAAAAGGCATCCAAATTAGAAACAAAGAACTCAAGCTGTCACTATTTGTGGGTGACATGATTATATAAAATACCTTAATGACTCAACAAGAACACTACTGGAAACAAGTTAATAAAGTCTCTGTATACAAAATCAACTTTCAAAATCCATAGCGTTCCTATACTCAAATAATGAAGCATCAGAAAAAGAAGTGGAAAAAATAATTCCATTTGCAATGGCAACAAAAAGAATAAAACACCTTTAATGAAAAAATGAAGGATTTATAAAATGAAAACTACAAGACCCTTCTATTAAAAGAAATAGAAGAAGGTACAAAGAAATGGAAAGATATTCTGTGTTCTTGGATTGACAGAATCAACATAGTTAAAATGACCATATTGCCTAAAGCATTATGCAGATTTCATGCAATCCCTATCATAATCTCACCAGCACTTTTTCAAGATTTTTGTGGAAGCACAAAAGACCTCAATTGTCAAAGCCATCCTAAGTAAAAAGAATGAGGCTGGAGGCATCACTCTGCCTGACTTCGAAGTATACTACAAAACAACATTAATCAAAATGACATGGCAGGGAAAAAGACACGTGGACCAGTGGAAGAGAATCGAGAGTCCAGAGGTTAATCCTTATTTAAATGGACAAATAATTTTTGACAAAGAAGTCAAAACCATACAGTGGAGAAAGAAAAGCTTCTTCAATCAATGGTGCTGGGGAAACTGGAAAGCCACCTGCAAAAGAATGAAACTAGACCGTTTTCTATCACCATACACCACAATTAACTCAAAATAGATTAAGGACCTAAATATAAGACCTGAAACAATACAATGATTTGAAGAAAACATAAAGAAATAAGTTATGAGATTAATGAAAACTAAACTCAAGGACTTTGGATTTTAAGAGGATTTTATGAATTTGACCTTAAAAGCAAGGGAAGTTAAAGCTAAAAAAAATGAATAGGACTTCATCAAACTAAAAAGCTTCTGCTCAGAAAACAAAATATTGTCAACAAGGTAAAGAAAAACCATCTGAATGAGAAAATATATTTGCAAACAACACCTCTGATAAGGGCCTAATATCCAAAACATACAGAGCTCATACAACTCAGCAACAACAACAATGATCCAATCAGAAAATGAGCAGAGGACCTGAACAGACACTTCTCGTTAGAGGACATACAAATGTCCAACAAATATATAAAAAGACACTCAACCTGGATAGCTATTAGGGAAAGGCAAATAAAAACCACAATGAGATATCATCTCACACCCAATAGAATAGCTATAATCAACATGACAAGTAATAGCAAATGTTAGAGAGGATGTGGAGACAAAGGAACCCTCATACACTGCTGGTGGAACTGCAAACTGGTACAGTCACTCTGGAAAACAGTATGGAGGTTCCGCAGAAAACTAAGAATTGATCTACCATATGATCCAGCAATCTCTCTACTGGGATTTACCCAAAAGACTGGAAAACCAATATCCAAAAAGTTATTTGCATATCAATTTTCATAATAGCATTATTCACAGTGACCAAGACATGGAAGCAACAAATTTATCATATGATAGATGAATGACTAAAGAAGATGTGGTACATATATACAGTGGAATATTACTCAGACATAAGAAGAGATGAAATACTGCCATTTGCCATAACACGGATAGACCTCGAGATGATTGTGCTAAGTGAATAAACCAGACAGAAAAAGTTGAAAATCACGTGATATCACTTCTATGGGGGATATAAACCTAAAAGCCACAAATGAGCAGGACAAACAAACATAGACTCATGGACATGGACTATAGCCTAGTGGTTACCAGAGGACTGTCAACTAGTGGTTACTAGCAGGGTTGAGGAGGAGGAAGGTGGTAGAAGAGAAAAACGGGGGTCAAATATAAGATTTAGGGGGAGGGTGAATTTAGTAAAGGGGATCAAATATATGGTAGCAATAGGAAACTGGACTTTGGGTGGTAAACACACAATAGAATATACAGATGTTAAATGATAATATAACCTGAAAATTATATAATTGTATTAATTAATGTTACCACTAAACTTAATTTAAAATTTACAAAAGAATAATATATCCAGTAATGTTCTCCTTTTTATATGAAGAATAAATAAATACTTTTTCATACATACAAAAGTGAAGAGAATTTTCTACTACAAGGCCTGCATTACATAAAATAGTGACAGGGTCATTATACATGAAACAAAAGGAAAAACAATACATAACTATGTCTCAGTTGATTAACAGGCACATAGAAGTTAAAAATGTAACCCTTATTAAGAACAGGGCATTATAAGTTTAATTATTACATAAAGATTAAAATAAAAGGTAAAAAAAGCTTTAAAAGAGAAGACAATAGCTACTGAAACTTAAAAAGAAACATACAGCATAAAAAGGTATAATGTAAGTCAAAAAAATACTGAGAAGGAGAGGAAATAAAGATCTAAATCTGCAAAAGGTAATGGAGATACGACGTGAGCAGAAGAAAAAGGACTACTGTATATATAAAATTTTATTGTACATAAACTTAATTGTAACCGCACAAGAAATCAGGAACTTAGACACACAACAGAAAGCAAGAGGAAATAGAAGGAAACACCATAAAATACCAGCAAATTAAAATAACAGAAACACAAGGACAAAGAAACAATAGAGAAACCAAGCTAATACAAAAGAAAAAAATGGCTATAAGAAAATTTCATATTTCAATCACCACCAAGTAAATGAAATAAACTCACCAATAAAAAGACACAGAGTAACAGATTTGATCCAAAAACAAAACCCAACCATATTCTTCCTTCAAGAGACAAAGAGACACATCTCAGCTGCAAGGACATATATAGACTCAAAGTGAAAGAGTGGAAAACAACACTCCAAGCAAATAACATCCAGAAAGAAAGCGGATGTAGCTGTACTTATGTCCAACAAAATAGACTTCAAGATAAAAAGGTAAGGAGAGACGAAAATTGACACTTCATAATATTAAAAGGAAAATAAACCAAGAAGATATAACACATCAATATATGTGCTTCTAATCAGGGAGCACCAAAATAAAAAAGGAACTACTACAGAACTAAAGAGAAAAGTTGATAAGAAATAGTTATAGCAAGGGATCTGTATACTTCACTGTCAGCTATGGATATATATCGAAAACAGAAAGTAAAAATATAATATTCTTAAATGACATTTTAGACCAATTGGTCATAATTAATATTTTCAGAGCTTTATATTTAAAAAAATATTAGATCATACATTCTTCTCTAGTGCACATGGAACATTCTCAAGAATAGATCATATGTTAGGACACAAATTTAGCCTCAACAAATATAAGAGGACTTAAATCATATGAACCATATTCTCTGATCACAATCTTTTGAAGTTGGAAATCAACTGTAAACAGAAAGCAGGAAAAACAACAAATACATGGAAATTAAACAACATGCTACTATAGAATGGCTGGGTCATAGAAGAAATAAGAAAGATCAAGAGATATATAGAAATGAATGAGACTGATAATACAACATATCAAAAATTTTGGGACACAGCAAAAGCAGTAATAAAGAAAAAGTCATATCATTAAAGGCCTAGCCCCGAAAACAAGAACAAACCCAAATAAACAATCCAACATTTGATATTAAAAACTTAAAAAAAGAAGAGCAAATGAAGCCTAAAATTAGCAAAGGAAAAAAATAATCAAAAGTAGAACAAAATTAAATTAAATTTAGAATAAAGTCTATGGCCATGCCAGCAGAATAAAAAGGCAATAGAAAAATTAATGCATTAAGCATTGGTTCTGTGAGATTATAAAATTGACAACCTCCTAGCTAGACTCAATATGAAAAAAAAGAGAAAGGATACAAATAAACAAAATCAGGGGTGAAAGAGATGTTATAACAGATACACCGATATACAAAGGGTCTTACAGGAATACTAAAAAAATTATATTCCAACAAATTTAGGAATCTAGATGAAGTGGACAAGTTCTTGAGAATATACCACCTTCCTAAACTGAAAGAAGAACTTGAAAATATAAACAGACTGATCAACAGTATGGAAATTTAAACAATTATTAAAAACCTCTTCAAAAGTAAAAGTTCAAGACCAGATAGCTTCACTAGTGAATGTTATGAAACACAAAAAAAATTTAATACCTGCTTTCCTCAAACATCTAAAAAAAATAAAGAAGTGGTAATATTTTCTAACTCTTTTTATGAGGCCAACAGTACCCTGATACGAAAACCTAGTAGATAACACAAAAAGGGAAAACTATAGACTAATCTCTCTCATGAACACAGATGCAAAAATCCTCAATTAGTTGCTAGCAAATCAAATACAACACATTAAAAAGATTATACACCATGGTCAAGTGAGCTTTATCCTAGGGACACAAGGATGTTTTAACATATGCAAATAAATCAATGTGATATACCACATAAACAAAATAGTACAAAAATTATATAATCATATCAATAGATACATAAAAAGCATTTGAGCAGATATAGTATCTACTTATAATTAAATTAAAACACTTAATAAAATAGATATAGAAGAAAAGTACCTCAACATAATAAAAGCCATATACAACAAACACTCAGCTAACTGTATACTTAACAAAAAAAAAGAAAAGAAAATTCATCCCTCTAAGATTAGAAACAAAAAAACACTGTTTACTATCACCACTGTAATCAATATAGTATTGGAAATCCTAGAAAGAGCAATCATGAAAGAGAAAAAAATAAAAGACAACCAAAGGGCAATGAAAAAATTCAAGTTGTCACTTTTTGCAGATGACATGATTCCCTCTATAGAAAACACTAAAGAATCCACTTTAAAAGTCCATTAGAAATAAAAAATATAGTAAAGTTTCAGGATACAAAATTAATATTTATAACATTCCAATAGACTCAAAATGAATTTTCAGGAAAAAAGAAAAAAATACTTTTTTGATTGAAACAAAAAAGTAAAATACCTAGAAATACATCTAATGACTCAGGTGAATAGCTTATACTCTAAAAACTATAAGATACTATTAAAATAAATTGAAGAATGACTATCATCAATAAATCAAAGAAGAAGTGTTGGCAAGGATGTGGAGAAAAGGGAACCCTCATACATTGTTGGTGTGATTGCAAATTGGTACAACCACAATGGAAAACAGTCTAGAAGTTTCTCAAAAAATTAAAAATAGATATACCTTTTGACCTAGCAATTGCACTTCTGGGTATTTATCCAAAGTAAACCAAAACAATAATTTCTAAAGATCTATGTACTCCAATATTCATTGCAGCACAATTAACAATAGCCAAGATATGGAAGCGACGTAAATGCCCATCAACAAACGATTGGATAAAGAAGTTATGGTTCATATAGACAATGGAATATAACTCACCCATTTAAAATGAAATCCTACCATTTTCAAAGACATGGATGGACCTAAAGGTTATTGTGTTGAGTGAAATAAGTCAGACAGAGAAAGATAAGTATCATATGATTTCACTTATATGTGGAATCTAAGGAAAAGAAAAAGCTGATGAAAAGCAGATTTGCAAATATAGAAGACAATTTGGTGACAGACAGAGAAGAAGGGGAAATTAGGAGTCTGTGAGAGTAAGGTGAAAGTTTAAAGAAGTAGAAATTAGTAGTTGATAGATGGTCATAGGGATGGGGAGCATGGCCTAGGGGATGCATTTAGCATTAATATGTTGTCTAGGTGGAAAACCAGAGAGAAAGAGCCATTAGGAAAATCATTTTATAAACTATATAAATGTCTAACCAATGTACTGTCTACTTGAAACTAATTAAAACAAATAAATTTAAAAGAAAAGAAATTGAAGAGATACAGTGTAATGGAAAGATATTCCATGTTCAAGGATTGGAAGAACAAACAGTCAAAATGACCTATTTATCTAAAGCATTACACAGATTTCATGGAATCCCCATCAAAATCCAAATAGCATTCTTTAAAGAAATAAGACAAAAAATCATCAGATTTATATGCAAACACAAAAGGCCCCCAAATAGGAAAAGCAATCCTGAGGAAAAAGAATTTGTCTAGAGGCATCATTCTGTCTGACTTCAAATAATAATAACAAAACGACAATAATGAAAATAGCATTGTATTGGCAGATTAACAGACACATTTACCAATGGAACAGAATTCAGAGTTCAGAGATAAACCCTGTATATATGATCTAATAATTTTTGACACGTAAGCCAAAAAAAGGCAATAGAGAAAGGATGAAGTTCTTCAATAGATGGTACTGGGAAAATCTGGAAGCCACATATAATAGAATGAAAGTATACTGTCATCTATCATCACACACCAAAATTAACACAAAATGGATCAAAGACTTAAACATAACGCCTTAAAAATAAATTACATAGAAGAAAATATAGGTACTAAAATCTCACTTGGATTTAGAGAGGATTCTATGAATTTTACCTCAAAATCAAGGTAAGTAAAAACAGAAATAAATGAATAGGACTATATCAAACTAAAAAGCTACTGCACAGCCAAAGACAAAGAGGCAACACCTTCAATAAGGGGCTAATATCTCAAATATACAAAGGGCACATACAATTCAGCAATAATAATAATAAAAAACAATACAATTACAAAATTGTCAGGTACTTCTCTTAAGAAGATATACAAGTGACCAACAGACATATGAAAAGATGGTCAATGTCACTAGCTATTAGGGAAAGGCAAATGAAAAATACAATGAAATACCACCTTCCACATATTAGAATGGGTATCATCAACAAGACAAGCAATAACAAGTGTTGAAGAGTTTGTGGGCAAAAAGGAACCATTTCACACTGCTGGGTTGAATATAAATTTGTACAGCCAATGTGAAAAACAGTACAAAGTTTTCCTCAAAAAATTAAAAATAAAATTACCATATGACTTAGCAATCCTTTTTCTGAGTACCCACCCCCAAAATTTTTAAATATTTATCCATAAAGATATATGCATCTGGATGTTCATGGCAACATTATTCACAGCAGCCAAGACATGGAAACCAACAAAGTGTCCTTTGATAGATAATTGGATAACAAAGAGGTGATATATATATATATATATATATATATATATATATATATATATACAATGGAATATTACTCAACCAAAAGAAAAGATGAAATACTGCCATTTGAGACAACATGGATGGATCTTGAAATTATCATGCTAAGTGAAGTAAGTCAGACAGAAAAATCTGAGAACCATTTGATTTCACTCATATGTGAGATATAAAACTAAAAGTAACAAACAAACATGACAAACAGAGATTCTTGAACAGAGATGATGGATTAGTGGGTTTAAGAGGAAGGGGCAAGAAAGGGTTAGATAGGGGTGTAGTCAAATATTTGGTGGTGGAAGGAAATATACCTTTGGGTGGTGAACACACAATGCAATATACATATGCTGTATTACTGCACTGTACACTTGAAACCTTTTTGATTTTATTAACCAATGTAATCCCAATAATTTTAATCAATAAAAAAGATTTATGCACGTCTATGTTAATTGCAGCATTATTTACAGTATCCAAGAAATGAAAGCAATCTAAGTGCTCATCAATAGACATTTGGATAAAGAAGTGGTGCATCTATACAATGAAATTTTGCTCAGTCTTAAAAAAATCTTACCATGGGCAATAACATGGATGAACCTGGAAGGTATTATGCTAAGTGAAATAAGTTAGGCAGAGAAAGACAAATACCATATGATATCACTTATATATGGAATCTAAAGTATAAAAATAAACAAAGCAGAAACAGACTCATAGATACAGAGAACAAACTGGTGATTGGCAAATGGGTGGGGTTTGAGGGCTGGGTGAAAATAATGTAGAGGTTAAGAAGTTCAAATTGGTAGTCACAAAAGAGTCACAGGGATGTCAAGGAAAGCATAGGAAATATAGTCAGTAATAACTACAGATAGTGCCAGGTAGGTATTAGGCTAATAGGGGAGATCACCTTGTAAATTATGCAAATGTTTAACCACTATGCTGTTTACCTGAAACTAATGTAAAATTATATTAAATACCAACTCAAATAATTTTTTTTAAAAAAAGGGGGAGACAATTTGAGGGGAAATAAGTTTATTCTTCCAAGTTTAAAACAAATAAGTATAAGGATGTAATATACAGCATAGCGAATATACTCAATGTTATTGCAATAGCATTGCATAGTGTCAGATAGTTGTTGGACTTACGGTGATCTCTTCTTTATGTTTATGTTGAATAGCTGTGGTGTACAATTAAAACTATTACAATATTGTATGTTAGCTATATTTTAATAAAAATTTTAAAAAAGAGAAAATAATGCTTGATTCTAATCCAAAGCATGGGAGAAATTGTTCAAAATTAATTTATTCTTTTAAAGATTAACCCTCTAGTGCTACCACTGTCAGATTCTGCTTGAATATTCTTCCTCGTGGATGTTTCATAGTATTCAATCATCATGTTTGGAAAAAGAAAAAATATCAGTGTTATTTTTGTATGAGTGCTTCTCCTTCATTCATGTTAGTGATGTTTCTTCCTTCTTTTTTTTCTTAAAAATAAGTAAATAAGTTAAAAATATTTTTCTATATAGCAACACTTCACTTTGTATTGCACAGCAACGCTCTTGTTAATAAAAACTGATTTTTGTGTACTTGCTATTATGTAGTAAGTCATTCCTGAGTATAGGATCAGAGAGAAATTCATCTCTAGCTGTATGCATATAATTATATGGAAATGCTAATAATGAACTTGAAATGCTAGCAGGTGAACACTCAAATTAAAAGTGATTCACTAGCACCTTCCTATACTATCACCTGCCCCCCCACCCCAAACACATCTTAAAATGTTCCTGGAGAAAGTCTATAGATTAATTTTATTCAGTTGTACAATTTCAAAAAACTCAACAAGCCAAAGATATGAAGAGAATAAGAATAGATAATGATAAATGACTGGTTGTTTAAACATCCTATTCTCTTTATTTTGACATGAAAAAGTAGACCATATTTGTAGTGTTACTTCCAATTAGCATCAGATAATACTGAAAACATAGTTTCTTGTTATACACACAATACAAAGCATTAAGACCTAATATTCTAACGCAGGGCCCATATGTGGCATCTTTTCATATATGATAGCAATGTCTTTTTTCATTGATGGTATCTATCAACCAAAGAAAATTTATCACATGAGAACTAATGGAAAGATTATGTGCTTGTCTCTTATGATGATGAAAATTATGATATACTATATATTTTATATGCTAAAATATAAAATATTATTATATATTTTAATTATATGCTTGTTAGAATGTAAACATACTAGGCAGGGCTATTCTTTCTGTCTTCTTAATTCTTACAATACCAGTACCTACAAGAATGTTTGATATATGGAGGTTGTTAAAAATAAAATTTTTTGAATAAGTGAAACCATAAATAAATGAGAATATCTTTGTTTGAAATCAGTACCATTCAAGTTATAGGACCTAATTTTTTTTCACCCTTAACACTCACAGCATCTTCAAATATCACATACGAAAATATGATCATTCTTCCATCCTGTACTGCTAGTTTACTTACTATCCCTCTAGCACATTTTATTTAGTCTTAACTTTATGCATTTTTTAAGTTTTATTTCCCAGTTGGATTTCCTTTACTCTTTATCTCTAACAGTCTGTGTCTTCTTCCCTTAAATATCTGTCCTAATACTCTAAATCCTCTAATCATCCTTCCTAACATCTTCCCTGTGTATCCTCTCAGTCTACTCTATAGTGTATTTTTTGGACTAAAAATGGTAGGTGGTTTAATAAATGTTAAATCATAATTCATTAATCTAAACTATATATTACCAACTGAAAAGAAAGAACCTTAGGTGGAAGAATCAGTTTTCACATAACACCACTTCAATTTTCCACCTGGTAGCATTTTCCAACAGGTGTAATTCCCACCCCTTTACATTAGTGTATTATGTATTTTCCTTCTCTCTTTTTCCCTCAGTTCTACCATTTCTTACTTGTATGACTTTTTTTTTCTTTCCTGCTCCTCACTTTTCACCCTTCTTCCTCAAAACATAACATGTTTTGAAAAATGTCAAAATGTTTTAAATATGTACTTCAAAAATAAAGTTTATTTGCTTTTTTCCACTAAGGATGTAATACATGTTAATTATGTAAATTTGAAAAGCACATAAAATATAAGCACTACTAATAGTTTATTACCAGCAGTATCTTGGATTATTTTTTCCATATACTTAGCATAATGTTAAAAACAAACAAACAGAGATTGAGGGGGGAAAATGGTGTAGATGACAGAGGATTTGTTCATCCTTCTTGTGACCAAATCAAAGTTATGACAGAAACATGAAACAAACAGTAAGCAAAGTCACCTGGGATCTAGATGAACAGAAGCACTACAATTAGGGAGAGGAATAAGAAATCATTCTATAATAGTGTAAGGTAGGAGGGGGCGAGGATGTGAGGCTGTCTGGTCCTGAGAAGTTGAATGCAAGAGAAGCTGCAGTAGCTTGTAAAGGGGCTATGTCTGCGAGTGGACTTTTGTAGTGATGACTCACTTGTTCTGAGTACCAGTGCTCCATCAGCAGCTCAGGGGGCACCAGGGACTTACAAGGGGATGCTGAGTCATTGGAGGGAGGGTGGAAGGTGAGGCTCTCTCGCAGACAGAAGTGTTCCTCTGTTGGACCCTCCTCCCTCCCAGTGTGTGGACTCAGTGCCTGCCATACCTGAGATGTTATCAAACTGGGTGGCTTGTTCATCTAGACTGCAGGTAACTCTGCTTGATTATTGTTCTGTGATTCCTTCACAACTTTAATGTGGTTATAAGAGCCAATAAACAAAGCCTCTAATACCTACACCATTTTGACTCTAGGACCCATTCTATTTATCTTAAAGCATAAACTTGAGGGCAGTATTTTTTTTTTCATCTTCGATATATTCTATACACTATTTAATTGAAATTTAACTATTGTCTTTGTATGGCCTTGTGGGAAAGAAAGGGAAGGCTGTAAATTACATAATGCTGATTGTTGATAACGAATCATATCTTGTGTTTTTTAAACCAATTTATATTTTATGCTAACATCATGCCATATTTTCTTTAGAATTAATAAATCTTTTTAATACAGTAAATAGTAAAGCACTCTAATTATTCTTTCCACTTATTAACATTTTCTGTGTGAGGCAGTTATTTAATATATAGGTATTTTTTTTATCAAGGTCTATATAGAAACAATTCAATAATAGCTATATTGGGTGTTTAAAGTATGGTTATTCACTGAGGTATGACAAAGGAGGTCACTGTAAGGTAAGTTTGAGTTATAATTATATTTCATTTGATACAGCTGACCTAGAAGACTTTTAAAAGTAGAGTTTGTCCCTATGTCAGTGTTTAGATGATTCATTAAGGAAAAACTTATTTTCATCTCAGTTAAATATCATCTTCTGTAGAGTTGTTCCTTATTTGACCACTATATCAGAACCCTTCTTCCATCAGAAGACCTGATCAGGGTTTGGCACACAATAATGGACTCTTCATTTTAGCCACCTATTACTATGCTGGCTTTAATCCTATCTCCCAGCTTCTACAGTTTCAGATCAGTGGCTTCTTGAGCTTCATGCTCTCTTGCTCATATCCTGTTACAAATTTTTCTTTTCCTAAAAAAAATCAATAATAAATATAGTTCTGGGATATTTTTTTTGCCAGAAATTATTTCTAACTTCAATCTAAATTAGGAAATATCTTCATTTTTGTTATATCTTGAAATTTTTCAAGCACTTATTTTTTTTCTATAATGAAAAGTTGATCTTTAAAATGAGCATTTTCCACTCTACAACGAAAGATTTTAAAATAAATGACCCCTAGTCCTAAATTACCTAATAGTTCTAATTTCTTTTTACTTTCCAGGAATTCATATTTCAGGCAATTGTCATATGATCTTACAATATAGGTGTATGGACCATGAACCAACAAAAACAGAAAGCTACCAATAAAATCTCCTAAATAAGTCTAGAGATCATCCCTATCTACCATTTTTATTATAATCATTGAGAACTTTGAAGAGAATTCTCTCATTTAACAGCAGGATACGGTCACTTACCTAATTGACTTAAGTTTACAATATTGAGTTGCAAAAAAGCTATAAATAAAAATTGGGATTCAATTACATTTGCTTTTGTTATTTTATATCCAGATGTCTGGTTATACTTATGTTACTAAGTAACCCTTTTCTAAGAATATCACTCCCTAAACATGCTATAAATGAATTCAAAAATCTCCTTCATCTGAAATATTTGCATTTCTCATGTGATTTTTTTCCCTGATACTATAGGGCATGTATCACTGCTTTCATTGTCCATCAACAGGGTGAGTCAGTGTTTGCTATTTGTGCCATTGAGTATAGGAAATTGTTGAAACAAAGAGTTTATTTATTTATAGTCAGTCTGCAGTGAATAAGCCATTGAAAACTTCTATAACTGGTATATTATTCAGTAACTAGTTCCCTTTCCATTTTTCAGATATCGTCTATTTATAAGGAAATTGAATTTTAAGCTGCATTTAAAAAATAACACTGAAAATTTAATAATGACTAATATGATGTCCTAACATTACCCAGATTGCATCAAATTGCATTTACAAATATATTTCATGTATAAACCTTATTCAGTAGAATATTCTGCTGTCTTAAAAATATTCTATATACATTATAGGAAATATTTTTTTATACCCAGGAAAGAATGCTCATTACGTTATATATAGTGTTTCCTTTTCAGATTTGTGTGTTTAATCTTACCTGCACATTTGGTTCAAAAAAGACACTCATGAAATTATTATATAAAAATCAATACATGATTATTACGAACATGCTTTTCAAATTCTGAAATTTGGAAATAGTATATTCAATACATTTCTCTTTTCAAAATTTTGTCTAATATACACATACATATACATAACATTAATTCATTTAAGTTATAATTAGCATACTTCAAGATTTGAGGATGAAAATAATTATTCTCAGTTTAAATTAACTAGAAGCAGATTGTTAGTCTATGCCTCATACTGTCCTTGTAGATAGTCTGAAAAAACATTGAAGATCAGGGGCAGCATGCCCAATGACCAGCTTCTGACTGAATAGGATCACTACCTGGCCACAGCTGTGGACTACACATCTAAAAGGCAAACTGACCAGGCACCAGAGCCCTGCTAAAAGGAATCCTGCTCTGTAAGGTCAGAGCATGCATAACAGCTCCTTCACTGTAGTCATAGTCAGTCCTCACAATCAGTTAGTATAATGATGCACAAACAGCAACCACAATAGGAGGGCATGCACAAGGGACACGCCTTGGACACCCAGACTAGATGCGTAAGAATATTGTGCCTCTGGGCCCTACAGGATATCTGCTACATAAAGCCACTCTACTAAGACCAAGACATGGCAGATCTACCTAATACATAGAAAGACACACAAGGACGCACCCAAAATTTGGAAAATGTTTTTTGGAACACAAAGAAACATGTTCCAAATAAAAGAAAAGAACAAAGCTCAAAAAAAAAAAAACTAAACAAAATGAAGACAAGCAGTCTACTAGATGCAGAGTTCAAAACATGGATTATAAAGTTGCTCAATTATCCCAGTGAGAACTTCAATAAATAGAAAACTTAAAAATGGAGATAAAAACATAAAAAGAACCAGTCAGAAATGAAGAATACAATAACTAAAATGAAGAATATATTAGAGAGAATCAATATTATTTATATAGAGCAGAAAATGGAATCAGCAATTTGGAAAACAAGGTAGTAAAATCACCCAACTGGAACAGAAAAACAAAATTAATTTTAAAAAATGAGGAGAGTTTAATGGACCTCTGGAAAATATCAAATTTAACAACATTCACAGCATTGGAGGTACCAGAAGGAGAAGAGAGATAGTGAAGGACTGAGAAAGAATATTTGAAGAAAATATGATGGAAAACTTCTTTATCTTATAAAGAAAATAGGCTTAGAAGTCCAGGAAGCACAGAGAGTTACAAACAAGATAAACCTAAGGAGGCCCACACCAAGATATATCATAATTAAATTGTGAAAGATTAAAGACAGAATCTTAAAACCAGGAAGAGAAAAACATCTAGTTATTTACAAGGGAGCTCTTATAGGACCACCATCTGATTTCTCAACAGAAAACTGACAGTCCTGAAGGTATTGACATTAAATATTCAAAATGATGAAAAGCAAGGACCTACAACCAAAGTTACCTTATCAAGCAAAGCTATCATTTGGAATAGAAGGACAGATAAAGAACTTTCCAGACAAGTAAAAGCCGAATGAGTTCATCAACACAAAACCAGTATTACAAGGAATATTAAATGGCCTTCTTGATAAAAAAAAAGAAAAAATTCAAATATATGAGTAATAAAATGACAAATCTATCAACAATTACTTTAAATGTAAATGGATTAAATGCTCCAATTAAAAGATGTGCGGTGGCTGAATGGATTAAAAAAGAACCTTACATATATTGCCTAAAAAAGACTTACTTCAGATCAAAAGACACATACAAACTGGGGGTTAGAGGACAGAGAAAGATGTTTCATAAAAATAGTAACATAAAAGGTTGAGGTAGGAATACTTATGCCAAACAAAATAAACTTTAAAACAAAGGCCACAATGGAAGACAAAGAAGGACCCAGTAATCCCACTTCTGTGTATTTATCCAATGAAACCCAAAACACTATTTTGAAAGGATATGTGCGTCTATGTGTTCATTGCAGCATTATTTACAACAGCCAATGGAGGCAGCTTGAGTGTTCACCAGTGTGTGAATGTATAAAGAGTTAGCACATATATACAAAGGAATATTACTCAATCACAAAAAATAATAAAATTTTGCTATTTGCAACAACAAAGATGAACCTAGAAGTTATTGTACTGAGTGGAGTAAGTCAGGCAGAGAAAGTTAAATGCCATAGGATTTCATTTACATGTGGAATCTAAAGAACAACATAAATGAATAAATGAAACAGAAACTCTTAGATACAGAGAATATTTTGAGGTTTGCCCAATAGTAGGGATTTTGGAGGATGTTGCTAAAGGAAAATGTATTAAGTATAAATTGCTAGCTACAAAATAAATAGTCATTAGGAAATAAAATATAGCAGAAGGAATGTAGTCAATAATATTGTAATAATTATGTACGGTGTTAGATGATTACTAGTTTTTTATCAGGGTGATCACTTTATAAATTACATAAATATCCAATCACTATGTTGTACACATGAAATTAATATAATAATATTGCATGTCACCTGTAATTTAAAAAATCTTATTTATTTTTAAAAACTCAAAATAAATACAAAACATTTATAATGTAATAAAAGTGCCATCCACCAAGTTGACATGCAATGCTTTTTCTTACACATGCACATGCATTCACATG
Source organism: Cynopterus sphinx (assembly GCA_030015415.1). NCBI lineage: Eukaryota > Metazoa > Chordata > Mammalia > Chiroptera > Pteropodidae > Cynopterus > Cynopterus sphinx. The sequence continues at coordinate 72,755,075 of CM057388.1, read as the reverse complement.
TATACAAAATACAGAAATGAGTATTTGTTCTCATAAAATTTGTGCAGTCTGTTCAAATAGGAAAGTTATTGTTCAAAACACCATGTGACATAGGGGACCTTGGATAAAATACTGGAGGAAGGAAGGGAGAACAAAGGAAAAAGTAAGCAAAGTGGACAACTATGTTCATTTTATAGTTTTTTCCTAGGACCACACTTTAGGAATGAAGTACAACTGGTATTATTTTCAAGTCATTGCCTCCTTTGAACTATGTAGGTTTTTCAGTCTGTAGGACTATAATCAAAACCTAGAATATCACACTTTAAAGTAACCTTGAAGAGTTCATTTGTTTTCTTTTACATCTGAAGATAGCAGATAACATTCCACCATTTAGTTCTTTTTATCTTTTGGGAACAATATTTTCTGACCTAGATTTCTAGCTCTAATTCTTCCATGAGTTAAGCTTCAGCTAATATAAAGAATGAAATATTGGCTTAATTTTTAAATTTCTTTGCTTTTACTGATTTGTTGCTACTATAATATTATTTTAAACTTTAGTATGTCAATAAACATTAAGATAACCAACCATCTGCTTAAAATTAGAGAAGAGTAGAATAAAAAATTTTGATGTATGATTATGTTAAGTTTATTTATAAGTCAGTCATAAGAACTTGGTAATGAAATATTATTCAGCAAAACTAAATGTTGTTCCTAGTTTCAGGTCTCATTACATTTTTCAAGTTTTAGTAAAAAACATAATTTTGTTCTCATTTTTTTCTAATAATAATTAGATAATGTCCATAATAACACTGTCTCTAGATGTTTAATTCAACCCTTTAAATATCAGAAGACTAGGAGATAGCAGCTGCTTAGAGAAACACTTATCATCTCAACTAAGTGGGTTATGGGACATTTTGGAAAATACATAGAACTTGCACTTCTTTGACATTTCCCCTCCTGAATCAGACAAGCTACTGTTTTAAATCTATATATACATCACAGAATTTCATGGTATATATTTTTGAGATAATTTAAAGAACATAGTTAAGGGACTCAGGAAAATGGTTCTAAGTCCTTCTTGCCCTAAAATTCTGTAATATATAGTTTTATATTATTATAATTAAAATTATTTTACGTTATCCAGAATGTATATAATTATATTGACATATAAAGTATATATACCAAATATATTACTTTCACTAAAATTTATAACTGCATAAAACCCCTCAAGCTCTTAAAGTCTACAAAAACTTTCCTTGCTATTAAACCAAATCTTAACAGATTTAATTGTTTGTTTGTTTTTTTTTTATCAGAAAGAGATATAGAAATCATGTAGTTCCATTTCTTGAGTTTACCAGTAAGAAGGCTGGATCTCACAGACCTTGTTGGGTTAAGGTGGTATCATGGCTCACATATGTATTCCCTGTTCTTCAGTCTACTATACCATGCTGTCTCTCCAAATTTTCCTACATCCTTGAAAACTGTTAAATCCTTTTTCTACCTTTTATCCCTCTTCTGAGTAAAACAATCAAACAAAGAAAAAAATATTTTGACCTCAAAGATTGACTTTCAATATGTAGTACCACAATTTTCCAAATAATAAGGAGTACTAAGAGGTCACCTTCTTTGCTCTTTCCTGAACTGCTTTTTTTAATATATTTTTTTAAATTTAATATGATTGCATTGATTAACAAAATTCAATAAGTTTCAACCACATATTTGACCCCTTTTATCTCATCTACAGTCCACATCCAAGTTTCTGTTTGTTTGTCATGTTTTTTGTTGCTGTTAGATCTATATCTCACATATAAGTGATATCCTGCCCTGTTTTACCAACTGCAATTCCTACCATACAGCTTTTGTCTCGATATATATTACTTGAAAGTAACACAGAATGAATTATCAGCAATTAATAATCTAAGTCAAAGTATCTCTTTATATTAGTAAATGTATTCACTTTTCTATTACTGTATGACACATTACCTACCACAAGTTTATTGACCTAAAACAATACTGATTTATCATCTTACAGTTCTCATAAGTCAGGCTCCTGAGTTAACTTAGATATGTTCAAGGTCTTAACAAGCTGAAATCAGTGTTGGCAAGGGACTGCAATCTTGTCTGAAGCTTAAAGTGCTCTTCTAAGGTCACATGGATTTTGACAGAATTCATTTTTTGGGTTGCAGAACTAAAGTCCCTATTTGCATGCTTGCCACCAGCTGGGGAATCATCTAATTTCCTTGAGGTGACTGGACATTTCCTTCCTCATAAATCTCTCCAAAACATGACAGTTTTTTTTTTCCTTCAAATCAATAAGAAAATCTCTCACTTGTTTTGCACCCCTAGTTTGAAGAAGGGCACAGGTTTTTTAGCTCACCTGATTGAGTACAGCCCATCCAGAATAATCTTCCTTTTGACTAACTCAAAAGTCAACTGATATGGGACATTGAATACATCAACAGAATCGTTTAACCTTTGTTATATAATATGACCTAATAACAAGAGTAAAATCTGTCATATTTCCAATTTTTCCAAAATCAAGAGAAGGAAATCATATATGGCATATATGCCAGAGGGCAAGAATCTTAGGGGTCCTCTCAGAATTTCTCATAATTCTGCTAACCACAATAAATATTTATACAGAAACCAGGAGAAGATAAGCAGTGGATGACTAAAGAGGAAAAATGAATAGTGTGCATATGTTTAGGGAAGATGGCCCTGAGATAAGGCCTTACCTGCTGACACTCATAAGCAGGGCCAATCAACTTTTCAATAACTTTAGCTATTCTATAAATCTTCTATATTAGAGTAATTGTATTAAATAAGTACTTATTAAAAGAAGGATATTTATAAGCACTTACCATGTACTTTTACAAATTTACTTTATTTAACCCCTATAAAACTTGAAAGATGCTTTTATCTTTTTAAGACATTATGCTTATAATATGCTCAAAGTAACATAAGCATTTAAAGAGAGTAGAGCTAGACTTGAACTCAGGTCTTATGCTTGTAATTCCACTACATTTCTATTAAACCAAAGTTCCCATAGCTTAATTTACTCTATACATTAAGTTTCACTAGCACAGTTAGAATACTACCAACATATGATACAATTCTTGTCCTCATGGAATATAATATGCAGTTGGCCATATAGCCATCTCATGACAAACCATATATACTAGTTCAAAACAGTTTAAGAATAAGTGTGAGGTGAATACTAGTTAAGTCACAGACATGTTTGTAGTACCATAGCATACAAAGCGTATCATTGTTATAGCTTTCATTATTCTCTTCTTTCCTTATTATTCTCTGTTTCTACATTAGACCATGAGCTACTTGAGGACAAGAGCTGAATCAAATTCTGTTTGTATTCATAAAAGTTAACACAGTACTTGGTATGTAATAACATAATAGGCTCTTAACTGATATCTGTTAAACTTAATTAATTATTTTCCTTACAGACTAATTTGTATTTACTATAATTGTATTAGTTTTTATTGAGCATGACTTTTTTTAGCAGAAGTACTAGGTTTGAGAAACTACTAAAAAGTTTTAGTCGATATTTAGAAAGGAGATTGAAAATCTAGAATGAAGTTTTATTCTGAAAAGAAATGCTGTCTAAAATTATTTGCCCTTATAAATGGAGGTTTATTTCTAGGCTCTCAATTCTGTTCTACTGGTCTAAGTGACTCTTTTCTGCCAAAATCATGCTGTTTTGATTATTTTCACTTTATAGTATAATTTGAAGTCAGGTAGAGTAATACCTCCAGCCTCCATCCCTGCCCCCAGAATGATTATGGCTATTCAGGGTCTTTTGTGATTCCATACGAATCTGATAATTTTTGTTCTATTTCTTTAAAAAAAATGTCATTGGGATTTTGATGGGGATCATATTAAAACTGTATACCGTTTTTGGTAATATGACCATTTTAACTGTTAATTCTTTCAATCCATAAATATGAAATGTGTTTTCATTTCTTTGTGCCTTCTTCAATTTCTTTTAATAATGTCCTATAGTTTTCAGTGTATAGGTCCTTCACATGTTTCATTAAGTTTACTCCACCCCAATAAATTTAATTTAAAAAAGAAGAAACACTAAAGAAAATGTAAGAAAAATACCTTTTTGTGTGTTTTACCTTAGATATTAAGAAAACAAAGATGACTAAAATGAGATCTCTGTCTCTGACAGACTTGTAGTCCTATGAGAGAGAGAGAAACAAAAATAAATTATCATAGAAAATGAAGAATATGCCAATAGAGTGGCTACTGTGGTAGCATTGAGGAGGAAGTGGCTACCTCTGCTTGGAAGAGTATAAAAAATGTGTCTTTGTCAGTCTTATGTCAGGATTTTACAGAAAATGACATTGTCACTTTAAGTACCTTAGCATAAGTAGGAATTTATTTGAGAGCAAATCAATATATGTTGCTTTATATTTCAGTTTCTAAGATAAGAGAACCATAATTAGAAATAAGATGCTGTATACACATAGAGAAATAGTCATTCAATTAAATAAAAATTACTTAAACGACTCAATTTTATTATTGCCATATAACAGATTATTCTAGGAGTGGTAAAGACCTCATATAGCAATCAATACATGTATAATTTAATATATACTATGTTTTGGGTGTGTAAATAAGTCATTCCACATACCAAAAGATATTGAAGATTTTATAGTTATCTAAGCACTGATTGCTTAAATATTTTCCATGTTAAATGACAAAATCATAAAACTAATCCTTGCTAATTGCAATTTTTAAAGTCTGTTATATGGGCAGACTTTAGTAAAAAAAGGTCATGTAAATTACATAACAAGAGTCAGATCAGATACTCTGATAACTGAATATGACAGAAGAGGGATTACATGGAAATAAATGGACACAGTGTGACTGATCCTAATGAGACATCTAATTTTATTCTACAAATGTTTTAGTTTGTAATTAATCATTTTGTAAAATTATTTTCTTCCAAATGCCAAAAGAAGAGGTTTTTTTTTTTCCACCTTATGAACACTCATGATCTCATTTTATCACATCACTATTCCAAAATAGTGGGAGACAAAACAGCATACTTTAAACACACTGTGCGATTGTTATTGCTACAATATAAAAACAAATGTCTTTCCATATCATTCACATAAATTTTTAAAGTTGATCATTTGATAAAATGAACTTGGATTGACTAATAAATCTCTGAGTACAAAATGTACAATTACCCCTTTGGAACTTGAAGGACTTGCTTATTTATTTTTATTTTTTTAGAAGTAAAGTATATTTTATTTTATTTTTTAATTATAAGAAGCTTTTTACCCACAGTTATTTTTTAATTTTATTTTATGGTGACATTCATTAATGAAATACAATAAATTTCAGGTGTACACTTTAACAGTAAAGCATATATTTACACCGTGTTCACCTCCCATAGTTATATTTCTTTCTGTCACCACATATTTGACCAGGTTACACCATCTACCTCCCTGCTTCCCATTCTCTCCTACCCTTTGATAACCATTATTCTATTGTCCATGTCCATAAGTCTCTGTTTGTCTTGTTCATTTGTTGTTTTTAGGTTTATATCCCACATATAAGTGATGTCATGTTATTTTCAAGTTTTTTTGTCTGGCTTATTTTCCTCAGCATAATTATCTCAAGGTCCATCCATGTTGTCAAAAATGGCAATATTTCATCTCTTCTTATGGCTGAGTAATAGTACATTGTGTATAAATATACCAGAGCTTCATTATCCAATCATCTATCGTAGGACACTTCGGTTGCTTCCATGTCCTGGCCACCGTGAGTAATGCTGCTATGAACATCAGTGTGCAAATATGTTTTGAAGCATGGATTTTCAAGACTTTGGGGGTAAATATCAAGTAGAAGGAAGGCTGAATGGTATGGTAGATCAATCCTTAGTTTCTTGAGGAAACTCCATACTGTTTCCCATAGTGGCTGTACCAATTTACAGTCCCACCAGCAGTGTATGATGGTTTCTTTTTCCCTGCATCTTCTCCAATTTGTTATTACTTCTACTGTTGATTATAGGTATTCTAAGAGGTGTGAGATGGTATATCATTGTGGTTTTGGTTTCGCATTTCCCTAATAGCTAGTAATATTGAGCATGTTTTCATATCTTTGTTGGCCATTTCTATGTACTCTAGGGAGAGGTATCTGTTCAAGTTCTCTGCCCATTTTTTGACTGTATTGTTTATTTATCTTTATTGTTATTGATTTAAATGAGTTATTTGTATGTTTTTAATATTAAGCCCTTATTGGAAGCATTATTTGTAAATATACTTTCTCACCTGGATGGTTGTCTCTTTACCTTGTTTATGGGCTTTTTTCCTGTGCAGAAGCTATTTAGTTTGATGTAGTCCCATTCATTTATTTTCAATTTTATTTATTTTGCCTTTGAGGTCAAATTCATAAAATTCTCTTTAAGTCCAAGGTTCTTGAGATTAGTTCCTATGTTTTCTTCTATGAATTTTATTGCATCAGGTCTCATATTCAGGTCCTTAATCTATTTTGAGTTAATTTTTGTGTGTGGTGATAGACAAAAGTCTAGTTCATTCTTTTACAGGTGGCTTTCCAGTTTTTCCAGAACCATTTACTGAAGAGGCTTCCTTTCTATACTGTATGATTTTTGCTTTTATATTGAAAAATATTTGCTCATATAAATATGGGTTTACTTCTAGACTCTTGATTCTATTACACTGGATTGTATGTCTGTTTAACTACCAATATCATAGCATTTTGATTACTGTCACTTTGTGGTTTAATTTGAAGTTGAGCATAGTGATATCTCCAGCCTTGTTCTTTTTTCTCAGGATGGCCTTTGCAAATAAGTTGTTTTGTGTGCTTCTATATAAATCTAATGATTTTTTTTGTTCTATTTCTTTAAAAAATGCTGATGGGATTTTGATGGGGATTGCATTAAATCTGTACAATGATTTAGGTAATAAGGTTATTTAAACTATGTTGATTCTTCCAATCCAAGACCCTGGAATATCTTTCCATTTGTTTGTGTCTTCTTTCATTTCTTTTAATAGGGTCTTGTAGTTTTCATTATATAAGTCCTTCACAAGTTTCGATAAATTTATTCCTAGGTATGGTATTTTATTATTCTTGTTAAAATTGCAAAAGAAAAATTTTTTTTAACTTCTATTTCTGACACTTCATTATTAGAGTATAGGAATGCTATGGAGTTTTAAACATTCATTTTGTTTCCAGACACATTACTGCATTTACTTATTGTTTCTAGTATTGCTCTTGTGGAGTCTTTAGGGTTTTCTAATAGAGAATTATGTCATCTAGAAATTGTGACAGTTTGACTTCTTCATTTCCTATTTGGATGCCTTTTATGTCTTTCTCTTGCCTGATTGCCCTCACTAAGACTTCCAGTGTTAAATTGAATAACAGTGGCAATAGTGAGCAACTTTCTCTTGTTCTTGAGCTTAGAGGGAATGCTTTTGGTTTTTCACTATTAAGTATAATATTGGCTGAGTTTTTGTCATATGTGACTTTTATTACATTCAGGTCCTTTCCTTCTATACTGATTTTTTTAAGTGTTTTGATTATAAATGGATGGTATATCTTGTCAAAGGCTTGTTCTGCATGTATTATTATGATCATATAATTCTTATTTTTAATATGTTTATGTAAATGTGCTAAATTAATTGATTTGCATGTGTTGAACAATGTCTGTGCCCCTGAGATGAAGCCCACTTGATCTCTATGTATAATCTTTTAAATATATTGCTGTATTTAGGATTTTTGCATCTGTGTTCATGAGAGATATAGGTATGTAGTTTTTTGTGTGTTCGTTATCTTTATTAGGTTTTGGTATCAGAATAATATTGGACTCCTAAAATAAGTGGAGAAGTGTTACCTCTTCTTCGATTTTTTGGAAGAGTTTGAGGAGAATAGCTATTAATTCTTCCTTGATAGAATTCAGTGGTGAAGCCATCTGGAACTGGACTTTGAAATTTTAGTAGGTTTTTAATTATTGTTTTAATTTCAATACTGCTGATTGTTTTATTTCGATTTTTCAAATTCTTGATTTAGTCTACAAAGGTTGCATTTTTCTAAGTAGTGTCCATTTCTTCTAGGTTATTAAATTTGGTATTATATACTTTTTCATAGTATTTTTATATGATCCTTTGTATTTCTTTAGTGTTTTTCATCATTTCCCCCTCTTTTATTCCAGATTTTATTTGTGTCCTTTCTTTCTTTTTTTTTTTTTAGTTAGTCTAGCCAGAGGCTTGTAAAAGAACCAGATCTTTGTTGCGTTTATTTTTTTTCTATTGATTTTTTGTTGTTGTTGTTTTCAATTTCATTTATTACTGCTCTAATTTTGATTACTTTTCTTCTGCTGACTTTAGGCTTCATTTGTTCTTCCTTTTCTACTTTTTTTTTTTTTAAGATGAAGCATTAGGTCCTTTATTCAGGCTCTTTTCTGTTTCTGGAGATAGGCCTCTAATGTTATAACTTTCTTCTTATGACCACTTTAGCCACATTCCAAAAGTTTTGATATGTTGTGCTATCATTATCATTCATTTCTATGTATCTCCTGATCTCTCTTCTTTTTCTTCTCACTCACTTATTCTTCATTAGAATGTTGTTTAATCTCTATGTATTTGTGATTCTTCCTACTTTTTTTTACAGTTGATCACTAGTTTCAAAGCAGCATGATCATAGAATAAGGCTGGCATGATTTCAACCCTGTTGTATTTGTTGAGGTTATCTCTGTGTCCAAGTATGTGGTCAATTCCCGAGAATGTTCCATGTGCACTAGAGAAGATTGTATAAGCAGCTGTTTGGGGATAAAAGGCTTTGTAAATGTCAATTATGTCCAGTTGCTCTAATGTGTCATTTAAAGATGTGATTTCTTTATTGATTTTCTATTTGGATGATATATCCATATCCAACATTGGGGTATTTAGGTTGCCTACTATGATAGTATTTTGGTCTCTTTATTTCTTTAGTTCTGTTAATAATTGCTTTACATACCTCAGGGCTTCCTTATTTGTAGCATAGATATTAAAAAGTGTTATGTCTTCATGGTGGATGATTCTCTTTATCATAATGAAGCATCTCTTCATATATTTCTGTACATTTATTATTTGAAGTCTATTTTATCTGATATTAGTAACACTACCCCCACTTTTTTGCATGCCATTTACTTGAAATATCATTTTCCACCCTTTCACTTTGAGTCTATATTTGCTTTGTAACTGATAAATGTCTTCTGGAGACCACATATGGTTGGGTTTTGTTTTTTGATGTAATCTACAACTCTGCACCTTTTTATTGGTAAATTTAGTTTACTTACATTTAGGGTGATTATTAAAATATAAGATCTTTTTATAACTTTTTTTTTTTCTTTTGCTTCTGGTAGCTCAGTGTTTCAATTGCTTCTTTGGCCTGTGTTTTGGTTTTTCTTATTTTGGTTGGCTTTTGTGGGTTTTCTCTCTTGGTGTTCCTCTTTTATGTTGTGTACTTTACTTCCTAATCTTTGATGTCTAGTTACCATTATGGATATGCAAAGGAAATTTATACACATACAGTCACCCATTTTCTTCTGTTCGTGCCTTACCAACATCCCCCTTTATGAATCTGAATCTTTGAACCCTCTGCTTTTCAGTAATAGTTGTCTCAATATGTCCCTATGTACGCTAAATATTACTATCTTACCACAGCAAATCTCTTCTTCTTCTTTAAGCTTGCAATGCCCTGTTCTTAGTAAGGGTTGTACTCTTTTGCTTCTATTTGCCTAGTAGTCACCTTACTACTAATTATGTATCTTTTTGTCATTTCATTTTATTTGAGCTGACCCCTTTCATTATTTTCTGTAATGCAGACTTCATAGGGGAGAAGTCCTTCAATTTTTGTATGTCTAGAAAGTTCCTTATTACTCCTTCATATCTAAAGGAGAGTTTAGCTGGATACATTATTCCAGGCTGGAAGTTCTTTCCCTGAATAGTTTGAATATTTGATTCCACTTCTTTTTGGCTTGTAAAGTTTGTGCTGAGAAGTCCAATGATAACGTACTGAGTTTTCCTTTATAGTTTACAGTCTTCTTTTCCCTGGCTGCCCTAAGAATTGGGTTTTTTTTTTTTTTTTTAGTTTGTTTGTTTCTTTTTTCATTGTTGTTGTTGTTGATTTTTTATAATTTTAATATAGTGTATCTTGGAAAATGTCTTCTGGAGTTGAGAAAATTAGGTATTCTGTTAACTTCTTGAATCCCCAAGCTCCAGCTCTTTTCCTAGATTTGGTTAATTCTTGTTAACTATTTGTTTGAAAATGCTTTCTAGATCCTGCTCCTCGTCTTTACCTTCAAGAATGCTCATTATTCTTATACTTCCTCTCCTGGTGGTATCAACTAGCTCTTGTATTTCTCTTTCATTATTTTCATTCTTCAGTTTCTCTTCTTCCTTCTACTTATTTCTAGATTTCTGACTTCAGTATCACTGATCCTTTCCTCCATTTCATTGATTCTATTTCCTAAGCTTGTTATTTCATTTTTCATCACTTGTGATGTATTTTTTATCTTAGAAGTTCTATTTGTTCTTTTTTTTTTTTTTTTGAGGGTTTTAATCTCCTTGCTAAAGAACTCATTCTGTTTATCTAGTTGTTTTTTTACTTTTTAATTTCTGGAATTGTTGATATAAATCACTTTGGATATCATTAGGCTTTTTGAAAAGTACCATTCTGAATTATCTGTCTTTTAAGTCACATATTTTTATGTCTGTAAGCTTATTTTCTGGAGATTTTTCTCTTTTTTTCTGAGATGTCACCTTGGTTGTTCATGTTTAATAGACAATTTCTCCACCTGGACATTAGTGGAAGTGTATTCTGTTTTTGTTTTGTTTTGTTTTGTTTTCCTTCTCAGAAAGAAGCTTTATTGTATAAAGGTCTGTTTTTAGCCTGTTGCAAAAAAAAAAAAAAAAAAAAAAAAAAAAAAAAGGCATTTTTCTTTTGGTTTCCAGTAGGTGGCGTCTAAGCCCTTTGGATCCCTGCTTTATATAATGTCCTAATAATGCCTTTTTTTCCTTACAAATATTTAATCATGCATGCTACCCTCAGTCTCATTTCCTTTCATTGTTAGCAACAGTTTTGGTGGCGTTAACCAGATTCCTCAGGGTCTCTGCGTTATCGAGTCTTGGATTATATGTGGGGAGGCTTCTCTGGGTTGAGGGCTGGGGGCTGTGGCTCAGCCTAGGTTTTGCAACCACAGCTAGTAAAAATCAACTGCCATTGCTTTGTCATCCCAACTTTTCTGCTGTCCTCACTTCTCTGCTTTCTGCCCTGATTACTGGGCACTGCCGTCACTGCAACATGGAGCTCACAGCTCTCCCAGGCAGGGCTGTTCAGGGAATCTCCCACACCTTCTTCCCTCCTCCTCCTCCTACAGGGAAACTCTGGCTGCCCGAGGCAGCTTTTCTGTTTCTCTCAATCCACTGCCTGACACTCAGGTTCTGATCTGTGTTAGCTCTTATGCGCGGATTTCATACTCATATGTCCTGGTATGTAGTTTGGGTGTTTTTGTTGTTGTTGTTGAATTTTAGATATTCGGGTTATTGTTGTTTCAGGGGAGAGACCTGGGGACATCTGTCACTCCATATTTCTGACATAACTTTAAAGGGGTTGTGTAAATAAATTTATCGAGAAATTTTATAGTAGTTGGAATCATAACCAAACTCAAGAAGGGTGTAGACGTTTTTATTTCCCATTTAACCTAATGTCTATCATACTACCTGAAAGTTCTCAAAATTATTTGATGTGGCGAAGGAAAGAATAAATAAATGTGGTTTTGGCTGACCAATTCATAATGGGTTTTGATATGTTTAAAAAGCCAAGGATATCTCAGACATATTTTTAGGCTTAAGAGTTAAGTTTTATAGAGTATAAACGCTTGTTCTGTCACAAAGTATTAGACCATTTCCATTTCCATTGTTCATTGCCTATATTCTTCAGTTCTCAAAATGTTTCTTAATTTTAAGAGCAGTAGAGGTGTAGAACATCAGAACTATACTAGCCCATATCCCATAGACCAAAGAACCACTGAGAGGGTTTTGCCAACTCCCAAATATGTCGATTATAATTATAAATTTGGGAATAAAAAGAACATCAGGCTAGTCTTTTGACCCAGATTCAGATATGGACAGGAAATTTATTTATTAGCTGTCTCCCCCCACCACACATATTCTATACAAGGATCTATGATAACACTTTAGGTCTTTGAGTATCAAAATCAACTTATATCCTGGGTACAACAGTCTTTGAAATGTTGAATATTCCCCTTCCCTCAATGTACAATTACACAAACAAATAATGAGAATGATTGAGGAATCAATATCATGTACATTTGTTCAGTGTTAGAGATCTTCCTCGTGAAGACTTTATATCCCCCTAAGTCATTGCATTTTAGACTGAAAATTGGCTTACTTTTCAAAACTAGGATCATGACTTATATTGAAGCTGATGGCCTCAGCCTCATAATTATCCATATTTGATTATCTGGGGAGTTTATATAGATTAGGCAACATCAAGTTTGACTGTCCATCTATATTGCTTCCAGGAATACTGTGTTCCACTATTCATCTCTACAGCTCTCCACAGATCAGTTCCTACCAGCTACCATTTCAACCCTGCCTCTTATTATACCTTCTGAGTTCTTTCTGGTACATATTGACTATATCTGGCAACAATTTCAGTATATAGCTCCTTCTCTTCTTTAGAAGGAAGCACTTCTTAAATTGATTTATGTTGTAACTTGACTCTAATTATTGATCAGTTAGCAAAGGGCATGGAATTATATTCTGAAAGGGCAGGTGTTGCCTTTGGAGACAGCTCTCTTGATTTTCTATAAGCAAGGTAGTGAGGTGCCCTCAACATGGAAATGTAGCTACTGTTGTAGGCCTATAGGGTTTAAGATAATATTGAGATATGAGATTTGTAAATGCACCAATGCAAATGTCCCCATCTCAAGTCTTGAGAACACAACCTTTCCCAGTCAGGACCCCGACAGTGGCATATCAGACCTTCCTGAAATGAGAATTCAGTCTCATAATCTTATAATTAAGTACTAGGCCTGATTCTTACCATTTTTTATCTCCAGTTTTTGATGAGAGTCTCTATATATTCTGCTAAGAAAATTATCTGGCTTTCAATGCCTTACCTTATATTGCTTATTGATTTCCTCAGCTTTTCATTGTTTTTCTCCAGTGCATAGATGACACCTAGGACAGGAATCTGCTTGTAAATTTCTTATAATTATGTTTTCTAACAATCCCCTCAAACATTGTCAAATACCTGGAATATCATATCTTCCAGGGCATTCTCTTTCCTCAGTATTTTATCCCAGTTCATCATTGATGACAAGTTTTAAGTGTTGTATAACAACCACATGCCAGGGGCTGTCACTTATTAATGTACTACCATATCCATCACATTTTAGAATCTGCTTTTAGGAAACTTTCTAATACCAACCCTATTACAATAAGTTCTTCAGGAAAAAGACCCTGAGGCTCTCAGTGACTCTTATGGGAGAACTGGAAGCAGGAAAAGGCAGAAGGAAAAGTAGAACTTTGAGAAAGTTGGAAAACCAGCCTCAACTGATTCTATAGGGATGTCTAAAGCTGAAATGGTCCTTCACAGTTCTTCTATCTTGAGACAAGAACACCAGGACTTTGTGCTCAATTATTGAAGTCACTGGATGTGAGCTGACACCATGGAGGAGATAAGGCCTTTATTGAGATAACTCCCTTTTTCCGAGGGCAATTAATGGAAAGAGACTCAAGTGAGAGCCCTTTGTTACAAACTCCACCAAATAATTGGAGTCATTATTGCCTCTTCCTGAAGAGGAGACTTGACCAGATCACCATAGCACACACTATACCTTCCCAGAGATTTGCAATTTTGCAGGGGTTTTCTGGAAGCTTTAGGCTTTAACACAGTGGAATAACCTGTGATAGTGATTCTAACAATTGGGATAACTTAAAAGGAAAAGAAATTTTAGAACAGGTAATATGCTTGGCAGTCCTCAAATAGGTCACAGAGTCTTGCTCAGGTTTGAAGCTGGCCAATGTCGCTGCCAGCTTTCTACATTATAATATCTCCAATAATGTGTAAAGTATAATACAAACCTGTGCCTGCTACAGGCAAGATTTGTATTGGATTTGACCTGAATTTTTATTCAGTACAAACACAGCACGTAGCAGCCACAGATTTTTATTATACTTTACATAGTATTGGGATTTGAGAAAAAACAATTAGTGGGATTGTTTTATAAACTATATGTCTAACCAATGTATTGTATACTTGAAACTAATAAAATAAAATTCAAAAATAAGGTAATAAAAGATTAGATAGATAGATAGATAGATAGATAGATAGATAGATAGATAGATAGATAAATGAAATAAAAAGCTTCCACTTTAAGGGGAAAAAAAGCCTTGATTCTGATTACCATGCTCCAAAGAGCTCCTTTGACTAGCCATTCACAGTCAGATACTAATGCTTAGAGCCATTCTTCCAGTCATCTTAAAGCATTAGTTCTGCCATTTCTGCTTGCAGCTGCCATATTTCAATTCAAAATACAATAGCTGCTAGCTGCATGTAATAATTTTCAGAGAAATAATGATTAAAATGTCTGAGAAAGGAGATTTTATTTTTAAAGAAGAAAACTTAGAAAGTGATAAACTAGATAAACTATGCTTCTTCTGAGTTGAATATATAAATAAAAGAAATACTTTTGTCCTTTAAAGGAGCAAGGTTGTCCACCATATCTTAAAAACAAGTGGGAAGAGGGCAATAGAAGCTAATTTTAATTGTTCCCATAAAAACTTTTAAAATTCTCACTGTTTGTCTTTATTTTTTTCTTAGCTCAAATAATTTCACAAATATTAAGTAATTTGAAAAATTATCACTATGCCAGTATGGTTATTCAAGTGAGAAATTAGCATTTTAAGGGACTTCTAAACCTACAATGAAATGTTTCTTATAACATTCTCCTCACCATTACATTGGATTCACTTTCTAGTCAGTCTTCTTTCACGCAAAATTATCACAGATAATTAACTTACTCAGAGACTTGCTCTATCCAATTTGGCTGTCATTTTTTAAATACAAATTATATTCCAACATGAAGGGTTAGAGAACTTCATAATTATAACTGCAAAAGATTTATCTAATGATAATAATACCCTTTCCTTTAATGGAAATGAGTTTTAGTTTTAACTAAAGTATAGCAAACCCAGAGAATATAATTGGTTGAGGAATGGGGTGGGTACAATTGAGTATCTGTCTGAAACAAACTACCCTTGACCTTATTCTCTATGAATGATTTTGTTCAAAATGGATTGTTACAAATTCTTTTTTCTTTCTTTTTTATTATGTCATCAAAAGTTTACAAAATTGATAAACAATGCCTGCAAAAAGTCTACAGCATTTTGACATAAGCTTTTCTAAATTCTTGACTTGGACAAAAATTTCTTGGGGATAACTGAAAGAAAGATACAGAAAATTTTGTACGAAATCCAATGCAGAGCATGGAGAAAACTGTAGAAATTGTTGAAGGGTGACTCTGTAAATGGAAATAATATTTCTGAAACAGGTCAAACTATAAATGGGATATGTAAGGTATGAAATAAAAGCCTTATCAACACTATGAAATTTTAACTTCTCCTGTCAACACAGGGTAGCTCTTCTAAATGTTTCTCCCTTTTGGATACCTGGCAATACTTGCCAAAAAGAATATATACTTAAAACAGGAAGAAGAGAAAAGATGAGACCTATACAGTGTGAATGAGAACATGTATGAGAAAAAATATATTAATATGAATTTGGCAGGATCCAGTGGGAGAATCGTTTAATAGAAATAAGCAGTCCATAAAAGAATAAGATATTTACTGGGGGAAATATTTTGATGGCAAATGAATATAAATGGTAGCTTATCACAATTTATCTCTGCTAGGTTGGACCATACTGTCTAACATAAACAATAAGCTCATATTCATGATGTGTCTGCTTGTTGAAAGACCCACACGAAGTCAGATCTTTAATTCTGCATTCCTTTTATATCTCAGACACATCTGCGTGGTAGAAGCTGGTCATATGACCACACCCTGGTTAAAAAAAAAAAAAGATACTAAAATCTATTTAAAAGTCTACAATAAAAGGCAACATTAGGAAACTACCAAAATTGGAAGGGGGGTTTTAAAAGATATTGGGAAGCCACAAATAGTATC
The DNA here is from genome assembly GCA_030015415.1 of Cynopterus sphinx. Taxonomy (NCBI): domain Eukaryota; kingdom Metazoa; phylum Chordata; class Mammalia; order Chiroptera; family Pteropodidae; genus Cynopterus; species Cynopterus sphinx. The sequence goes on along the minus strand of CM057388.1, from coordinate 72,738,849 downwards.
ATTCCTCTAGGGAAATAAAAATATCTTTCAGGTTGACAGTGAATGGAGGTCTCTGAACTTGAGCTATGTAAGAGTCCTAGGACACCAACATTCTAGAATGGAACAGGAGGACAGAAGATTCCAGAAAAGATTTGTTTAGGGAAAAAAGTTTATCAATAGATTGATGAGATTTATCACCTTGTAGGCCTGGTAGGGACTTTAAATTTTTGCTAGAGCATTTATGTACACCTGATAGGTATGCAGACAAGATAGGCAATGACAAAAAATGAGAAAATGTTTACCTCATGGATATATTTAAAGTAATTCAAAAAGAAGGTAAAATCATTGATTAGCATTGAACCACCTTTAAATAATTATAACAACATAAACGTGTACCATTGCCAACCGAAGTGATATATTATAAGAATGGTTGGAAGAAAGTGGGGGAAAGAATCTGGGGGAAGAGTAGGGAAAAATAACTTGAGATCACTAAGCCTTCATTACATTAAATAGAAAGACATGCAATATATATAATTGAGAAATTAAGAAAAATAAGTAAAAGTGTATCATTTATAAGTGTAAAAGTTAATCCCATAAGAGTGAAGAAGGCATAACTGAGATGAGAGTACTAGATCTAGGTTTTCTTACAAACCTTACTGCACTATTTGTTTTAAGCTATCTTCATATAATATTTTGGTAAAAATAAATATGTTAAAATAACAAAAATTGCATACATAATCCAATGCAAAACACCATCATAAAATTCTATAATTTTAGTACAATAAGTTAATGTTATCTTAATTAAGTTTATTTGGGTAACATTGATTAATACAATTATATAATTTTCAGGTGTACATTATAATTTGACATCTATATATTCTATTGTGTGTTTACCACCCGAAGTTCAGTTTCCTTCAGCTACCATATATTTGACTCCCTTTACTCTGTCTACCTCTACCCTCCCCACTAGCCCTCTACCCTCTGATAACCACTAGTCCATTGTTCATGTCCCTGAGTCTCTGCTTGTCCTGTTTGCTGCTTTTAGGTTTATATCCTACATATAAGTGATATAATGTGATTTTCAACTTTTTTTTGTCTGCCTTATTCGCTTAGTGTGATTATTTCGAGGTTCATCCATGTGGTCACAAATGGCAGTATTTCGTCTCTTCATATGGCTGAGTAATATTCTATTGTATATATGTATGACAGCTTCTTTAGCCAATCATCTATCGCAGGATAGTTCAGTTACTTCAATATCCTTGCCACCATGAATAATGTTGCAATAAACACTGATGTGAACATATCTTTTCCGGATATGGTTTTGCAAGTCTTATGGGGAAACACCCCCAGTAGAGAGATTCCAGGATTATATGGTAGATCTATTCTTAATTTTTTGAGTAACCTCCATGCTGTTTTCCATAGTGGCTATACCAATTTACAGTCCCACCAGCAGTGTACGAAGGTTCCTGTTCCTCCACATTCTCTCTAACATTTGTTATTATTAGTCCTGTTGATTATAGCCATTCTAGCAGGTATGAGATGATATCTCATTGTGGTTTTGATTTACATTTCTCTAAAAGCTAGCGATGTAGAGCATCTATTTATATATTTGTTGGACATTTGTATGTTCCCTTGGGAGAAGTGTCTGTACAGGTCCTATGCCTATTTCATGATTGGATCATTTCTTTATTTATTGTTATTGAGTCAAATGAGTTTTTTGTATATTTTGGATATTAGGCCCGAATCAGAGGTGTTGCTAGAAAATATATTTTCTCATTGAGATGGTTGCCTTTTTACCTTTCTGATGGTTTCATAAGCTGAGCAGAAGTTTTTTAATTTAATGTAGTCTCATTCATTTATTTTAGCTTTTACTTCCCTTGCTCTTGAGGTCAAATTTATAAAACCTCTTTAAGTCCAAGGTCTTTCAGTTTAGTTGCTATGCTTTCTTCTATGCATTTTATTGTTTCAGATTCTGTACTTAGGTTCTTACTCTATTCTGAATTAATTTTGGCGTATGGTAATAGACAACAGTCTAGTTTCATTCTTTTGCAGGTAGCTTTCCAGCTTTCCCATCATCATTTATTGAAGAGTCATTCCTTTCTCCACTCTGTGATCTTGGCTTTTTTGTCATAAATTATTTTCCCATATAAATATTGGTTTACTTCTGGACTCTAGATTCTGTTCCAATGGTTCATGTGGCTGTTTTTCTGTCAATACCTGCCATTTTCTGTACTTTCGCTTCATAGTATGATTTAAAGTTGGACAGAATGATGCCTCTAGCCCTGTTCTTTCTTCTCAGAATGGCTTTGGAAATTCAGGGTCTTTTGTGCTTCCATAAAATCTGATAAATTTTTGTTCTATTTCTTTTAAAAAAAATGCTGAAGAAATTTTTATGGGGATTGCATTAAATCTGTATAAGGCTTTGTGAAATATGTTGATTCTTCCAATCCAAAAATGTGGGATATTTCTCCATTTTTTGTATCTTCTTTGATTTCTTTTAATAGAGTCTTATAAATTTCATTATATAGGTCCTTCACATGTTTCATAAATTTATTCCTAGGTATTTTATTCTTTTTGTTACAATTGCAAAAAGAATTATTTTTTCTACTTCTTTTTCTGGCACTTAATTTTTAGAGTATAAGAACACTATTGATTTTGTAGCCAGAAACTTTACTGCATTTGCTTATTGTTTCTGGTAGTGTTCTTGTGGAGTCTTTACGGTTTTCTCTATAGAGAACCATGCTATCCACAAATAGTGACAGTTTGACTTCTCTGTTTCCTATTCAGATGCCTTTTATACCTTTCTCTTGTCTGATTGCACTTGTTAGGACCTTCAATGTTATATTGAACAACAGTGGTGATAGTGGACATCCTTGCCTTGTTCCTGACTTTAGAGGGAAGGTTTTCAGTTTTCTACCATTAAGTATAATGTTGGTTGAGGTTTTGCCACATATGGCCTTTATTATGTTAAGGTACTTTTTTTATACCAATTTTGTTAAAGGTTTTGATCATAAATAGATGCTGTATCTTGCCGAAGGCTTGTTCTTCATCTTCTGATATGATCATATGATTCTTATTTTTTATTTTGTTTAAGTGGTATATCACATTAATCGATTTGCATATGTTGAAAAATCCCTGTGCCCCTGGGATGAAGCCCACTTGATCATGGTGTATAATCATTTTAATATGTTGCTGTATTTGGTTCACTTGTATCTTATATATAATATTTGCAATGTGTTTGTGAGAGATATTGGTCTGTAGTTTCCTTTTATGTGTGTTATCCTTACCATGTTTTGAAGATGTTAAGGAGAATAAGTATTTAATCTTCTTTGAATGTTTGTTAAAATTCACTAGTGAAGCCATTTGATCATGGACTTTTACTTTTTGGTAGGTTATTGATAATTATTTCCATTTCCATACTGCTGTTCTGCCTATTTAGGTTTTCCAGTTCCACTTGATTCAGTCTAGAAAGGTTGTACTTTTCTAAGTACTGGTCAATGTCTTCTAGGTTATTAAATGTGATGTTACATACTTTTTCATAATATTCTTGTATGATTCTTTGTATTTATGTGATATCAGTCATAATTTCCCTTCTTTCATTCCTGATTTTATTTGCATCTTTTCTCTTTTTTCTTTAGTGAATATAGGCAGAGGTTTGCCAGTTTTATTAACCATCTCAAACAACGAGCTCTTTGTCACATTTATATTTTCTACTGATTTTTTTCAATTTCATTTATTTATTCTCTAATTTTGATTATTTCTTTCCTTTTGCTGACTTTAGAATTAATTTGTTTTTTCTTCATTTATTATTTATTTATTTTTTAAAGATGATGTGTTAAGTTGTTTATTTGGGCTCATCTTTTTTTTTTTTTTGTTTTGTTTTGTTTTGGAGGTAAGCCTGTAATGATATAAACTTTCCTCTTATGACCACTTTAGCCATATTTCCTGAATTTTGATGTGTTGTACTATTATTATCATTCATTTCTACGTATCTCTTGAGCTCTCATTTTATTTTTTCTCTGACCCAGTCATTCTTCAGTAGCATGTTATTTAATCTCCATGTATTTGTGGTTCTTCCTGATTTTTTGCCGTTGATCTCTAGTTTCAAATGATTATGATCAGAAAATATGCTCGGTATAATTTCAACCATGTTATATTTTTTGAGGCTATCTCTATGTCATAGCATGTGGTCAATTCTTGAGAATCTTCCAAGTTCTCTAGAGAAGAATGTATAAGCAGCTGTTTTGGGATGGAAGGCACTGTAAATGTCAATTATGTTCAGTTCATCTAAGGTGGCATTTAAGGATGTTATTTCCTTATTGATTTTCTGTTTTTATGATTTGTCCTTATCAAACAATGCAGTTTTTATACCCCCTGCTATGATATTTTTGGTTTGTTTTTCCCTTTACTTCTGTTAGTAATAGCTTTCCATATTTCAGGGCTCCCTGACTGGAAGCATAGATATTAACAAGTGTTATATCTTCTTGGTGTATAATTCCTTTTATCATTACGAAGTTTCCCTCAGTATTTTTTTGACCGTTTTTATTTTGATGTCTATTTCATCTGATATTAGTATCACTACTCACACTCTTTCTAAACGCCATTTGCTTGAAACATCATTTTCTGTCCTTTTACTTTGAGTCTATATTTGTCTTTGGAGCTGATATGTGTCTTCTTAAGGCAGCATATGGTTGGGTTTTGTTTTTGAATCCATTCTGCAAATCTGTGCCTTTTTATTGGTGAGTTCAGTCCATTTACATTTATTGAAAGGTGAGGTCTTCTTATACCCACTTTATCTTTTGCTTTCTCATAGCTCAGTTCTTCCATTGCATATTTGTCCTTGTGTTTCTGCTTTCTCTATTTTGTTGGTTTTACCTCTGGTCCTTCTTGTTTTGTGTAATATACTTCAGTTCTGAATCTTTGGTGTGTGGTTACCATTATGAATATGTATACAGATACACACACACACACACACACACACACACAGATACATAAAGTCATTCATTTTCTTCTGCATATGCCTTATCTCCATTCCTCTTTGTGAATTTGAATCATTGAAGCCTCCCTTTTCAGTCATTGTTATCTCAGTTTGTCCCTATGTATGCTGAATGTTCATTACTATCTTGCTATAGCAATTCTCTTTTTCTTACTTAAACTTATAATGCCCTGTTCTTAGTAAGGATCACACACTCCTGCTTCTATTTGTCTGATAGTCACTTACTCCTAATTATTATTTTTTTTATCATTTTGGTTTAGGTAAGCAGACCCCTTTCACTATTTCCTGTAGTGCAGGCTTCATAGTAGAGAATTGCCTCATTTTTTTTAATGTCTGGAAAGGTCTTAATTTTATTCATATTTAAGGAGAACTTAGCTGGATACATTATTCTAGGCTGGTAGTTTTTTTCACTTAATAGTTTAAACATTTGATTCCATTCATTTCTGGCTTGTAAGGTTTGCACTGAGAAGTCCAGGGATTCTAATGAGTTTTCCATTATAAGTTAACATTTTCTTCTCCTTGGATGCCCTGAGAATTCTGCCTTTGTCATTTATTTTTAATAGTTTTAAAACAATGTGTCATGGCGAAGGCCTTATTGGGTTGAGGTAATTGGGTGTTCTGTTGACTTCTTGAATTCCAAACTATAGTTCATTCCTTAGATTTGGGAAATTCTCTTCAACTACATGTCTGAAAATGTTTTCTAGTCTCTTCTCCTTTTCCTCACTTTTGATTATGCCCATTATTTTTATGTTTTCTCTCCTGATGGAATCGGGTATTTTTTGCATTTTTCTTTCACTATTTTTCATTCTTCGGTTTCTGTCTTCTTCCTTCTGATTGATTTCTAGATTTCTTTCTTCATATCACTGATGCTTTTCTTCATTTGGTTCACCCTATTTCTTAAGTTTGCTATGTCATTTTTCATCTCTTGCAGTGAGTTTTTTTTTTTTTATCTCCAGTAGTTCTATTTTGTTCTTTTTGATGGTTTCAATCTCCTTGCTCTACGCATCTACTTGTTCTTTCAATTCCTGAAATTGTTGATATAACCTGTTTTGGAATTCACTGAGTTTTTTTCAGAAGTACTGTTCTGAACTCTCTGTTATTTAATTTGCATGCTTCTATGTCTATAAGTTTATTTTATGGAGATTTTTCTCTTTCTTTCTGAGATGTCTTGTCACCTTGGTTGCCCATGGTGTTTAATGGACTATTTCTCTGCCTGGGCATTAGTGGAAGTGTATTTTGTTGTTTATCCAGAAAGAAGATTTATTATATAAAGGTCTCTCTTTAGCCTTTTGCAAAGAAGGCACTTTTCTTCTTTTTTTTTTTTTTTTTTTTTTTTTTTTAAGTAAGTGCTGTATAAGTCTCTTGGATCCCTGCTTTATATAAAGTGTTAATAGTACCTTTATATAATGCCTTTATTTTCTTGTAGATGTTTAATCACACTCACTATCCCTCAGTTTTAGTCTCTGACAGTGTTAGCAACAGTTTTGTTAGTGATTGATCAGATTCCCCTGGGGCTATACAGTCATTGGTATAAGAGGATATGGGCATAGGGGCCTTCTGGATTGGGGGTTGTGAGCTGTGGCTCAGCCTATTTTTTTCAGCCACCACCAGAAAAAATCAACTGTTGTTTCTCTGCCTTCCATTTCTCTGCTCTCTGCCCTGATTATTGGACCATGATGCTGGCTGCATAGAACTCACAAACTCTTCCAGGCATGGCTGTTTAGGGAACACACTGCATGAACTCTCCAAACCTTCTTCCCTCCCCCTCCCCCTCCATTTTCCCCTACAGGGAGTTCTGGCAGCTGTCAGAAGCAACTTCTTTATTCCTGCCAGTCCACCACGGGACACATGGGTTTCTGACCTGTGGTGGCTCTTATGCACATATCCCACATTCAAACATGCTGGTGTGCATGTTTGAGGATTTTTTTGTTGTTGTTGAGTTTTAGATGTTCAGCTTATTGTTGTTTCAAAGAGAGAGATCTGGGGACATTTCTCACTTCACCATATTTCCTCAGTATCTGTCAGTTTCTGCTACTTTGATACATGTACTTCCTATAGGTTTTTCCTATTTTTTCCTTCATTACATTATAAATATTAATGCAATGTTATATCATGCTTATTTACATAGTATTATAACCCAATATTTTTTTTCATGTTTAACCTATCTGCAACCATCGCCTTCAATGACCTGTTATTACATTAAGTATATTCTCATTTAAATAGTCTATTATTCTTTGCCTGTTAGTTCATGTTTAACATTCACTATCATAAATAATAATAAAACAACAGACTTTATACATATAAAAATGTAAAATATTTTCCACAGGATACATTCCAGTAGCAGGGTTACTAGATTGAAACATTTGATTTAATAAGTGAATTCATGACAAATATGGGCAATAAACCTAGTATAGTATCTAACAAATTTTTCAGTGATTGTTAAATATTTACTTACATCTCCAAATAACAGACAATTCCAAACTGCTTTATGAAAGAAAAGAACCAACTGATAAATCACCAGTGATGTAGTCAAATTTTGAAAATATACCCCAAAAATGGTAATATTAATATTTATTCATTAAACAAATATTTGTTCAAGATGGTAGAGCAGGTAAATACTGTGTCTGTCTTCTCCCATGATTGCATTAGAATTGCAACTAAATTATAGAACAGTGATCCTGGGGAACCATATGAAGGCTAGCTAAAAAAAGTCTTATAAGTAAAGATATGAAGAAGAGGACACATTGAGAATGGTAGGAAAAACAGAGATGCAAGATAAGCTGGTCTCATGCCCAAGTATGGTGGTGGAGCATCAGGAAAAATATCTCGGCTGTGACAATTTCCCTGTAGGAGCAGGAGGGCCCTAGCCCCACACTGGGACTTCTGGCTTAGAATCCCAGTGCTGGGAAGAGGAGTTCCCGCAAAATCTGACTGTGAAAATCAGTGGTGATTCTGACTGCCTTGGTAAAATGGGAGGTAGCTGGAAATGCGGACATCCCATCAAATGGCCTGTGCACAGACCCATTTTCTCACAGGCACTTACCTTGGGCTCTGGCAAAGGGATAAAAGCTCTGGAGGTGCCAGAGACATACAGGAAAGACTGAGTTGTGTGGCTTCAGAGCAAGAGCTAGAGGGGCAGCCACCATTGTCTTTTTATTGAGCCTGTCTCTTGAGCAACCTACAGGTGAACTTCATCTTTTCTGTGTTGACTATTTCATTTACATGGCCAAATATAAATCAGCACTGGCCTGGTGTGATCCTCCTGCATCAACCCTGTAACTCCCTGAGACCTCACCCCACACAAGTTTGTAAATTGTATGGTGGCAATTTCATTGCTAGACAACCAGCCCCATCTGTGCCATCACCAGTTGGCTCCTTCTGCAACAATTAACATACCTTGGCTCTCACAACTAGAGAGACAATTTCAGTGATAGAAAACCAGGCTTGAAAAAATCTTGGGGGTCTGCAGGCCACGGTGGATAGCGGTTGGCTTCAGTGTAATTTAAGACTTTTACTAGTGGGCACAGAATGAGCACTGTTGTAACAAATCTGAATCTGCGCTAAACTGGAAAACAGCACTTGTCCCACCTTGGTGACTCCCTGGAATCTCGCCTCATCAAACTCCTATACCACCCAGTGTTCTTTCAGCTGCTGAGAATTACAGGCAGTCAGCAGGTAGTCTCAGGCTTCAGGTGCCCTGGGCTTTTGCTGAGCTAACCCAAGCATTATACTGATACTGGTGGCAGCCGGCCTTGGTTCACCTCATGCCTCTCCCACATACCTCCATGTCCAGCACAGAAAAAAAATCAACCACACATAGCTTTGTAGCTCCTACAAGTTATTCCTGAGCTAGGCACAGGCAGTGGCTGACCTTCACCTGCAGGGCATCCCCTCCCAAGTGGCTCCAGAACCAAGACACCAAGAGGCTGACATTAGAACTCAGCAGAGCACCATCAAATTAACCTCACAAGTGGCACATCCAAATTGTAGTCTCAACAGACACACAAGCTTGTTGAGGTGAATCCCACTCCATGGAGTCAACTCCTACATAGTAGCTCATAAGCTATGGGTGGAGCCAATCATCACAACCACACAACCTGGGAGTCAATTCCAACCCTCAATGTGTCAACAGAAATTGAGACTCAATTACAACAAAAAGTATACTTTACCCACATAAGGAACACACCTATACCTGGAGCACCCATCCCAAGTGATCAGGAAGACTGTGCCACTGGGCCACACAGGACACTTACTACATAAGGCTACAAAGCTAAGACTGGGAGATAAAGCAGATCTATCTAATACATAGATATAAATACAAAGAGGAAAGCATAATGACAAAACAAATAAATATGTTCCAAATGAAAGAACAAAAGAAAACATGAGAAAAAGAACTAAACAAAAGGGTGGCAAACAGCTTACTAGATACAGAGTTTAAAACACTGGTTATAAGTAAGCTCAATAAACTTAGGGGAAGAAAAGGTGTTCTCAGCAAGAATTTCAACAAAAATATGGTAAGCATTAAAAAATAAACATAGAAAGTATTAAAAACAGTCAGAAATGAAGACTACAATAACTAAAATAAAGAATCAACAAGAAGGAATCAACAGTAGATTAGATGAATCAGAGGACTGAAAGTGTTTTGTCAGACAATGGAGAAGTATATACTGAATCAGAACAGTAAGAAGAGAAAGAATTTAAAAACGTAAGAATAGTTTAAGAGGCCCTTGGGACAACATCAAGTATAACAACATTCACATCATAGAGCTACCAGAAGAAGAAGAGAGAGAACAAGGAATTTAAAAACTATTTTTAAAAAATAATGACAAAAGTCTTTCAATCTGGTAAGGAAATAGACAAAGAGGTCCAGGAAGCACAGAGAGTTACAAACAAGGTGAACCTAAAGAGTCCCACACAAAGACACATTACAATTAAACTGTGAAAGGTTAAAGACAAACAGAAAATCTTAAAAGAAGCAAGAGAAAAACGTCTAGTTATCTACAAGGGAGCTCCCATAAGACCATCATCTGATTTCTTAAACAGAAAACTGGCAGTCCTGAAGATATTAACATGAAATATTCAAAATGATGAAAAGCAGGAACCTACAACCAAGGTTACTTTACTCAGATAAACTATCATTTAGAATTGAAGGACAGATAAAGAGCTTCCCAGACAAGTAAAGCCAAAAGAGTTCATCAACACCAAACGAGTATTACAAGGAATGGTAAATAGACTTCTTGATAAAAAAATTTAAAAAATAATAAAAAAATATGAGTAGTAAAATGACAGTCATTACAAATCTATCAACAATTACTTTAAATATAAATGGATTGAATGCTCCAATTAAAAGATGTGTTGTGGCTGAATGGATTAAAAAATAACTTTACATATATTGCCTAAAAAAGACTTACTTCAGATTGAAAGATACACACAAATGTGAGGTGAGGGGATGAGAAAGATATTTCATAAAAATGAAAACAAACCAAAAAGATTAGAGTAAGAATACTTAACCAAACAAAATAGACTTTAAAACAAAGGAGACAAAGAAGGACCCAGTAATCCCACTTCTGGGTATTTATCTGATGAAACCCAAAACATTGCTTTGAAGGGACATGTGAATCCAGCATTCTTTGTAGTAGTTTTTACAATAGCCAGGATATGGAGGTAACCTGGATGTCCATCAATAGATAAATGATTAAAGAAGCAGTGGTGTATATATACAACGGAATATCTCAGCTGTAATAAACAATGAAATTTTGACATCTGCAATATAGATGGACCTCAAGAGTATTGTTCTTAGTAAAGTAAATCAGACAGAGAAAGAAAAATTTCATATGATTTCATTGTTATGTGAAATCTGTAGAATAGGATAAACAAAGAACAGAAAAAATCTCATAGATATAGAGAACATTTTGATGGTTTCCAGATTGTGGGCAAGGGGTGGGTGGGGGGGATGAATGGTTGAAAGTGGGAAGGTATTAAGTGGTATGAATTGGTAGTGACAAAATAGTCATGGGAATGTAGAACAAAGCATAAGAAATATAGTTAGTAGTATTGTAATAACTGTGTATGGTATCAGGATTTATTGGTGTGATTACTTTGTAAGTTATATAAATGTTTAATCACTGTGTTATACACCTGAAACCAATATTGTATGTCAACTCTAATGGAAAAATAAAAAATATAAAATTTTAAAAATTTGAAAGGAAAAAAAATTATGTCATTAAGTACTGAATCTTTTCATCTTTTTAAACCATCTTCAGTGCATCAGCTTTTGTCCCTTGGCTAGCTCCCTCATAATTTCAGGACCTCACTAAAACACAAGCCTTAAGGAGAGAAGCTATTTTACCCCTTGAGTTTCTTGAAAGTTAAATAAACTTTCCCCAAGAGTACACACACACGCGCGCGCGCGCGCGCACACACACACACACACACACACACACTATGCTTCCCTTCATATGTTACTGGCTAGAATTGTATGGTATACTTAATTCTTAGAAGAATATCTGATAAAGGAAATGGGGATTATCCTAATTGCTTTAGTGAAAATGCATGGCCTTGTGAATAAGGATTAATTTTGAATAGATCCAACCCTCCAAGTAAGAAAAAAGTGTGAGTGCAGATTTTGAGTAGCAATCAAATGTCTGCTATAAAAGGAAAAGACAAGAAGCCAATCTGGAGAGGGAGATCTCATATCAGAAACTGATTATCTAAGATTATGGCTAAAAATTCCCCTGTCTGAACTATTCAACTGAGTTAATAAACTCAAAAGAAAACTTGCTTTTATCACTTAGTATATTGCATTTCTAAAATTCATCTATGTTTGGGTAATTATAGTTCATTTTTTAATTTTATTTGTTCAATTAGAGCTGAGATTCAATATTATTTTATATTAGTTTCATGTGTACACCATAGTAGTTAGACATTGTTATAGAATTTACAAAGTGGTTCCCCAATTTGTCTAATACCTACCTGATACTATACATAATTATCACAATATTATTAACTACATTCCTTATGCTGTACTTCACATCCCCATGATTATTTTGTTACTACAATTTTGTGGTTCTTAATCTTTTCACCTTTTTCTCCCAGCCCTTCAAACCCCTCCCATCTGGCAATCAACAGTTTGTTCTCTGTATCGATGAGTCTGTTTCTGTTTTGTTTGTTCATTTATTTTATTTTTTAGATTTCATATATAGTGAGATCATACGGTATTTGTAATTCTTTGTCTTATTTCACTTATTATAATACCTTCTAGGTTTATCCACGTTGTTGCAAATGATAAAGTTTTTTTTTATTGCTGAGTAATAGTCCATTGTATATATGCATCATATCACTTCGATTTTTAGTTTTTTAGTTCATTGATTTTCACAACTATAGAATATTGTATTGCACAGCTATGCTACAATATATTTTTATCCATTTTTATGTTGATAATCATTGTTTTGTATGAAGTTTTGTGCTACTAAAAATAATGATGCTATGACCTTTCTTTTACATCTATAAGGATTTCTACAGTTTAAAATAATAGGCTAATTAATGGGCCATTAGGTTGTGAATGTTCAAACTAATTAGATAATGTTATATACCAGGAATATAATGATGCCATTTTTATGGAGCTCTAAAGCAAGCAAAACTAAGTAATATATTTTAAGTCAGTTTTTCATATGTGATAAATTCATTTTTAGAAAAAAATAATTGAAAGACAAACTTAAAATTTAAAATTATGATGGAGTTAGCCAAGGGATAATTACCCCTGGTTGGACATGGGAAGGAAGCATGCCCTTAAGGTAGGGGACAAATGGATAAAAGTGATTCGTGACATTTTACTCAAGGTTAGGTGATGAGTTCACAAGAATTTTTCTTTAACAAAATCAATCATGATAATATAAAAGCATACTATGCTCTATTATAAATTCCAAATATTATTTATTTTTTAAATATATTTTTAAAAACTCAATGGCAATTGTTTCAAGAAAAATCAGGTTCACAAACAGCTTTCACTTTGGAATTTTTTAAACTTTAAAAAATACTCCATGGTCAATTACTGTTCTCAGAAAATTCTCTGGTCCAATTCTGCTGAGTAGTTTTCTTATGTTTGTCAGTACTAAGCCTGCTTAGAGCCAACAGAGTAGATATGTGGTTGAATCCATTCCTACATCAAAAGCCATTATCTCTAATCTATTAATGCATTTAAATGAACATAACTTCACTAGGCTAAATATGGAAGTGTCAAGTATTTTGGCAAAATTATCTAATAGCAGCATCTTTGACCATCCAATGAGGTTATCAGTTAATTTACTGACTTATTTATTGCCCAAGGATTTGGGGTATTAGAGACTTGAGAATCTACTTCTTGAGAAGTGTGGGAAGGAACGGAAATCTGTGACTTTTATTTCAATCAGATGGTATGGTTCTACTTATTTTTATTTTTGCAAGTTATAGTTCCTGGGACTATTTTATTTTCACTTTTCAATTCCCGTTGAGGATTTCCTGGAAAGATCTAAACTTAAATATATCCTAAGCTACCAGTCATTTTTTTTAATTATCTTTATTTTCATCATCGATACCTTAAATTTATATATTAATTGCATAAGAATTACACATTCATTACACATGAATATATTAATAAATATATCTGAGATTTTCTCCTTCATAAATGTAGATGTTTACCAAAAAATAATTCCCTCTGATCAATGCTTTTGCTGTCTTTCAAGTTGTGGTGTTCTTTGCTTTCATTTTAATCTCTAAGTGTAAATTTTCTTTGTGATTTCTTATTTGACTCATTAGCTGTTTTAATATCTGTTGTTTAATTTCCACTTATTTGTGCTTTTTATTAGTTTCCTTCTGATATTAATTTCTAATCTCATTCCACTGTGGCCAGAGAAATTTAGCATAATTTTAATCTTTTATAATTTACTGAGACTTCTTTTGTGACTAAATATAAGGCCTATCCTTCAGAATATTCTATATGCACTTGAGAGGAAAGTGTATTCTACTCACTTTGGGTGAAGTGTTCTCTATGTTTCTATTAGGTCTAATTGGTTTATACTGCTGTCAAGCCCTCTAGTGATCTTCTGTCTGGTTGTTCTCTTATTAAAGTGCAGAAGTTTTGGACAAGATGACAGAGTAAGTAAATGCTATGTTCACCTCCTCTCAAGACCACATCAAAATTACAACTAAGCTACAGAACAGTCATCATTGGGAATCACCTAAAGTCTAGCTGAACAGAAGTCTTACAACTGAGGATATAGAGAAGAGGCCACTTCAACACTGATAGTAGAGATGGAGACATGAAACAAGTTGATCCCCCTATACCCCTGTAGTGGTTGAGAATCGGAAGTAATATCTTGGCTGTGGAGGTCCCTCTGGAGGATCCAAGGGCCCTGACCACACACTAGGCTTCCTAGGCTAAGGTTTCAGTGTCAGGAAGAGAAATCCCCACAATTTGTCACTGTGAAAACCAGTACTAGTGAAGATTATAACTAACTGAGATGGAAGGCAGCTGAAGTGGCAGATATTCCGCTTAAGGGGTGCATGTGCAGCATTACTCTCTGATAAACTCACTTGCTCAGACCTTCAGTCCTAGGTAAGCTGCTTAAAAAGCATCAGAGACATAAGGTAGAGACAGAATTATGTGGATTTAGGGAGAGGGTTGGAGGGGCAGCATCATCCCAGACAGAAGTGTGGGCAGAATTGATTGTCTCTTTGTTGAGTGCCCCCCACCCCCAGTATTCAAACACAGGTGGCAACCATATCTGAGTCTTAGTTAACCAAATTAACAGTTTTCCCCACCCTGGTGATTCCCTGAGACTTCACTGCACTCAAATTTTGGACCTACCTAGACCACTTCCAGTGGCTTTTCCATACAAATTACCTGTCTTGGCTCATGCTCCAGAGTTTCTTAAAATATCTCAAAAGTTCACAAACTACAAAAAGAAGCATCTAGCCTCATAATGCCCTGTAACTATTGCTGAACAGCCCCAAATATGTCACTATCAACAGCCAGCTTTGTTCACAGTTTGGTCACTCAAGGCACTTCTAAGCCCAACATGGTGGTGGTGATCTGTGTATTGCTTGGTGACTCTTGTTCTTTTCAATAAGAGCAGAAACTACAGCTAAACTTGGCCTGCAGTGAGTCCCCTCCCAGGAGGCCCTGGGGTCAACACTCCCAGTGGCCAGCTTAGAACCTAGCTGGAGCACCACTCTGGGATACATCTAAAGATAACACAACTACAGGGAAAATTCAGTAGGCACCAGAGCCCTGCTAAAGTGAATCTTGTTTTGTAGGTTTAGCCTTTCACTGGTCAGTACTCACATAAGTCAGCTCATGGGTCAAATCCTCTGAGGGATATGCAAATAGCAATCAAGGCTCAATTACATCAGGAGGGCACACACAACCCATGCAAGGGATACATCTGGACCCTTAGCTCAAGTGACTAAAGAAGACTCTATCACTGAGTCCCACAGGACAGCTAATAAAGAAGTCTACTCTTCTAAGACCTAGAGACATAGCTGACCTACCTTCTACACAGAAACACAGGGAGACAGCCAAAATGGGGAGACAGGGAAACATTTCCCACATGAAAGAACAGAACAAAGCTTCAGAAAAAGAACTAAACAGAATGGAGACAAGCAATCTACAAGATGAATAATTCAGAATACTAATTATAAGTATGCTCAGTAAACTCAGGGAAAGATCAGATGAACTCAGTGAGAACTTTAACAGAGAGATAGAAAATGTAAAAAATATATTTAAAAAACATAAAAAGAACCAGTCAGAAATGCAAAATACAATAAATAAATTAAAGAATATATTAGAGGAAATCAGTAGTAGTTAAGATGAAACAGCAGATCAAATCAACAATTTAGAAGACAAGGTAGCAGAAAACACCTGATTGGAACAACAAAAAGAAAAATAAAATCCCCCCTTCCAAAAAAAAAAACACTAAAGATAATCTAAGGGGCCTCTGGAACAACATGAAGCATACTGTTTACTTCATAGGAGAATCAGAAGAGGAGAGACAACAAGCCCAGGAAACATAGAGATTCCCAAACAATATGAACCTAAAGAGGCCCACACTAAGACACACCATAATTAAAATGCCAAAGGTTAAAGATAAAGAAATAATTTTAAAGCAGCATAATAATAATAATAATAATAATAATAATAATAATAATAAATTATATACAAGAAACTTTCCATAAGACCATCAGCTGATTTCTCAACAGAAACTTTGAGGGCCAAAAGGAATTGGCAGGAAACACTCAAAGTGATGGAAAGCAAAGATCTACAACCAAGATTACTCTACCCAGAAAAACTGTCATTTAGAATAGAAGGACAGATAAAAACCTTCTGAGACAAGAAAAAGTTAAAGAAGTTCAACACCACCAAACTAGCATTATGAGAAATGTTAGAGGGTCTTCTTTAAGAAGAAAAACAAAATAAAAATTCTAAATAATAAAATGACAGTAACTATATATCTATTAATAATTGCTTTGAATGAAAATGTATCAAATGTTCCATTCGAGCAGAGGGTGACTGAATGGATAAGAAAACAAGACCCTTATGTATACTGCCTATGAGAGACTCATTTTGGTTCAAAAGACACACAGAGACTGGAGAAAAGGGGATGGAAAAAGATACCTCATGAACATTGAAACAAACAAACAAAAAGCTTGGGGAGGCAATGGCTATATCAGGCAAAATAGACTTTAAAACACATGCTATAACAAGTGACAAAGAAGGACCCAGTAATCCCATTTCTGAGTATTTATCTGAAAAAATCACTACTCCAAAGGGACATGTACATTCATGTTTATTCCATTATTATTTAAAATAGCTAACCTAGGGAAGCAATCTTGGTGTCCTTCAATTGATAAATGGATAGAAAAGAGGTGATACATATATGCATGTGTTATTACTCAGCCATAAAAAATGAACAAAAGCTTGTCATTTGCAAAACATGGTTGGACCTAGAGTGTATTGTGCTGAATAGAGTAAACAAGACAGAGAAGAACAAATATCATATGATTTTGCTTATATGCAAAATGTAAATAACAACAACAAAAAAAGAACAAATAAAATGGAAACAAATTCATAGATACAAAGACCATTTTGATGGTTGTCAGATAGGAGGTGGTTTGTGCAGGTAGGTGAAAAAGGGGAAGGAATTATGAAGCACAAATTGGTAGTTACAAAATAGTCATGGGATGTAATGTATAACAAAGGAATACAGTCAATAATATTGTAATAACTATGTATGGTGTCAGACAGGTACTAGATTACCAGGCTGATTAATTTATATGTTATATAAATGTTTAATCACTATGTTGTAAACTTAAAATTAATGCAATATTGTATGCCAACTCTAATAAAAAAATGTTCAATTATTTAAAACAATAAAAATAAATAAAAATAAATGGCAAATGAGGAATTGAAATATGCTATTCTAGAAGTATTTCTGTCTTCAATTCTATCAATGTTCATTTCACATATTTTGAGGCTCTTTTTAAAATTTATATCCTTATAAACATTAATATTGTTGATGAATTGAAAATTTCCTCAATACATAATGACCTTTTTTGTCTCTTGTAATAACATTTACTTAGTCTATTTTGTCTTTTGTTAGTATAAACACTCCAGTTCTTTTCTGGTTACTATTTGCATGGGATATCATTTTTCATTCTTTCACTTAGCAAATCTAAATGTGATTGTAGATATAACTGATTCTATTGTAGTGGTGGCTTTTTAAAATTCATTCTCCAGAGTGAAACCAGAAATATGGTGGAGAGAAAGACATCTCCAGATCCCTCCCCTTTAAACAATAAGCTGAACATCTAAAACTCAACGAAAAACTCCCAAACTTCACACCAACATATGTGAGTGTGGTATCTGTGCACAAGAGCTAACACAGGTTAGAACCCCAGGAGTTCAGTGGTAGAAAAGGAAAAATAAATAAGCTGCCTCTTGTAACTGGAACTTCCTACAGGAGCAAGCAGAGGGGAGAACATGAGATGGTTACTCTGAACAACCCTACCTGGGAGAGGTGTGAGCTCTACACTTCCAGCCACAGTGCCCAGGCATTAGAGTAGACAGCAGAGAAGTGGGGGAATCAGGAAAGTTGGGACGGTAGAGGAGCAACAGTTGAATATTACAAGCCTCAGCCTCTGTCCCCAACCAAGAAGGACCTTCCCCCATACTCTCTAAGATTGAACTTGGTGGAGCCCCAGGGAAATCTAAGCAAACAATACTGAAGATGTCACTGACACTAACAGGGACTGAGACTGAGGGTAATGAGTGTGATTGAATATCTATAATAAAAAAGTGCATTATTAAGATTTTATATAAATTTGGCATCCAAGAGGCTTAGATGTTACCAGCTGAAAACAAAAGAAAAACACTTTATTTACAACAGGCTAAAGAGATACCTTTATATAATAAATCTTTCTGGGAAAAAAAAAGAAAAAAAACAAATACACTTTCTTTAATGCCCAGGCAGAGAAATAGTCCATTAAACACCATGAACAAACAAGGTAAAAAAACATCTCAGAAAGAAAGAGAAAAATATCCATAAAATGATCTTACAGACACAGAAATATGCTACTTAAATGACAGAATTGAGGGTGGTATTTCTAAAAAAAAAAAAAAATCAGTGAGATACAAAATAATACATATCAACAATTCCA
Organism: Cynopterus sphinx; assembly: GCA_030015415.1. Lineage (NCBI taxonomy): Eukaryota > Metazoa > Chordata > Mammalia > Chiroptera > Pteropodidae > Cynopterus > Cynopterus sphinx. Next base: position 72,720,182 of record CM057388.1, on the reverse strand, counting down.
GGAATTAAAAAAAACGACTAGATGAGCAGAATGAGTTATTTAACAAGGAGATTAAAACCCTCAAAAATAACAAAATGGAACATCTGGACATGAAGAAGGCACTGAGAGATGAAAAATGAAATATCAAGCTTTTAAAATAGAGTCGGCCAACTGGAGGAAAGCATGAGTGATAATGAAGACAGAAATCTAGAAATAAATAAAAAGGAAGAAGAGAGAAATCAAAGAATAAAAATTAATGAAAGAGAAATAAGGGAACTATCTGACACCATCAGGAGAGGGGAAAATAATGGGCATTCCTGAAGGAGAGGAAAAGGAGCAAGTATTAGAAATAATTTTCAGACAAAGTGTTGATGAGAATTTTCCAAAACTAAAAAATAAACTAGAGGTTGGAATTCAAGAAGACAACAGAACACAATTACCTCAATCCAAAAAGGCCCTCTCCAAGACACATTTTGTTAAAATTATCACAAATCGATGACAAAGACAGAATTCTCAGGTCAGCCAGGAAGGATATGGTAACTTATAAAGAAAAAAAAAACATTAGATTATCATTCGACTTCTCAACACAAACCTTACAAGCCAGAAAAGAGTGGATTCAAATATTAAAACTATTAAGTGAAAGGAACTATCAGAAAAAAATAATGTATCCAGCTAAGCTCTCCTTTAGATATGAAGGAGAAATAAAGAACTTTCCAGACATACAAAAACTGAGGGAACTCTTTACTATGAGGCCTACATTACAGAAAATACTGAAAGGGGTCAGCTCACCTAAAACAAAATGATGAAAAAAATACATAATTAGGAGTGAGGTGACTAATAGACAAATTGAAGCAGAGAAGTGCAACCCTTACAAAGAGTAGGCATTATAAGCTTAAACAATAAGAAGACATTTTCTATAGAAAAATAGTAATGAACATTCAGCATATATAGAGGTAAATTGAGACAACAACAACAGAAAAGGGGAGGATTCAAAGATCCAAATTCACAAAGGGGAATGAAGATAAGGAACATATGAAAGAAAGTGGACCAGTATATTCATATAACTATCATCCACATATTCATAATAGTAACCACAGACCAAAGTTTCATATCTGAAGTATATAACATAAAACAAGAAGAACAGAGGGAAATCCCATAAAACCAAAAAATATATATACAAAATAAACACACAAGAATAAGGAAACAATGAAAACAATGAGCTAAAAGAAAGCAAAACATAAAAGGGTTAAGGAAAACCTCAGATTTCAATAATCACTTGAAATAAAAATGGACTGAAATCACCAATAAAAAAGCACAGAGTCACAGATTGGATCAAAAAAAAGAAAAATCCAACCATAAGCTGCCCCCAGGAAATACATCTCAGTTCCAAGAATAATTATAGACTCAATGTGAAAGGGTGAAAGATGATAGTTCAAGCAAACAACATTCAGAGAAAAGCAGGAGTAGTGGTACTAATAATGGGCGAAATAGACTTCAAAATAAAAATGGTAAAGAAAGGTATTGAGGGACACTTCATCATGATAAAGGGATATATACACCAAGAAGACATAATACTTATTAATGTTTATACCGTCAATCAATGAGCACAGAAATATATAAAGCAATTACTAACAGAACTAAAGGGAGAAACAGACCAAAACACTGTCATAGTAGGGTTTTAATTCCCTACTTTTGGATATGGACAAATCATACAAAGTAAAAGTCAATGAGGAAATAACATCCTTAAATGACACATTAGACCAACTGGACATAATTGGCATATAAACAGCCTTTCATCTAAGAACAGCTGCTTAAACATTCTTCTCTAGTGAACATGGAACATTCTCAAGGAATGACCACATACTGAGACACAGAGATAGCCTAAACTAATCTAAGAGGTTTGAAACCATACCAACCATATTCCCTAATCATAATGCTTTGCAGAAGAAAATTAACTGGAAAAGAAAAGTGGAAAGAACCACAAATACATGGATAGTTAACAAAATGCTACTGAAAAAAAACTGGGTAAGAGAAGAAATTTAAAAATTTTAAGAGATACATAGAAATGAAAGGTAATGATATTACAACATATCAAAACTGTTGGGACGCACCAAAAACAATGATAAGAGGAAAGTTCATATCATTACAGGCCTATCTCAAAAAACAAGAACGAGCCCAAATAAACATTTGTGACAACTTGGATTGACCTAGAGATAATCATGCTAAGTTAAATAAACCAGACAGAAAAAGTTGAAAATCAAATAATATCACTTATATGTGGGATATAAACCTTGAAGCAACAAATGAACAGGAAAATCAGAGACTCATGGACATGGACAGTAGACAAGTGGTTACCAAAGGACAGGGGCGGGGGAGAAGGAGTGTGGACAAAGAAGAGGAAAAGAGGGTCATATATGAGGGGATAAGGGGGAGGGTAAAGTGAATAAAGGGGATAAAATATATGGTAGATGAAGGAAACAGGACTTTAAGGGATAAACACAATAGAATATAAAGATGTCAAATTATAATATACACCTGAATATTATATAATTGTATTAACCAATGTTATCTCAATAACCTTAATTTTTTTAAAAAATAGAAAAGGTAGAACAAATTAAGCCTAAAGAAAAGAAATAATCAAAATTAGAGCAGAATTAAATGAAATTGAAACAAGCAAAAAAAAATAGAAAAAATAAATGCAACAAAGAGCTGGTTCTTTGAGAAGGTTAACAAAATTGACAAACTGCTGTCTAAACTCATTAAGAAAAATGAGAAAGGAAACAAATAAACAAAATCAGGAATGAAAGAGAAGAAATTATGACTGGCATCTCTGAAATACAAAGGATCATACAAGAATACTATTAAAAAGTATATAACGAAATATAGTAACCTAATAGATGGACCACTACTTAGAAAAATACAATCTTCATAGTCTGAATCAAGAAGAACTGGAAAATCTAAATAGAACAATCAGCAATATGGAAATTGAAACAATAATTAAAAACCTAACATAAAGGAAAAGGCCAGAAACAGATGGCTTCATCAGTGAATTCTAATAAACATTCAAAGATTAAATACCTATTTTCCTCAAACACTTTCAAAAAATTGAAGAGCAAACAATACTTCTTAACTCATTTTATGAGGCCAATATTACCTTTATACCAAAACCTGGTAAAGAAAACACACACACATACACACACAAACATACTAAGACCATATTGCTCATGAACACAAATGCAAAAATCCTAAATAAGATACTAGCAAACCAAATACAGCAATATATTGAAAAGATTATACACCAAGTTCAAGTGAACTTCATAAACAAACTAAAAAATAAGAATCATATGATCATATCAATAGATGCAGAAAAATTCTTCGACAAGATACAGCATCCACTTATGACCCAAACACTTAACAAAATCAGTGTAGAAGAAAGTACTTTAACATAAGAAAAGCCAGATATGACAAACTCTCAGCCGACATTATACTTAATGGTAAAAAACTAAAAACCATCACTCTAAGTTCAGGAACAAGACAAGGCTGCCCATTTTTGCTATTGTTATTCAATATAACATTGGATTCCTAGCAAGTGCAATCAGGGAAGAGAAAGATATAAAAGCCTTCTAAATAAGAAATAAAGAAGTCAAACTGTCATTATTTACAGACGACATGATTTTCTATAGAGAAAACCCTACAGACTCCACAAAATACTACTAGAAACAGTAAGTCAACACAGAGAATATTTTCGATACAAAATTAATGTTAAAAATTCATAGCATTCCTGTATTCTAATAATAAAGTGTCAAAAAAATGGAAAAAAAATAATTCCTTTGGAAATTGCAACAAAAATAATAAATTACCTAAGAATAAATCTAACAAAACATGTGATATTACTAAATTACTATATTACTAAAACTATAAGATCTATTAAAAAAATTGAAGAAGATACAAATAAAAAAAAACCAGGAAGATATTTTGTGTTTTTGGATAGGAGGAATCAACATAATTAAAATGACTTTATTGCCTAAAGCATTGTACAGATTTAATGCAATCCTCATCAAAATGCCATTGCAATTTTTTAAAGAAATAAAACAAAAAATTATCTGATTTGTATGGAAGCACAGAAGACCCTGAAATATCAACACCATCCTGAGAAAAAAGAATGAGGCTGGAGACATCACTCTGTCTGACTTCAAATTATACTACAAAGTGACAATAATCAAAATGGCATGGTATTGCAGAAAAACAGCCACACAAAACCAGTGGAATAGAATGAAGAGTCCAGAAATAAATCTAAGTTTATATAGACATTTAATTTTCAACAAAATAGCCATAAACATACAATAGAGAAAAGAAAGCCTCATCAATAATTGGTGCTTGGGAAAACTGGAAAGCCACCTGCAAAAGAATAAGACTAGCATGTTGACTATCACCACATCCCAGAATTAATTCATAATATCTTAAGGACTGGAATATAAGACCTAAAACAATAAATTGCATAGAATAAACCATAGAAAGTAAACTCATGAACTCTGAACTTAAAGTAGATTTATGATTTTTATCTCAAAGGTAAAGTAAGTAAAATTGAAAATAAATGAATGACACTGCATCAAACTAAAAAGTTTCTGCATAGAAAAATAAACCATCAACAAAATAAAGAGAAAACCATCTGAATGAGAAAATGTATTTGCAAGCAATACCTCCAATAAGGGCCTAATATCCAAAATATACAAAGTATTCATACAACCCAATGATGACGACAACAACAAAAATGCAATCAAAAAATGGGCAGAGGACCTGAACAGATACCTCTCCCAAAAAGACATACAAATGGCCAACAAACATGAAAACATGCTCAATATCACTAGCTATTAGGGAAATGGAAATCAAAACCACAATGAGATATCATCTCACATTTGTTAGAATAGAACAGGACAAGTAATAACAAATGTCGGAGAGAATGTGGAAAAAGAGGAACCCTCATATGCTGCTGATGGTACTGCAAATTAATAAAACCACTGTAGAAAACAGTATAGAGGTTCCTCAAAAATCTAAGAATTGATCTTCCTTATGATCCAGCAATCTCTCTACTGGGTATTTACCCTAAAGTCTTGAAAACTCACATCTGAAAAGATATTTACACACCGATGTTCATAGCAGCATTATTCACAATTGCCAGGACATGGAAGCAACCCAAGTATCCTACAATAGATTATTGGATAAATAAGCTATGGTACATACATGCAATGGAATATTACTAAGCTATAAGAAGAGATGAAATACTGTCATTTGCGACATGAATGGGCCTCAAGATAATCATGCTAAGTGAAATAGGCCAGACAAAAAAGTTGACAACCACATGATATCTCTTATATGTGGGATATAAACCTAAAACAACAAATGAGGTAGACAGAGACTCAGAGACATAGAGAATAGTCTAGTGGTTACCAGAGTGTAGGGGGCAGGAAAAAGGGGGGAGGTGGATTCGGTAAAAGAGATCAAATATGTGGTTGACAGAAAGAAATCTAACTATGGTAGGTGAATGCACAGGAATTTATATATTCCTTACAGTTAAAATGCACACCTGGAACTTACTGGATTCCATCAACAAATGTCAGAATAAAAATTAAATAATTAATTAACTAACTAATTAATTTAAAGAATAATATAAAATAAAGTTTATTCTAATGAATCCTTTATAATTTTCAATTTAATCTACTTATATTAAAATTAATTACTGATAAGGAGGTACTTCTGACATTTTATTATTCATTTTCTATATGTCACATCATTTTAATCTTCAAATCTTTTGTTATGGCCTCATTTTGTGTTTGATTGATTTTTTTGTAGTATACTATTTTAATTTTTCTCATTTTGTTTTCCACATATTTTATTTATTTTCCTAGTTGGTATCCTAGGATTATAATTAACATTTTTAAAGTTATTTTTTTAATCTGTTGAACCAATACTAGCTTAACTTCAATAGTATACGAAAATTCTATTCTTGTATATCGCATACCCCTGTTGTTATTGTCGCAAATTGCATTTTTGAGCATTGTCTGCCCAATAGCATCAATTTTTGTTTATATTTTTATGAATTTATCTTTTAAATTACATTAGAAAAAAAAGAATTACAAACCAAAACTACAATAATAACTATTTTATATTTACCAGTGTTCTTTAGTAGTTCATATGGCTTTGAGTTACTGTCTAGTATCTTTTAATTTCCATCTGAAGTATTTTCTTTAACATCTTGTACAGCAGTTCTACAGTGACAAATTGTCTTTCCACTTCTGTTAATCCAAAATGTCTTGATTCTCGGATATTTCTACATTTTTTCAAGGATGATTTTCCCTAATATGGAATTCTTCGTTGACAGTTTTCTTTTTCAGGACTTTAAATATGTCATCTTGCTGCCTTCTCTACTTCATGATTTCTAGTGAGAAATCTGCTGTCAGTCTTATTCAGACTTCCTGTTAGCTGACAAATGATTTTTCTGTTTCTTCTTTCAATATTCTCTGTTTTATTTGGCTTTCAAATTTTGACATTAATATATTTATATTTTTTGTATTTATAACATCAAAATTCATCCAAGTTTTCTTGAGGTATACATTAATGTCTCTCATCAAATTTAAGAAGTTGTTTCTTCATATATTCTCTCTGCCCCTTTCTTTTTCTTCTTTCCTTTGGACCTCTCATTATGAGTATATTGGTATGCTTGATGATATCTCACATATCTCATAGGCTCTGTTGGTTTTTCTTCATTCTTTTTTCTACTCATAACTCAGTGATTTCAATTTACATATCTTCAAATTTGTTACTTCTTTCTTCTGTTGCTTAAACTGATGTTGAAATCTTCTACTTAATTTTTCATTTTACTTATTTCACAGTAAATCTCCGGAAGTTTTATTTGTTTATTTTTTATATAATTTTGTTCTATTTATTGATATGCTCTATTTGTTGAAAAGTTGTTCTCTTGGTTTTGTTTACTTCTTTGTTTGTGATTTCCTTTAGCTATTTGAGCACATTTAACACAGTTGGTTTTAATTTTTTGGTAAGTTGAATGTCTACTTCTTCAGGGAAACTTTCTGATAATGTCTTATTTTCCTTAGAATAATTCATACTGTTTTGTTTCTTTTCATGCCTCATAATTTTTGTCAAAAACTAAAGTTTTGGACATTATAATTTGGTATTTCTGATAAACAGTGTTTCTCCTCCTGAGTTTTTGTTGTTATTTGCTGTGCATTGTAGGTTTTTGTTTGTTTAATGACCCTCTATACTTCAAAGGTTATGTTTTTGTTATGCTTGGTTTATGAAATCTTGGTTCCTTTAGTGGTTTCATGGAGATTTACTTAGAGCAGAGAAACAAAAGGAAAAAAATATATTTTCCAGTCTTTTCAGAGTGCCTCTGTTTTGGGGCACTCTTTCAAGGTTTAACTGCGTCATTTGTGACTTTACTTTAGCTTTCATGTTCTGGATGTACTGAACCTAAACCACAAAGTTGAAAGCTTAGAGTCATTTCAGGTTTTCTAATCATTTTTTTTCCTTCTGCCCTGAGCATTCACTTAGCTTTCTAGATTCCCTGTTATACATGAGAACATTTCAAATCCCTTATTCCTCAAAGTAACTCTTTCTCCAGTATTTCTACAGGTTTTCACCATGTTGATTTTATGCCCCAGGTTTAATCTATTTTGCCTGTGTGCCAGCAATATTCATTTGCCTTTCAATGTGTTCAAGAAATGTCTTCTGCTTAGCTGTTTCTCTGCCTTGAGAGAATTCTGATTTAGGTGAAACAAAACCAAGTGTCTTGCATCAGTCTTTTAGGGAAACCCCAGACAAATTAAAACTTAAAAACACAACTCTTTAGGAACAAAATTCTCTGTTTCCTGCAGAAGCAGGCATCCACAACTGGAAATTTGGCTGCTCTCTTAAAAATTGCTGTTGCTTCAGCTTTATCAATATTTTATAGATATATATTCAGAGGTCTAGGCTGAAGTCTCGAGAGGTTAAGTTAATTTCCAAGGTCTCACTAGTAGCAAGTGAAAGTGACAGTATTTTAAATATGAGTCTCTCTTATTTGTGAGATTATGATCTTTCTTGCTACGTGTTTTCTTACATGCCCATCTAATCTCCATACTTGTTCAAGCTAAATTCAGTATATGTTCTTTCCCTCTTCCCCATGAAAACATGGTATCTGATTTAAGTTTCATCCTCAAGAGTTCTGTCCACATAGTCCACTGGTAACTTCTACTATATTTATATTATCTACATTTCCCACAGGTTTAGTTTCTCCTATGTTCATAGTCTGCCTTGTGAACTACTCTTCTAAATTATACTGTACACATTTTAATAGCATAGATTCTTGTTCTATAGTTTAAATTTCCTAATGTACCTCTTAATTTCAATAGTAATTTATTCTCTGATTATTTGATTTTATTCAGTTGTCTTTCTTATTCAATAATACCATATTATTTACCAGTTGAACCTTTATAATCTATTTTGTATCCATTATCTTTTCCTCATTTTTCTTCCTTTATTCTCTTCCTCTGTATTCTCACAAAATTTGATTCAAAATTTTGTCATTTGCATCACTGATCCAATCATTTCCATTGTCAAGCCTGTATTTATTGCTATTAAAGCATTTTTTATTTAGCATCTATAGACTGTTCACACATACCAGTGATTTAACAAATGTTAATTCCTCTCTTGAGGTATGAGACAAAGCAACTCAAATGCACATTTGGGTATAGTCCATTGGAAGCATCCTTGAGAAGAATCTCATTTTAGAAAAAGTGTTAGTGATATGTTAGCTAGGGACTCAACCACACTGCCTAAAAATTTCTGAGACAACGCATGCTACAAGGTATAGCCTTTTGATGACCACTAAAGTACTAATACATCAACAATGAAGTAGCTTAGGGAAGAAACCTGAGTTAATTTAGGAGTTAGGAGAAATGGCTATGTAAGCTCCAGACAATAAATAAACCTAGCCTATCAGAAGAAAAGATTGTATCAATTTCTGCTGATTACATACATAGAACTCTTCCGACATCAATTTTACAGGGAACTCAGGTTGGAGATTCCTAGCACCTATACACATTCTACTATCTTTCCAGAAGTGTATACTATACTCAATGAAATTAGAAAGTATTTCATTACACTTAACCCTACAACTATACTAAACATAAATTAAACATTTTGTGATTTACAAGGTACTCTACAGTCTTACAGTGATTCATAGTACTCACTATAATCCTAAATTCTGAGTACAATATATGGAATTTCCAGGTAGTTCAACTTGAATAAGTACTAATTTTATAGCTACCTAATTGACTCTGAAATTGGCTTCCATTAGGGTGATTTATGCTTCAATACTAATTATTTCATTCTTGTAACAAAATCCATTTGTTTCAATTTTTTATAAACTGAAAATTTCTCTAATACCACTTTAACTAAAATTCAAATCTTATAACATGAAAGTGACTGGCAAAAAAATATTTGAATGATGCTAATAAAATTTCTAATTTACTTTAAGTGTTTTATTTTTAGCATTCTAGTTTTTTTAGTAAAGGGTAAAAGAGAGCATATTTAACCTTTAATGACAATTAAAATTGAAAACACATCTTCATAAATTTTTTTGAGCAAAATATACTTTTTTTCATTTAAAAAATCTAAATTTTATATAACAATTGGTTTTATAGTAATTTCCATATCAAAAATTCAAAGTAATTATTCTAGGTATTATGGTGTAGAATCATAGCATAAGCTTCCAATTGCGTAACATAAAACCTATGCAGAATTTTTCTTAAACTCTTGTTCTTACAGGAGGTCACCTTTTTCCATGTGTTTTTTACTTTTTAATTATGACTGAGTCAAAAGCTTGAAGAACTCCTGAGAGTACAATAAAATAAGTTTAATGTAGAACAAATACAATATAACTAGAAAAGGCAGATTTTATTAATTTGATCTAGTGTAAGAATACAAAAATGTAGTTCGTATGGCCAACAGCATTTTGCTTTACATTTCTTCTTTTCGGGTGTGCATTTATTTATTAGGTTGTTATTTTGTGATTACAGGGTATTTTTATCTCACACTGGCAGAAGTCCAGGCTAACACAGCAGGTAGAATTTGAAAACCTATAGTTCAGGCGGGTTTAATGAGTTTGAAATGCCAAGTAACTAAACACTTGAAGATAAACTATACTTTCCTTGCCTGAATTTGGGAAAATGTGTTTTATTTCAGTATTCATAGGATTGTAGCCAGGTCATGAGTATATGGTTTTTGAAAAATAACAATCCTGCCAACCCAGAGAATCTTCTCCTCAAAATGTAGAAAAAACAGAATGATTTATTGAATAAGCACATCCAGATTACAATGTGTCATAAATAAGCCAAATAAATTTTACTCTATTCATATAAGTAAGTATTATGTACATTTTTTCTCAAGTTTTTTTTTCTAACAGGACTTAACACCATCATTTGTTACACATTCTCTCAGAAAGCTCATCCTAAGTTTATTTGGAAATGAAGGTAACAATTTTTTTTTGTTAATTGCATTTCTCCAAAGGTATATTAAAACTTATCTCTATGACAAGAAGATGGTTACAGGTCAGAGAAAGGTGCTTAATTTAAGCTCTCACTGTGACAAGAAGGTAAAGTTACTATCTTTGTACATGTTCATTTACAACGGAGATTTACAAAGGAGATGGTTCCCAGACACTTAAAAAAAAAATCTTAAGCTGTAAACCTTGCAAGAAGATTACTAAGCCTCTAAAAAATGTACACGCATACAAGAAGTTTAGAGTAGAGAAAGAATGCACGACTACTATTTTTTTTTTTTCACTAAAAGTCTATAAGAAAAAAAGGGGTGGAGAGAATAGTCTTTCTTCCCATTTTATACATGGAAAACTAAGCTTTTATTTATCTTTAGAATAAGTAAAATAGCATAGTGCAGGCATGAAGTTTTTCACTGACAGTCAGTATTATCAGGGATTGAGTGGGAATCCCAGTGGCTTTGAATGAATGAAACAGACCAGAATAGCATTGCGGAAGCTTACTAAATTAAATTATTATTGGAACTAAAGTCCACAAAAGTAGGCCAGAATCTACATGCTAACCTAAACAAGTTTAGTACTTTCTAAAATAGAAGTTTTAAATAGGATCAACAGTCTAATATAAAAACTAGTAGGACCAGGATACAATTAAATACTATTCATTACACCAATAACCAAAAAACTCACAATTTGAATGAGAAAAACAATCAACTGATGATGAATCACGTTAGAATTATCTGAAAAACTTTTTGAGCAGTAGTCATAAAAATGCTTCAACAATCTATTACAAATTTTGTAAGCAAATAAAAATAGATAATCTCAGAATAAAATAGAAGTTTTAAATCACATTCAGGTGAACACTACAGAACTAACAAATGCAAATTCCAAAATTAAAAAAAAAAACTTTACTCAATAGTAGACTGGAGATGAATCAATAGAGTTTATTCAATATGAACAACAGGGAAAATAATAGACTAAAATACTTCAATGATCTATAGAACAATAATGAAAGATCTAACATTTTACAATAGTGAGAGGGAAAAGAGAGTGGTACTGAAAGAGTATTTAAAGAAACAATGACAGAAAACTTTCCAAATTCAGCAAAAGACAAAAACCCACAGATTTGAGAAGTAGAGTGAACTCCAAATAGAATATACACAGAGACCTGCAGAGATCCATCATAGTCAAACTTCTGAAAAATAAAAACGAGAAAAAAAATTTAAGAATGCTGTCAGCAAAACTGGTAGAATATGTAGCTCCATGAGTTTGTCCCTCCACAGAAACACCAGAAAATCAACCAAAACAGAATCAATTTTGTCAAAATTTTTGAAAACAGTCAGAGATTTACAGAAAAAAAAAGTGCTGAATAAAAATAATGGTAAGAAAGCTATGAGCTATTTTAATTGTTCTTACTCAGGTTCCTCTCCAGCATAGGAGTAGTCTTAAGATATCTGCTTAAGTTTTTAGGATGAGACCCTAGTCCCTGGTACCAGGAGGAGCAAAGCATATTTTATTTACAGATCATTGATTTTATCTTTACTAATCTGTATAAATGCTGCCTGAAAAAAAAATTGATTTATATTGCCTAACACAGAAGTTTCTCAGAAAAGAAAAATGGACAACAAGCATGGATCCCTCAAAAAGAGCAAAAAGCAAATGAATAAAATGCTGCTACCCGAAGCGCAAGATTACAGCGGAAGCAAACCTTAAATACACCAAAAACAAAGGAAGAAAGGCCAGGGAGAGAGATTCTTTAGATAATTAGAGTATTGTATCATACCTTATGTTATGCAAAATTTACTGGGCAAAGAACTTAAAGAAAGAGGCTGACAAGTCCAACATTATAACAACAGTTTATTAAGGGAAGTTTAATATGTGATGTACCTTGGGCAGTGGCAAGATGACATGGATATCCTCCATGCCATGTGGCAGGCACCAGGGGGTTATATAGGACAGGTAGGATGGATAGGAGTACTGGGACATGACCCACCCCAGGAAAGCAGAAAATGCCTTACATATTTGTTCAGGGTAGAGTGAGGGACTCTTCCAGGAACCAGGATGCCTGGGGCACTGGGGAGGTGTAAGACAACTTTGGAGGGGGTTTACTTGAAGAAATCTTCATTATGGTTTGGAATTACTGATCTAACATGAGGGTTTTCTGGGGGCCAGCCCCAGCTCAAGAGTCCAGGTTCCGAGGGGTGTCTGTAGAGTCGACGAAAGAGGGGACAGTACTCAGAGATAATGCATCAGGATCTCTCTTTATTGTCTTAACAGCTGCATTTTTATACTCCAGGGTTACAAAAGCAAGCCCGTGGTTTCTTGGCTCTAACAGACTTTTCTATAATTAAATCATTACAGGTTTACAGCTTCACCAATCTGCTGAGGTCAGCCTGTCCTTTATCTGGATTTCTCAGAACTCAACTAGGCTACTTTCTCAACTAGGCTACTTCCTCATACTATTTCTCAACTAGGCTACTTCCTCATACTATCTCTTATGGCAGATTGTGGCTATTGTTTCTTGAACACATTGTCTGTTAAGTTGGTGCCCACACTGCGGTCTTGCTTCTCTCAGTACTTAAACTATTTTTATTGTTCTATTTGTTAGTAATATCTATCTTATATTTCTATTAATTACTAATCTTACCAACTATAACATTTGCCTGGATGACAACACTATTCTAGGATTCTTACATAATACCTATAAAGAGCACATAGCTGTTCATGTAAAGCTCTAAGTCCTAATTCTCCTATACTGGAGGTCTCTGCCTGATTGACTGTTCCCATGGATTCAAGCCAGAGGCATCTACTTTCTTTCCTCCTACAACTACCCACTTTCTACCATCCTCTGAGTACTCTCCTGTGACACTGACTGTCACAGGCTTCTGAGTAGGTCTAAGATGTTCTGACGTTCCCACCCTGCTTCTCAGAGGCAATGCATAAGGCTTTCTTAATAAATTTTCATATAAGACAGGACATGGCTCCTCTTCTGGCTCTAATGTATTTGCTTCATCCAGACCCCCCAAATCCCCATCACCGACCTGCATAGGAGGCTGTATTAAGTATCCCACACATAACACACATGCTAACACACTCACACTGAGGGAGCCACAAAGAACCCATCTGAGGGAGCCTAAGCCTTGCAAAGGTGCCACACTGTATGCTGTGACCTTGTCAAACAGCTACATTAAATGCGGCTCCCGCAAAGGTTCAACAGGTGTCAGCCATGGTCAGGCAGTAGTTGCATCTTGGAACTGTCTCTACTTAATATTCCAGGGAATTTAGAAAGTAATGTAGATGCCAAGGGAAAGATGAACACTCAGAAAAGACCTGAGAAGATCCTAAGATTTCAGGCTCAGTACAAGCTGGAAATAAGAACTAAGATGAAATTGTAAATAACTTAGCAAGGCATTGAAAAAATACTCCAGCACAATGGAAGCAACCAAAGTATCCTTCGATAGATGATTAGATAAAGAAGTTGTAGTGTGTATGTGTGTGTGTGTACACACACACACACACACACATATATATATATACACATACATACATACATACATACTACATACATACATACATACAATGGAGTAGTACTCAGACATAGGTGATGAAATATTGCCATTTGCAACAACATGGATGGACCTCAAGATAATCATGTTAAGCAAAATAAGCGAGACAGAAGGAGTTGAAAAACACATGATATCACTTACATGTGTGATATAAACCTAAAAGCAACAAATGAAAAGGAAAATCAAACATAGACTAATGAACATGGACAATAGACAAGTGGTTACCAGAGGGTAGGGGAGAAGGTGGGTAAAGGAGGTAGATGGGGTACTAGGGGTAAAATATGTGCTGACATAAATAAATCTAATTATGGGCAGTCAACACACAATGCAATATATAGATATAACTTACTGATAAATTGTACACATGAAACGTACTGGATTTTATTAAGACTGTATGTAAACCATGGATCCAAGAGGATTAGATGTCACCTACTGTAAACCAAAAGAAAAATGCCTTCTTTGCATCAGCTAAAGAGACACTTTATATAATAAAACTTCTTTCTGAAAAAAAAAAAAAAAAGGAAAACAGAAGACACATTCATTAATACCCAGGCTGAGAAATAGTCCACTAAATACCATGAATAAACAAAGTGACAAGGTATCTCATAACAAAAGATAAAAATCTCCAGAAAAGAAACTTACAGACACAGAAATATGCTAGTTAAATGACATAATTAAGAATGGTACTTAGCAACAACAACAAAAAACCCTCAACGAGATGAAAATAATTCACATCAATAATTCCAAGATTTGAAAAAATAGCAAATATATCAGCAAAATTAGTTTTTAAAAAGGAGATTGAAACCCTAAAAAAATCTAAAGCTTCTGGAAATAAAAACACATTGAAAGAAATGAAAAATGAAATAGCAGGCTTGGGAAATAGAAACAACCAAAAAGGGGAAAGGATCAATGATAGCAAAGACAGAGATCTAGAAATAGATCAGGAGGAAGAAGAGAGAAACCAAAGAATAAAAAATAATTAGAAAAATACAATAGCTGATACCATTAAGAGAAGAAACAAAAATGATGGGCATTCTTGAAGGGGAGGAAAACAAGCAGGGATAATAAAGCATTTTCAGACAAATAATTGACAAAAATTAATTAAATCTAAGGAATGAGCTGGAGTTTGGAATTCAAGAAGTAAACAGTACACACAATTATCTCAAACAAAACAGCCTTCTCTAAGACACATTGGATTAAAATAATCAAAAATCAATGACAAAGAATTCTTAGGGCGTCCAGGGAAAACAAGATGATGACCTATAAAGGAGAACCGAGTAGATGATTGTCGGATTTCTCAGCACAAACCTTATGATTTAAAAAGGAGTGGAATAAAATATTTAATCTATTAAATAAAAGGTATAATGTATCTGCCTAAGCTCTCCTTTAAATATGAAGAAGAAATAAAGACATTTCTAGTCACTAAGAGGCCTGCATTACAGAAAATACAGAAAAAGGTCATCCCACCAAAAACAAATTGACAGAAAAATACATAAGTATGAATAAGGTGACTAGCAGGAAGATAAAAGCAGATGAGTACAACACTTACTAAGAACAGGGCATTATAAGCTTAAACAAGAAGAGATTTGCTAGAGCAAGATAGTAATGAATGTTAGCATACAAAGGGACAAATTGACACAAGGACAGAAAATGGGAGGATTCGAAGATCCAAATTCACAAATAGAAATGGAGATAAGGCACATACAGAAGAAAATTGATATACATAACTCTCCTCTACATACTCATTATGGTAACCACACATCACAGATTCAGAACTGAAATATATAGCACAAAACAAGAAGGACCAACGGAAAACCCACAAACGCAACTAAAATGAGAAAAAAAAAAGACATACAAGGATGCAAAGCAATGGAAACACTGATCTAACAGAAAGCAAAAAATAAGATGGTTATAGGAAAACATCATATTTCAATAATCACCCTAAAGGTAAATGGCATTAACTCACCAATAAAAAGGCACAGAGTTGCAGACTGAATGACAAAATGAAATTCAACCATATGCTGCCTCCAGGACACACATCTAAGTTCCAAAGACAAATATAGACTCAAAGTGAATGGGTGGAAAATGATAATTTAAGTAAATACCATTTAGAGAAAAGTGGGGGAATCGGTACTAGTATCAGATACAATCGACTTAAAAAAAAAGGTAATAAAAAAGATACTAAGGGACACTTCATAATAATAAAGGTAATCATGCACCAAGACATAACAATTATTAATATCTATGCTCCCAATCAGGGAGCCCTGAAATATGTAAAAGAATTACTAACAGAACTAAAGGGAGAAACAGACCAAAGCATTATTGTAGTAGGGGACCTAAATACCCTACTGTTGGATATGGCCAGATCATCCAAAGAGAAAATCAATAAGGGAATATCATCCTTAAATAATGCATTAGACCAACTGGACACAATTTATATTTATAGAACTTTCCATCCCAATACAGATGCTTATACATTCTTCTCTAGTGCACATGGAATATTTCAAGGATTGACCACATACTGGGACACAGAGATAGCCTCAACAAATATAAGAGAGTTGAAACCATGCCAACCATATTCTTCTATCATAATGCTTTGAAGATACACATCACTGTAAAATGAAAGAAGGAAAAAGCCCAAATACATGGAGATTAAACAACGTGCTATTGAAGAATGACTGTGTCAGAGAAGAAAAAAAAAGTGAAATCAAGGGATACATAGAAACAAATGATAATGATAGTACAATATATCAAAACATTTGAGACATGGCAAAGCAGTCATAAGAAGAAAGTTTATATCATTAGAGGACTATCTCCAGAAACAGCAATGAGCCAAAACAACCTAATGATTCATCTGAAAAGACTAGTAAAGGAAGACCAAATGAAGCCTAAAGTCAGCAGAATAAAAAAAAAATAATAATGAAAATTAGAGAATAATTAAATGAAATTGAAAAAAAATGGAAAAAAAATAAATGCAACAAAAAGCTGATTCTTTGAGATAGTTAATAAAATTTACAAACCCCTGGCTAGACTCACTAAAGATAAAAGAGAAAGGATACAGATAAAAAAAAAACAGGGACTAAAGAGGGATAATGATGACAGAAACCACAGAAATACAAAGAATCATACAAAAACACTTGAAAAAGTATATAACACAAAATTTAATAACCTAGAAGTACTTAAAAAAATACAACTTTCCTAGACAAAATCAAAAAAGAACTGGAAAATCTAAATAGATCAATCAGTAGTATGGAAATTGAAACAATTATTAAAAAACTATCATAAAGGAAAAGATGAGGACCATGTGGCATCAGCAGTGAAATCTGCAAAACATTCAAAAATTTAATACCTATACTTCTCAAACTCTTCCAAAATAATAAGAAAGCAGGCAATACTTCCCAACTCATCTTATGAGGCCAATATTACCCTTATGCAAAACCTGATAAGGATAACACACACACACACACACACACACACACACAAACTACAGATCAATATCGCTCATGAACACAAATGCAAAAATCCTAAATAAGACACAAGTGAACCGAATATAGTAACATATTAAAAAGATTATACACCACGATCAAGTTGGCTTCATCCCAGGAACACAGAAATGTCTCAACATATGCAAATCAATTAATGTGGTACATTACATACACAAATTAAAAAATAATAATCTTATGATCATATCAATAGATGCAGAAAAAGCATTTGACAAAATACACCATCCATTTATGATCAAAACACTTAACAAAATCAGTGTAGAAAAAAATACCTTAACATAACAAATGCCATATATGACAAACCTCATTCAACATTATACTTAATGGTGAAAAACTAAAATCCTTCACTCTAGGCTCAGAAATAAGACAAGGTTGCACACTATTACGATTGTTTTTCATCCTAGTGAATGCAATCAAGCTCTTAAAAGACATAAGAGGCATTCAAATAGGTAATGAAGAAGTCAAACTGTATGTATTTGTGGATGACATGATTTTCTGTATCAAAAACCCTAAAAACTCCACAATCACACTTCTAGAAACAATAAGTAAATATAGTAAACTTTCTGGACACAAAATCAGTTTTCAAAAATTCATACCATTTCTATACTCTAATAATGAAGTATGAGAAAAAGAAGTCAAAAACATAATTCATTTTGCAATTGCATGAAAAAGAATACAATTTCTAGAAAAAAATCTAACAAAACATGTGAAGGTCCTATATAATGAAAACTATAAGATCCTATTAAAAAATTGAAGAAGGTACAAAGAAATGGAAAGTTATTCTATGTTCTTGCATTGGAAGAATCACTGTAATTAAAATGACTTCATTACGTAAAGCATTACACAGATTTAATGCAATTCCCATCAAAATCTCATTGGCATTTTTTTTACAGAAATAGAACAAAAAAATTTATCTGATTTGTATGGAAGCACAGAAGACCCTGAAACATCAACACCATCCTGAGATAAAAGAATGAGGCTGTAGCCATCACTTTGTCTTCAAACTATACTACAAAGTGACAATAATCAAAATGGCATGGTTTTATCAGCCAGACACACAGACCAGTGGAACAGAATCAAGAGTCCAGAAATAAAGTCATGTTTATATGGGCTTTTAATATTCAACAACAACAACAACAAAGAAAAACATACAGTTGGAAAAGGAAAGCCTCTTGAGTAAATGGTGCTGAGAAAACAGAAAAGCCACATGCAAAAGAATAATACTAGCCTATTGCCTTTCACCACACATCAAAATTAACTCAAAATGGACTAAGGACCTGAATATAAGACCTGAAACAATAAACTGCATAGAAGCAAACATAGAAACTAAACTGAAGGACCTTGGACTTAAAGAGGATTTTATGAAGTTGACCTCAAAGGCAAGAGGAATAAAGGAAAAATAAATGAATGAGACTATATCAATCTAAAAAGCTTCTGCTCAGCAAAAGAAACTATCAACAAAGTAAAGAGACAAATGGGAACATATATTTGCAAGCAGCATCTCAGATAAGGGCCTAATTTTCAAATTATACAAAGCCATCCAACTCAATAACAACAGCAGCAAAAAATGAAATCAAAAAATGGGCAGAGGACCTGAAAAGATACCTCTCCCTAGAGGACATAGAAATGGCCAACAAATATATGAAAATCAGTTCAACATTGCTAGCTACTAGGGAATTGCAAATCAAAACTACAATGAGATACATCTCATACCTCTTTGAATAGCTATAATCAACAGGACAACAAATAAAAAGTGTTAGAGAGGATGCAGAGGAAAAGAAGCTCTCATACACTGCCGGTGGGACTGTAAATTGATACCACCTCTATTGAAACCAGTATGGAGGTTCCTCAAAAAACTAAGAATTGGTTTACCATATGATCGAGCAAGCCGTCTTCTGGATATTCACCTCAAGACTTGAAAACTCATAGCTGAAAAGACATTTTTATAATGTCCATAGCAGCATTATTCACAGTGCCAGGATATATAGAAGCAACTGAAGTGTCCTCCAGTAGATGATTGAATAAAGCAGCCATGGTACATATATACAATAGAATATTACTTGGCCATAAGAGATGAAATACTGACATTTGCCACAACGTGGATGGACCTCGAAATAATCATTCTAAGCAAAATGCCAGAGAGAAAATGTTGAAAATCACATGATATCACTTTTATGTAGGACATAAACCTAAAAGCAACAAATGAACAGGGCAAATAAAGGGAGACTTATGGACAATGATAAAAGACCATTGGTTACCAGTGAGTATGGGGGAGTGGGAGGGGGAAGGTAGACGTTGAAAAAGGGGACAAATTTGTGGTTACAGAAAAAATTTTAACTAAGGGCAGTGAACACACAATGCAATATACATACATGCACATATATATACACACACATACACACACATCTATATGTATATAAATGTATGAGCATATATATGTGTGTATATATACATATATATGTGTATAGATATGTGTGTATATGTATGTGTGTGAGTATATATATATATATATATATATATATATATATATATATATATATATAATCTTACTACTAAGTTTTACACCTGAAACTTATGTGATTTAATTAAGTAATGTCACCACAATAAAAAAATTAATATAAAAATAAAAATTAGACCAGAACTAAATTAAATTGAAAACAAAAAGTAATTAGAAAAAAAATAATGCAAAAAGAGCCGGTTTTTCAGTTGATTAGTTGACAAACCCCTGGCTAGGCTCACTAGGGACAAAAGAGAATGAACACAAATAAAATTTAAAAAGTAAGCGGAGGAGTTATGACAGATACCACAGTAATATAAGGGATCATACAAGAATGGTATGAAGAATTGTACCCCATGAAATTCATTAACCCAGAAGAAGTTTTATAAATTTTTAGTTATATGTAGTCTTCCTAGACTGTATCATAAAGAACTGAAAAATATATATAAACCAATATTAAAAAATTGAAACAAACTTTAAAAACCTTCCAAAATCTAAAAGCCTAAGATTAAATGGCTTCTCTAGTCCATACTACCAAACATTCAAAGACTTAATATCTGCTCTTTTCAAACATTTTTGAAAATTTAGAAGAGTTATTACTTTCTAACTCATTATATGAGGCCAACATTACCCTGATATCAATACCTTGCAAAGATAACATAAACATAAAGAAATTACAGACAAATACCTCTGGTAAATATGGATACAAAAATTCTAAACTAAATATTAGCAAATAGAATACAACAAAACATAAAAGAGTGGACTTCATCCCAGGAGTACAAAGATGGATTACCATATACAAATCGATTAATGTGATATACAACATAAAAAAATTAAAAAATAAAAACTTTATGATTATATCAATAGATGCAGAAAGTCTTTTGGCAAGATACAACATTCATTTATGATGAAAATACTTAATAAAATGTCTATAGAAGCAAAGTATCTTAATATACTAAAGGCCATATATGACAAACCTCAGATAACATTAATTGATGTTAAAAAAATAAATAAATAAACTTGTATCTAAGATAGGGAACAAGACAAGGCTGTTGATATGGTGTTGGAATTCCTCTTTAGAGCAATCAGGCAAGGTAAAGAAAATAAATGACATCTAATTCGGGAGTGATATCGTCAAATTGTCACTTTTTGCAGATGCCATGAGTATATAGAAAATCCTAAAGACTCCACTAAAACACTATTAAAAATAATAAACAATTGTAGTAAATTTTCAAAATACAAAATCAATAAACAAAAAATATTTGAAAATAATAATAGAATATTTTAAAAGAAAATGGAAAAAACAATTTATTTTGCATTTGTAACAAAAAGAATAAAATATCTAGAAATAATCCTAATGAAGCATGTGAAGAGCCTATCACTAAAAATTATGAGATTATTAAAAAATTGCAGAAGCCAAAAAAAATTGAAAGATATTTTATATTCATGGATTGAAAGAATCAACATAGTTTAAATGGTCTTATTTCCTAAAGCATTATACAGATTTAATACAATCCCCATCAAAACTCCAATAGCATTTTTAAAGATATAGAACAAAAAAATTGTCAGATTTGTATGGAAGCACAAAAGACCCTAATAGCCAAAGTAATCTTGAGAGAGAAAAAAACAAAACAAAACAAAAAACAAGGTTGGAAGTATCATTCTGCCAAAATTGAAATCATACTACAAAGATAAAATAATAAAAACAACATGGTATCGGCATAAAACAACAACAATAACAACAACAACAACAACAACAACAGCAACAAAACAGACACAAATTAATTGAAGAAAAATGAGCCCCAAAATAAACTCTTATATACATGGGCATATAATTTTGACAAAGGAACCAGAACCATAAATTTCAGACAGAAAAGCCTCTTTAATAAATGATTCTAGGAAAATTAAAAAGCTACATGCAAAAGAATGAAACTAGGCTACTGTCACCATACACCAAAGTTAACTCTGAATGGACCAACTACCCAAATATAAGACCCGAAACAATATATTTCATAGAAGAAAACATAGACACTAAAATATTAAACCTTGATTTTAGAGATTTTATAAATTTGACCTTAAATGCAAGGGAAGTATAAGCAAATGTAAATAAATGGTACTTTATCAAACTAAAAACTTCTACACAGCAAAAGAAATAATAAGACAAAGAGGCAATCAACTAAATAGGATAATATATTTGTAAATAACACCTCTGATAAGCAGCTAATATTCAAAATATAGAGAACTCATACAACTCAACAACAAGAAACAGAGAATCCCATTAAAAACCGGGCAGAGGACTTGAATAGACACTTTTTCCAAGAAAATATGCAAATGGCCAACAGACATAAAAAGATATTCTACTTCATTTACTATTAGGGAAATGCAAATCTAAACCACAAATTGATTCCACCTCACACATGTTAGAATGGCTATCATCAACAAGATAATTAAGTGTTGGAGAGATCATGGGGGAAAAGGAACCCTCATAAACTGCTGATGAGAATTTAAATTGGTACAGCCACTATGGAAAACAATATAGAAGTTTTTTTTTTTAAATTAAAAATAGAACTACTTTTTTACCTAGCAATTATCCTTCTATATTTTTGTTAAAAAAACACCCTATTTTATAAAAATTGAACCACCTGTATGCTCACTGCAGAGCTATTTATTATAGCCAAGATATAGAAGCAAGCAACCTAAGTGCCCATGGATAGATGGTTAGATAAAGAAGTCATGGTACATATATAAAATGGAATATTACTGAGTCATAATAAAAAATGAAATCATATCATTTGCCTCAACATAGGTGGATCTAGAGGCTATCGTATTAAGTTAAATAAGTCATACATTGGAAAACAAATACCATTTGATTTCTATTATGTGTAGAATCTAAAGAGGAAAGAAATTGAACAACTAAAACAAAAACAAACTCACAGATATAAAGAACATACTGATGATTGCCAGATGGAATGTAGTGTGGGGGCCAGGTTAAAAAAAAATAAATGAAGGGATGAAGAAGTACAAATGAGTAGTTACAAAACAGTCACAAAGTTGTGGAGTACAGCATAAGGAATACAGGCAATAATATTGTAATGGCAATGCATAGTGCCAGATGGCTATTACAGTAATCAGAAGAATCACTTCATAAATTATATATCTACCTACCCATTGTATTCTGTACTTCAAACTATTAAAAATGTTGTGACAAATGATGGAGGTGATAGAATAACATTTTTAAAGTTTTCAAAGAAAAAAGTCAGTCAAGAATACTATATCTGACAAAACAATCCTTCAAAAATAAAAGAAGAATTAATACATTCCCAAATGAAAACACAAAACTGAGGGAGTTTATCACAAGTAATCCTATACTAACAGAAATGCTAAGAGAATTTATCAGGCTGAAATAAAAGGACAGTAGACAGTAACTCAAAACCATATGAAGAAATAAAGAACTGGTAAATGTTACTAATAGGTATATATGAGGGCCAGTTTTATTGTCTTCGCAGTTTATAACATCTGTTTTTATTTTCCATATGACGTTAAATGCATATATGCAGGACTATAAACAAATATGCAGAAGTACAATTGCTGGGTCTATGTTAATGGTCTATCAAAGATTAAAAATGTAACCTATGTAATAATATAAGAAATGGTGCTGCATAGTAGCAGAGATTCTGCATGTTATAGAAGCAAAGTTGGTATATATTCAAACTAGAATGTTATAACTTTCATAAATTTAGTATATCAATTGTAAAACTCACAGTATGCACTATTAAAAAATACTAAAATATGAACAAAAGGAAAACTGGATTAAAAACCCACAATCTAACTATAGTCTGTCTACAAGAGAGTCACTTTGGATCCAAAGATACAAATAGTTTGAAAGTAAAAAAATAGAAAAAGATGGTCTATGAGGATGATAAAAGTTCTACTAGAACAAGAGAAAAAAATGGCTATAATAAAATAATAAAAAGTAAAAAAATTATAAGTGAAAAAGAAGAATGCAGCATATTGATAAAAGTGCCAATTTACTTAGGTTTAATGACTGTAATACCTACACATTAAACAAGAGAATTATAAAATATGTAAAGCAAACATTGATAGAATTAAAGTAAGAAATAGACAGTTCTATAATAGTTGGAGATTTTATAATGCCTTCTTCAATAACGGAAAGAAAATTTTGACAGAAGATCTGTAAAAACTAGAGGAATTTAAAGGCACTATAACTCGACTAGAAGTAACAGACATAAATAGGACACTCCATCCAACAAAGAGCATAATACACATTTTCAAGTGCATGTAGACTATTTTAAATAATAGATCAAATGTGAGGCAAAAATATGTCTCAATACATATAAAAATTGAAATTATATTTCTCCATATCATGATAGAGTAAAATTAGAAACAAAAGCAGAAGAAAAAAAGAAAAAGGTATGCAACTAAATGTGGTCTACAAGAAACACAGTTTAAATATAAAGACACATAGATTTAAAGTAAATAGATGAACGAAGATATATAGGCTAAAACTAATTAAAGAAATCAGGAATAGACATTAATTTTAAACAGAATAGACTTCAAAGATAGGAAAGTCATCAGGAACAAAAAGAGGCATTACCTAAAAGGATCCACTCTTGAATAAGACATAATCCTTAATATGTATGCATTTAACATAAAAAATACACCTTAAGAAATCTGAAAATACAGAGATTAAACAATGTCTGTTCTCAGACAAGCATGGAATTAAACGAGAAATTAATAGCAGATAGTTAAAAAAAGAATAATTGGTGATTTAACAATATACTTCTAAATAACATTTGAGTTAAAAAAATAAATCATAAAAAACTTTTAAAATATTTTGGACAATTTGTGGGAGACATCAAAAGCAGAGCTTAGATGTAAAATTATAGCACTGGATGTATATGTTACAAAAGAAGAAATATTTAAAATCAATAATATTAGCTTCTACCATAGGAAACTAGAAAAAGAAGTGCAAATTAATTCCACAGTAAGCAGAATATAAGAAATAAATAATAGAGCATAAACAAAAGTAATTGAAATCATAACATCAATAAAGAAAATCAACATAACCAAACATTGGTTCCTTTAAAAACTCAATAAAATTAACAAGTCTCTATAAAGTCTGACAACAAAAAAAAAGAAGAGAGAAGGAAAAAATTGAAATTATCAGAAATGAAAGAGAATATAGCACTACAGATCCCATGGACATTAATGATAATACAAGAATACTATGAACAATTCTTTGTATACAAGTTCGATGAACTAGATGAAATGAAGCAATTCCTTGAAAGATACAATGGGATCAAACACACAGGAGGAATAAAAAAATCTGAATAGATCTATATCTATTAATGAAATTAAATTAATAACAATAACTTTCCAAAACAAAAGACACCAAGCTCAGATGGGTTCATAGGTAAATTCCACCAAACATTTAAGGAAGAAAGGATACCAATTCTTGATAATCTCTTTTAGAGGATAGAAATATAAGGTATAATTTTGAATTCATTCTATGAGGACAGTATTTCCCTAATACCAAGTTCACACAAAGATATTACAGGAAAACTACAAATTAATATCTCTCATGAGCACAGATGTAACATTCCTCAGAGATACTAGTAAATATCTTCTTTAAAAAACATATAAAAAGAATTATACAGCAACACTAAGGGAACTTATCCAGTTATGCAAGGCTGTTTCAACATTTGATAATCAATAAATGTAATCCATCAGATCAACAGGCTAAAAAAGAAAAATCATTTGATTAGATCAACAGGTGCAAAAAGCATTTCACACAATTCAACTCTGATTCATAATAAAAACTCAATAAACTAGTAGGATTAAAGAGAAACTTCTACTTGATAAAGAATATATATTAAAAATATACAGTTAACATGGTGCTCAACGCTGAGAAATGACACATTCCCCCTAAGATCAAAGATTGCCCTACTTACCACTCCTTTTAAACATCATACCAGAAGTTCTAGTTAATTCAATTAAACAAGAAAAAGAAATAAAAGATATACAGATTAGAAATAAATAAACAAATAAATAAATAATCTTTGTTCACAGATAGCATAATCAGCTGTAGAAAATTGAGAAAATCAACAACAAAACAAAAAAAATAAATAAAACTTTAAACTAATAAGTGATTATAGCAAGGTTACATGATACAATGATAATACACAAAAGTGAATCACTTTCCCATGCACCAGTAATAAAAAATAGAATTTGAAATTAAAAATGCAATATCATTTACCTAGGCATCCCCCAAAATGAAATAGTTAGGTATAAATCTAACAAAATATATATGAGATTTGTATGAAGAAAATTATAAAACTTGATGAAAGAAAAGATAAAGTATATAAATGGAGATATGTTCTAGGTTCATGGATAAGAAGACTCAATATTGTCAAGATGTATTTCTTCCCAAACTGGTCCATAAATCCAATACAACTTCAATTAAACTCCCTAACACTTATTTTGCAAATATCAAAAAAAAAAAAAAAAAACCTGAATCTAAAATTTCTATGTAGGGACAAAAGATCCAAGATAGCCAAGACATTATTGAAGAAGAAAAACAAAGTTAGAAGACTGAAAGAACCTGACTTCAAAACTTACTATAAAGCTACAGTAATGGAGACAGTATGGTATACAAATTGACAGCAAGACTGAGGCAGTATTGATCTGACTGTCATTGTCTGCGGACTTCCTGGGGCAGATGTTTTTGGATGGCTACCAACCTGAGCTCCAAATGATTCAGTGCCAAGTATTCACAGCAGGGTGGCCATCATTGTGAGTGGTCTTTCTAATCCCAGCAAAAGCAGCCAGCCTTGAAAGCTTCATTTCCATTCACAGTGGGTGACAAATGCTGTGAGCTGCATTTCAACAGTAGGGTTAGGCAGATCACTGCTGCCAACCAGAACTTGGGCGGATATTGGGGACCTGTAGGGCAGTCTCAGAAAGCAACTGGTCTTGCTGTGATCTGGGTCTTCTGCAGAAACTCACAGCAATTACCAAATTTGCGGCAAGACTGAGGCTGTATTGATTTGATGTCATTGTCTCTCTGAGACCCTGACCTACCCTACCAACAAATTGTTCCAGGTCCCCCATTGACAGTGAACTGACACAGCCCTGCACTTCCTCTCCTCTAATTGCCTAATCCACACAGGCAACAATCTTTGATGGGGCACAGGGTGGTCTCTGCATGGAAATCAACAGAAGACAGACCTTTGCTGCCTGAAAGAGTTGAAATATTGTGTCTGGGAAGCACAAAGGTCAATGGGAACACCTCTGACAGCCACTGGTCTCACTGTAATCTGGATCTATAGCAAGAACGCCCAGGCACAGAAGTTGCAGCAAAACAGGCTGTATTGGCCTAACAGACCTTATTGTCTTGAGATCCTACTTCTCTCAAGCCACAATGTGCTTGCAGCCCATTGACAAGGAGCCTCTTGTGCCCTGCTTGGCTCTGGAGTTGAGCAGTTAGAACAGGCAACAGACTTTGGCTAACACAGTGAGAGCATTTTGAAGAAAACAGTTGTGGACAGACCACTGCTGACTGTACAAATTGCAATATATCTTAAAAGGATTGCAGGGGTCTGTATTGGCCTGTTGGCCCTTAATTCTCTGAGTTCCTGCCCCATCCAGTATACAAAGTGCCTGCTGCATATTGAAAAGCAGCTGCCTCTGTTCTGGGGTAGTGCATTTAGGCCCAGGGTAGGCAGCAATTGACCTTGTTGTGAGTGGAAACTTATAGAGCAAGCCACAGAAGCAGTGCAGGCACATTAACTGACACTGCAGTGGCAGGGGGAAATTTACCCACTCGACCCAGGAGATTTTCAGTGTCTCTGTGCCAGTCAACACGCATATTACCCAAAGGCTCATCCAGTTTCAGAGACTTACAGGCAACTGATAGGTAGCATCAGACCATGAGGAGCACTGGTGCCTCTGCTAACCTGCCATAGGTCAGGGATGGGGGATAACCAAGAGCAGACTACAGCATTGTCTCTTACACTTACCTATAGATCCAGCATAGGCAACAACCATCAGAAAGATTGCTTTGTGTTCTCACTGGGTAGCCCTGAGCAATCAAATGCAATGGCTGATTTTGGCCTATGGGGGAGCAACTCTCAAGGACACACAACACCAATGCATTGGGAGCCTAGTACCAGACCACAAAGGAGCAACTCCTGTCTAGTTCAAGTAGTGATACAAACAAAGGGTGGTTGCAACGAGTACACGTTTGCTGCTAGGGCAAATCCCATTCAGTGGGGTCAGCCCCCACACAGCAACTCTTATCCTGAGGGTACAGCCAATTCCCGCAATTAGCCTTAATGTTAATCCCACTCATTGATCTGCTAACAACAATAAAGGATTGAGACAACAGAAGAACACACAAAACCCATACAAAGGTCATGTACAGAGCTCCTGGCACAAGGGATCAGGGAGAATGCACAATGGGTGACACAGGATACTTTCCACATTAGGTCATCTGGCCAAGGCTGAGAGATGAAACAGATATTCTTCACACATAGAAAAGAACACAGAGAGACTAAAAAAAATGAGAAGATATTCACTTCAAATCAAATAACAGACTGAAAGTAAAGGGATGGAAAAAGATATTTTATATAAATGAAAATGAAAAAAAGAAAGCCAGGATAGTGATACTTATATGAGATGAAATACATTTTAAAACAAAGACTATAATAAGAGGTTAAAAAAGCATTACATTATAACAAAGAGATCAATAAACAGGAGAACATAACCCTAGTAAACATATACACACCCAACATCGAAGCATCTACATACATAAAGCAATTATTGACAGATATAAAAGGACAGATTAGTAGTAATACATTTATAGTAGGAGACTTTAACTCCCATTGACACCAATGGACACTTCTTCCAGGAAAAAATCAACAAGAAAACAAGGGGCCTAAAAGATACACAAGACCAAATAGACTTAATAGATATTTTCAGAGCATTTTACCCCAAAGCAGCAAAAAATACATTTTTCTCAAGTGCACATGGAACATTTTCAAGGATAGACCAGATGTTAGGACACAAATCAAGCCTCAATAAATTTAAGAAGATTAAAATCATAACACTGTCTTTTCTGATCACAAAGGTATGAAAGTGGATATCAACTACAAGAAAAAAAAACTGGGAAATACACAAACACATGTATGCTAAATAACATGCTACTAAACAATGAATGGGTCATTAATGAGATCAAGGAAGAAATCAAAAGATACCTAGAGACAAATGAAAATGAATACACAACACTCAAAATTTATGGGACACAGCAAAAGCAGTCTTAAGAAGGAAATTCATAGCAATACAGGCCTGACTCAAGAAACAACAAAAAATAAGTTCAAATAAACAATATAACCTTAAAATTAAAAAAAAACTAGAAAAAGAACAGCAAGCAAAGCCAAATTGAATAGAAGGAAGAAAGTAATAAAGATCAGAGCAGAAATAAATAAAAGTCTAGAACAACAATACAAAGATTATTAAAACCAAGAGCCAGTTCTTTGAAAAGATAAACAAAATTGACCCTTAGCCAAACTCAACAAGGAAGAAAGTTGACTCAACTAAATAAAATCAGAAATGAAAGAGGTGAAATAACTACGGTCTTTACAGAGATACAATAGATCATGTGAAAATGCAATGAGCAATTATATGCCAGCAAATTGAATAGTGTGGAATAAATGAGCACATTTCTAGAAACATAATCTTCCAAGACTGAGTAAAGAAGAAACAGAAAATATTTACCTACCAATAACCATCAATGAAATAGAATTAGTCATAAAAAATTTCCCCCCAAAATCAAAAGTCCTGGACCATATGGTTTCATATGCAAATTTTACCAAACATTCAAAGAAGAATTATCATCTATACTTCTCAAACTATTCCAAAAAATTTAAGAAGAGGGAAGGCTTCCTAACTCTTTATGAAGCCACCATTACCTTGGTTTCAAAACCAGGCAAAGACATTACAAAAAAATCCAAAAAACTGTAAACTGATATGTCTTATGAAAATTGATGTGAAAATCCTCAACAAAATACTAGCAAACCAAATTCAGCCATACATTAAAAATATCATACACTATGATGAAGTTGTATTTATTCCTGAAATGAAAGGTTGGTTTAATATCTGCAAATCAATTAATGTGATACATCATATTAACAAATCGAAATATATAAACCATATGATCATATCGATAGATGCAGAAAAAGCATTTGACAAAATCCAGCATCCATTTATGATAAAAACTTTCAGCAAAGTAGGAATAGAGGGAACATACCTCGACATATTAAAGGCCATATATGACAAACCTACAGCTAACATCAGTCTCAATGCAGAAAGGCTAAAAGCATTTTTTTAAAGATCAGGAACAAAACAAAGATATCCACTTTCAGCACTCCTCTTCAACATTGTATTGGAAGTTAGCCACAGCAATAAGACAAGAAAGAGAAATAAAAGGCATCTGAATCAGAAAAAAAGAAGTAAAACTCTCATTATTTTCTAATGACATACCATATAGAGAGAACCCTAAAGATTCCACTCAAAAACTGTTATAACTGATCAATGAATTCAGTAAAGTAGTAGATTAAAAAATAAATACTCAGAAGTCAGTGGCACTTTTAAACACAAATGATGAACTTTCAGAAAGAGAAATTGAGAAAACAATATCATTTACAATTGCATCAAAACTAGAAAATACCTTGGAATCAAATTAACCAAGAAGGTAGAAGACCAGTTTTTAGAAAATTATAAGTCATTGAAAAAATAAATTGAAGAAGATACAAACAAATGGAAGAATATACCCTGTTCATGGGTAGGAAGAATCAACATTGTTAAAATGGCCATACTATCTAAAGCAATTTATAGATTCAATGTGATCTCTATCAAAATACCAATGACATTTTACAGAGAGCTAGAATAAATAATCCTAAAATTTATGGAGCCATATAAAACCCCGAATAATGACGGCAATCTTGAGAAAGAAGAAAAAAGTTGGAGGTATCATGCTATCAGATATCAAACTATACTGCAAGGCTACAGTAATTAAAACAGCATGGTACTGGCATAAAAACAGATACATTGATCAATGGAACAGAACAGAGAACCTAGAATAAATCCACACCTATATGCTCACATGTTATATGACAAAGGAGGTAAGAATGTACAATTGGGTAAAGACATTCTCTTCAATAAATGGTGTTGGAAAATTGGACAGAAACATGAAAAAGAAAGAAGCTGGACCATCTTTTTGCACAGTATACAAGAAAATGCAAAATGGAATAAAGGTTTAAATATAAGACCCAAAACCATAAAACTTTTAGAAGCAAATATAGGCAGTAAACTTTCTGATATTACTAATAGAAATTTCTTTTCAGATAGATCTCCTTGGACGTGGGAAATAAAAGAAAAAATAAACAAATGGGACTACATCAAACTGAAAAGCTTTTGTGCAGAAAAGAAAACCTTTAATGATACATCTGATAAGGGGTTAATATCCAAAATTTATAAATAACATATACAACTCAACAACAAAACAAAACAAAAAGAAAAACAATCCAATTAAAAAATGGGCTGAAGACATGAACAAATACTTCCACTAAGAGAACATACAGATGGCTAACAGACATATTAAAAGATGCTCAAGGTTGCTAAATATCAGAGAAATACAAATTTAAACTGCAATGACATCTCACCTCACACTTTTAAAATGACTATCTTCAGCAAATCAAAAACCAGCAAGTGTTGGCAAGGATGCAGAGAAAAGAAAACCCTCACATATTGTTGATGAGATAGCAAAGTAGTACAGCTGCTATGGAAAACAGTATGGAGGTTCCTTAAAAAATTAAAAACGATCATATCTTTTGACCCAACAATTGCACTTATGGGTATTTATCCAAAAAAACCCCCAAAACAATAATTCATAAGCATCTATGAACTCCAATATTAATGGCAGCACTGTTTACAATAGCCAAGATATGGAAGCAACCTAAATGCCCATCAGCAGACAATTGGATTAAAAAATTATGGTTTATATATACAATAGAATATTACTCAGCCATTAAAAAAATGAAACCCTACTGCTTGCAATGGCATGGGTGGATCTAGATGTTGTTATGCTGAGAGAAATAAGTTGGATGGAAAAAGAAAAATACCATATTATTTCACTTATCTGTGTTGTCTAAGGAACACAGAGAATAAACTAATCAAAAACGAACTCAAAATTTAGTGAACAATTTGATGACTGATAGAGAGGAGGGGTGTAGGGAGGCTGGGAGAATGGAGTGAATGGGTTAAAGAAGTACAAATCAGTTGTTGGTAATTGGGCATAGGGAGCATAGGAAATGGAATGCAGTAAGCATTAATAAATGGTTAAGTGGAGAGCCAGTAAAGGGAAGGAACAATTGGGAGGATTGTTTTATGAACTTTATAGATGTCTAACCAATGTACTGTATACTTGAAACTAACTTAAATAAATAAATTTATTAAAAATGTGTTACCAAATTAAGATTCAATTTTAATACAACCAACTCCCTATTAGGGGGTGGAAAGACAGCATGGTATATATATGCAGATAGATGCATTAGAACCAAAAGCACAGAAATAGACCCACATAAATATAATCAACAGATCTTTGACAAGGAAAAGGCAATACAATGTATTCAACAAATAGTACCAAAATAACTTCACATATGTATAAAATTAATATAGACACAGACCTTACACCCTTCACAAAAATTAACTCAAAATGGATACAGACATAAATGCAAAATGCAAAAAATAAAGAGCTCCTAAATTATAACATATGAGAAAACCTAGGTGAACTTAGGTACAATGATGACTTTTTAGATACAATGCCAAAGACACAATTCATGAAAGAAATAATTGATAAGATGAGCTTCATCAAAATAATTTATTTCTAGTTGATAGATAGTCATGGGGATAGGGAACAAAGCATAGGGAATGCAGTCAGCAGTAATGTGATGGCTATGTGTAAAGCAAGAGGGAAGATAGGGTTATCAGGGGGATTGTTTCATAAACTCCATAAATGTCTAACCAATATGCTATATACTTGAAACTAATAATAAAATAAAATTAATAATATTAATAATAATTTACTTCTATTCTGCAAAAGACAATATTAAGAGAATGAGAAGATAATCACAGACTGGATAACATATTGCAAAAGACACATGTGATAAAAGACTGCTATTTAAAATACACAAAGAATTCTTAAAATTAAATAAGAAAAAAATATGACCTGATTAAAAATAGGCCAAATATTTTAACATATGCCTCACCAAAAATGATATGCAGATGAAAAGTAACAAAGGAAAAGATGGTCCACATCATTTGTCATCAGGCAAGACAAATTAAAACAACCATGAAATACCCATACACACCTATTAGAATGGCCAGAATCTGGAATGCTAACAACCTCAAATTCATTGCTGGTTAGAATACAAAATGATACAGTGACTTTGGAAGACAGTTTGGTGATTTCTTACAAAACCAACCATATACTTGCCATATTATCCAGCGATCATACTCTTTGGTATTAACTCAAAGAAGGTGAAAACTCATGTCTTCAAAACAATCTGCGCATGGGTTTTATAGCAGCTTTATCCATAACTGCCAAACTTGGAAGCAACAAAGATATTCTTCAGCAGGTGAATTGATAAACTTTGAGATATCCAGACAATGGAATATTATTTATTTATTTAAATAAATGATCTATAAAATCCTAAAAATACAGGTTGGAAACTTAAATGCATATTACTAAGTGAAAGAAGCTAATCGGAGCAGGCTACATACTGTATGATTCTAACTACATGGCATTTTGGAAAAGGCTAAACTATGGAGATAGGAAAAGATGAGTGGTTGACTGTAATTGATAAGAGTGGCATAAATAGGCATAACAGAGAGAATTTTTAGGGCTGTGAAATACTTTTTATGATACCATAACGAAGAATACATGGCATTATACATTTCCAAACCCATAAAATGTACAAAACCAAGAGTGTACAAAACCAAGAGTAAACCCTAATTCAAGCTATAGATTTTGAGTGATTAAGTTTTGTTAATGTAAGTTTATGAGTTGTAACCAATGTACCACTCTGATGGGAAATGTTAATTATGTCGGAGATTTTGTATATATAGAAGCAGGGAATACATGGGAAATCTCTGTACTTTCTCCCTTAAGTTTTCTGTGAACTTAAACTGCTCTAAGAAATAGTCATACATATAAATATAAATATTCATAGTGTAATATATATTTAACATATATTAATATTTTATTTTAATATATTTATATATTTATCAATTTTTATTTTTAGTTATTTTATTTAATATCTATTTCCATGTATATGTAAGTCAGATATATGTGAAGTACTCATATATGCTAAGACATGGATGAACCTTGAAAAACATTATGATGAAGTGGAAAAGGTCAGACACAAAAGCTCACACATGTATAATTTTAGTTACATTAGATATCAAGAATAGATAAATCCATACAAACAGAAAACAGATTGGTGGCAGCCAGCCTCTCTACCAAGGCAGTAATGGGTTGTAACTTATTATTAGATGTAGGATTTCCTTTTCAAGTAAGAAAAATATTTTGGAACTAAATAGATGCAGTGGTTTCACAACATTGTTAATGTACTAAATGTCACTGAATGTCAACCTTAAAATGTTTAATTTTATGTTAATTTCACTTACATAAAATAATAATTAAAAATTAAATGCATCCAGAGAGGAGAAATGCATTACTTGTAGAAAAAAAAAACAATTTGAATATTGAGATTTTTCATCTGGAATCATGATAAATAGAAGAAAGGGGAAGAACATTTTCAAGTGCTGAAAGAAAAGAACTGTCAACAGCTAACTATAACATTTCAAAGTATCCTTAAGAAATAACGAAAAAATAAATATGCTCTTAAGGGAAGGAACACTAAGAACATGTTGCAATAAGATCTACCCTTAAAGAATGGCTAAAGGAACCTTACCAAACATAAAGACAATGATAATAGATTAAGACTTGATCATCCACCAATGAAAGAATAATGGTCTGGGTGAAAGAGAAGTAAACATAATAGATTATACTTCACATGAATTTGTTTAGTAACATTTTATGGTTAAAACAAAAATTATAGGACAAGCATGTGGAATTCGATGTAAGCAGAGAAAATAATTAACACAATTATATATTAAAAGTGGGGAAGTTATACGAATCATAAGTGGAAGTAAAGTTTCTGTACTTCATTGAAATGTTAAAAAGTTGAATCCAGTAGAATATGACAAGTCATATATTTTTGTGGTAATACCTAGAAAAACCACTAAGAAACTCATATGCAGAGATACTCAACAACACATTAAAGAGAAGAATGCCAAAGATATTTTTATGGTCTGAAATATAAAATGGAGGAAGTTTGCTAGCTTGACAGAAAGACCAACAATAATATTAATCAGAAAAAGACCACAAAAGTGACCAAATAAAGAGCTGTTAATCAGTGAGTTTTAGGTCACGGCAGGGGAAGCAGAAATTAAAGTTGAAGTATAGGAGTAATTACAATGAGCTTTGAAACTTCAACATTTTTTCTGAAAAGTTCAAGAGGGAAGCCAATACATCATAAGCATGAGTATAGTCGGCATTAACTAATGAGTTCATGGGCTTGTTAGGTTGTTTATAAGGCATGTATAGAAGAAATCTATTTCTATTAGAATCATAGTAGATTTAACAGTTAAAAAAAACTTTAAGACAAATTATAGTTGAGGCTCTGTATTACTAATTCTATACAATTATTCCTTGAAGTGCCATTAAATCTCATGTAAAGTTGGTAACAAAATAATCTCTAATAAGCTATTAAGTTTTGTACATTTTTTCTATTTTACAGCTGTAATAATAAAGAAAATACATAATAGAGAAGAAAAATGTGGGGAAGGGGTAGTTAAACTGATTTTTACATGGAGATATGTTAAAGTTATTTCAAACAATTGGTACTAGTCTATTTTAAACACAAAGTAAATGATCTATAAATAATAAAGGCTTTGAAAAGGAGTCTTTAGTGTCATATTTACAAAATTCTAACAAGCAGAAATTGATTTGTCTAGACAAGTTGTTTAAAATAGAGTTTATTAAGCTGTCATGTGCCTACAAATATCATGCTCAAATTGTTAAAATGAAGTTGCGAATTTCAGAAGTCTTAGAGCACACTCCAAGTATTCATGTCTAAGAAGCTGCCAGGTGATGCTGATAATTATAGATTTTACACCACAACAGTAGCAAGGGTCTAGTAAACTAGGAATATGGTACTGATAAGGTCAGAGTTTTAAATTCTATCTCTGTATTGGCCAGTTGATTTCTGATAAAAAGAAATAACATGAAATCTAGACTGAGGTTGAACAGTTTGCAATCCCAGATTTTTCACTTCTTAACTTTGTGATCTGTGCAAGAGACTAAGTCTCTCTCAGCCACAGTCTGCATTATCTTCCTCTTCTGGGGGATGTCATGGAAATTAAATGAGATATTTCTAAAATCTTGAAACATATTTGATTCTAAAAAACATTATATCTCTTCCCCTTCCCCTCCTAATCATGAGAGATTGCATTCCTAGCTGAAAGGATTTTGACAAGTCATTGGTACAAAGATGGTTGAATCTGAGATAATGTAGAAATGATTGATAGCAAACTGTAAAAGAATCTCAGGTCAAAGAATCTCAAATTGGAAATACATTTTTTTATTATTATTAAATCTATTGAGGTGACATTGGTTAATAAAATTAATAGGTTTCAAGTGTATAATTCAATACTACAACATGTGCATATTGCATTGTGTGTTCATACCCAAAGTCAAATCTCACATCACTGTATAGTTGACCTGCTTTACACCCATCTGCCTTCCCCCTTTCCCCTATCCCTCTGGTAACCATTAACTGCTGTCTGTGTCTGAGTTTTTTTGTTTTGTTTTGTTTATTTGTTGCTTTTAGGTTTATATATGTGATATCATGTGATTTTCAACTTTTTCTGTCTGGCTTACTTATCATAATTATCTTGAGGTCCATCCATGTTGTTGCAAATGACAGTATTTCATCTCTTCTTATGAGTGAGTAATAATATGTATCACCTCCTCTTTATCAAATCATTTATCATAAGCACTTGTTTCCATGTCCTGGCTACCATAAATAATGCTGTTATGAGCATTGGATTCTAGATGTGTTTTCACATTTTGGGGGTAGATACGCAGAAGGGGGATAGCTAGGTCATATGGTGATTCTATTCTTAATTTTTTGGAGAAATCATCATACTGTTTTCTATACTTTTTCTACCAATTTACATTCCTACCAGAAATGCATGAGGTTTACTCTTTCCCCACAACCTCTTCAACACTTGTTATTACTTGTCTTGTTGATGATAGACATTCTAACAGGTATGAGGTGGCATCTAATTGTGGTTTTGATTTCCATTTCCCTAATAGTTGGTGAACTTGAACATCTCTTCATATGATTGTTAGCCACTTGCATGTCTTCTTGAAAAAAAAGTGACTATTCAGGAGATCCTCTGCTCATTTTTTGGTGTTGAGTTGTGCAAGTTCTTTATGTATTTTGTATATTAGCCCTTTATTAGAGGCATTACTTGCAAATATCTTCTCTCTGTTTTGTTGATGGTGTCTTTTGCTGTGCAGAAGCTTTTTAGTTTAATATAGTTTCTTTCATTTATTTTTTATTTTAAGTACAATTTTATAAACATATTGATTAAAATAAAATGCACCTTCTGTAGTTTTTTTTAAATATTTATCTTATTCCACCACTTATCAGTCTTACATCCAATGAGTTTTGAGACTTTGCCCCCAAAGATCTGCAGGCACCTAAAATATAAAGAAGTGATATTATTGTTATTTAAATATCCACACTTATACAATAAGGAAAGAAATAATATGATCAAAATTATTTGACTTGTAGTACAGAAGGTAGTAGAGTAGGTAGATTCTGTGTTTGTCTTGTCTAACAAGCACATTAAAATTATAACTAAACTATAGAACAAACATCATTGAAAATCACCTGAAGTCTAGCTAAATGATTCTACAACTAAGAACATACAGAAGAAGCCACCTCGACACTGGTGGGAGAGGTGGAGATGTGGAAGAGGATGCTCTCACACCACGTGTAGCAGTGAAAAATCAGGAGGGTTATCTCAGCTACGGAGGTCACCCTGGAGGAATAAGGAGTCCCAACCCACACCAGAATCTCCAGCCTAGGGCTGCAGTGCCAGAAAGAGAAGTCCCCACAAATTCTGCAAGTGAAAATCCAGAGATCGTGGCTGAGTTAGAGAGGGGGCTCCAGGAGTCCCACGCATTCTTCTCAAAAGGGTAGTGCATAAACTTACCTGCTAATGAACTCTGAGTTCCAGTTTTGGAACAGCAGTTTAAAAGGCACCAGAAACATATGGAAAATAACTGAGTTTTCTCACTACAGGTAAGAGACTGAAGGAGCAGCTTTCTCTCAAATAGAATTGTTGGCCACTGTTCCTTTGTCGAGCTCTCACCCACCCATAATAAAGATGCAGATGGGCACCATATCTGATTCTCCATTAACCTGACTTTACTAGTTGCACAACCCTTGTGATTTTCTGAGACCCTAGCCCACCCAACTTGTGTGCCAACTCCAGCCACTTACAGTGATTTTTTTCCATGCAAACATCCTTTCTTGGCTCATGCAGTGGGCTTTTCAAAAATCTCTCTCAAAGGATCACAAGGCCTAAGCAAGCAGTATCTGGCCTTGGTGAACCTCATACCTTCTGCTGAGTAGCTCTAAACCTGGAACTAACAGAAGCCAACCTTTGTTCACAGTTTGGCCTCTAGAAGCCCATCTGAGCCCAGCATGGCTCATTGATGGCCATCTTTAGGTTGCTTGTTGGCTTATGCCATGTGGCCCAGGAAAGCATACAGTTTGTGGCTTAACTGGAACATACAAGGAACCCCTGCATGTTTGGTAGCTGGCTTCCATCTGACTTGGAACACTACCTAGGGCCACATCCAAAAATGACACACCCAAAGGGCAGACTGGAAAGACACCCCACTAAAGCGAATCCTGCTCTGCCCCTAAACAACAGCAAGTCCACTGTAGTCACTGACCAGTCCTCACAACCAGTCAGCCCAAGAATCAGTTTCTCCCATTGACATGCAAACAGTAATCAAGGCTCAACTATAACAGGAGGGCACACATAACCCATACAACAGACATCCCTGGAGCAGTTGGCTCAGGTGACCAAGGAAGACTGTGACCCTGGGCTCTTACAGCACGCCTACTGCATAAAGATACTCTACTAAGACTGGGAGACATAGCAGCTTTACCTAATAATACATAAAAAGAGTGTGAGGCAGCCAAAATGTGGAAACAGAGAAACATATTTCAAATGATAGAACAGACAAAAGCCCTAGGAAAAAAAATACTAAACAAAATGGAGACAAGCAATCTACCAGATGCAGAATTCGAAACACTAGTTATGAGAATGCTCAATGAACTTAGAAAAAGAGTAGAGAAACTCATTGAGAACTTTAAGAAAGAGATAAAAAAATAAAATTTGAGATAGAAAACATAAAAAATAACCAATCAAAAATGAAAAATACAATAACTGAAATTAAGACTATATTAGAGGGAATCAACAGTAGATTAGATAAAGCAAAGGACTGGATCAGGGACTTAGCAGATAAGGTAGCAGAAAATACCCAATCAGAAAAGCATGAATAAAAAGAATCCTCCCAAATAAGGATAGTTTAAGGGGACTCAGGGACATCGAGTGTTCCTATATTTGCATCATTGGGAAAGAGAAGAGAGAAGGCAAGAAATCAACAACCTTTTTGAAAAAAATAATGACAAAAATTTTTCCTAACCTGGCAAAGGAAATAGACATACAAGCTTGGGAAGCACAGAGTTCCAAACAAAATAAATCCAAAGAGGTCCACACAAAGACACATCATAATTAAAATTCCAAAGGTTAAAGACAAGGAGAAAATCTTAAAAACAGTAGGAAGAAAGCAATTAGCTACCTACAAGAGGGTTTCTATAAGCCTATCAGCTGATTTCTCAACAGAAACTTTGCAGGCCAGAAGAGATTGGCAAGAAATATTTAAAGCAATAAAAAGCAAGATTACCCAGCTAAGCTAACATTCAGAATCACATGACAGATAAAGAGCTTTCCAGACAAGAAAAACGTAAAGGAGTTCATTACCATCAAGACACTATTACAGGACATGTTGGAGAGACTGCTTTAAGAAGAAGAAAAAAGAAAAAGGATCCAAATATAAACAATAAAATAGCAATAACTACATATCTATCAACAATTACTTTGAACGTAAATGGATTAGTCATCCCAATCAAAAACCATGGTGGCTGAATGGATAAGAAAACATGCCCCTTACATATGCTGCCTACAAGAGACTCACTTCAAATCAAACAGACACAGAGAATAAAAATAAAAGGATGGAAAAAGATGTTTCATGAAAATTGAAGCAAACATGCAAAAAGCTTGGGGTAGCAATACTTATCAGATAAAACAGACTTTAAAACAGAGGCTATGACAAGAAACAAAAAGGACCCATTAATCCCACTTCTGGGCATTAATTTCAAAAATACTTCAAGGGGACATGTGCATTTATATATTTATTTCAGCATTATTTACAATAGTTAGTATATGGAGGCTTCCTGGGTGTTTATCAATGGACAACTGGATAAAGAAGATGTAATACAAATATACATTGGAATACTACTTAGCCATAATAAAGAATGAAATCTTGCCATCTGCAACAACATGGATGGATGTAGAGAGTGTTGTACTGAGTGGAGTAAATCAGACAAAAACAAATGCCACATGATTTCATTTCCATGTGGAATCTAAAGAACAAAATAAACAGAAGAGCAACAAACTCATAGATACAGAGAACATTTTTATGATTGGCAGGTGGGAGGGGTATTAGTAGGGTGGGTGAAAAAGGGGAAGTAATTAAGAAGTACAAATTAATAGTTACAAAATTGTTATGGGAATGTAAAATGTAGCATATGAAATATAGTCAATAATTTTGTAAATACTATGTTGGTATCACATGGGTATTAGATTTATCAGGGTGATCACTTCATAAGATGTATACATGTCTAATCACCATGTGGTATACCTAAAACTAATATAATATTTTATACCCACTATAATTGAAAAATAAATATCTATAAAAAAACTATTTGACTAAAGACCATTAGAAAAGGGTACTCATTATATATTATTTTAAAAGTTCATGAAAACATCAAACAAATAGATAGTGTAATTTTAATTCAAAGTTGTTCTCTTGCTATTGATTGTTATTGCTTATCTTGAATGTGCACCAACCTTGACCTTGCTAATTTTATTTCTAAATAGAAATTCAAGACAATGTTACATGGCCAATATTCATCATTTTCTTCCCAAATCAAACTCTCTAGAGAAAAATCAAATAAAATCAGTCTTGTACACTTATAAAATGTACACATATTTTGTCAATATGCACTAAAGAAAATGCAATATTCTACTATATAATCCCTTCCATATTAGATAGAATATGTTGCTTTTCTTGACAACTACTCTAAAGGAACCTGTTTAGATGAACATTATTTTTTTCATATATCCTAATTTTTTAAAATATGCATAGATATATGCCTGGTCTAAAATTTTATTCAGAAAGCATCTGGAATAAATTATATTAAAAGCTGTAATCATTTACAGTATAGAGATTTCTGACCCACTGAAATTAAAATTTTACTTACTTGCTTTCAAGTTCAATTGTTGATCTTTAGATTTATGGACAGACATGCCCCCTAATGGTTCCAACGGAGAATAAGAAAACTAGACTGCTTTGGGTACTGTCACTTTTGTTCATAAATTACTCAGTCTTCAAAAACTGATTTAATCTCATAGATACATGCAAGACTTATAAACACCAGAGCTGTAGGTGTAGAAAGTCCTAATCCATGAGCATATGAAACTTAATATTCTCGTTAAATCCCCATTTCTCTATATATCTATTCAAACATTTATCAGTGTGTGTATGTGTGCACGTGTGTGTGTGTGTGCATATGTGCACACCTGTGTGTAAATAGAAATGCTATCTCTAAATGAAATAGAATATTGCTGTCCTTGGAGATACCATTAGCAAAAATTTTGCAAAAATATTTTAGTGTTTCTCAAAGGATCCAATCCTCTTGTTTTATTTAAGCTGCAAAATTATATAACACATAATGTGATGCTCATTAGAATGAGTAAAATCGAAATGAACTGAAACCAAACTAAAACAGAATATGCTCTGGTGTGCTAAAAGTTTTAAAGTCAAATGAACACTGTCAGAAACAATTTAATAGCATTTCATGCATAGTGTACAAAATTGGTCTGGGTTTCATCCAACTCTAAGTTTAGATATTGATGAGTCTTGTTTAATGTAGAAGTTTTATACTGATAAAGAGAATAATAGTACAATGTGTATGTTAAGAAAGTGGTCTATGTTAATCTTACACTATATTATTTTCTGACATTTTAACACCTTTCTGTAGTGTGCACAATAACTTTTAATATTTTATAAGCCAGGATTTTTTTGATTCCTCTTGAATTTTGATCTTGAATATTTGAAAGAATTTAGTAATTGAAAATTTTGCTTGGCCATCTGTGAAAACATTCTGCTTATACTAGGGTTTCAGATATTTTTGAAAAATCAAAAACAAAACAAAACAGAACACTGTAGCTTTCCCAAAAATTTCAAGAAGTCCAGTTTTTAGAGTAGCTTTATCTGCAAATATTTTTATATCAGTAACATTTCAAAAACAATGAATTATTTTGTTAAAATTTAAAAGATAAAATTAATGATTAGCACAGTGCAATGTTTAATAAATATTTGTTAAATGAATGATAGAGAACGCAATTGATTAGATCCATATAACTGCCTTCTTAACTAATCTGAGAAACAAAAGTAATTCCTTTAATGTAGAGGCCATCTTTTGAAAAAAAAACTCAGTGTTTATTAATTATACAAATATCCTCAAAGGGAATATGATCACTTACTCTAAAGCTCTCTTCTTACTCATTTTCCAGGTGTAGTTCAACCTCCATGTATTTCTTTTCATTGTTTGCCTTTACTGATAAATATATATATATATATATATATATATATATATATATATATATATATTTTCTTGGAATATGTCTTACAATATTAGACACTAAAAATATATGTTTACTGTTTAATTTATAAAGGTGACTGACACTTAACTAAATTACTCAAAATAAGAAAATAATTCCAAATTAACAAAACAACATTTCTAATAACATGGGGATTGGGCGGACACAAAAATTTACATATTTAAAAAAAATTGCCAAAGCAAAACAATGATCTAGGGGCCTCATTTTATTTATGTTATTTAGTTTTATCTTTATTATTATTTTAGTTTATTATTTATTTTTATTTATTTATTTATTTATTTTTATTATGATGACATTGTTAATTAAGTTTCAGGAGTAGAATACAACAGTAATGCATATATATATTGCATTGTGTTGTCACTGTCTACAAATTTCTTTCCATCACCACATATGTGATCCCTTTTACCCCTTCTATCTCACCCCTCACCCTCTCCCCATCCTTTAGTAACCACTAGTCTATTGTCCATGCCCATGAGTCTCTGTTGCTTTTAGGTTTATATCCCACATATAAGTGATATCATGTGATTTTCAACTTTTTCTGTCTGTTTTTTTTTTTATTCAGCATGATTATCTCAAGAACCATCCATGTTGTTGCAAATGGCAGTATTTCATCTCTTCTTATGGCTGAGTAATATTCCATGTATATAAGTACCACTGCTTCTTTATACAATCATCTGTCCTAGGACACTTTCGTTGCTTCTGTGTCCTGGCCACCATGAAAAATGCTGCTATGAACATTGGTGTGCAAATATCTTTTTGGATATATGTTTTTAAGTCTTTGGTGTAAATACCTAGCAGAGAGATTGCTGG
This sequence comes from Cynopterus sphinx, assembly GCA_030015415.1. NCBI lineage: Eukaryota > Metazoa > Chordata > Mammalia > Chiroptera > Pteropodidae > Cynopterus > Cynopterus sphinx. The sequence goes on along the minus strand of CM057388.1, from coordinate 72,676,019 downwards.
ATCATATGGTAGGTCAATTCTCAATTTTTTGAGAAAATTTCATACTGTTTTCCATAGTGACTGTACCAATTTGTAGTCCCACCAACAATGTCTAAGGGTTCCTTTTTCTCTGCATCCTCTCCAACATTTGTTATTACTTGTCCTGTTGATTATAGCTATTCTAACAGGTGTGATATGGTATCTCATTGTGGTTTTGATTTGCATTTACCTAATTGCTAGCGATATTGAGCATCTTTTCATATGTTTGTTGATGATTTGTATGTCTTCTTGGAAGAAATATCTGTTCAGGTCCTCTATCGATTTTTTGTTTGGATTGTTTACTTTTTTATTGTTTTTGAGTTGTATGAATTCTTTGTATATTTTGGATATTAGGCCCTTATTAGAGATGTCACTTGCAAATATCTTCTCTCATTTGGATAGTTGTCTTTACCTTACTTATGGTTTCTTTTGTTGTGCAAAAGATTGTTAGTTTGATGCAGTCCTATTCATTTATTTTTGCTCATTTTAAATATTCCTACTGATGAACAGCATTTATAATTGAACACATTGTCAATAGGATTAGGAACTGATCAAATAATTTGATGGATAGATGTGTGTTCCAGCTGTTTCTTATATTAATATTTTTTTCTTTTATATAAGTTATTAATATGCAAAATATACTTAATTAGATTCCTTTTGGGTTTGTTGGTTTAAAATAACTATCTTTAAGTTTGTTGCTTATATTATGGTCAATACATTCTAAAAGAATTCTGTTTTTATTGTTTGGGAAGTATTAGTGATATATATCGCCATTAGACCTTGATGCAGCTAGAAGATAGAAAGTAAACAAAATTTGACTCTAGTATTCTTGAAATCTGTGTTGTTGTAAATGTGGATCATTTCTTTTGCTTTGATTTTTGAACAGATGTGTGTTTGCATAATGTGAAGATTTAGTTAGACTTGTGAAAAAAATTGCATTTCTATTTTATAATGGAATTAATATATGTATAAAGGATTAGATGAAGCAATCCAAAACCAAACACATGATTTACAGTTATTTCTAACCCATTCCTTGTACTTCAGGAGCTATAAGATATATCATAAATGTATAACACTATGCCTAATTTTCAATAGAATGCATTAAGGTATGCTTCATCTGTAGAAAATTATTCTCTTTGCATCCTTGGGAAATCAATTTGTATCTCTGCAGTTTTTAATTAAAAAAAAGATTTGCATGCTTAAGTGTTTCCTTATGAATGCTAATTTTGATTCTTAGATAATATCTAAACCAATAGCAGAGAACTAAAAATTTAATATAGTGTAATATAAAATTTCAAACTGTTGGGCCACTTTTGTGCCCTGAATTATAATATCTCACTACTTTGTTTCATTTACTGCACAAATATTTTGATGCACTGATTTATCATCTTTTCTCCCATATTCCCCTATAATGGAAATGTTGATTACAAATACAACAAGCTTATATTACACATTTTTATGATAAGCATGAAAGGGAGGTTGCTTTGTATAGAACTATATTTTCTATAATAGTAGAGTTTATTGGTTGCACTGGTAAAAAAAATAGAAGCTTACTGACCTATTAGCAAAAAGTAGGTTGATATAAGACACATATTAAGATCTCTTACAAATCAGGTCCAGTACAACCTATTTTAATCCAGAGCAGAAGAAAGTATATTATTTTAATTTTAGACTCAATACATTTGGCTGTAACACAAAAATAAAAGTCTAAATTGAGGTCAGAAAGACTGAACTAAAGTTGGATATTTTCTCCTTTACCTGTTCAGTTAAAGACATTGCTTGGTAGTAGCTGGTTTTCAATAAAATTTAGATGAAAATCCTGAATCGTCTCAAGTGACATGATGTGATAGAAGCAGGGTGTTTAGAAAAGAAACATTCAACTATATTAGAACTGCAAATAAAAATAAACATGCACAAATTCACCATATTTCATTTTTGACTTGATCTAAATGCATCATTCTAACAAATTTCTTATATTTCCAATTACAGAAGTTTAAAGGTCAAAATCACTGACTGACTAAGTTCTCTTTAACTTATCTTAAGAGGCATTATGAAAGACTTGGAGAAAGATTTTGAAAAGAAAGAAAGAAAGAAGAAAGAAGAAAGAAAGAAAGAAAGAAAGAAAGAAAGAAAGAAAGAAAGAAAGAAAGAAAGAAAGAAAGAAAGAAAGAAAGAAAGAAAAGAAAGAGACAGCCATAAAATCAGGCTTTTAAACAATATACATAAATCAAACTCTCTCAAAGAAGATTTTTTTCATTCTTTTTGCTTTACAATTCTATACTGTTAAACACACTTTAGGCAGTGTTTTTTTTTTCTAAAAATTGCAAATAAGAGTTTAAGAAAGTAAATTAATATTGAATACTATCTTGATTTAATCTAATCACTCACACAATGAAAGATTGCAAAATAAAGTGAAGCTCAAATAACTCCTCTGATATTGTCTACTCGAGAATGTAATACTGTCAAACCCACAAAAATAATAATATTTTATATCTAGAAAAATATAAAAATAACATTAACATGAGGAATTTCAGTTAGTTGTTTAACTTTAATTAAAATGAGTTTATTGAATTTCATGTCTACCTCTGAAACCTTAAAAATATGTTCAGTTTATTTATTTGTTTGTTTGTTTGTTTGTTTGTTTTTGTGATCTTGGAAAAAAAGTTCCTTATATCTATTGGTAAATGAGTAGGTAACCTCTGAGGAAATAAATCATGACATGAATGAAGGCATCTTGTTTCAGATTTTATTTATTTTATAGATGTAACTATTTATTTTATAGATTTTATTTATTAGGCATCTTATCAGATTCTGTATTACACTATTAAAACTATCAGTATTTATATAACATCAATTTATAAGCATTGCCTCAATTTTCTAAGACACACATGGAACAGTCAAAATACTTAATGAATGTTAGAAGCTATTGATATGCATTTTTTTACATTTTAATTTTTATAAACATTTCTCTTCCAAATATTTACCATGAACACAAAAATCTCAATAAAAATGACATTTTTTTTCTTAAATTCCTTCTTTTTGTGGAAGAAATTTTAGTAATGCACATCCAAACTGATAACATTCTTTAATTATATTTCATAATAAAGCTTATATTTATGTGGCAGTTTCTTACAGTCAGAGCCACATACTTTCTAAAATCAAATAATAACGTTACTGTGCATATTTAAGAGCATAGTTAAGCTACTGTATCCTTGATAGATATATAAGCTGAATAATCTAACTTGTCTGGTTTAGAAATGCATTTCATTGTCTTCTTTCTATATTTTATATTTTCCATGATAAAAAGACATGAGGAATGGTCATTTTTCAAGAATCACTTTTTCATAGTCCACTGTGTCCTTCAGTGACTGACCCTCATTTATTCTGTTTGTTGTTATTGTTGTTCATATATGTGTAATTTTTGAAATAACATTATTTCAGTGTTATAGAACTTTACTAAGTCAGTTAATTTCTTTATAAGTTCAAGTGATTTTAACTTTTCCAGAGCGATATAAAATGAATCCATGAATTAATTTTTATTCGAGATCTCTGTAAATGTCACAATACTAGTAAAGAGAACATAGGTCAAAAGCAAACATAGTTTATTAGTCTTAAAAACCAAAAGTTTCCTTTGTTTTCTGAGTTATGCTATTTAAATTAATAAGTATTGTAAGCTACAATACCAATGTAGCACCAACAACAATAGTTAAATTTTCATTGAGTATTTTGTTCTATATCAGGTAGAAGTAAAGCTCTTCATATAAATATCTCATTTAATTCTCAAGCAATCTTATAATGTGAGCACTTTATTATCTTCATTTTGAATTATGAAACTGGTACAGAGCCATGGAATCACAGTGCCTAGTTTTGAACACCTATCTTCTGTGTAACTGGGGATAAGCAACTTAATCTCTTTAAACTGCAGTTTCCTAATTTCTTTGAAAATTATAGATAGTCCAGACTGCTTTCATGAACAGGAGGTTTGTAATAGAAGATTATCGGACTTAAAGTTGGAACAGTGACCTGGGATTAAATTTTGAAAAGCCTTGTATATTTAGCTAAAGATTTCGATTTCATTTTATAGGCAGTGAAGAATAACATTTTTAAAAATTTTACCAATTATTGTACTATAATTGCATTTTCAATTTAATGCATAACTCAGTCTTAAATGTATAACTGAAATGTTCATGTTTCTACTACTTTTAAGTATATTATATCACATTTATTGTTAATATTCTAGACCTGCAATATCCAATAAGTCGCAATTAGCCACCTGTGGCTATTTAAATTTAAATAATTTAAGTTAAATTGAAAAACTGGTTTCTCAATCACACTAAGCATATTTCAAGTGTTCAATAGTCACCTGTGATTAGTGGCTGCTGGATTGTGCTGGGTAGTATGGACCTAGTATATTTTCATTATCACTAAAATTTCTATTGGATGGTACAACTCTAAACCATATCATGTGCTTGTTGGAACTTATTGCAATTTCTTCACCTACAGGATATTACCCTATTATTTTTTCATGTACTCAGAATGGTACTTCATGTTATAGTCTATTCATTAGGAGTGCTTAAAATATGTTTCCTTTGCTGTTCCAAATTCCCTCAGCCAATGTCCCCTTACCTTAAAGCCTTCTGGGAATGATTTCCCATTGCTGCTATAGTGTCTATGATAGAGTGTTATCTCCCAGTATTCCCAAATCACCATTCTCTCTGTAAATATATCTGAGATTACACAATCTCAATAGTTCCCAGGTATTATTGATAATAGATAGATGATGATGATGATGATGATGATGATGATAGATATATAGATAGATAGATAGATAGATAGATAGATAGATAGATAGATAGTAGATAGATAGATGATAAATAGGTAGATGATAGATAGGTAGATAGATAAATAGTATATACTTGCATCAGCTGTTCTTTTATAATACATTAAATTAGATAGCAATTCAAGTACTCTATTTTAATAAACTGTATCATTAAACAAACTCTTTGCTTTATCCTTTTTTAATAAATTAGTGTTAACACAAGCAAGGCAAAAATAATTGTTTTAAATAACTTTGATGTGATGTAATTTGTGCTTAAAATATTAGACAACAAAGCTCTGGGCATAAAATAAATTAGAGAAAGAATGAAAATAAGAAGATGGAAACAAAAGTAGCTTAAAATGAGATTACTGATGATAATCCTTAATCTCTTAAAATTCACTTTAAAATTTCATAGAAATGTGAAATGTTAAAGATGTGATGAAAAGTTAATTTAAGAAATGTCAATTTACTTTTTAAAAGTCAGAATCATCATTAGAATTTGTGATGTCATTTTTCCTCACATATTATTACATATCTGTAGCTATCTACATGTCCATTTTGAGTTTGCTCAATGTATGTTTATCAGTAAGTGGTTCAGAGCACTGTAAACAGAAGTCACTATTTATTTTCACTTTCCAGGTTATCCATGTCATAATGTTTGCTTTTATGAACATAAAGGGTTTTTTTCCATTAAAAAGAATAATGTGAGCATTATAAAGTATTAAGAAAAAAATATCACAATGGCATACCACATCACACTCACTAAGATTGCCTTAGAAAAACAATAGATAATATCAAATATTTGTGAGGATGTGGAGAAAACAGAATGCTTATATACTGCTGATGATAATGTAAAATCATGCAGCCACTTTGGAAAATAGTCTGGCGTTCCTCAAATAGGTAAACATAGAGGTACCATATGACCTAACAATTTCACTACTAAGCATATATCCAAAAAAAAAAAAACTAAAAACACACAAAAACTTGCTAATGAATGTTTATTGCAGCATTATTCATAATACTCATAAAATAAAAACAACCAAAATGTCTGTCAAATACTGAATGAACAAATAATAGGTAATATAGCCATAGAATGGATTGTTATACAGCTATGAAAAGGAATAAATTGATGATACGTGTTACAATAGAAATAAACCTTAAAGACACATGCTAAATAAAAGAAGCCAGTCACAGAAGACTATATATTATATAAATTCAATTTATATGAAGTATCCAGAATAGGCAAATCTATAGATGAAGTAGATTAATGATTGCCTATGGCTATGGAAGTTGCGGGTAAATTGGGACCGAATCTACTGGGTATGAGGTTTTTGAGGGGTATTATAAAAAATGTTTTAAAATTAGATAACGATGATGAATTCAAAACTTTGTGAATATATTCAAAATCATAAGATTGTATGCTTAAGTGGATGAATTATATGGTATAATAATAAAATTATTTTAAAAAGATAACAAAAAAATAATAATTTATAATTCCTCTTAATAAAGAAACAACCAGTATTAACATTTTTGTATAACTCTGAGTATTGCCAGATGCCTGTTTTTCACATGGTCATTGAATTATATGTAAAAATATTTGTACAATGACTTTTAAAAGCCCACTGAAAGACATTTTTTAAACAGCAAAACTGCATATAAAATATGAAATAATATTTTAATTAATGGTGGAATATAGTATATTCATAGATAAAAAGAAACAAAGTTGACAATCTCTACAAATTAATGTATATATTTAATAAAGCGTAAATCAAAATTTCAATGGGACTTTAATTCTTTTAGAAGTTGAAAAAATAACCATAAATTCTTCTGAAATAAAAATTGGCAAGAATAATGTGAGAAGCTCCCAGTTAAAATGAAGAGTAAAAAAATGTTTTGTTTGTCTTCCTTCACAACCACATAAAAATTACAACTAAAATACAGAAAAGCCATCATTGGGAATTGCCTGATTTCACTGAATAGAACTCCTATAACAGGGGACATACAGTAAAGACCACCTTGACATAAGTAGGATGGACAGAAACACAGAATGGGCTGATCCCACACTCTCATGTGGCAGATGAGAATTGAGAGGAATATCTCAACAGTGAAAGTCCCCCCAAAATGTCAAGGAGTTCTAATCTCACACTGTTCTCTTCAGCCCACAGTTCCAGTACTTGGAAAATAAGTCCCCAGTTCTGGCTGTGAAAGCCAACAGAGATGTGGATGAGTGAGGTGGAGGATGACAGGAGTCTCAGACATTCCTCTTAAGAGGTCACATGCAGATTTACTGTTAGAGTCACTTGGTCTTAGCTCCAGTGCTGGGGAAGTAGCTTAAAAGACATCAAGTACAAATGGGGGGGAATTGAATTGTCTAGCTTTGGGGCAAGGGCTGGAGAGGTACCTTCCTCCTAGATAGAAGTGCCAACAGAATCCATTGCTCCTTTGTTGAGCCCTACCCATCCCTATGTGCAGACACAAGTGGCCTTCATATCTGAGTCTCCATTGACCTGGCTAACACTGATCAACTAGCCATGTTGATTCCAGGAGACACCAACCCATCTAACTTTGGGACCACTCAAGATATTTTCAGTAACTTTACCACACAAACAGCCTGTCTTTGCTCAGGCTGCGGACTTTCTGAAAATTTCACAAAGGTTTGAAACCCCCACCCCCAAATAAAGCAGCATATGTCCTCAGTGTGCCCCATACCTTTTGCTGAGCAGCCCTAAGCCTGACACTAGCAGCAGCTAACCTTAGTTACAACTTGACCATTAGAAGCACCACCAAGCCAAGCGTGTGTGTAGACATCAGAGGATTGCTTGGTGACTTTTACCAGCTTGTCCCTGAAAAAATACAGATGGCAGCTAAGCTTCACCTGTGGTAGAGTACCTTCCAGGAGGCCCTAGGGTCAGCATGACCAGTGACCAGCTTAGGACAGAACCAGAGCAACACCTGGGGCTGCAACTGAGGTCGGCATATCCTCAGGGATCACTTGGCAATACAACCTAAAGCTAATCGTGCTCTGTGGGGTCTTTCCCTTCACAGAAGCACCTCTATTGTAGTCACCAGTCCTCACAACCAATGATCCCGTGGATCAATTCCTTCCACTGACATGTAAACAACAACCAAGGACCAACCACAGCAGGAGGGCACACACAACTCACACAAGAGACACACTTGGAGCACTCAGCTCATGTGACCAGGGAGACTGTACCTCGAGGCCACAAAGGATATCTACTACATAATGCCACACTGCTAAAGTAGTATACATAGCAGAATTTCCTAATACATTGAAGGAAAAAAAAAAACATGAAGCAGCCAGAATAGGGAGACAGAAAAACATGAAAACATGTCTTAAATGAAAGAACAGAATAAAGCTCCAGAAAAAAAACTAAACAAAATGAAGACAAACTATTATTAGATGTAGAGTTCAAAACACTCAAGGATTTTCAATGAACTTAGGAGAAAAGAAGATGAACTCAGTGAGAACTTTAATAAAAAAGACAAAAAAATGGAAGTAGAAAACGTGAAAAATCAGTCAGAAATGAAGAGTACAATAATTAAAACAAATACATTAGAGGGAATCAACAAGCCAAGGAGAGGCATCAGAAAAATCTAACCTTGCCAAAACCTTGATATCAGATTTCTAGTCTCTAGAATTGCGAAAAAATAAATTTCTGTTATTTAAGCCATCTAGTCTGTGGTACTTTGTCATGGTAGCTCCTGCAAACTAATATGATAATTTTAGCTGTAAATTTCTCATCAGAAAAACATGGAAATCAAAGGGGATTGGCATAATATTTTTCAATGTGCTAAAAGAAAAGAACTATCATCCAGAACCCTATTCTTCATGAATGAAGGTAAAATAAAGATAATCTCAGGTGAAGGAAAACTAAGAAAATTAATTATCAGAAAATTTTCTATATAAGAATTGGTGATTTAGACCAAAAGAAAATGATACCAGATAAAACCCTGGAAAATCAGGAATGAAGGAATAGAAATATAAATGGTAAATATTAGTGTAAATATGATAGTCTGTCTATTCTTGGAACTTAATGGTTTCCTGAGGCTGACCATTTTGGCCCTGGGATTTTATTTATCCTACTTTGCCACATACATCTGCAACAGCACCTACATCCAGAGCCAAGAAGTAGAGGACTATGAAGAAAAAATATATATATTTTAAGAGAATGTCTTCTTCTCAATTAGTTTTGTTTTATTCTTATTATTTCTATTAAAGTATAGTTGGCATATAATATTATATTACTTTCAAGTATTCAATATACTGATTTTACATTTATATGTCTTACAATGTAATCACCACACTAAGTCTAGTAACCCTCTGCCACTAGGCAAAGTTATTGATGGCTATATCCTCCTTTACTGTTTTTTCAGATCCTTTCAACTGCCTTTCTTCTGGCATCCATCAGTTTGTTCTTTGCTTCTATAAGTTTGTCTAGGTTTTATTTTGTTTGTTGATTCATTTTGATTTTTGACTCCTGGTGGTTCCCATTGGGTGTTTGTTGACAATACCATACTGGGGTTTTGGTAAAGAGAACTGAGAGAAATAATAGAATAGGAGTTAATTGTGCGCTCTCTCTCTCTCTCTCTCTCTCTCTCTCTCTCTCTCTCTCTCTCTCTCTCTCTGTTAAGTGTTCACTTTCTTGCTCCCTGAGCCATAAATATAAAGCTTCCCCTGGAGAAGAAATATCATGTTGAAATAGCAGTAATGGGGAACAATGATGATTGCATGCATTATCTTTTTACTCTTCAACTCCCAGTTTGTTTGTTTTTTGACTAATATATGTCAGTGTTACATAAATATATTTATGAAAAATGTTTAAACTTCAGATGTATTTACATGGGGCTTACTGATAAAACAACTATTTACTTAAGTTCAAATACGGTTTTCCTACCCTTTATCAATGAGTTGAATGCTTCAGCTTTTGTTTTTGTTTTGCTTCTTCCTGTTTTGTTTGCCTTGGCTTGTTTCAACATTTTGCATATGGAAAACTTTAGTTGTATTAGAATGAGTAATAGAAATAGCAATCAAGTAAGTTTTAGCTTCAAGTTTATCTCCAGCTCTGTTATTTTGAACAAGTAATTTAACCTCTTTGTTTTATCAGGTAAAAATAATTAGTTTAGATGAAATAGTAAGTAATTAATAAACTTTTTTAGTAATATTACTTTGACTTCTTCAGCTGTGTAGTGGACATTGTACTGTCTCCTACACTCCCCTGCTCCCCTGCCCACGACTTCTGGAAGTCCTCTTGGCTGACATTCCTATCCAGGAATTACTTTTATTTAAAGATAATCTGGTCACACAAAGTTATGCCCCTGTATTCAGCAACTGATTGACAAGGAAATAAATATCCATACCCCTCACCGAATTTCAGAATAATTATGAAAAGGCCATTCTAGTTTCATAAAGCACTTGAGGTTGGCTGAGTCTTTTTTTCTGAGGACAACTTTTGTAGCCCCAATTTTTTCTTTGATTGAGGTATAATTGACATAACATTATATTTTTGGGGGTGTACAACATGATTACAATATTTGTATATATTGCAAAATGGTCACCACAATAAGTCTAATGTCTGTTACTGTGGGGAGCCGTTCGTAAGAAAAAGCTTACGTACAGAAGAATAACAAATGGCATGAAAGCAAAGATGTGAGTTGTTTCCCAGAGCTCAGCCCAGGCCCTGATTCTAATCTAACCTTTGTACCTCTAACCTTTGAAGCTGCTGTCTTTACAGCTGCTGTCAGGAAAGTATAGGTAAGGAGAAGAGCCTTTACAGCTGCTTTTAGGAAAGTATAGATAAGGAGAAGAGTCAACTTAGAGCTAGGTCACCAAGGCAACCCTGCATTTTACAGCTAGGTCACCATGGCAACCCTGCATTCGCAGAAAAAAAAACCCTTCCCCCACGTCCGACCCTATATAAGTAACTGCTTGAGCCCCCAATAAACGAGACTTGATCAGAAAGCCTGTCTTGTCTCCATTCTTTGCATCTCTTGTTCCCCTTCTTTTCTTGGTTTCTAGGGCCTCGGTTGATCGTCCTGCAGTCCAGGACATGTTACTTTTGTGCAATCTTGTTTCCTCCTTTTCACACAACAGGTGTTAATTCTGAAAGAACTCACTAATAAAATCCCAGCATGCTAATCTTTGTCTGAGAGTCTACTTTCAAGGAGCCCAGGCTTCAACAGCTGGAGTAATATTTCACTCTTCTGGAGAGTTCATCTTTACCACTGTTGTAGTGGTACTTGAATTCCATAATGTATTGTACTTACTGCATATTTTATGCATGCATTTTTTCCTTTCTACTAACTTGCAACTTTTTGAAGTCAAAGGCAATACACTTCTTTTTAACTTTCATCTCCACTAACATTATTTATTCATTACTTGGTTGGTTGAATGAATGCATAAATTAAGTCATAATTTTTCCTGCTTGATCTCTTTAGAATCACCAACATTTTTTAAATATGCTTTTCTATTTATTATAGAGGTTGTGTTTTCCTTATTCCCATGAACTTTGAATTGTTTCATAATTTTTGAGTGATTTTGTTAGTTTGTCATATCTTTACAATTACATAATACTTAGGGTTTTATAGCTGGCTAACAAGGTATTAAGTACTGTGATTCCATAATGAGTTTTCTAATTGGTTTGTGAAGAGTAAATTAAAAAGTTTGAATTATTTTAGATAATGAAAAAATGTATAATATATCAAAAATGTTAAGGCAAGTTTATTTGCTTTTTGTTGTATTTGTAAACTTAGTTGGTGATTTTTATCATTTTTTTAGTATTTAAGTTTCTTTTTAATCATATATTATTAGGATAGAAGTTAATCCAAATTTTCCAAAGTGACATTATTATTCTTAAAAGTGAAATCCATAGTTATAATCAGTTGCTATTCATTTGGAAGTCATAGATAAAAATGCCATATCATTTGTAATCATTTAGTCAATTTTTTTCTTTGCCTTGGCTTTCATTTCTAGAATGTTTCATTTAAACAGGAGTCTTTAGAATAATGTAAAAGCACATTCATATTGTATTAGCCCTTTCACAAAGATTTCCCTCCTGTTTTCCAAGTTATATTTCTGTAATTCATGAACTTACAGGTTCTCAGCAATTTGAATTTCATGTTCAATCTCAGATGCTTTTTCAATAAGTCATGCTATTATTCAGTATTTCCCCCTTTTCAAAAAGAAAGAAAGAAAGAGAGAGAGAGAGAGAGAGAGAGAGAGAGAGAGAGAGAGAGAGAGAGAGAGAAAGAAAGAAAGAAAGAAAGAAAGAAAGAAAGAAAGAAAGAAAGAAAGAAAGAAAAGCTTCTACATTAAAGATTCATTCAAACCATTCCATTTTCAGATTACTGAAATTGTTCATACTCTTAAAATATCATATTTAAAATGTTAGTTTCAAATAAAATATAGTAACTTCTACTTTGCAGACAATTATTTGAGAAAAAGGCATAGAATATAAACATTTCTACATTGATACACCAAGAGTGCCAGTGACAGGCCAAAAATTCCCTTACTCATCTATTGCCATCAGATGCATTTGCTGACATTGGTAGAAAAGTCATTTTCTATTTTTCCAGTTTCAAAATTATCTCAGCCAAATTCTACATTAACTTCTACCATTCCTCCCCAGATGGTCCCAAGAACACACTTCCAAAAGAATATAAAAATATTAAAAAGGTACAGTACATCTATTCTATGAATTTAGCCATATGTTCAAGAATTTATCCAGAGTGATAAACAAGATATCTTTAGTAGAAGGAAGAGAAAGTATCAGAAAAATATTAATAATCTGATTATATTAAGAAAAAGAAAAAAATATACTATACAGTTGTGTAATCATAGGACAGAATATAGAGATTATACAAGAACCTGTTATCACTGATTACCTTGGGATAGTGGAAGAGGTGGAATACTTGGGATAAAAGAAAACCATTGAGCTTTTCTTTATATGTATCTATGTGGTTTTAATTATTCAATTGAATATGCACGCCTTATGTAGTTTAAGTGAAGAAGAGTATTTAAAGGGCAAGTAGTAAATATTACTCTGTTTTAGCATACATTTGCTTTTATTCTCTTCTCAAAACAAAACTACCTCTCTCTCTAGTATATTACTAATGGACTCCTCCTCATTTGATGCAGTTTTCCCTATCTAGAATAATATCTTTTTTTTCACACCAGTCTCCTATTTTTCTTCTTTGGTTTAAAACATTCATTACACTGAATCCCTTCATAAAATCTTATAGTTATTCCAATGACAACAATAACCTCTCAGCAATTAACTACAAGACAAAATGGGCAAGAATCCAAGTAGGGAAGATCAGTCATTAAATCTACCAATCAATGCTCTATTTGTAACCTCTCTATAACTTAAATTGTTAATTGATTGAACATCTCTTTTAATCACACTCAGTAATGAATTTTAGTGAATGACAATCTGTTTGAATTTGACAAATATATTAGAATTTCACAATTTGCATTTCTCAGCAAAACCTTAATATTTTCACAAACCAATATCTATTACTAGCATATGATAGGGTTTATGTAAACTAAATAGTGACATTTCTTAATATCAGAATTTTGATCAGCTGATTACCTGTGGTATTTTCTGAGAAAACATTAATCTTAAATTAGTCTCATATATAATATATGTCTGCATCTTTGTATTCAATATTTTAGGCATGTTTTTTAGTTTTTGTCGTTTGTGTTTTTAGGTGTGTGTGTGTGTATGCATAAGTCATTGGCTGTGTTTTATGCATTCCTCAATGAACTACATGTTCCAAGATATTATATCAGATTTTCCATTTTAATACCCCATAGTTTCTATTATGTCCTTTCAAAATCTGGTTAACCTCCTACATAAATGGAGTAAAAAGAGAACAGCAGAATTAAGAATTGCATGGGGAGGAGGTTAAGGTAGTATTGTAGAGGAGAAGAAAAATGTGATTTTATTTATTTTTTTTTTTTACTGCAACATAGGAAAACAAAATGAAGGTCTTAATATTACAAATATTTAAGTCAAATACATTTTCTTACTTGAGTATAAATGTTAATCATGTCTTCTGTGTTAGTTTTTCTGGCTATAAAATAGATATTAAATATATGAAATAATAAATCTAATTCATTCTTTGTATACTTTGCTATGACAAGAAACAAGCAAACTCAAGATGGGCACTTCCTGCTTAATTTCTTGTGATAAAAGATGATCTGTCCATGTATGAAAATTGAACCTCTGAAGATTATATACAAATACTTTGATAAATATGTCAGAATAAAACTGTATTGAGGGAAATAAAATTATCTTTATTTTAACTTCAGGCTGGAATCAAGCTTAGGTAGTCAAGATAATTTTCATAAGAATAATCTTAGAAAAATTCAGAATAGACCATATTTTATATTTTGACTGTTTAACAAATTTGTAGTGCCTGAAATGTGGAACATCTTATCCAAAAGAACGTTTTTTCAAGCCCAATCAGGATTAACATGGAAACATGCTGGGCAGAGCCTCTGAGTCACTGTTAGAATAGGGACCTACGAGATTTGGTTTAAAACTCTCAGGAAGATCATAAAATTAGAATATGATAAAACTAGAACCAAGGTCCCCCTACTTTCAGTGCTTGGACCCTTGCATTGAGTTGGAAAAAAATGAAGTAAAATACAAGTTAGTTCTTTACCATTAAGTTTCATATTTTATGGATCACACTGTATGTTTAAGGATAAGGGGATAATTTAACTCAAACTAGTTTTCTACACTCATTGTATCCTATACCATGGAACCATTAGGTTGCCAACTGGAACATGCAGAATTTTTTATTTGATAATTTTATATCATTTTGTTATCACAAGAGTTAATTTACTTCCAAAAAAAATAATATACAGAATTTTTTTAAAAAACTAGCTCTCCCAAAAGCTAACAAAATTCAGACTAAAACCCACAAAAGTCATTCAGCAAATATTTTTCAGTGTAATCTTAACTTCTATAGTTTATACTTGCTACTAACTATAATGATATTTTTTATTTTGATATGATTATGCCTTAGAATCTAACCTTTAAGGAAATGCCTACTCTAGAACTTTTTCTCCATGTTTGAAGAGTAAGATCAATTTTTTATTCTGAAATGAATATGTTGGTAAGGTTGATGACAAAAATAGTCCTTAAAAACTACTGGAATGAGATTTCTGGTCAAGATGGCAAAGTAGGTAAACATTGTGCTTGTCTCTTCTCACAACCACATCAAAATTACAACTAAACTACATAACAGTCATCACTGGGAATCACTTAAAGTTTAGCTAAATAGAAATCCTACAACCAATGTCACGCAGAAGAGGACAACTTCAACTGTTAGTAAGGGTCAAAGCACAGAACAGGCCTGGTCCTACACCAACAAATGGCAGCTGAGAATCAGAAGGGGTGTCTCTATTGTGGAGATCCCCCCAGTGGAGTGAGGGATTCAGGCCCAAAAGAGGCTCTACAACCCAACGTCTCAGTGCTGGGAAAAGAGGTCCTCACAATTTTTGGCAGTAAAAAACAGCAAAGATTGAGGCTGAGTGAAATGAAGGGCCATGGGAGTTACAGACATTCTTCTTTAGAGGCTTGAGCATGAAATTACTTGCTGATGGACTCACTAGCTCTGAGCTCCAGCACTGGGGCAGCAGCTTGAAAGGCACCAGGGACATATGGGAAGAAACTGAGTTGTCTGCCTTCAGGGCAAAGAGTGGAGGGTGAGCTATCTCCCAGAAAGAAGTGCTGGCAGAATTCATTATTCCTTTTTTGAGCCCTCACACCATGTGGCTTGCACACAAAGGAGGCCATATATCTGAGTCTCTATCAACCTGGCTAACATTGATTGCCTGGCCCTAGAGATTCCCTGAGACTCCACCCTGCCCAACTTAAAGACCATCAAAGACACTCTCAATGGGTTTTCCATATAAACTTCCTGTCTTAGCTCATGTCATGCAGTTGTGTAAAATCTCTCAAAAGTTCACAAAACCTAAATCATCATAAACTAAACTCAGCATGCCCAATACTTTTTACTGAGAAACTTCAAGCTCAGCACTAGTGGTGACAGCTAGACTTAGTCTGTGGACTGGCTACTCGAAGCACATCCAAGTCCAGCGTAGGTGAAAAACATCTGCAGAATGCTTGGCTGCTCATACTAAATGGCCCTTGGCAGAGCATAGGCTGTAACTAATCTTGGCCTTCAGTGGGGTCACTCACAGGAGGCTGTAGCCTACCTATCCTGGTGCTGGCTTTAATCTGAGCTGGAGTAAAACTCAGGGCCTTATCAGAGGATGATAGGGCAGACTTGACAGGCACCAGAGCCCAGCTAAAAAGAATTCTGCTTTGTTGGGTCAACCTTAGCATAAAATACCTGTATTCTAGTCACCAACTGGTCCTTTCAACCAATCAGCCTGAGGGCCAATTCTTTTCATTTACATAAAAAACTACAAACAAATATCAACTACAACAGAATGGCACACACAACCCATAAAGGAAACATACCTGGAGCACCCAGCTCAGGTGTCCAGGGAGACTGTGCTATTGAGTCCCACAAAACACATATTACACGATGACATTCTCCTAAAAGCAGGAGACATAGCAGCCCTACCTAATACATAGAAACAAACACAAGTAGGCTGCCAAAATGGTAAAACAAAGAAACATCTCTTAAATGAAATAACAAAACAAAGCTTCAAAAAAAGAACTAAACAAAATGGAGACAAGCTGTCTACAAGACGCAGAGTTCAGAACACTTGTTATAAGAGTGTTCAATGAACTTAGGGGAAGAGAAGATTAACTCAGTGAGAATTTAAACAAAGATAGAAAACATAAAAATGGAGATATAAAACAAAAAAGAATGAGTCAGAAGTGAAAAATACATAACTAAGATGAAGAATAACTTAGGAATAATTGACAGTAGATTAGATGAAGCAGAGGAGTGAATCAGCCATTTAGAAGATAAGGTAGCAGCAAATGTCCAATCACAAAAGCAACAAGAAAAAAAGAATCCAAAATTTGGAAGATAGTTTAAGGGGCTTCTGGTACAATATCAAGCATACCAACATATGCATTACAAGTACAAAATAGAGAAGACAGTGGGCAAGGAATTGTAAACCTATTTCAATTCTTTGAAATAATGACTGAAAGAAGAAATAATGACTGAAAACTTTCCTAACATGATGAAAGGAATAAACCTACAAGCATAAGAAGCACAGAGAGTCCCAAACAAGATAAATCCAAAGAAGCCCACACCAAAAAGCATCATCATTAAAATGCCAAAGATTAAAGACAAGGAGGGAATTTTTAAAGCAGCAAGAGAAAAGCAATTAGTTACCTACAAGGCATCACCTATAAGAATGTCAGCTGACTTCTCAACAGAAACGTTGCAGGCCAGAGGGATTGGCATCAAATAGTCAAAGTGATAAAAAGCAAGGATCTACAACTAAGGTTACTGTGCCCAGCAAAACTATTGTTTAGAATCACAGGACAGATAAAGAGCTTCAGAGACAAGAAAAAGGTAAAGGAGTTCATCATCACAAAGTCTGTTTTATAGAAAATGATATACGGATAAAGATGAAGGAGGAGGAGGAGGAGGAGGAGGAGGAGGAGGAGGAGGAGGAGGAGGAGGAGAAGAAGAAGAAGAAGAAGAAGAAGAAGAAGAAGAAGAAGAAGAAAAAGAAGAAGAAGAAATTAAAAATATGAATAATTAAATGGGAACAACTATATATATATATATATATATATATATATATATATATAGCAACAACAATTACTTTAAATGTAAATGATTAAATAATTTAATCAAAAAATGGGGTGCTTGAATGAATAAGAAATAAAAACCCTTACATATGCTGTGTACAAGAGACCCACTACAGATTAAAAGGTACACACAGACTGATATTAAGGGGATGAAAAGAGATGTTTCGTGAAAACAAAAACTAAAAAAACAAACCTCGTGCTAACCTCATGCAACAGTACTTACACCAGAAAAAACAGACTTTAAAACAAAGGCAATAACAAGAGACACATAAGAACACAGTTATCCCATTTCTGGGTATTTATCTGAAGAAATTCAAAACACTATTTTGAAGGGACATATGAACCCATTTGTTCATTGCAGTATTATTCACAGTAGCCAACATATGGAGGTATCCTGGATGTCTATTGATGAATGAATAAAGAAGAGATATATATTTCAGCAATGAAAAATAATGAAATATTGCCATCTGCAACAACATGCACGGACCCAGAGGGTATTGTTCTGAGTGGAACAAGTCAGAGAAAGACAAGTGTTATGTGTGAAATCTAGAAAATAAGAAAGAACACAGTATCATGCTCATACATATGGAGAGTATTTTGATGTTTGTCAGATTGGGGATGGTGGTGAGAGGTGTGAGTGGGGAGGGAATTAAAGATACAAATTTGTCAATTTCAAAATAGACATGGAAATGTAGATTATAACATTGGAAATATAGTCCATAGTATTGTAATAACTATGTGTGGTGTCAGATAGCTACTGGATTTATTGGGTGATCACCTAAGTTATATAAATGTCTAATCACTGTGTTGTACACCTGATATTAATATAATATTGTAATCCAGTTATAATTAAAAGAAAATACAAAAAAAAATTAAAACAGGGGACCAGTGAAGAGAAATAAGAGGATCAGATTTCCAGGTATAAAACAAATAAGTCATGGGGATGTAATGTACAGCACATAAAATATTGACAATAATATTGTGATAGTGTTGTATAGTGTCAGATAGTTGCTAGACTTATTATGATGATTAATTCATTAGTTATATAAATATTGAATAACTATAGTGTACACCTGAAAATAATATAATAACATATAGCTATATTTTAATTAAAAAATGTTTAAAATACAAAAAATATAAAGTCATACTGTGGCTGAATGGATAAGAAAACAAAACCCTTACATATGCTGCCTGTAATAGACTTCAGTTCAAGACACACAGAGACTACAAATAAAGAAATGGCAAAATATATTTTATGAAAATGGAAACAAAAAAAATGGGGTAGCTACAGTTACACCAGACAAAGTAGACTTTAAAACAAAGGCTATAACATGAGACGAAAAAGGACCTGATAATCTTACTTCTGAATATTTAGCCTAAAGAACACAAAAACTTCTTCAAAGGGACATGTGCATGTGCATGTTCATTTCACCATTATTTATGGTAACTAAGGTATGTAAGTAACCTAAGCATCCATCAATAGATGAACAGCTAAAGAAGAGGCAATACATATATTCAATGGAATATTACTCAGCCATAAAAAGAATGAAATATTTCCATTTACAACAACATAGCTGGACCTAGTCAGTATTATGCTGAGTGGAGTAAGTCAAACAGAGAAAGACAAATGCCATATGATTTCACTTATATGTGGAATCTAAAGAACAATATAAATGAACAAACAAAACAGAAACAAACTCATAGATACAGATAACATGGGAGAGGAGTTGTGGATGGTTGACAAAGGGAAAAGGATTAAAAATTACAAATTGGTAGTTATAAATAGTAATGGGAATATAAAATATAGCATGAGGAATATTTTAATAACAATGGTGTCAGGTGGATGCTGAATTTATCGGGGTGACCACTTGGTTGTGTAGATATCTGATCACTGTTTTGTATGTGTGAAACTAATATAATATTGTGCATCAACTGTAACAAAAAATAAAAGGAAAAACTTTTGATATGGTAACTATAGCATCCTGCTGTGAAACATCTAATCACTGGGGTTCAGTAAATTCTGTGTTTTTCTTTGTGATCCATTAGGTTCAGTTTTTTTAAAGAGATGACAATTCTACCTATAGTGTTTCAGTATTTTAAAAATAATTTAAAAATTCTTTAATGCATACATTTTAGTGCTCTTTTTCATATTGTTTTTGTATTTATATGGCATTTTTATAGCTATTCTAAATCAGGCCGATGTGACAGACTGGTCATCATTTCATAATTAAAAAAAATGAATGAACAGAAAATGTAGAAGCCAGAAATAAGGAGAACTGGGTTTCATATCACTCATGATCTAATATAAGATTATATATATATATATATATATATATATATATATATATATAATATGCACACACATACACATATATATGTGTGTGTGTATGTGTATATGCATACATTCACACATACATATATATATACATACATACATATATGTATATATATACACATATATTATCTGTACATATGCAAGAAGATATAAAATAACTTTTAGGAGATTTTGAATAGACTGGGAAACTTGACAGTTTTGATTTAATTAAAATTTATTTCTTCACTGCTGAAATGAATTCTTTAAAAACATTTTTAAAAGCTTTACTGACAGTGTATTTCTTGTATATTTTATATACTAGCAGAGATATAAGCTACTGGTGTGTAATTTGTCAGCAAACTGCAACTGACCTCAACAATATAGCAAGAGATGCTACATAGTCTTCTTTAGAATATGAGCCACCGAAAGACAAAATTGGGCACTGTATTCTTTCATATTTATTGCCTTAGGTACGGTAGTTACAATGCAGACAGAACTCTTGGCTGAACACCTGAGGGGAAATTCTACTGAGTTCTTCACTTACCAAACTTTTTGGTAGAAAGTCTAAAATACTGTTTTTTTTTTTTGTTTTGTTTTGTTTTGTTTTTGTGTGTGTGTGTGTGTAATATTCCTTTCCTCACATTGAAATAAAATCAGTAATTTTGAAACTTCATAATTGTATGAACTGTAAAAATTTGATAATTTAACAAGCAATTATTTAAAGTCCTCGTTAATTTTGTAAATAGTTTAAGAATTTTCATAACTATTCTACATATTTTTTTAATTTCAGTGTTACACCACTTAAAATATTTAAATGCATAGAATAAATATAATATTATTAAGCATACATAGAAAAAGTTCATTTTAAAAAATATAAATATCCAAATTAATAAAAGGTTAAATAATGAACTTTCGGTCTCCTGATTATTGTAGTCTGAATGAGTTAGCTCAACTCTTTACAGCACAGTGCCAAAAAAAAAAATCTGCATTTGTTCCCTGTGTAAGCTATTTTGCTTACACACTAAATGAAAAAAAAAATCCATAATCCAGGATTATAGATTCTACTCTTCATAAAAGCCAGCTCATTTAAAACCATGTGTTACTATTCACAAAGGAGTGCTCAATGTAGGCATATCTCTTTATCTGGAAAATAATTCAAAGTGCACCCTTATTGATGAGGGTTCAGTAATATCTTTGTATGTGAAGTGCAGTATATACGTTGATTAGAGAATGTGAGCTGTAACTTCCACTGTCTTTAATTTTATCAGTGTCATTCACACACACACACACACACACACACACACACACACACACACACACACACAGTTCTGTGTTGTCCACACTGAGGCAACCAACAACTTAAAGAAAAAATAATTGCATTAACTAGGTATGTAATGCAACCCACAATATATTCACACAATTGAGTCTACCAAGAGGGGTACATGAGTCTGATTTTTTTCATGTAAAACTCTTGAAGAATTATTATTCAAAGAAGAGCTCTGGATCTTATCACATAAGGACCAAATGGGTAACTGCTAAGTCAGAAAAACACTATGAAGTCTTCTACTGAACAGGAAGAAAACATACATTTACAGTTTTTTAAAATAATCATTTTTGAGAAAAGTTAGTGTTTTTTAAAAGAAGCTAGTTATAGCTTTTCCGAATTTTAAAGTTACCGCTATGAACCTAAGTGAACAGTCATGAAAAGCATCTGTTTGGTATGTGCTATACTAGTCATATTGTGTATATCTACTATTTACCTATACTCAAAATCAATTTTAGCAGAAATGCAAAAATCAGGTAAGGAAAGGAGTTCCTCAAAAAAAGCCAAAATCAGATTCTACAATTTCATAACTTTTCATTTCTTGGTCTGTCTACCTGTTTAGAAGGAGCATTTTTCTATGGTAACTATCAGAATATACCTAATATACCTGGAAATATTCAGTATGTCAAAAGGCTATTATTGGTCCTTTCACTTAGCGAATTTCTGAGAATTGGTATGCAATAACTACAGGTATTTAAATCCTTGGAAAAAAAATAAAGTGTTTTATTTAGAAGAATAAATAATATACTTGATAATAGACTGACTGTTGCCTTACCAAAAAAATAAGATAGTCTGAAAAAAAAATGTGGGTTTTTTTGGGGGGAGGGCAGGGGAAGGCCTGGGAGTGTTACCTACTTAGAACTCACATTCCTATAATTTACTTTCTATTTCTATTTTTAAAAATTCCATTCTGCTTCAAATTTCTTTATGTCTCTCTATTGAAATTCAGCTCTTCATGGATTTTGACCTTTTCAAGAAAGCTAGCTTCATAGTAAATCATGGTGCATTAGGAAAGCAAACACAGTCAGTGCTTATTATTCAATAGGTTTGGATTTAGAAAGTCATTGTAAATAGGGTAATCTTTTTGTACAATCTCTTTGGCTAAGAGACATCTTAAAATAAAGATTTTACCAAAATGCTAATTTATGGGTGTTTCTGTAAACTGTCAAAAAATAAATCTCAGCAGAGACCTTAAAATTGCTTATTTTTAAATGATATTCATTTCTCATCAGCAGAATTTTAAAAAGAACTTTAGACAATGTAGATGTAAGTCTGGTCAAAGGTTATTTGTAACCCAGCTCAAAAAAACATCAGAACTTTTGCCTTTCATTCAGTCATTTACTTTTGTGCAATTTTGTTTAATCAATAAAGGAGCTACCTATATTGGGAGCATATTCAGGAACCACCAAAATAAAAAAAGAATAATAATTATGTCATTAATTTGGAATTCACATGTTTTCTGCACTGCATAAGATTGGCAAATAAAAAAATATGTGGACTTAGAAAAGGAGACATTTTATTTTCAAAGACTATTGTAATGGGACAGAGAGAATACTGTAGTCAGAAGAATGCTCTGATCATAAGATCTGCAAACTTTTCAAATGTTAGGCAGAAAAGCAATTTTCTTTTACAGGGAGGAGGAAAAAGGCTAAGAAGTACTAAGATTCACAGTTGACCAGGGACTGTTTTTCTTTGCTGTCACACAATTTTCAGGAGAGTCCCTTAAAGAAAAGTTGATGGTTAATTTTATTCAGTTCTTAACGCAGCTGGGTCACAGTGCCCAAAAATATAGTCAAAATTATTATTCTGGCTGATTCTCTGAGGATATTTTTAGATGAGATTAACATTTAAATTGTAAGACTTTGAGTAGAGCAAATTGTCTTTCATTATGTGGTTGGGCCTCATCCACCAGTTGCAGGCCTAATTAGAACAAAGACTGACCTCCTCCAAGAAATGAAATTCTGCAAGCAGAATGCCTTTGGTCTTGAACTAGAAGCAGCTCTTCCCTGTGTCTCCAGCCTGTTGGCCTACACTGCAAATTTTTGCTTTTCCATCCTACATAACTACAAGACCCAATTTCTTAAAATCTCTCTCTCATATATGTGTTTGTGTGTGTGTGTGTGTGCGTGCATGCATGCATGTGTATTTAGATACACACACATATACATTCTATTGTTTCTGTTTTTCTTGAAGAACTCTATACAAGGAGCTATTCCACATTCTAATGATGGCTCAGGCTGAGAGTGGGTCAAAGTTACGGGTAAATCCAACAATATCACAACTATTTAAAATAAGTCTACATCAATAATTTTATTTATTTTATAACTGTGATGCATAATTAGGTACTGTAAGCCCATTGAGAAGTATAATACCTTCATTAATTTTGTTATTTATTAGTAATACAATTTTAAAAATTGTATTGAAGTGTGTTAGAAAGAATATTGCATATATTTCAAAAAACCTGAGTTTTAAACCTCATGTACTTCAGCATGGTTTTATAAAAATGGAGATACACTTAGTACCTTTCTCCACAGGGTTTTTATAGCATTAAATATAATCATATATATGCAAGTCCTGAAGAGTTATGTCTTCAATAAATGATAGTGTTTTTTTTTTTATTTCATTCCTTTCCCTACCTTTCATCAAGTAACTTTATTACATAACCAACACATTATGTAGATTGGACATTAAGTAACATGATTTAATAGTTTGAGGAGAATGACAATTGAGTTGAAAGTATATTTTAAGTATCTTAGCTTCCAAGAAGCAAATCCCTTAAGGACACTGCTGGGACTATAGAATACAATTGGCCTAAAAATAGCAGTGTCTATAATAAGTTAACTATTATTCTCTTCATCATCATCATTTTTCAGCAATATATCATGTAAAAAAAAGCCAGACACAAAAGGACAAATGAAAGAGGCTAATGCATAGAGACAGAAAATAGGTTAGTAGTTTTTCAGGGATAGAGGAAAGGGGAAATAAGGAGTGATGCTAATGGGTACAGTATTTCTATTCAGGATGACGGAAATGTTCTGGAAATAGATAATGGTTATGGTTGTATAACCTTGTTAATATTGTAAAACCACAGAATTGTACCATTTAAACTGGTACATTTTATGGTATGTGAATTATATCTTAATAAAGATATTATTAAAAATAAAGGATAAATAAATAATGTCTAAAAGAAAAGCAAGATAATTTATTTCCATCAGACTTTAACTATAAGGAAGGTTAAAGGGATTTTTTTTCATGAAGAGAGAATATGATATTAGGTAGAAAACTAGATCTACATAAAGAAACAAAGAGTACTGAAAAGGAATAACTGAATATAGGAATAAAATTAACATTTCCTGCATTAATTACTCTAAAACATATCTGTTTGTCTAAGGCAAAAGTAGTAGCAATATATTCTGTGTTTATAGCATAAATGAAAGTAAATTAAGCAACAAAAAATAGTACAAAGGAAGGGAGCAAGGAACTGGGAACACCATGTTAAAAGGCTCTTAGACTGCATATGAAAATGTATTACCTAAAGGCAGACAGAAATTAAGGTGTATTTTGTAAAGCAATTCTTCGAGGACAATTTACAACATTAAGTATTTATATTGTAAAAGGGGAAAGATCTCAAATAGGTATTCTAAACTTCTATCACGATAAGTTAGGAAAGTAAGAGTTAATTAAACTTCATGTAAGAAGGAAGAGAAAAATATAGAGCAGAAATCAGTGAATTAGTAAAGAGAAAAACAATAGGGATCAATAAAAACAAAAAATGTGGGGTTTTTTAAGGCAAAAAGGAAATAAAACAAAACTAATAGACTCTTGGTCAGACTGACCAAGATAAAAATAGACACAAATGACCAGTATCAGAACCGAAAGATACTGTACCACAACACTACAGACCCCATAGACATTAAAAAGATAATAACAGAATAAATGGGTAACTCTATGACAATAGATTTTGAAAGCATACATGAAATAGTTAAATTCCTTGGGAAAAATAGCTACCAAACCCACTAAAGAGAAAACAGACAATCTGATTATCACCGTATCTATTAAATAAATTGGTAGCTTTTTTTGTATTGTAGTTGAATTGTAGTTAAATATCTTCCCACAAAGGAAACTCCTTGACCAGATAATTTCTCTGGTGAATTCTACCAATAATTTAAGGAAGAAATAATAGCACTTTTATACAATCTCTTCAGAATATAGGAGGGAGCACTTTCCAAATTATTTTGTGATATCAGCATCACCCTAATACAAAAAAAAAAAAAAAAGAAATAAAAGAAAAACAGTAAAATAGCATTGAAGGAATAACAAACAAATAAACAAAATTTCAGGCCTATAATTCTTTTTAAAATAGATGCACATAATCTCCACAAGGTATTAGTAATTGAATCCAGCAATATAAAATTAAAAAGTGCATCATAACAACGTGGGCTTTACCCCAGAATACAAGATTATTTCATCATTTAGATCTCACAAATTAAGTGTTAAGTTTCACATGAATGTCTCCAGTTCAGATACAAATCAAAATGATCACCTGTGCTTCTGACCAACTGACTATAAATCAGAATATTCATACTCTCTCCTCACATTCAATTAATTTTCTAGGACAGCTCACATAACTAAGGAAAACATGTTACTTACTATATTACTGGTTTATTACAAAGGATATTAAATAATATGAATAAACAGCCAGATGAACAGATATACAGGGTGAAGTCTGCAAGTGTCCCAAGCACAAAGTTTTTATCTCCATGTATTTTAGAGAGCATCAGGAAGGACGTGTTCTTGTTCACCAACCTGGAAACTCTCCAAACCCTGTCCTTTTGGGTTTCTATGGCAGCTTCATTCCCAAGACATAGTTAATTAAATCACTGTCCATTGGTGATTAATTCAACCCCTAACCTCCACTCCCTGAAGGTTGGTGGGTAGAGCTGAAAGTTCCAGCCCTCTATCTACCTGGTTGGTTTTTCTGATATTCATTCCCCACACTTAGGGGCTTTTCTCCTTGACATAAACTCTGGTGTGGCTGAAAGAGGCTTGTTATGACTAATAAAAAAACACCTTTATCTCTCTCGTCACTTAGGAAATTCCAAAGGTATTAGGAGCTCCATGTCAGGAACAAGAAGAAAGATAAAAAATACTCTCTTATTATAAATCACAATATCACAAAGGGAAGCCAAAAAAGCCCACATCTAACATCCTACTTAATAATAAAAGACTAATTGTTCTTGCAGCAAGATTGGGAAAATGGCAAAGATTTTCTTTCACCTCTACTACTCAACATTGTAGTAGAAATTCTAGCCAAAGCAATAAAGTTAAATAAATAAATGAATAGAAATTAGAAAGAAAGGTAACTTCATGTTAATGGCATATTCAATATGAAAACAAAACCCCCAAAGAATCTACCAAAAAACATCTAAAACTGGAAGGTTACAGGACACAAACTAAACATATAAAAATTAATTATATTATTTTATATTAATGGTGAACATTAAAATTTAAAATTTTTGAAGTACCACTTATAGTAGTACCAAAAAATAAAGTCTTTATTTATATATCTAACAAAATAAAAACAAAGTGTATATGCCTTAAATTATAAATAATGAATAAAAATGAGCAAAGAAGGACTAACTGAATGGAGATATATTCCTTGTTCCTATATTTTGAGGTTCAATATTGTTAAGGTGCTATTTCGCCCCAACTTGATCTGCAGATGTAGTGCAATACCAATCAAAAGCCCAGAAGGATTTTTAATAGATGTTAATATGTTTGTTCTAAGATTTATACAGAAATTAAAAGAGAATAGTCAAAACAGTTTTTAAAATAAATAACAAAACTGGAGCATTCACACTACCTGATTTCCAGATTTACTTTAAAAATACAGTGACAAAAACAGTGTGATATTGTGAAGAGGACATAGATCAACAAAAGTGAATAGAAAGCCCAAAAATAGATACATGAAAATATAGTACAACAGCAATTCAATGACACTCATTTCAACAAATGTGTTAGAACAATGGAATATCCCTATGCAGAAAAAGAAAATTGAGCTGAACTTTAAACCCATAACTTAAACAAACAAAAAAACTCACAGAAGATCACAGAGGATCACAGACCTAATTGAAAAGTGTAAAACTGTAAAACTTACAAAAGAAATCATAGGGGAAACTTTCCTGAGCATAAGTTAGGAAAATAATTTTTTGACATGACACCAAAAGCACAATCCATGATACAAACAATGATAAATTGTGATTTATAAAAGTTAAAAACTTTTGTTCTATGAAATACATTGATAAGAAAAAGAGAAAACAAATCACAGACTGAGATAAAATATTTGATGAATGACTTTTATCCAAAATATTTGAATGCTCAAATCTTAATGATAAGAAAAAAATGACTCAATTAAAGACATGTACATGTAAGGGGGAAGGTAAACAGGGTAAAGGGAGTTAAGCATGTGATGACAGAAAGAAATCTAACTATGGAGGTGAACACATAGTGTGTGTGTGTGTGTGTGTGTGTGTGTGTGTGTGTGTGTTTGTGTATATATATATATATGCCTTACTGATAAAGTGCACAGCTAAAACATTGGATTTTGTTAACCAATGTCATGAAAAAACAATAATTAATTTAAAAAATAAATTATAAAATAAAATTAAAATATTGTTGATAAGTATGTAGTTATTGCAATTTTATTAATTACATTTTTGATATTTTTTCTCTTAAAGATATCCTAATATTTCTTGTAATACTGGCCTGATATTGATTAATTTTTAGCTTTTTATTTCTGGGAAGCTGTTTATCTGTCCTTTAATTCTAAGTGATAGCTTTGCTGGGCAGAGTAATCTTGAATGTAGGTCCTTGCTTTTCATCACTTTGAATATTTGATGTCAGTTTATTCTGGATTGCAAAGTTACTATCAAGAAACCATCTGACAGTCTTATGGGAGCTCCCTTATAGATAACTAACTACTTTTCTTTTGCCTTTTTAAAAAATGTTTCTTTGTCTGTAATCTTTGGAATTTTAACTCTAATGTGTCTTAGTGTGTCTTTCCTGTCTGTGTTCATCTTGTTTGGTACTCTCTGGGCTTCCTGGGCTTATATATCTAGGTTAGGAAAGTTTTCAGTCATTATTTCTTGAAAATGGTTTTTAAATCTCTCTTCCTTCTGATATCCCTATGATGAAAATTTGTATGCTTGATATTGTCACACAGGTGCCTTAAACCATCTCATATTTTGGGGATTTTTTTTTTTTTTTTTGCTGTTCTGATTGGGTGTTTTCTGCTGCCTTATCTTCTAAACCATTGAATCAATACTCTGCTTTATTTAATCTTCTGCTTCTTTTTCCAAAAATATTTATTTTAGTTATTGTATTCCTCATTTCTGACCCATTTTTTTGTTTCCTATCTCCACTTTTATGTTTTTTTCTTTTTGTTAAAGTTCCCCTTGAGTTCAACTATCCTTCTCCTGAGTTTATTGAGCATCCATATAATCAGTGTTTTGAACTCTGCAAACTAAGCTGTGGGGAGGGCTCAATAAAGGAAAAATGGCCATTCCCAGCAGTTCTTTCTGTGAGAAAGCTGCCCTTCCAGCCCCTGGCCTCAAGTCAGACAACTCAGTTCTTTTCTATATGTTCCTGATGTCTTTAAGCTGCTGCCCATAACTGGAGCTCAGAGCAAGTGAGATCATCATTGGGAAGTCTGTACATGGACCTCTAAAGAGGAAAGTCTGTCACTCCTTCAGTCCTCTGACCCTCTCAACCACAATCACTTCTAGTTTTCACAGGCAGAAATTGTGAGGACTTCTTCCCAGCACTAGAACCCTGGGATGGGGACTCCAGTGTATGAAGGGAACCTCTTTCTTTTGGGGGGATCTCCACAGCCAAAAATTTTCTCTCAATTCTCAACCATAACACATGGGTGTGAAATATGTCTGTTTCACATCTCTGCCTCTCTTATCATCTCAAGGTAGCCTCTTCTCTTGTCTCCAGTTGTAGAACTTCTGTTTAGCTAGACTTCAGGTGACTGACAATGATGACTATCCTGTAATTTAGTTGTAATTTTGATGTTGTTGTGAGCAGAGGCAAGCCAGAAGCTCAACAGCTAATTTTGAAAACTAGTAAAAGACTTGATTGAATTTTCTAACTATAAAATCAGCAAACAATAATCTACAGTACTATATATCAGCAATGACCAATTAGACAATATACTAGTAAAAAAAAAACACACCATTTTATAATAATAGCAAAAAGTACCCAGGACTATGATATACTTAGAAATAAATTTGAAAAGTTCTATAATGTAAAGATTTTAATTTTCCCAGATTGGCTTATAAGTATAATGCAGTTTCATTCAGTAGACTAACAAGGTTTTTCATGGAACTAGACTTGCTGATTCTCAACTATGTCATATGGAATAGCAAAAATCCAAACATATATAACAATTCTGAAAAGAAACAACATACATGTAAAACTAGATCTAACATGTATAAAAATTTATTATGAAACTATACTAATTAAAAGATATTCAGTACAAGAATGGATAAATAAACAAAGGTACCAAAATGAAGAAGTGGAAATAGATTCAAGCGAGAATATAAGAAAGTGTATGAATATGTGAGACAGGTGTTATTACACATCAAAAAAGAAGCATAGACCATTCAATAAACTGTATTATGGAAATTAGTTTCTCATTAAAATAAAAGATTCCTTCTCAAACTGTACCTTAAAATAAATTACAGGCACTATAAACACTTACATATGAAAAATAAAACCATTAGAATAAATGTTAGGAGAAGATTATTAGAATCAATGGCAGGGGACTGCAAACTTTCTGTACAGGTCTTGATAGTCAATATTTTAGATTTTATATGCCAGACACAGACACCAGTCTGTGTTATGTATTTTTTTTGCAACCTTTAAAAACAGTAAAATAAAAAAAATTGTAGCTCACTGATTGTTTATAGACTACTGCTT
Source organism: Cynopterus sphinx (assembly GCA_030015415.1). Taxonomy (NCBI): domain Eukaryota; kingdom Metazoa; phylum Chordata; class Mammalia; order Chiroptera; family Pteropodidae; genus Cynopterus; species Cynopterus sphinx. The sequence continues at coordinate 72,645,789 of CM057388.1, read as the reverse complement.
GGATATGACTTCCGGAGACCAGCCCCAGCTCCAGAGTCCAGGTCCTGAGGGGTGTCTGCAGAGTCAGCGAAGGAAGGGACAGTACTCAGGGATAATGCATCTGGATCTCACTCTATTGTCTTAACAGCTGCATTTTTATACTCCAGGGTTAGAAAAGCAAGCCCACGGTTTCTTGGCTCTAACAGACTTTTCTATAATTAAATCATTACAGGTTTACAGCTTCACCAATCTGCTGAGGTCAGCCTGTCCTTTATCTGGATTTCTCAGAACTCAACTAGGCTACTTTCTCAACTAGGCTACTTCCTCATACTATTTCTCAACTAGGCTACTTCCTCATACTATCTCTTATGGCAGATTGTGGCTATTGTTTCTTGAACACATTGTCTGTTAAGTTGGCGCCCACACTGCAGTCTTCTTCTCTCAGTAGTTAAACTATTTTTATTATTCTATTTGTTAATAATATCTATCTTATGTTTCTATTAATTACTAATCTTACCAACTGTAACATTTGCCTGGACGACAACACTTATTTCTAGGATTCTTACATAATACCTATAAAGAGCACATAGCTGTTCATGTAAAGCTCTAAGTCCTAATTCCCCCATACTGGAGGTCTCTGCCTGATTGACTGTTCCCATGGATTCAAGCCAGAGGCATCTACTTTCTTTCCTCCTACAACTACCCACTTTCTACCATCCTCTGAGTACACTCCTGTGATACTGATTGTCACAGGCTTCCGAGTAGGTCTAAGATGTTCTGACGTTCCCACCCTGCTTCTCAGAGGCAATGCATAAGGCTTTCTTCATAAATTTTTATATAATCCAGGACATGGCTTCTCTTCTGGCTCTAATGTATTTGCTTCCTCCAGACCCCCCAAATCACCATCACTGACCTGCGTAGGAGGCTGTATTAAGTATCCCACACATAACACACACGCTAACACACTCACACTGAGAGAACCACAAAGAACCCATCTAGGGCAGCGTAAGCCTTGCAAAGGTGCCACACTGTAGGCTGACCTTGTCAAACAGCTACATTAGATGCAGATCCTGCATATGACCCACCCAAAAATATTTTCTCGACTTCTGATATATGGGAAAGGAAAGCTAGTTAAAAGAAAGAGTATAAAGTTAAAAGACAAGTGAAATACTGGGAGAAAATATTTGCATACTATTCAGTAGACAATGTTTTAGTATCCAGGATATATGAAGAATTCTTAGAAACCTATAAGAAAACAAAACAAAAAAAAATCAATATGAAAATGGAAACTAAAAACTTAAGGTAAAAAAGCTAAAATATTATTAAGTATTAGAAAAATAATGTTAAATAAAAATAAGATACTATTTCTCTCCTCAGACTGGCAATATTATGAGAAAATTATATTGATTGCCTTATAAACTCTAGTGTATCTTTAATATTTAAGTTTTAACTTTGAAATCTAGTATACTATATTGCCATAAAAGCTTTCACAAATGTGTGAGGTAATCAGGGTTTTATATGTCTTGGACATCTTTTTCAAAATGTAAATTAGACATGGTAGTTACAGTTAGCTTACCTTGACCTCTACTATATTATTTTGAATTGTACCAAATATACATCATCCATATCAATGTGAGATGACTTCATATATACCTATGATCCCTGACCCTCTTCAAACCTAGTATTTAAAATAATTGGCCTATAAGATGATGAAATGGTTTTGCCATATAGATGGCTGAAAGACCATAGAATGGTAACAGCTAAAGACCGTGAAGCTGAAAGAATATAAAAGTAGAAACAGCAAGGCTTAGTTTGAAATCAGATTCTGACATTTACTAGCTGTTGCAGCACTACCATGTTGAACAATGTGGTTGGACAGTGAACAAATTTTATATAGTGCCCCTGGCTCTATGACCTTATAAAATTTATTTCTAAGCTTCAATTTTCTTAAATAAAAATTTGACACAATAATACTAGCCTTCAGAGTTTATATATGTCTAAATGATATATTTAAAATTGCCTATCAAATAATATACATTCAAAAAAGGTAGTAGTTGTAGTAATAATAATAATAATAATAATAATAATAATTTATTATTTGTTATTATTGAAATCATAATAGTGATTAGGAAAATGAATATGAGACATAACAGGACAGACTTTAGTTCAAATCAGAGCTCTGACACTTCCTGAGGGTATTATCTTGGATAGGTTAACCTCTCTGATTCTGAGTTCCCTCATTTGTAAAATGTGAAGTAATATCTTTAAAATAAGTTAGAATGTGTTCTAAGAACTGTGTGTGTATACATACATAAAATAATATACTAATCACGAAAACCTTGAGGCAAGTACTTTTACTATCCCATCAAACAAACAAACAAACAAACAAACAAACACACAAAAAAGAGGCACAAGGAGCTTGTGTAAATTGTTTGAAGTCATACGAACAGAAAAGAGGCAGAGCTGACATTTAAATCCAGACTGTTCAGAATCAAAGTTTCAGTAAACTACTTTTCTAAGGCGCTATTAGGATTAAATAAGATAGTGGACATAAAAAATTTTTTCATGTTATCTACATTATAGTAAGTATTTTACAGAATTTAGCAATTGTACTGGTCAGAATTCTTTTGGTTGCAAGTGACACATACTCAATTCAAATTAGTTTGAGCTAATTTTCATGTGCAAATACAGAGAACTTTATTGTCTTACATGACTAAAAATGTGTATATAAAATGAGATCAGCAGGGCTCAATATTTTTCTACATCCCTTGGCTCTGCTTTTCTTTCTGTTGGCTTTAGTCATTTGCAGGCTTCTGCCATGTATTAGCAAAGATAGCAAAATGTTTAGGTCTAGTATATTATATTTACATTTAGCAATTCAAAAAGAAAAGATAACTTTATTTTTTAATGGTCTAGTTTAGGTGCAGGCTCTTCTTCAAACCAATTACTCCATCAAGAAGAGAAGCATTGGATAGATCTGGATTATGCATCACCCTGAGACCAGGACATGAGATCAGCCCCCTCCAATCATATGGATTGCAACACAAGTAAGAGTGATTGACCTAAATGGATGATTTATATCATGGTTAAGAATTCTGTTTATTTAAACCTAGAAACCTAAAAAAATAAACTATAGAAAGACAGGCTCATTGAAAAGGAAGCACCTAATTGATCAACTTCAATTACATCAGATAATTTTGTTCTCCATGATTTGCCGACTACCTAGATACTTCCAAATGTATTTTTTCAAATATATTACAAATAGCTTCTTAGTTCTCCCAAGTAGAAGCAGGTTTGCCTTAGTATTCTGACCTTTAAAGACCTCCAAAACTCATGGGCATGGAGCATAAAAGAGATTTAAGGAAGTTTCAAAATAAGAAATAACTTCAGTTCACTTTGTTTAAATTTCCAAAACAAGTATACTCTATTTTTAATTAAATTTATTGGGGTGACATTTAAAAAATTATATAGCTTTTAACTGTATGATTTAATAATCATAATTATATTGCATTATGTGTTCACTACCCAAAGTCAAATTTACTTCCATCACCATATATTTGACCCATTTTACCCTCATATACCTTCTCCCTACTTCCTTTCACTCTGGTAATCACGAAACTGTTGTCTGTGTCCAGGAGTCTCTGTATGTTTATCATGTTTGTTGCTTTCAGCTTTATATTCCACATATGAATGCAATTATATGATTCTCACTTTATCTGTCTTACTTATTTTGCTTAGCATTATAATATCAAAATCTATTCATGTTGTCACAAGTGGCAGTATTTCATCTTTTCCTATGGCAGATTAATATTCCACTGTATATATGTATTACCTCTTCATTATCTAATCATCTATCAAAGGACACTTAGGTTGTTTCCATGTCTTGGCTACTATGAATAATGCTGTAATGAATATTAGAATGCATATATCTTTATGAATAAATATTTTCCTATTTGAGGGACAGGTATCAAGAAGAGGGATTGTTGCATCATATGGTAATTATATTCTTAATGTTTTTGAGGAAACTCCATACTGTTTTTCATACTGACTGTACCAATTTATATTCCCACCAGGAATGTATGAGGATCCTTATTGCTTATCACCACTCCAACACTTGTTTTTAATCATCTTATTCATAATACCCTTTCTAACAGGTGTGAGGTGGTAGCTCATTTTGTTTTTTTTTTTTATTATGAGAATTCCATTTTTTATTATTATTATGGCGACATTGCTTAACAAAACCCAGTAAGTTTCCAATGTACAACTGAACAGGAAAGCATAAATATAGCATTTTGTGTTTACTGCCCATAGTCACATATCTTTCTGCCACCACATACTTGAGTCCTTTCACCCCATCTACCTTGTCCTTTCCCCATCCTTTGGTACGTTAATCTATTATATATATCCATGAGTCTCTGATTGTTTGTTGCTTTTGGGTTTATATCCCACATATAAGTGATATCATGTGATTTTCAATATTTTATCTCTGGCTTATTTCACTTGAGCATGATTATCTCAAGGTCCATCCATGTGGTGGCAAATGGAAGTATTTCATCTCTTCTTAAGGCTGAGTAATATTCTCTTGTATATAGATGTACCACAGCTTCTTTAGCCAATCATCTATCATAGGACACCAGTTGCTTCCATGTCCTGGCCATCATGAATAATTGAACATTAACATGCAAACATATTTTTCAATATATGTTTTCAAGTCTTTGGGGTAAATACTCAGTAGAGGGATTGCTGAGTCATGTGACAGATCAATTAGTTTTTTGAGGAACCTCCATACAGTTTTCTACAAATTTCTACAAAACCTCCATACAGTCTATACAAATTTGCAATCCCACCAACAGTGTATGAGGGATCCCTTTTCTCCACAACCTCTCCAGCACTTGTTGTTACTTGTACTTTTGACGATAGCCATTACAAAATTTGTGAGATAGTATCTCACTGTTGTTTTGATTTGTATTTCTTTAATAGCTAGCAATGTTAAGTATCCTTTCATATATTTGTTGGCTGTTTGTATGTCTTCTGGAGAGAATGGTCTGTTCAGGTCTTCTCCCCAACTTTTAAATAATTGTTTGTTTTTTTGTTGTTATTGAGTACTGTGAGTACTTTGTATATTTTGCATATTAGGCCTTTATTGGAGGCGTTGATTGCAAATATCTTCTGTCATTCAGATGGTTGTCTCTTTACCTTGTTGACAGTTTCTTTGGTTATGCAGAAGCTTTTTAGTTTGATGTAGTCACATTCATTTATTTTCACTTTTACTTCTTTTTCTTTGAGGTCAAATTCATAAAATCCTTTTTAAGTTCAAGGTCCATGAGTTTAGTTCTTATGTTTTGGTCTATGAAATTTATTGTTTCACATCTTATATTCAAGTTTTTAATTCATTTTGAGTTAACTTTGTTGTGTGGTGATAAACAACAATCTAGTTTTCTTCTTTTACAGGTTGCTATCCTGTTTTCTTAGCACCATTTATTGAAGAGGCTTTACTTTCTCCACTGTGTATGTGTGTGTGTATATATATATATATATATATATATATATATATATATATATATATATATATAATTTGTCAGAAGTAATTTGCCTATGTAAACATGAGTTTATTTATGGACTTTTGATTCTGTTCCACTGGTCTGTGTCTGTTTCTCTGCCAGTACCATGCTGTTTTAATTATTGTCATTTTGTAATATAATTTGAAGTCAGGCAGAGTGATGCCTCCAGTCTCGTACATTTTTCTCAGGATGACATTGGCAATTTGGGGTCTCTTGTACTTCTACATAAATTTGACAATTGTTCTATGTCTTTAAAAACTGTTGATGGGATTTTGATGGGGATTACATTGAATCTGTATAATGCTTTAGGTAATAAGGTCATTTTAATTATGTTGATGTTTCCAATAAAAAAGACAGAATACCTTTCCATTACTTTGTATCTTCTTCAGTTTATTTTAATAAGGTCATATACTTTTCATTATATCAGTCCTTCTCATGTTTCTTTAGATTTATTCCTTGTTACAATTGCAAGAAAAAAAATATATTTTTTCCACTTCATTTCTGACAATTCCTTATTAGAGTATAGGAATGCTATAGATTTTTAAGCATCGATTTTGCAACCAAAAATTTATGTATTTGTTTATTGTTTCTAGTTGTGTTCTTCTGGAGTCTTTAGGGTTTTCTATATAGAGAATCATGTCATCTGCAAATAAAATGGTTTGACTTTTTCATTTCCTATTTGGATGACTTTTATATCTTTCTCTTGTTTGATTGCACCAGCTAGAATCTCCAATGTTATATTGAATAACAGTGGGGATAGTGTACAAACTTGTTTTGTTCCTGACCTCAGAGGAAAGGTTTTTAGATATTTACCATTATGCATAATGTTGGCTGAGAGTTTCTGCTATCTGGCTTTTTTTATGCTAAGGTACTTTTCTTGTATACCGATTTGGTTATGTGATTTGATCATAAATATATGCTGTATTTTGTCAGAGGCATTTTCTGCAACTATTTATAGTATCATACGATTCTTATTTTTTAATTTGTTTATGTGGTGTATCACATTAATCGATTTGCATATGTCAAAGAACCCATGTGCCCCTGGAAAGAAGCTCACTTGGTCATGGTGTACAATCTTTTCTTAATATGTTTTTGTATTATTTGCTGGTATCCTATTTAGGGTTTTTCCATCTGTGTTCATGAAATACATTGGTCTGTAGTTTTTTCTGTGTGTGTGTGTGTGTGTGTGTGTGTGTGTGTGTGTGTGTGTGTGTGTGTTATCTTTACCAGGTATTCATATCAGGGTAATACTGGTCTCAGAAAATGAGTGAGGAAGTTGCTCATTGCATTCTCTTTGATTTTTTGGAAGAGTTTGAGGAGAATAGGTACTAAACCTGATTTGAATGTTTAGACTTTTACTTTTTGGCAGGTTTTTGATGATCGTTTCAATTTTCATACTGCTGATCAGTGCCTTTGGATTTTTCAGTTCTTCTTGAATCAGTCTAGGAAGGTTGTATCTTTCTAAGTACTTGTCCCCTTCTAGGTTATTAAATTTGGTCTTATATACTTTTTCATAGTATTCTTGTATGATGCTTTGTATTTTTGTGGTGTCTGCCATTACTTCGCCTCTTTCATTCCTGGTTTTGTTTATTTGTGTTCTTTATTTTTTTCTTTTAGTGAGTCTATCCAGAGATTGGTCAATTTTATTAACCCTCTTAAAAAACAAGCTCTTTGCTGCATTTATTTTTTTTATTGTTTTTGTTTTTGTTGTTGCTATTGTTGTTTTCAATTTAATTTAATTCTGCTCTATTTTGGTTATTTCTTTTCTTCTGCTGATTTTAGGATTCCTTTGTGAACTTTACTCTTATTACTGCTTTTGCCATGACCCTAACATTTTGATATATTATAGTATCATTATCATTCATTTCTATGTATCTCTTTTTAAATTACTTCTTTGACCCAGTCATTCTTTAGTAGTATGTTGTTTAACTTCCATGTACTTGTAGTTCTTTCTGCTTTCTTTTTACAGTTTATCTCTAGATTTAAAGCATTATGATCAGAGAATATAGTTGGTATAATTTCAATACTCTTATATTTGTTGAGGCTATCTCTGTGACCCAGTATGCGGTCAATCCTTGAGAATGTTCCATGTGCACTAGAGCAGAATGTATAAGCGGCTATTTTGGTATGAATGGCTATGTAACTGTCAATTATGTCCACTTGGTCTAATGTGTCAGTTAAAGATGTAATTTCCTTATTGAATTTTTGTTTGAATGATCTTTCATATATGACCGTGAAGTAGTAGGGCCACTACTATGATAGCATTTTGGCCTTTTTCTCCCTTTAGTTTTGTTAGTAATTGCTTTATATATTTCGGGGCTCCCTGTTTGGGAGTACAGATAGTAATAAATAATGTCTTCTTGGTGTATGGCTCCCTTTATTATAATGAAATATCCCTTAATACTTTTCTTTACCCTTTTCATTTTGAAGTCTATTTCATTTGATACTGGTACTGCTATTCCTGGTTTCCTCTGAATGCTATTTCCTTGAAATAACATCTTCCATTATTTCACTTTGAGTTAATATTTGTTTTTGGAACTGAGCTGTGTCTCCTGGAGGCAACCTATGGTTCAGTTTTGTTTTTTGATCCAATCTGCGGCTCTGTGACTTTTCATTGGTGAGTTTAGCCCATTTACATTTGGGGAGATTATTGAAATATGAGGTTTTGCTAAAGCCATTTTATCTTTTGCTTTCTGAAAGCTTGATGTTGCCATCGCTCCTTTTTCTTGTGTTTTTGTGTGGGTTTTTTGGTTGGATTTTGTGGATATTCCCTCTCGTTCTTCTTGTTTATGTTATATACTATAGTTCTGAATCTTTGACTTATGGTTACCTTTATGAATATGTGGAGGATTGTGTGTGTGTGTGCGTGCGTGTATTAGTCCATTTTCTTCTGCATGTGCCTTATCTCTATTTCCCTTTGTGAATTTGGATCTTTGAATCCTCCCTTTTTCTGTCATTGTTTTCTCAATTTGTCCCTTTTTATGCTGAATTTTCATTACTTTCTTGCAGTAGCAAATTTCTTCTCATCATTTAAACTTACAATGCCCTTTTCTCAATAAGGGTTGCACTCCTCTGCTTCTATCTGACTGCTAGTCAAGTACTTATAGTTATATATTTTTTATTTGTCATTTTTTTTAGGTGAGCCAAATCTTTGCAGTATTTCCTGTAATGAAGGCCTCATCATGAGGAATTCTATGTTTTTTTTTTTTTTTATGTCTGGAAAGGTCTTTATTTCTCCTTCATATCTAAAGGAGAGCTCTGCTGGATACATTATTCTTGGCTGATTGTTATTTTCATTTAATAGTTTGAATATTTGCTTCCACTTTTTTTCTTGCCTGTAAGGTTTGTACTGAGAAGTCTGACAGTAATCTAATGGGCTTTATCTCATATATTTCCATCTTCTCTTCTCTGGCTGCCTAAGAAATCCTTCTTTGTCATTGATTTTTGATAATTTAATATAATGTGTCTTGGAAGAGACCTTTTTGAATTGAGATAATTTGGTTTTAATTTAACTCCTTGAATTCCAAGCTCTAGCTCATTCCTTAGATTTGGAAAAATTCTCATCAACTATTTGTCTGCAAATACATTCTAATCTCTGCTCCTTTTCCTCCCCTTTGACAATATCTATTTTTCTTGTTTCCTTTTCTTATGGCATCAGCCAGGTCTTGTATTTCTCTTTTATTATTTTTCATTTTTTTGTTTTCTTTCTCATTCCTTCTGATTTATTTCTAGATTTCTATCTTTGATATCACTGATATTTTCCTCCATTTAGTCGACTCTATTTCCCAGCCTTGCTATTTCATTCTACATGTCTTTTAGTGTGTTCTTCACCTCCAGAAGTTCTATTTCTTTTTTGAGGGTTTCAATTTCCTTGCTGAAAACTCATTCTGCTCACCTAGTTGTTTTTCAGTTCCCAGAACTGTTGTTATGAATTATTTTAGATTTCACAGAATTTTTTCAGAAGTACCTTCCTGAATTCTCTGTCAGTTAAGTCGCATATTTCTGTCTTTAAACTTATTTTCTGGAGATTCTTCTCTTTCCTTTTGAGCTGCCTTGTCATCTCGGTTGTTCATGTTGTTTAATGGACTATTTCTCCACCTTGGGTATTAATGGAAGTGTATTCTGCTTTTTTTCCAGAAAAATTTATTATATACAGGTCTCTCTTAGGGTGTTGCTAAGATGTTTTTCCTTTGGTGTCCAGTATGTGGTGTTTCAGACTCTTGGATCTCTGCGTTATACAAAGCCTTAATATTTCCTTCATTTTCTTATAGTCAGTCATGCTCACTATCTTCAGTCTCAGTTCTTGTCAGTGTTAGCAAAATTTTAGTAGCATTTGCTCAGATTCTGCATGAGCTCTGTGGTGTTTGTTCTTGGAGGATATGGGGGAAGATGCCCTCTGGGTGGCAGATGGAGGCTGTGGCTCAGCCTCAAGTTTTGCAAGCACACCTTAACATTCATTGGACTAGGAAAGCATCTGACTAAGATTTTTAGAAAAGTAGTAGGTAAGAGAGTAAGAACAATAGTCTAATCATAAAGAATTTTCATGGGAGGGAAGAAAAAATGTAGTTATTCCATTGTCATATTGATTTCTCAGATGCACTTTGTGTTTTCTTCCTGATTGTCAGCATAAGATACTGTAAGTTTCTAAATAATAAACTTCTGGAACAATTAAAATGGTATTTTGCTAGCACAACATCTGTACAAGGATAATATGGCATAGTGGAAACAGAAAAGCAACACAGATCTAGTACAACATTTTGATTCTGTATGTCCATGTGAACTTTTGCAGGTTTTTTAGCATTTCTGGACCTCACTTTTTTAACCTAAGAGAAAAATAGTCCTAAAATAATAACACAGAAAATTAGAAATTTTCCATGCTAATAATTAAGTAGCAATATGTAATAGGGCTCAATACTCAGTAATTGTTTTAAGTTACCTCTAGTCTATCAATAATTGTTTTCAGATTTCCATTAAATACTTATATAGTTTAACTTTTCACAGCTTTATATTTTACTGTCTGAGTTACCTCTATTTTGGTTTAGAACAAATCTAAATATTTTACTGGAGCTGTAATGCCTTGATAATGTAAATTATCTTGGTCAGCTTTAGTATTTTACCTCCATTTCTATAACAGCATTAAATATTAAAAAGTTATTCCAAAATGTCTAAATTATTTACAGCTAGTTTTGGTAAAAAAAAAAAAGAATTATGATTTCTATTTCCTTTTTCTCTGCCTTGATTTGATTAATTTGAATAGTCCTGGCTTGCCATCTAATACTCATCCACTATGTATTCTGCTGATTGTTTTCCTTGAACAATTCTGCCTCCATCTGTCTATAAATCTGTCTCACATTTTTCAAATATGTATAAATTATACTTTTTTGTTGTTGAACAAACTGAATCTTACTAATGAAAGAAAACAAAATAGGAATAAAAGAGAACTATGTAAAATGAATACATTTCATGCCAACTAATATGACATCAATGAATTATTTAATATTTAGGAGACCGGTAAGTATACAGTTTATATAATGTGCTTTGCCTATTGTGTAAACTCACTATTTAAAGGTATTTATAAATAATACTTTTATTCCCCTAAAAGATATCTGAGAATTTAGAGTTGAGCAGTATGAGACATATATCATCACTGGGTGGGCATCTTTGTATGATTTCTTACTTTTTACTTTGAGATATTTCTACTTTAATTTTCACATTATTTGTCCTCTCAAATGAAACATATCTTTCAGATCTCTGGAACACATTTAAAATTAAATTTTAGTCCTTTAACATTTGAAAGTAGAGTTTCTACTACCTTAGATTCATTACTAATTTTGCCATGTCACCTAAAATTTAATTATAAAGGTGACACTTTAATCCTAGTGAAACTGGATGATTTATTATGAGGACCAAAAATGCCAACAGATAGATCAGAAATATGTGTGTGTGTGTGTGTGTGTGTGTGTGTGTGTCTATACATCCTTTTATTTTTCCCAACAGAATGAGTTATATTAACTCGGAAATGTATGCAAAAATAAATTTCAAATGTTTTTCTTATAGCAGTGGACATTCATAAGGGCAATGATGCCTGATATCACGGTTTCTTTTTAGGCACTTGATTACTTCTTGGATCATTAAACACCATTTACTTCTTGCTTTTCATGGTCTCTCAAGATACTCATTAACTCCATAGGAAGGAATACAAACAATGGAATTATTGCCTAATTGTAGTTAAAATATTTCCTTCCTTATTTAATATGTATCTATATAACTAATATCAGAAACTATTATTTCTACTACTTCTATAGTGACTGATGCCTTCACTGAATAGTTTTTAAATCTACATATTTTATAAGAGGAAATTGTTACAGATATAAATTGGGTATACAGAATTAAATTTTTCAATATTTTGAAGAGTAAAAACAGTTACAAATAACAGAATTATATAAAAATAATAATTTAAAACAAAAATAAATGGCACTAAAACATAACTAAAGTAGAAAGTGTATACACATACATTTCTTTCTAATCATTAATGGGCTTAGTTGATATTTACTGATTTTAAATATTTCTTTTCTAGTGTATAAATGAGTGGTACAGAAGTACATATTCTATCCTTTATATATGTGTGTGTGTGTGTGTGTGTGTGTGTGTGTGTGTGTGAGTGTGTGTGTGTATGTGTATATGTGTATATGTATATATGTATGTGTATGTGTGTAAGTATGTATGGATGTATGTATGTGTGTGTGTGTGTATATATACCAGGAGCTTTATATATATATATATATATATATATATATATATATATATATATATATATATATATACACACACACACACACACACATACATACATACATATATGTATGTATATGTATATATATATGTATATATGTGTATATGTATACGTACACACACACACACACACACACATATATATATATATATATATATATATATATATATATATATCTCCTGGTATTCTTAGGTGGTCTTTCATCCAAATACTGACTAGGCCCAACCCTGCTTAGCTTCCATGATCAGATGAAACTGAGCACATTCAGGGTGGCATGGCTGTAGACTAATGTATATTTTTAAGGTAAAAAATATATACTACTCTAATAGGACTTGCATTTCATGTCATCATTTGATTGCCCTAAAATAGACTTTTTTTTATGATCTCCAGATTAAACTATAGAGTAGAGGTGACAAAATGCAGCCAACAGGCCACATTTTAGCTCATATATATATATATTTTTTTTTATAAAAATTCAATTAAATCAAAATATTTAAAATTGAATATAGGTGAAAATTCAGAGAAAATTCTTGTGAACAGGCCTTAGGCAAAAATTTTTAGGTGTAACACCAAACTCAATTCTTAAAAAAAATTGTAAATTAGACTTCATCAAAATTAAAAATATATGATCTTCAAAAGACACTATTAAGAGAATGAAAAAACAGGCAATAGACTAAGAGAAAATATATTACAAATCATAAATCTGACAAAAAACTTGTACCTAGAATTTAAAAAGAATTCTCAAAATTCAGTAAAGGAAAACCAACAACCTAATTAAAAACTAGACAATGGATTTGAACTAAACACTTTACCAAAGAAGATAATTAAAGGGAAAGTAAGCACAAGAAATTGTGCTCAATAATATTAACCCATAAGGAAATGTAAATTAAAATGACAATGAGATTTTACAACAAACATATCATAATGGTTTAGAAAAACTGATAATACCAAGTCAACTGATGTGTAAGAAACTTAAATTTGCATTTATTGGGTGGCTCTCAAAATATTTTTTCAAGTGGACATTTTGTATATAATTAAACATACACATAAACTTACCATTCAGCCCATAAACCTCACTAGTAAGTGTTCACTCAAATGTAATGAAAACTTAAAGTTACACAAAATCTGCACATCAATGCTTATTAATACTCACCAAACTATGGAAACAAAGCAAATGTTGTTCATCTGGGAAATGAATAAACAAATTGTACTTCATCTGTACAATGGAATGAAATAATATTTGCAATAAAGAAAACAATGATTACTGATAAATGTAATAACCTGAATGTATCTTAAGTGCATTATGCTAAGTAAAAGAAACCAGAGTTAAAAGGCTGCCAACTATGCATACTATATGATTTTATATAACATTGTTTGTAAGGCAAAGCTAAAGATACAAAAAACAGACAAACAAGAAAAAACCCACTAGTTGCCAGGTCCTGAGGATATGAAAGACCACAAAAAGACACAGGGGATTTGGGGGAATGGAGCAACTATCTATCTTGATTATGGTGGTGGTTACACATCTGTACATCATTGTGTATTCTCAGAACTATACAATTAAAAGGGCATATTTTACTTAAGATTAAAGAGAAGACAAGGATGTCCACGTTCTTCTTTTTAAGGATGTCCACTTTCATCACTATGATTTAACATAGTATAGGAAGTTCTAGCCACTGCAGTCAGACAACAACAAAATAAAAGTCATCTAAATTGTAAAGATGTAAAACTGTCATTATTTGCATGTAACATGATACTATATAGAGAGAACCCTAAAGATTCTACCAAAAAAACTAACAGAATTGAACAACGAATTCAGTAAAGTAGCAGGATACAAATTTAATATTCAGAAGTCAGTTGCATCAAAAACAATAACATATCTAGGAATAAATTTAAACAAGGAGGTACAAGACCTGTACTATGAAAAGTATAAGTAATTGCAAAAGGAAACTGAAGTTACAAATAAATGGAAGCATACAACCTGGTCATAGATAAGAGGAATTAACATAATTTAAATGTAAATAGTATCCAAAGAAATCTATAAACTTAATGCAATCCCTATTAAACACGAATGGCATTTTTCAAAGAATGAGAGCAAATAATTCTAAAATTTATATGGAATCATAAAAGACCACAAATAGCTATGGCAATCTTGAAAAGAACAAAGTTGAAGGTATCAAACTGTATGATATAAAACTATACAATAGTCATCAAAACAGCATGTTGCTGGCACAAGCACAGACACATAGATCAATGGAACAAAATAGAGAGCCCAGAAATAAACTTATACCTGTATGGTTATTTAATTGATGAGAAAGGGGCAAGTATATACAATGGGGTAAAGACAGTCTATTTGTAAACAGTGTTGGGAAACTGGACAGATACATGCAACAAATGAAACTGAAACCACCTTCTTACATCATATACAAGAATAAACTCAAAATAGATTAAAGAATTAAATGTAAGACCTAAAACCATAAAACTCTTAGAAGAAAACATGCAGCAATCTCTGACATTGCTCTTAGAAATTTTTAAAACTATTTTTCCTCAGGCAAGGGAAATGAACAAAAAAATAAACAAATGGCACTACATCAAAGTAACAAGTTTTTGCACAGCAAAGGAAATCATTAAAAAAATGAAAAGACAATCTGCTGGATGGAAGATGACATTTGCCTATGATATATCTGATAAGGGGTTAATATTCAAAATTTACAGAGAATTCATAAAACTCAGCACCAAAAATAAATCCAAATAAAAAAATGGGCAGAGGACTTGAATAGGCATTTCTCCAAAGAGGACATACAGATAGCCAATAAACAATAGATATATAAAGAGTGGAAGACTGAAATTTAAAATACCATAAATAATAAACGACACTGATAATTTGCGTTTGAACGAACACCTGAAGGAAATGAGGTAGCTAGATATGCATTTTTCTTTATTTCAAGAAGATAGAATGTCAAGGGCAAAGACATGATGACAGAATATCTGCAGTTTGAAGCAAATTATATTATACAGAGGAGAAATTTATAATATGGGAAAACTAAAAAAAATGCTGAAAGTTTGTTTTTTTAATATGCTAACAGGAATAGGATCTAGTGGTCAAGTAGAGGGAATAGTGTTCTCTAGAAACAGGTCATCTACAGAAGGGAAGGCATCTGGGTATAGATGCTGGTATAAGTGGATAGATAGATGTGGTAAGGAGAGCTTGTGGAAATTTATTTCTGAGTTTTTGTATTGTTTCAATGCAATTGTAAAGAAGACTCACTTGAGTGTGAGAAAAGAGAAAATGGGTTTTGTGAAGAGCAGGAACATGAAATAGTCATTTTAGTGAGTGAGAGGGTAAGTGAATCCAGCTCATCTTAGCAAATCAAAAACAAAAAATGGATATTCTTGACTCACATTTTCCCCACATAATCTGATTTTCAATTGTACCTTTTCATGTTCTGGGAGGGGTGCTAAATAAACATTAACAAGGGAGAACTAAATCTCAAGTGATAGTAATGACACTGATACAAGCTTCTATTATTGAGCACCTACTATATGCAAAACATTTTACATAAATAAATTATAATTCTCACAATAAATCTGAAAAATATGTAAGTGTTATTACCCTGTATTCACAGAAAATAAAACCAAATTTTAGACAAGGTAATTTAATTTCCATTTCACACCTAAGAGCATCAGCTCTCATTCTACCTATTTCTGTTTCTTTTGAATGAGCATTTAAAAGTGATCATCCTAGTTCAGTGACTTTAACTTTTTTTCTGTTCTAACCCTCTTAAGAGATAGATAAATTCCCATAAGTAGCAGTGGAATAGTATTCCTATCAGTGACAAGAGGAGTAGTATACAGTAGACTCTCCAAGGAAAGCATAGTTAGAAAAAGAAGAAAATATTTTTGAAATGATTGAGGGCCTCTCAGGAAAACAGAAACATGCCTACCACTTTCAAGTCTCCTTTGTTGAGACTCACTCACTCTCCTAACCTAAATCTAAATCTCTGAATATATTTCTAACTTACAAAGTTATATCATTTAATTGTAGCACTATTTGTATTAGAGTTGTCAAATATTTATATTTCTCATATACTTATATAAAATATCTTAAAAATAAGCTTAATAATAGATGCATGTCTACTTACTTAAATGAATGCATCCCAAGTTTTAATGAGAAATTGCAGAGATTAGGATTAATCACTGACTGTTGAGGACTCATGGAAAGTGGGAATGATGCTTCAAGACTAGGAATGATACTTTACCAAAAACCCAAAGACTTATAAAAAGATCAATACCAATTCTAAATAATATTCTGTATTATTAACATGAAGACTCAAATGACTTAAAAAAAATAAATGGAAACCTCTAGAAGCCAATATTGGTTCACTAAAAACCAACTATGTTAGATTTCTTTTTTTATGATGGTTTGCTCAAAGAAATGGAGTATATTTTTTTCAAAAAGAGTTTGACTAGGCTTCTTGGGTTATCTTTGTGAAGAAGATTAAGACATAGACACTTTATGATAGTGCAAACAGGGTGAAAAAGTAAATATTTAAATGACCACTACACTTGAAAGATATAAATTTGGGCAACTGGCCAGCGATAGGGGCCAATCACTTTTTCTCCACCTTGTACAGAGATAAGTATCTATATATGTTATCTTGAATTTTTTGAGGAAAATCTGTCACTTTGTCTCTATTTATTTTTTAAGTTTTATTTTAATTAAATTTATTACAGTGGCATTGGTTAATAAAATTCTATAGGTTTCAAGTATATAATTAAATGATACATCATCTGTATATCGCATCAATTGCATTGTGTGTTCACCAACCAAAGTCAAATCTCCTTCCAGCATTATATATTTGATGCACTTTATTTATTTATTCAATCCTTTCTTTGATTAGGCCAACGTGAATTACAAATGAAAGTTTAAAAGTATAGTTGTTCCTGAGTGCAAAAGAGTAATTTAAAGTAAGAATGTTGCTATGGTCACTTTTTTTTTTTTGCACTATAAATAAGTAATAAATCATGTCGCTATCACCACATTCCCTACATCATGGTGTTAACTATAGACTGCAAATTGACTACTGTTTTATACATTTATTTTTGTTGTGAAAAAATATTATGTATCTGATAAATATTATAACCTAACATTCTATCTTGCTTATAAATAAACATTTATAAAGCAAAAAGTAAATCACAATCCTGCATTAAACAAGAGCAGAATTAACATTACCTTAAAATATAAATGAGACATTAATCAAAACAGACCAGCTAATCAATAAATTTAAATATAAGTTATATAGTATGTTTGCTGATGACAGGAAAAAATTAGGAATTAATGCCAGAAAAAATTCTGAAAATTTTTGAAATAATTATGTTAACACACTCTGAAATAAATAAAGGGTCAAAGAGAAATTCACAAGAAAAATTAGAAAAAGTTTGGAATTGAATGAAAATAAAAACATGAAAATTTGGAGAACACAGATAATACAATACTTAGAAAGAAATTAGCACTTTTAAATGTTTATACATTTTTAAAAACTCTAAAATCAGAGATATAAGCTGCCATTTTAAAAGGATAAAAATAACTAAACAAAATGGCAAGTTAAACCCAGTAAGGAGAAAGAAGAAAATAAATTTAAAAATTAGATAATCAGATTTATGGTCAAGATGGTGGAGTAAATAAATGTTGTACTGCTCTCCTCTCATGACTGCTAAGCTACTGAGCAGCCCTCATTGAGAGTTGCCTGAAATCTAGCTGAATATAAGTCCTACAACTGGGGACACACAGAAGAAGCAACCTCAGAACTAGTTATTAGGGTAAAAACACGCAATGAAATGGTCCTGCAATCACATGTTACATTTAGAAATCTAGAGAGATATCTCAGCTTCAGAGGTTCCCCAGAAAAGTGAGAGGTCTTGGCAGCACACTAAGCTCCCAAGCACAGAGTTCCAGGGCCAGGAAGAAAGTTCCTACAATTTCCAGCTGTAAAAACCAGCAGAGATTGTAGCTGCATGGGAAAGAGCTGTGGTAATCCCAGGCACTCCTCTTAAAGGGCCTACACATAGACTTACTCAATGCTGGATTCACTCTCTCTGAGCTCCAACACAGGGGAAGCAGATTAAAAGGTGCCAGAGACATACAGTGAGAAACTGAATTACCTGGGATCAGGAAAAAAACTGAAGCGGCAACTTTGTCAATGACAGAGGTACTGGCTGAGGCCACAGTTCCTTTGTGGGTCCTGTATAGGACAATACCTTGCATCCCAACATTTATATTATAGGGGTACCCAAAAAAAGAAGAGAGAGAGGAAAAAATTGAAAACCTATTTCAAGAAACAATGACAGAAAAAATTCCTAATATGGTAAAGGAAAGAGACATAGAAACTCAAAAAGAGAGAGAGTTCCAAACAAGATGAACCTAGAGAGGCCAAACCAAGATGCATCATAATTAATATGTCAAAAGTTAAAGACAAGGAGAATCTTAAAATCAGAAAGAGAAAAGCAGTTTGTTATCTACAATGGCTCTCCCATAAGACTCTCCATTTATTTTTCAATAGAAACTTTGCAGGCTAGAAGGGACTGGCAGGAAATATCCAAAATAATAAAAAGCGAGGACTTACAACTAACATTAATCTACTCAGCAAAGCTATCATTTAGAATTGAAGGACAGAGATTCCTAGACATGAAAAATCTAATGAAGTTCATCAACCTCAAAACAGTATTACAAGAAATGTCAGACTGACATCAGAAGTATGGCAGCATGAGGGGTCCTCTTGATCTCTCTCCTTGAAATTACAACAAATTGAATAGCTACAGCCCAACAGAAAACACCCATATTAATACACAAATATGTCTGAGATATCTGAGCATCGGAGCTTCTGAAAGTGTGTGAATTGGGAAACCAAGGGTAAAGGAAAGGAAGAGGGTCAGAGATGAGTGCCACACATGAATCCCAAAGCTCTTTGGAGGACTCAGGAAAAAGGAAGAAATAAGTTTGTGGCATTCACTCTCTGTAGTCCTGACCAATCCTTCCTGAGTAATCAACATTTACTAAGGTGGTGGAATACAGTGATCAGGACAAATACTAAGGCATAAATGGAATACACAGGTGTGACAGCTGCATTTTAGCAAGTGCTGTTGCCAGGTAGAAGACCAAGTCCTGGAGCCTGGCTGCCTCATTTCACCCTCTCATAGCTAGCAGTGGACCCCGAGAGAAACTACAGGAGTGAGTGTCAGGCTACAGAGCAAAGGATCTATAATGACACAGCAACTGGTCCCAGTGATTGGGAGTGAAGATACAGAGATCAGGTGACTAAAGCTTTGTGCTCAACATTACTGGAAAGAAAACAGCTATAGGCACACTGAGTCTCTGCCAGCGACCTATATCCCACCTATCTAGGCTGATCCAAGGAAAAGTACTGGGGTACCTAAGGCAGCTAACACTGCACCCAGTTGCTAGGGCAGCAAAGAAACTTCAGGGTCTCTTCAGAGGTTTGGAGCCCCATCACACATCACATTCTCACACATGGATTGAGCCTTGGGACTAAGGTGACCTGGTCACAGAGATACACACCTCCCTAGGAAATAGACATTTTTTTTTGTCACACAGAAGAAATCCAGAAGCCTGAGCAGTGAAGGAAACCTGCGCACAGCCTACTGAAAAACAAAAGAAAAGCCTCTTCTTATAAACCTACTAAAGAGAAATTACTTTCATAATATTTTTCAAGCAGAATACATTCCCATAAGTTACAAGGTAGAGAAATAATCCATCAAATATTATTAACAATGAAGGCAACAAGGCAGCTTAAAAAACAAATAAAGTTTTCAGAATACAAACTTGAAGATGTAGAAATATGGGGTTTAAATGACAGAAAATTCAAGATTCCACTTCTGAAAAACTCAATGAGATGCAAAAAATTTCAAATAGATAATTTAAAAATTCAAAATCAAAATCTATGAAGAAGAAAATTTTACCAAAGAGATTAAAACTTTAAAAAAGAACCAAATAGAACTTCTTGAGTTAAAAAGAGATACTTGAAGGTAAAAAAAAAAAAGAACTCTACAAAAATTATCTGACTCTGACTCTTATGAACAAAAGCAACATAAAAATGATAGGAATACCAAAAAAATAAGAAGAGAGGGAACAGAGAGCCTACTCAAACAGATAGTTGATGAGAGATTCCCAAACCTATGGAAAGAACTGATTCCTCAAATCCAAAAAGCAAATATAACACCTAATTATCTCAATCCAGAAGGTCTTTCTCCAAGGCACATTATATTAAAATTGTCAAAAATTAATGACAAAGATTTATATCTCACATATAAATGATATTGTGATTTTCAACTTTTTCTGTCTGGCTTATGTCACTTAGAATGATTATCTCGAGGTCCACCCATGTTGCTACAAATGGCAGTAATTCATCTCTTCTTATTGCTGGGTAATATTCCATTGTATACATATACCACAGCTTCTTTACCCAATCATCTATCTTAGAACATTTCGGTTGCTTCCATGTCCTGGCCACCATGAATAATGCGGCAATGAAGGTCGATGTGCAAATATATTTTTAGATATGAGTTTTCAAGTCTTTAGTGTAAATGTCCAGTAGAGGGATTGCTGAATCATATGGTAGATCAATTCTTAGGTTTTTGAGGAACCTCTATACCTACAAACAACAAAAAATAAGACAAACAAAGACTAATGGACATCGACAATAGACTAGTGGTTACCAGAGGTGGGGAGGGGAGGAGAAATAGATGGAGTTAAAAGGGTCAAATATATAGTGACAGAAAGAAATCTAACTATGGGAGGTGAACACACAATGTAAATATATGTATACCTTACTGTTAAAATGTACAGCTGAAACTTACTGCATTTTGTTAACCAATGTCACCATAGAAAATAATTAGTTTTAAAAAAAATTATTGAGAGAGAAAGAATTCTGAAGGCAGCCCAGGAAAAGAAGACAGTAAACTATAAAGGAAAATCCATTATAATATTACTGTATTTTTTTCAGAAGTCTATAAGCGTGAGGAACTGGAATCAAACATTTAAATTATTGAAAGAGAGACATTACCAGCCAAGAATGTTATATCCAACTTATAAAACTGAATTGAATTTTCCACTACAAGGTCTGCATTACAGAAAATACGGAATGAGTTTCTACCTGAAACAAGAAAACAAAAAGATACAAAACTATGAGTAAGATGAATAACAGACAGGTAGAAATATGACACTGCAACCCTTATTAAGAAGATTATTAGACACCTAAATATTACATGATGGTTAAATGAGATAAAAACATGTTAAAAAGAGAAGAGGAAGACTGTAGTTTCTGCAACTCATAAATGAATTTACAGCATAAATAGGCATAATTTAAGACATCAAAACAAAACTAGTGAATGTCTGAATTTGCAAAAAGGAAAGGGGGTAAGACACATGAAGAAAAAAACTACTGAATATATGAAAATTCTTTTACAGAAAATTAATGGTAGCTACATACAAAAATCCAAAAGTGAAGCAGTAACATAAAATAAAAAGGAACAGAGGGAAAAATCATAGAATACCATAAAACTAAAAATAACAGACAGAAACACAAGTGCAAAGAAACAATGAAGACCCAAGCTTTCAGGAAAAAAAGATAAAATGTCTATAGAAAAACTTCATACATCAATAATCATCCTAAATGTAAATGAACTGAACTCACCAATAAAACAATTCAGATTAGCAGAAAACAAAACCCAACCATTTGCTGCCTTAAAAAGACAGAGAGACACATCTCAGCTGCAAGGACAAATATAGACTCAAAGTGAAAGGGTGGGAAATGATACGCCAAGCAAATGGTATCCAGAGAAAATTGGGTGTAGCCGTTCTTATGCCTGACAAAATAGACTTCAAGATAAAAAAGGTAAAAGAAAGATGGACTTTTCATAGTGACAAAGGGGATAATACCTCAAGAGATAACATTAATATATGTGCTCCCAATCAGGGGGCACTAAAAAAATGTAAAGCAACTACCAAGGGAGAAACTGACAGAAACACCATTATAGTAGAAGACCTAAATACCCCATTGACAGCTATAAATAGATCTTCCAAGCAGAAAATAATAAACAGATAACTGACACATTAGACCAATTGGACATAATTGGTACTTACAGAGCTTTTTATTTCAAAACACCAGATTATATTCTTTTCAAATACACATGGAACATTCTCAAGGATATATTATGTGATGGGACATAAAACTAACTCAAAAAAGTTAAGAAGATTATAATCATACCAAGCATATTCTCCAACCACGGATCTTAAAAATGAGAGATCAACTGCAAAAACAAAAAAGTGGAAAACCCCACAAATATGTGGAGATTAAACAACATACTACTAAAAAGCAGTAGATTGATTAAGACATAAAGGAAGAGATCAAAAGATACATATACATAAGTACATGAGATTGAAAATACAACATACCAAAACTTTTGAGACACAGTAAAAGCCTGAATAAGATAAAGCTCATATCATTATAGGCCTATTTCAAGGTTCCAACAAAAAACTCAAATAAAAAACAATAAACAAATAAATGATGCCCAAAGTTAGAGAAAGAGGGGAATAATAAAAATTAAAGTAGAATTAAATGAAATTGAGTACAAAAATACAATAGAAGTAATTAATGTGTAAAGAGCTGGTTCTTTGAAAAGATCAGTAAAATTAACAAATCTCTGGCTAGACTCACTAAGGAAAAAAAAAGAAAGATCACAAATAAACAATCAGAAATGAAAGCAGAGAAGTTAAGACAGATACAACAGAAATTCAGAAGATCATACAAAAATACTATAAAATTATATGACACCAAATTCAATAACCTATAAGATTTGGAGAAGTTCTTGGAAATATACAACCTTCCTAGACTGAATTACAAAGAACTGGAAATTCTAAACAAACCAATCAACAAGGAAATTGAAACAATCATCAAACACCTCCCAAAAAGTAAAAGTCCAGGTCCAGATGGCTTCACTAATGAATTCTACCAAATAGTCAAAATTTTAATAATTGTTCTTCTCAAACTTTACCAAAAAAAAAAAAATTAAAAGAATGAAAATGCATCCTAACTCATTTTGTGAGGCCAACATTACCCAGATACCAAAACATGGTAAGGATAACCTATTAAAAAAGAAAATTATAGAGCAGTATTTCTGATGATACAAATGCAAAAACCCTATATAATATACTAGAAAATCAAATGGAACAACACATTTAAAAAGATCAAAATCATGTGGGCTTCATTCCAAGGGCACAAACATAATTTAACATATGGAAATTGATCAATGTGATAACTAAAACAAACATAATCAAGGATAAAATTTATATAATCATTTCAATAGATACAAAAAAATATTTCATAAGCATCATGCAGATGACATGATTCTTTATATGGAATAGCCTAAAAAATCCACTAAAAAACTATTAGAAAAATAAACAAATACAGTAGCTTAGAAATACAAAGTCAATGAATTAAAATAAATAGGGTTCTTATACACTAAGAATAAAATTTCAGAAAAAAAATTTAAAAAATCATTTGCATTTGCAACAAAAGGAGTAAAATACCAAAGAATAAGCTTAACAAAGCATGTGAAGTACCTATACACTGAAAACTATAAAACATTATTTAAAAATGATGAAGATACAAAGAAATGGAAAGATATTTTGTGTTCATAGATTGGAAGAAATAACATAGTTAAAATGTCCATATTACCCAAATCAATGTACAGATTTAATTCAATCCTCATAAAAATTCCAATGGAATTTTTAAAGTAATAGAACAAAAACAATCAGATTTGTATGGAAGCACAAAAAGCCCTGAATAGCCAAAGCAAACCTGAGAAATAAGTACAAGGCCAGAGGTACAAGGGCACAACTTCAAATTAAACTGCAAAGCAACAATAATTAAAACAGCATGGTATCAGCATCAACAGAGACACACAGACTAAAGGAACAGAATTGAGAGTCCAGAAATAAATCCCCGTATGTATGGGCAAATAATTTTCAACAAAGGAGACAAAAATTTACAATAAAGTAAGAAAAAACTCTTCAGTAAATGGTGCTAGGAAAAATGGAAAGCCACATCCAAAGAATAGAACTAGATTGCTATATGCATCACATGCCAACATTAACTCAAATCGAAATCCTAAATATAAGACCTGAAGCAATAAACTGCATAAAGGAAAACATGAACCTTGGTTTTAGAGAGAACATTATAAATTTGACTTCAAAGGCAAGGGAAGTAAAAGAATGAAACTATATAAAACTAAAAAGGCTTCTGCACAGCAAAAAAAAAATCAACAAAACAAAGAGACAGACTTTTGGAGAAGATATTTGCAAATAATGCCTCCAATAAGGGGTTAATATCTAAAATATACAAAAACTCATACAACTGCAACTTAACAACAATAACAACAAAAAGGTTTAATGTTTTAAATGGGCAAAAGACCTGAACAGACACTTGTTAAAAAAAGACATACAAATGGCCAACAGACATATGAAAAGATTCTCACTTCATAACCATTAGGGAAATGCAAATCAAAACCACGATGAGATACCATGTTGTACCTATTACAATGGCTATGATCAACAGGAAAAATAATAAGCCTTGTAGAGGTTGTGGGAGAAAAGTGTCCCTCATACACTGCTGGAGGAACTTTAAATTGGTACTGCCACTATAAATACACTATGGATATATCTCAAAAACTTAAGAATAGAATTGCGATGTGACCCAGCAATCACTCCTGTGGGCATCTTACCATAAACATTAAAAACATTTATTTGTAAAGACATATGCACCCAAATGTTCACTGCAACATTATGCATGGTGGCTAAGACATGAAAACACCAAAATTTCCTTTGATAAATGATTACACAAGAAAGAGGTGGTACATATATACAATGGAATATTTTGCAGCCATAGGAAAAGATAAAATATTGCCTTTTGCAACAACATGGATAGATCTTGCGATTATCATGCTAAGCGAAATAAGTCCCATCAGAAAAAGTCGAGAACCATAGGATTTCACTCATATGTGGTATATACACAACTGAAAGCAACAAACAAGACAAAACAGAGTCTTATGGACATAGACACAGTTTAGAATTTACCAGAGGGAAAAAGTATGGGGGAGGTAGACAGAGGTAAAAACAGTCAAATATAGGGTAATGGAAGAAAATTTAAATTTGTGATTTGTGTGGTGAACACTCAATATAATATATGGATGATGTATTATTGAATTGTAAACTTGGAACCTATATAATTTTACTAACCAATATTACCCCAATATATTCATTTTAAAATGTTAGAAGAACTTCTTTAAGGAAACAAAGAAAAAAAAAGAAAAAAGATCAAAATTATATATAATAAAATGGCAATAGTTCTAAATCTGCCAACACTTATTTTAAATGTAAATGAATTAAATTCTCAAATCAAAAGGTAGGGCAGCTGAATAAATAATAAAAGAAGACCATTACATATGTTGCCTATAAGAGACTCACCTCAGATAGAAAGACAGATACAAAGAAACCCAGAGATTGGGAGTGAGGAGATAAAAAAAGATATTTCATGAAAATGGTAACAAAATGAAAAAGCTGGTGTGGCAATAGTTATACCAGATAAATTAAACGTTAAACAAAAGCTATAACAAGATACAAAGAACCCAGTAATCCCACTTTTGGGAATTTAGTTATCTGAAGAAATCCAAAATATTACTTTGAAAGAGCTTGAGCATTCTTGTACATTACAGCATTATTTATGATAGCTAAGATATGAAAGAAACCTAGGTGTCCTTCAGTAGATGAATAGACAAAGATAGGTGGTATATATATACACAATGGAATATTACTCAGCAATTAAAATGTAAAATATTGCCACATGTGAAAACATGGATAAACCTAGAGGGTATTGTGCTGAGTGGAGTAAGTCAGACAGAGAAAGACAAATGGCATAAGATTTCACTTACATGCTGATTCTAAAGAACAAAGCAAACTAAACAAAACAAAACAAACTGATAAATACAGAGAACATTTTGAGGGTTACTAAATAGGAGATGGTTTCAGGGAGTGGGTGAAAAAGGGGAAGTGATTAAAAAGTACAAATTTGTAGTTACAAATAATGGAGATGTAAAGTATAGCAAAAGAAATAAAGTTAATAATATTGTAATAGCTATATACAGTGTCATATGGATACCAGATTTATCAGAATGATCACTTTATAAAACACATACATGTATAATCTCCATTTTGTATACCTGAATTTAATATAATGTTGTATGCTGGCTCTAACCAAAAAATTTAAAAATATTTTTAAATAATGATAGTGAAATAGAACTCGGATAAACAATAGATAAAATTAATGAAACCAATAGTAGCTTGTTTTGAAAATATAAACAAATTCATAAACATCTAGTTAATCCATCAAAAAAGGTATCAAACCAGATATAACAGAAATAAGAGAGCATCATTATCAATCATATGTAATTTAAGAGATTAAGACTATTATAAAAATGTATGACAATAATAAATTTGACAACTTAGATGAAATAAACACACTTCTTGAAATATTTAAATTACTAAAACTGACACAAAAATAGAAAATACGAATAGCTTCATCTTATTTTTAAAAATTTATAATTTATAACATTCTTACATACAAAATTTTATGTATGATTTCTTCATGGGTGAATTCTTTCAAACAATTAAGGAAGAAAAGATGCCACACCTACAATTTTTTTTCAGAAATTAGAAGGTAAGAAGATACTTCTCAACTCATCCTAGGAGTTCAACATTTCCTTTATGTCAAAACAAGACAACATTATAGGAAAAGAAAACTTCTCATAAGAACCAACTCAAAAATAATTAACAAAATTTTAGTGAATAAAAGATAGAAAATGCATTAGACAATACATGTCAAACAAGTGAATTTATCTAAGATATACAAGTTTGATTAACAATTGAAAATCAATCAATGCAATTTTCCATGTTAACATAATAAAGGGTGAAATACTCAGAGAATCATTTCAATTTAACAACAGATGTATAGGATCAAGATAATTGCTACATTGAAAACTATAAGATGTTGCTGAGATACATTTAAATATCTAAATAAATTTAGAGATACTCTACTTAGGGATTTGAAGATTCCATGTTGAAATGTCAATTCTCTTTAAACTGATTTGTACATTCACTGGAATTCTAATCTATATCTAGCAGTAATTTTCATGGAACCTGACAAGTTGATTCTAAAATTTATATGGAAATTCAAAGGACATAGAATAGCCAAAAGAATTTTGAAAACAAAAGGGAAAATAAAGAAATTTTTCTCTCTGCTTCTACTATTTTCTACAACAATAAAAGAGCAAAATATTGATGCAAAGATACATATATAGATCAATTGAACAAAATAAATACAAAAATAGACCCTCACATTTATTGTCTACAGATTGTTAACAAAAATGCCAAGGTAATTCAATGGGCCTTTTGAAAAACTGCTGTTAGAACAACTGGATATTCATATGGGGAAAAAATTGTTAACCTTGATCATTACTCTATGTACTCAAAAATAATTTAAATGGATCATAAACCTAAATGTATCAGTATATTTATAAAACATCTAGAAGAAGTAAAGAGAAAATTTTTGTGAACTTATGTCAGGCAGAAGTTTATTAGATTGGACAGAAATGTCAAAAATAATAAAGGGAAAATGGTAAATTGGATTTCAACAAAATTTAAAATTTCTTTTAGAAATACACAATTAGGAAAATGAGATAGCAGGTTAGAACTTAAAAAAATATTAACAATGCACACATCAGATAAAGGATTTGTATCAAGAATATATAAATAAAATGATGTTAAATAGATGAAAGACAACAAGAAAATTATTTAAACAGACACTGTACAATAAAAGATAAAAATATCACAAATATGCAAATGAAAAAATGTTCAATATTGTTACTGGGAGAATCATAGATTAAAATCAGAATGTATCATCATTACACGCTAAAATTTGAAAATTAAAAGGTTGACAAAATCAAGTGTTAATGATAATATGAAACAGCTTCAGCTCTCTTACTCCTGATGGGAGTGTAAAATAGTATTTCCATTTTGTCAATTTATTGTAATATGAAACATACATTCCCGCTCACTACATGACCCAAAAATTCAGCTTCCTAATAGCCACAAAGAAATTTTGAAAGTACATTCAACAACTTGTAAAAAAAATGTTCATGCCAGATTTATGTATAATATTCCTTCATCTGGAAGTAACTCAGATATCCATCAACAGGTGAATAGATAAATCAGTTGTGGAATTTCCATAAATGGAAAATTACTTGAAAGTAACAAAGGAATACACTACTGAATCTCACAAAAACATAGATAGATTCATAAAGCATTATACTTGTTATCAACTGAATGTTTGTGTCCCCCTAGAATTCATATGTTGAGCCCCTAACCTTCACTGTTGATGTATCTGGATATGGGAACTCTAAGGAAGTAATGTCGTATGAGGTAATAAGTGTGGGGAGATAACCTTACTGACATGAGATTACTCTTTCTCTGAATACATGCACTGAGGAAAGGCCATGTAAGGATACAGCAAGAAGGTTGCTGTCTGAAAGTCAGGGAAAGAGTTTTCACTAGAAACCAACCCATAAAACACCTTGATCTTGGATGTCTACAGAACTGTGAGAAAATAAATAAATTTATTTTCTTAAAGGTACCCAGTCTGTGGTATTTTATTACGGCAGCCTGAGTAGACTAATACAATGTTTGTAAAAATTCATATACAAGAGAATACATAATGATTCTACTTACATGAAGTTATAAAATAGGGGAAAATCACACAAAACTATAGTGACAAAAGGATTGTCTGAACCTAAAGCTCAGAGGAGACTTGAATAAAAAAAGGCCTAGGAAACTTTTAGGAGATGATAAAAATGTGCTATATTTCTATTATGATATTAGGTGCCCAAGTTTATAAATTTGTCAAAACTCATAAGTGTACTTCTAAGTGAGTATATTTTACTATGTGTGAATAATGCCTCTAAAGATGTTTATTAGAGAAAAATGTAATTTAAGTTGATAATGTAAAGAAATACATTAAATAGATCAAAGAACAAAATCACATTAAAGTTTCTAATTTGCATACTACATCAAGAATGCTGTATCTCTTTGGTGGCAGGGGGAAGACCACAAAATATGCAGAACAAGATTCTTAGGAGTTTGAAAAACATACACTATGATGAGCAATTGAGAGAACCTGAGTTACTCAGTTGGGAAAACATAAGAGAGAGATAAAGTGAAGATAGATATCTTCAAATATTTGATAACTGCTATGTGGGAAGTTTAGTGACTTGGAGTCTGTGTAACTGCAGAGAGTATATATGAATTATCAAATGAAAGTTACAATGGAAACATTAAGGCTAAATATGAAAAAGTACCTTCAAATAATTAGAGCTGTCCAACAATATCCTCAACTCTAGATATAAATGATTTGGTAAGTGGAGAGCAATGTCAAATATTGTCATGTTTCACAATATTTTTGGGTAATTACCATGCAACATGTTAACAATTTTGCAGATCAATAAGCATGTGTGAATTTAACTTTGCCATGAGTTTTATTACTATACTAAATCTTGTTATTGAATTTGCAGGAGCTGCATCTAATGTAGCTGTCTGACAAGGTCACAGCATACAGTGTGGCACATTTGCAGGGCTTAGGCTGCCCCAGATGGGTTCTTTGTGGTTCCCTCGGTGTGAATGTGTTAGCATGTGTGTTATGTGTGGGATACTTAATACAGCCTCCTATGCAGGTCGGTGATGGGGATTTGGGGGTCTGGAGGAAGCAAATGCATTAGAGCCAGAAGAGGAGCCATGTCCTGGCTTATATGAAAATTTATCAAGAAAGCCTTATGCATTGCCTCTGAGAAACAGGGTGGGAACATCAAAACATCTTAGACCTATTCGGAGGCCTCTAACAGTCAGTGTACCGGGAAGGACAACTTATGATTTATGAAAATAGATAATGGGAAATTGTTTTGGTTTCCAAGGAGAAAGAAAGGAATGCAGTTAGTTCCTATTCCCATGCATGGTTCGTTGCTCTTCACAGGAGTGCACTCCGAGGATAATGGAAAGTGGGTAGTTGTAGGAGGAAAATAAAATAGAAAACCCTAGCTTAGAGCCATGGAAACAGTAAATCGTATTAATATCTAGAAAAGAATAGGTACAGGACAATTGTTAATTTAGTTAATAATGTAGCCAGAGAACAATGGTCCAGCTAAGATCAGAAGCAAGAAATAGCATAGGAAGGGATGGGAAAATCAAACAGGGGAATGGTGATTGTTAACTCGAAAATCAAAATCAACAAATCACTTATATAACCGTAAGATTGCTTATGTAGCCCCGGAGTATAAAAATACAGTTGTTAAGACAATAAAGTGAGATCGTGATGCATAATCCCTGAGTGCTGTCCCTTCCCTTGTTGCCTCCACAGACACCCCTCGGGTCCCGGACTCTGGAGCTGGGGCTGGCCCCCGGCATGAATTCACAGTTTTTAAAATTCTAATAAAGGCATAATGCTCCACTTATAAGTTAAAACAATTATAGGGAATATTGGTCAGCAATACTATTTAATTTTGTTAAATGCTTTAGAAGAAGTGAAAAATCCATTGAATGTCTCTATAATGGGTTCATTTCTAGTACATTTTATATCAAATATATATGTTTTAAATATTTTGTTTATTTTTAAATTATAGTTGACATACAATATTATATTAGTTTCAGGTATACAACATAGTGATTGGACATTTATATAACTTAAGTGGTCACCCTGATAAACCTAGTACCCATCTGACACCATACATATTTATTACAATATTATTAACTCTACCCCTTTTGCTATACTTTGCATCCCCATGACTATTTTGTAATTACCAATTTGTTCATTGCCTTATTGTTTACAATAGCCAAATAAATATAACCTGTAATGTAAATATTTGAAAAATCCATGGTCCCATTCTGGCAGTACTATGTGTTTTTACAAATGAAAAGAAATGGTATTGTGTTGGAGGTGTTTAAGTTCTTTATTGTAATATTTTGTGTTACATTTTAAAATGTGAATATGCTCAGTTCAGATGTCAAGAAAAAGAAAAGTAAGTTTTCATTATTAATGACAATAAATCATACATCAATTGAGCAAGTTATTTCGTTGCTACCCTTGTTTTGAAATCAGAGAAAATTTTTTAATGCGTGTAGGTGAATTATAGATATATAGTTACATGAATCACAAATATACTCTTCTACACTTGTAGGTTTCTATTTCAAACTTTTAAAAATCATCTTAACCATTTAGAAGTTTATAGTTCAATGGTATTGTAAACACACATAATGTCATGGAACCATCACCAACATTCATCTCTATAACTCTTTTTACATTTTAACATGAAAACCCTATATCTATTAAACAATGATTTCCCATTCTCCTCTCTCTATGGTCCCCAAAAATGTCTCTATAATTTTGATTACTTTAAGTGCCTCCTATAAACAAAATTACAATGGTGTCTGGCTTTTTGTGTCTGGCTTATTTCACTAAGCATAATGCCCTCAAAGTTCATCCCTGTATAGTACATGTTAGAATTTCCTCCTTTCCATTGTATGTATATACCACATTTTGCTTATCCATTTATTCATCAGAGGACACTTGGGTGGCTTCCATATTTAAGCTATTGTGAATACTGTTGCTATCAACACAGGTGTACAAATATCTCTTTGAGATTCTGGTTTCAATTCTTTGGACATATAGCCAGAAGTGGAATTTCTGAATTGTATGGTAGTTGTATTATAATTTTTTTTGAGGGACTCCCATAATCTTTTCCATAGTAGATGCACCATTTTACACTCCCACCAATAGGGCAGAAGGATTCCATTTACTCCACATCCTGACCAACACTTTTTATTTTCTGTTTTGTTTTGTTTTTCATAATAGCCATTCAAATAGGTCTGAATTGATGTCTCATTGTAGTTTTGATTTGAATTTCTCTAATTATTAGTGATGTTGAGCATCTTTTCATGTGCTTATTGAACTTCCATATATTTTCTTTGTAGAAATGTTCATTTAAGTCCACCCATTTTTTAATCAGGTTGTTCGTATTTTTGTTGTTGAGATTTCTGTGTTCACTATATGTTCTGGATATTAGCTCCTTATCAGATTTGTATTTGCAAATATTTTCTCCCATTCTATGGATTGTCTTTTTACTCTATTTCTATAGTATTTTGATATTTAAAACATTTTAATTTTCACAAATTCAAATTTCCTATTTTCAATTTTATTGCCTGTGTCTTTGATGATTAAGCTTTTTTAGGATAAACACCCAAAAGTGCAATTGCTGGGTCAACTGCTGCGATTTAATTTTTTAATAAACCACTAGATTGTTTTCCATAGTGGCTGTACCAATTTGCAATCCCACCAACATTGCATAAGATTTCTCTTTTCTCCAAATCCTCTCCCATACTTGTTGTTCTTTGATTTATTGATGATAGTCATTCTGACAGATGTGAAGTGATAACTCATTGTGGTCTTAATTTGCATTTCTCTGATTATTAGTGACATTGAGCATCTTTTCATATGTCTATTGGCCATCTTTATTTCCTCTTTGGAGAAATATCTGTTGAGATCTTCTGTACATTTTTTAATTCCACAATATATAAAGAACTTATACAACTTAACAACAACAAAAAAATCCAATTTAAAAATGAATATTTAGGTTTTTTGTCCATTTTGAGTTAGTTTTTTATATAATGTTAGACAAAGGTCCAAATTTATTTTTTGCCTGTAGATATCCAGTTTCCCCAGGACCGTGTGTTAAAAAAGACTTTCCTTTTCCCATTGAATACACTTAGTGCCTTTGTCAAAAGTTATTTGAATATGTATGAAAGGGTTTATTCCTGAACTCTCCATTCTATTCTATTGGTCTATCAGTCCATCTTTATGCCAGTAGTACACTGTTTTTAATACTGTAGCTTTGTAGTAAATTTTGAAATCAAATGTATGAGTCCTCCCTATTTGTTTGACTTTTTCAATATTGGTATTGGAGATGTCCCTTGAGATTTCATATAAATTTTATAACGTGTTTTCATATTACCACAAAAATGTTATTAGGAATTTGAGAGATTGTATTGAATCTGTGAATCATTTTGAGTCCTCTGGTCCTCTTAACCATGATAAGTCTTCCAATCCATAAACATGGAATATGTGTCCATTTATTTATATCTTCTTTAATTTCTTTTAGCAACGTTTTGTAGTTTTTATTTTATAAGTGTTTCATCTCCTTGGTTGTTTATTCCTATCTTATTCTTTTCTATGCTATTGTAAATGGAATTGTTTTCTTAATTTTCATTTTAGTTTTTTTTCATTAGTGTTTAGAGATGCAACTGATTTTTGTATACTGATTTCATTTCCTGAAACATAACTGAATTTATCTATTGCTTCTAGAAGATTTTTGGTAGAGTTTTTAAAGTTTTCTATATAACAAAACAATTTAAAATCTTCCTTTCCAATTTGGATTCTTTTTTCTTTCCTAATCTCTGGTTTAAATTTCCAGTACTATGTTGAACAGAAGTAGTGAGAATGGGCACCTTGCTTTGTTTCACAACTAGGAGAAAATTATTCAGTTTTTCATTGTTATTTATGATATTGGCTGTGTTCTTTCAATATATGGCCTTTATTTTATTGGGGTAAGTTATTTATATAATTAATGTATGAAAGTTTTTATCAAGAAAGGGTATTGAATTTTTTTCAAATGATTTTTATGCATGAAGAAATGATTGTATATATTTTTATGTTGTTCATTCCCTTAATGTGATATATCACATTTAATAATTTGTGTATTTGAATTATCCTTGCATACAAAGTTTAAATCCCAGTTGATCATGAAGTACAGTCTTTTAATGTGCTGTCGGATCCAGTCAGCTAACATTTTGTTGAGAATTTTTACATCAACATTCATTAGAGGTATTTACCTGTAGCTTTATTTTCTTGTCATGTCTTTGTCTAGCTTTGGAAGAGTTTAAGAAGACTGACTTAGTGTTAATTCTTCTTTAAATACTTGGTAACATTTACCTGTGAAACCATCTCTTCCTGGGCTTTTCTCTGTTCAGAGGTTTTTTACTACTATTTCAACCTCATTTGTTATCGGTCTTTTCAGGCTTTCTGCTTCTTTTTAATTCAGTCTAATAGGTTTTTTGTTTCTACTAATTTATCCACTTCTTCTAAGTTGTCAAATATGTTGGTGTATAATTATTCATAATTGTCTTATGATCTTTTTTGTTATTTCTGCGGGATCAGTTATATCTATTTTACATTTGGTTTTATGTATTTTAGCCTGCTCTTTTTTTTCTTAGTTTACCTAAAAATGTCAACTTTGTTTATCTTCTCAAGAAACTTTTAGTTTTATCAAATTTTTAAAGAATATTCTGTTTCTTATATTATTTATTTCTACGCTAATCTTTATTATTTTCTTTTTCTGCTGACTTTAAACTTTCTTTGTTCTTCTTCTTCTAGTTCCTTGCCATGAGAGGTAGATTGATTATTTGAGATCATTCTTTCTTATTTAATATAGGCATTTATCAATATAAACTTCCCTTTAAGTACTTATTTTGCTATATTCCATAAGTTTTGGTATGTTGTGTTCTAAATTTTTTTTTGTTTTAAGTAATTTTTTTATTTCTTCTTTTGATTTCTTTCTTAATTCTATGGTTGTTTAAGAGTGTGTTAATTTTCATGCATTTGTGAATTTTCTCAATTTCCTTTTACTATTTATTTCTAGTTTTATTCCTTGTGATATCAAATTAAATGTTTACAAACAGAAATTGGAGAAATAAAGTTATATATATTCATAAAAGGCTTACTATATAACAATGAAATTGAATAAATATTAAGTGCAGCAACATGGGTGAATATTTCAAACATAATGTTGAGTAAAAAAACAAACCACAGCATTTAATACTGTATGTTTCAACTCATATAAAGTTCAGGAATAACCTAGTCCATGGTGTTAGAAATAAGGACAGTGGTCGTTTTGTGGAAGTACAATGGGGATAATGATTGGGAGGTACACAAGAGTGACTCTGGCATGCTGGCAATGCCCTATTTCTTGATCTGGAAAGTAATTACATGAATATATTAACTTTTAAATAATTTATTGCATTAAGATATGCTCACTTTTGTATAATTTAATTAAAATTAACTATGTATAAAGACAGATAGTAAACAAGTATTATTAGTAAGTTTACTGATAGTAAATCATTTTACGGATTTCAGATTTAGATATAGGAAAATCATATAACTGACTGGCCATAAGAGATAAGGTTCTTTGGAATTGTGGGCCAAATAAAGAGAGGGAGAGAGAATAAGAGTGAGAGCAAGAAAGAGAAACATAGTTTCTCTAAGTGTAGACTTGGAATGTTGCCTTTTGGACTTTTGAAGCACTGAGGGATATTTAGAATAGTTTAAATTGAAATAATGGTTACAATTTTTGATGGTCAAGGTTTTGTAACTTTGAATAAAAAGCCTATTTGGGCTTCCACTAGCACTTTTTAAAATCAGACATTTTAAAAATAGCCATCTTTATCTTATTGGTTAAGTTTATATGTGAGCAGTTATATTTCTCATAGACAGCAGAGGATTTCAAGAAATGTTTTATTGTTGTTTTTTCTTTTGTCTTATTTTTAGAAGTAGTATTCTTTTTATCATGTATATCTTGCTCATATTTGAAGTATGGTTTCCATTTTATACACACTTATGAAACTATTTCTAATATCACAACTGCTGTGGAATCATACAGGAGTTTTAATTTCAATATGTTAAAGTTTTTATGAAAAGGATTTATGTTAATTTTGTTGTTTTGAATATTCAGAAGATCCTAGAACTATAATAATCAAC
This sequence comes from Cynopterus sphinx, assembly GCA_030015415.1. Lineage (NCBI taxonomy): Eukaryota > Metazoa > Chordata > Mammalia > Chiroptera > Pteropodidae > Cynopterus > Cynopterus sphinx. Next base: position 72,609,478 of record CM057388.1, on the reverse strand, counting down.
CTATGATCTCCAACAGTAACAGAAAAAATCTCATGTTTAGATACATACTCTAAAGGGAAGAGGGAGAAGTAGATAATATTTAAAATTCAATTGAAAATAATCATTAGTGTGCACTATTATTGTAAAGCCCTAGCTAATTTGAATTTGTAGAAAATCTGAGTCAAAATTTCCTAAAGTACTTTCTATGATATTTTAACTACCAACAAAGTTGATGTTTTCTAGAATGCTGAATTTAAAATGTTGACTCAAGTAAACAACTGAAAAGCTAAAAAGGCCCTGAAAGCTGTGTGTATATTGGTTTTTGTTCCACATAGAATAAAATTTATTTATATATATATATATATATATATATATATATATATATATATATATTTACATAGTGTGTTCACCTCTCATAGATTTCTTTCTGTCACCGCATATTTAATCCCTAGTACCCCATCTACCTCCTTCCTCCTCCCTTCTCCCCATCCTCTGGTAACCACAAGTCTATTGTCCATTTCCATGAGTCTGTGTTTGTTTGTCCTGTTCATTTTTTAACTTTTAGTTTTATATCCCACATATAAGTGATATGTGGGATATATATATAAGTGGGACACTTTGGTTGCTTCCATGTCCTGGCTACTGTGAATAATACTGCTATGCCATTCACAAATACTTTTACAAATGAAATTATATTTATACTTTCAACACCCTGAAAGGTAGGAAGGTTAAGTTATTATTTGTCTCTACTGCACAGATAATACATGTATGTATGTGTATTTATGCTATTTATATCTTGAATAAGCTAGACTCTGTAGAGTGATCTTTAGAATCATATTTTTCCTTGCCCCCTTGAGAGATTTTGTGATTTACTATCCATTTCACCCTTCTGAATGGAAGTACTAATTCCTTTAGCTGCCAGGAATGTAAGCTTTTGATGGTTTATAGCTGAGTCCCAAGCAAGGCATTACACTCTTTTCCACGGGCATGCTGAATCCAGTGATTTGCTGATGCCTGGGTTACAAAGGCTCACTTATCTTGCTTCAGTTTAGAACAACCAGAAAGACCATGTCACTTCCAGTACTTTCTGTCAGAATGTTTAAGATTTTTTTTTGTTACTGTATTACTGTTTTAACTCAACCTTTTACCCAGTCTTTCATTCCTCATTTACTGCAGGTGTTCTCCTGAGCATGCTCCAATGGTCTCCTGCATACAGATTTCTACTTAAGAGTCTGCTTCCTTAAAAAGTTTACATGGGACAACTGCATATAAAATCTTGGGTAGATCCCTTCACCTTTTCAGATATTCTCATTCAGAACAAGAAGTCTGAATTTAGTAATTAAATTTTCTAATGGAGATTACTTCAGATTGCATTTAAATTTAGAATTTTACTCCTCCTAGTTTGAAATTCTTTTAGATTTAGAAGCCCACTGTAGAGATGAGGTCATGTTTGTTTTCTTTATTTTTCTCAGTCCTACCTTTCCTCCCATTTTCATGGCTTCTTACCCCTCCAGAAAGGTGACACATATGGAGGTAGGGATTAAAATAAAATGAAATACTTTTACATGTAAATAACCTAAGTGTCCATCAATGGATAAAATGATAAACAAAGTATGATATACATTTTTAAATGCAATATTATTCAGCCATAAAAAGGAAATCCAGCTATTTGAGACAACATAGATAGAGCTTGAGGTCATTATGCTAAATGAAATAAGTCAAAAATAGAAAGCTAAATACTGTAGGATCTCACTTATATATGGAATCTAAACACAAAAAAGGAACTCAACAGAACTCATAAATACAGAGAATGGGTGGTTCCCAGAGGTAAGGGAAGGAAGAATAGGAGGTAGAGGCATGGGTAAAATGGCCAGAAATTAAAAACTTCCAGTTATAAAAGAAATAAGTCCTGGAGATGTAATGTACACTATATTGACTATAGTTCATGGTACTGTATTGTATATTAGAAAGTTTCTAAGAGACATCTTAAAAGTTCTCATAACAAGAAATAAGTATAGCTATCTGTGGTATGAATATTAACTGAAATTACTGTGGAAATAAGTTTGCAATATATACATAATCAAATCACTATGTGATACAGCAAAAAAATGATATATGTCAATTATACCTTAAGTGATTAAGCACATACATACATACATACATACATACATACATACATACATACATACATACAAAATAGAAAAAGAAATAGTCTTAAAAATTTGGAAGTTTGCTATCTGCTTTTAGAGTCCTATAGGTGTCAAGTTTATTGCTGATTCTTCTTATAGGATGTTTAAAAGATCTTGTTTTTAATTATGAATAATTTTAGACCAACAAAAATAAATATTAAAATTAAACCTCATGCACACTTTCTGTTTTGACATTTATCAACATTTTGCCAATATTGTTTTATCTACATCCTATGACTTACTATTTATTTGTTCGTGTGTGTTTGCTTTGTTTATTTTGTTTGCTTATTTTCTCCTTTGTTTGTTTATTTCTGGTACATTTCAAAGCAATCCCTAATTAACCATTTTACTCATGAATGCATCAGTATTTATTGCCAACAGATAGTATTTTTAAAAACACACTATGATGCCATTATAACATTTAAGAAAATTAATTATGATTTTTTTAACATCATCCAGTAGTGGATCCTATTCACATTTCTTAATTGTCTCAAAAATTTTTAGTTAATTTTCCAAAAATAGAGTCCAAACAAGGTTTTGCCTTTGGTTTATATGCCTCTTGTTGTTTCACATCTCCTCTCCTAATCTTTTTATTATTGTTTGTAAAGAAACAGAGTCATTTTGTCCTGTAGAATTTTAAATTCTAGATTTTGTTGAGTACAGATTTATATTTTACAAATTTTCCCTCTACTGTATGTTTTTTATAAACTAAGAGTTAGATATTAAGACTAATTAGATTTAGTTTCAGTTTGTTGGCAAAAATATTTTATAGGTGATACTATACATTCCTTATTGCATCACCTTAAAGAGCACTTATGTGCGATTATTTCACTTTTATATTGATCAGTGAGTTCAGATATTATCAGCTGTTTCCATCCATTATAAAGCTTTCACACCAACTTTTTAAGTAGAATAATTTTGGCATTCATTGATGATCCATTATCTAGACCTATTGTTTTACTGGAGGATACAAATAGGTCACATTCAAATTCTATGACTCCTGCATTTATTAGCAAGGAAATTTTTGTAAAAGAACTTCTCCTAATGAATTCTTTCTCTTTGCTTACCAATTTTCAAGATGAGTTGGTGGCCTACTAACCTGCAACAATGACTATTACTTTCCTCGTGCTGCTGTAAGAAAATTACCACAAACTGAGTTGCTTAAAACAAAAATTTATTCTCTCAGAGTTAAAGAAGTCCAAAATCAAGGTGTTGGCAGAGTCATATTCCTCCTGAAGGATATATAAAACAATTATTTTTTGTCTTCTTATAGCTTCTGTTGTTTATTAACAGATTTTGGTGTTCCTTGGTTTAGAGCTGTATTGCTCCAACTTCTGCAACTGTTTTCATATTACTGTCTTCCCTCTATGTATGTCTGTATCTCCGTGTCTCCTTATAAAGAAAACAGGATTAGATTTATGGCTCACTCTATTCAGATCGATTATATCTGCAAATTCCCTATTTTATACTAAGGTAATATTCATAGGCACTAAGGTTAGGACCTCAACATAGCTTTTTGGAGAACTCAATTCAACCCACAATAGTGACCACTGAAGTTTTGTTGTTGTCATTATTTTTAAAGTATCAGTATGATATACGTAATTTGATACTTTTATAAGTCTCAGTGTGTTCCAGTTATTATCAATATTGATACTCAGTTTGGCATCTTTGGTCAGTGGGAATCTTTCATACTGGTTCTTCTATACCATTGACATGAACTCAGTGTTCTTTCATAGCTTCCTTACTGTGTAGTATGACAAGGTTTCCTGGGCTCATCTTACATGTTTCCTGCCCCAGACCTGAAATCAACCATTTCTCTAAGAAGGTTCTGAGACCTTTGTATAGACTACATTGTTGATGTACTTTTAGATACCTTCGTGGACAGAAATATATACATATATATCTTTGAGAATGAAAAATAGGTTATTTATTTTCGGTCACTTTTTAAGATTACATGGATTTTAAGCTGTTTGATTTTAACTTTTTCTTTCTTTTCCTTACTCTGAAAATATTAGTAACTAAAGATATTAATGTACTTATTTGTTTTATGAATGTTAGTTTAAAATAACTGTGTTGTTATCTCTACTAATATAAGAATACCAAATTCAGCTTTTAGATTATTTTTCAGTTCTTTTCATCTTTAATATATACCCACTAAGGATATGCAGCGAAATATTATGTTTTAGAGACATTTGAAATATTTCTCATGACTCCAATTTTACATATATGTAGGTTTATTTGCTTTCTTGCTATTTTGATTTAATTTTGTCATTTTAATTATGTAAAACATTTTCATGTGCCATAGCAAAACTGTTTCTTAAGGTCATTAGTCCCCAGAGAAATGCAAAGAGAAACCACAATGAGATATCACTTCACACCTGTCAGAAAGGCTATCATCAATAAAAAAAATGGTGAGTGAAAATGTGGAGAAAAGGGAACCCTCATACATGGTCAGTGGGATTGCAAATTGGTACAGCCACTATGAAAAACAGTTTGGAGGTTCCTCAAAACATTTAAAAATAGAACTACTATATAACCCAGCAATTGAATTTCTAGGTATTCACTCCCCAAAAAAACACACACACTGATTTAAAAAGATATGCACTCCTATCCTATGTTTACTGCACTATTTACAATAGCCAAGATATGGAAGTAACCTAAGTGCCCATCAATATATGATTGAATAAAGAAGTTGCAGTACATATATACAATGGAATGCTACTCATCCATGAAAAATGAAATATTAACATTTGTAGCAACATGGATGGACTTAGAGGGTGTTATACTAAGTGAAATAAGTCAGACAGAGAAAGATAAATATCATATTATTTTACTTATATGTGGAATCTAAAGAACAAATAAATGAATAAACAAAATGAAAACAAACTTATAGATACAGAGAAGAAATTGGTGATTGCCAGATAGGAAGGGTATTTGGGGGCTATGCGGAAAAAGTGATAGGATTAAGAAGCACATATTGATAGTTACAAAATAGTCATGGAGATGTGAGATATAGCATAGGTTATATAGTCAATAATATGGTTAAAACTATGTATAGTGTCATGTGGGTACTAGGCTAATTGGGTTGATTGCTTCATAAATTATATAAATGTCTAATCACTATATTCTACACATTAAACTAATGTAAAATGATACTTATAAAAAATGAAAAATAACTAGTTAATGTTGACAGGCAATGTTAGAATTTAGACTTCAATGTATAAATGAAGCTATGCCTTTCTGTTTCTGAGGTGACATTACATATGACCATCAGCCAGCTATATGTGTATGAAGGTTGTGCCAAAGGTCAAAGAATATAAAGGCAGTGAATTTGAGTTAAGAAAACGCATCAAGAAATAGCAGGATAACTGTAATCTTTGTAATCTCTAAATGCATATTCTGTGAAGGCAAATACATCAGAACACTGTATCACTGGAATGGACCACCAAGGCCATTATGAGCCAAAAAAGATCTTTGTAATGAGACATAATAATTTATCTAAGAATATTTGTAGGTATTATTTAGGACCACTATTCCAAATTCTCCAGCTGCTAGTAATTCACAGCAGGAACTAACCTGCCTAATCATATTTCTTATCAGATAAATTTTCTTTATGCAACTATTCTATGACTTCATGGCAGTAAGACTATACTTGCCTCAAATGTTCTGAAAACAGAAATGTATCTTATTTCTATCCTCCCTACTCTGCAGACTCAACAACAAACAAGAACCTAGGCAATTTTGTAATTACATTATTCCATTTTATCTAAAATCCTGCATGTCAGAACACACAGCTATCTCTAAAAAAGAAAAAAGAAGTCTCATAGTCTTGTAGCAAAAAGAGCACTTTCTAACAATTCGTGTCAGGCACTAGTAATTTCACTGATTACATATAGCTCATACACACACACAAATGCAATTACCCATTTCTGTTAATCTCAGTAATTTATTTGGATTTGGTTCTGAACCAATTCCCTGGTGTTCATGAAAATTTCTGTGTGAATTCATTGTTTTCTTAGGCATTTGTGTTGGCACTAAGGAATTTAAGATTTCTGTCTGGTATTCTGGTTAACCCTATTTTTCTGTCTTTGAGAAATCATGGAACCATAAGTCCAAAACTTACAAAGGTTAAAAGTTTCATACTACATGATGAGGGATATGGAAGAAGTCAAAAGCATAGCCTTGAGGTAAGGGAGTTTTAGTTGTAAAAAATTTTATATTTTATATGTAAGGCACAATTGCTATTATATAGTGTAGGGAAGACTTGATGACATGAAGCTCATGGATCACTTAACCAGCTAATGTTGACATTATGCATCTGCATCATTTAGTACAGGGCATGGCACATAGCTTAACACATATTTGTTGAATGTATGAATTACCATCAGAATGTAAAGGAGAAGAGTAGTTAACTTTATACAAAATGTAACATTACATATAACATTGACCAATTATTCACATAGTACTTAATTTTATCTTTTGAAATTTCCATGCAAGATGTGCCAGATTATCTAAAAATGAAGGCAGAATGATATAAAACAGTATTCTTCAATGTTGGAAAGCCTCTTGTTCTTTTAATAAATATAAAATTGTATTTCTCTGAAAATTCCGAAATCCATTTCCCTTATATGCAGACAATAATTGCTACTTTTTGCATGACCGCAGTAGCCAAGAAAATTGTATCAAGTGTTATTTTATATAGCATTTATGAAAACAATGTTTTAAATTTTTTATTCAAAATTAAAATTGTATTATGGTTTTGAATATGTATTTTGAAACATTACCCAGGAACTCATATATTACAGACTTTCTCACCACACACTTTGAGAACTCTAGTAATTGGATATGTAATCAAGCTGTGTATACAGCTTAAATGCCACCAAAGCAAAATTCAATGACATTTCCCTTCAAAAATAAGGAAAGTTTAATTGAGGGCAGTTAATTCTGGGCAGTAGAAAAAGCACTAAACTAGAATCAGATAGTTTTAAGATTAAATCCCAGCTTTACAACTTACTAGTGTTTGATTTTGATCACTAGTTGTTTGACCTATGATGTACTAGTTGTTTAATTTGCTTAATCTTTTTTAAGACTATTTATGGATAAAATATGAATAACCACATTAATATTCTGTATAAATTACCATAAATTTAGAGGACACACAGTAATCATTATTTGAAATTGAGTATAAGAACAGTTTCTTATACTCTTACTTTTTCTTATCAGCTCTTACCCAAACTAAGCTCCATAGCAAATTATGCAATTTTGAACATAAAAGTTTATTTCTAATTACATTATTTCCCTATTGCCATACAGGGTTATTGTAGGAAGTACATGAAATAATTATTGCATGATGTATTAGACTTTCTCTCCTGTGTTTCTTATTTAAATGGAAGAAGCATATCATTTTATCTCTCTTGATTTATAAGTACTCTAACTCCTTGTTACAGGTTGACTTTCTTGGGAAGCAGACTATGAAACAGTAATTAACATGAGAGAAGTTTTAGGAAGTGATCTTGAGGTCAACCACCTATAGAAAGGAAGAGAAAGTAGTAGGAGTGGGCAGAAGGAGAGGCTGAGCCATAATGCAGTCTCAATTAAAGACTCAGCTGACTCTAAAGGGAATTCTAAAGACAGAGTGAACTTCAGAACTGATTAAAGTTAGGAGAAGAAAGCCAGAACTTTGTATCTGTATCCGTCAGTCACTGAATGTGGGCTCTTCAGGAAGGTGTGACCTAAGAGAAGGCAACTCACTTCAGCTGAGACAATCTTAAAAGGAGGATGATAACTGGTGGCTGTCTGCTGGAAACATTCTCAGCAGCTGGGGCAATAATATCTTTATTTCTGTAGAGGCAACTGGGTAGTAATTGACAGTGTCCACCATAGTCCATTCCCAGAACCCCTCATATAATTTTCTTGTCAAGCTCATAATTTATAGTTCAAGGGGGCTCCTATTTTGTCCCTTAGCAGAATCATTGTCTTCTTGGAAACTAGGACCTTTAAATCCACAGAGCCCTGGGTTTCAAGGATGGGAAGCATAAACTTCCCACAGTGGACCCTTGGGCATGATAATAATTGTGACCAATTCTACTTTCCCACCTTTGTTCCATGACCCAAGTATTCTTCCAATTGCAACATAGCACCATATAATGACATTTCCACCACAACTCATTTGCTGTGAAACTGTCACTTGGTCTGTTGTTGTGTGGTATCCCATGCTGGTAGATCAAACATTCTGTAAACTCTTACATAACAATGTTGGCTGAGGCACTTAATGCATGAGAGGCAAATTTACACATAGAATATGTGTTTATTCCAGTACCCTTTCTTCTTTACCTTATATATCACATTCCTAGCTAGTTTAAGTTGAAACGTAACTCTAGTTATAGACTTAGTGGCCATGAGGAGATGTGGGAGAAGACGAGGGAATGCACGTCTTACAAGGGAAGGACTTCTGTGTTTTCTCCAAACAATGGGGGATTATACCTTTTTGAGAAGGACTGTCCATCTTCTATAATGGACTGTCAGAGGATTCAAGAAACTTGGGAAATTTAAGATTTCTAGAAATATCAATCCGTATATTCCCACCTAATATGCCAATATCCATCAATAATAATTTGCCAAAAGGAGGAGTTGAGCTGTGAAAGTCTCAATGGAAACCATAGCCAACTTTACAGGGTGTCGCAAGATTATATGGTCTTCCATAACTGTTTTGAGTTGGGGCAAGATGACAAAGTGGTGACATCAATTAATCATTTGATGTATGCCACCTAAGAAAGGGAGAATGTTCTTGGGAAAGGTAGTTCCCTTAAGCTGAGGAAGTTCACATTGATGGCTGAAAGCTGAGGGCTGTCACTACCAAAAGGAAGTTCTAGACAGTGCATTACAGAATTTTGTACACATCTTTTTCCATATATTTGGATATTTTTTAAAAAAAACTATTAATGTCAAATTGTCTTTATTACCCACTTTAGTGCATACTATATTTCTGTTTCTACAAAAGTATACCCCTCTGTCTGAAGTAAAACCCACTACCAGTAGTTCTTCACTTCAGAGAAATTTCTTCTTTTCACCTCCAGAGCAAATCTTAGGCTGGAGCTAGGTGCAAAGAGATAGCTGAGAAAAGAAGTGAATGCATTTGAGGCAAGCAAATGGAAGTAGATTCTTGCAAATTCATAAGGATAGAAGGGAAATTAGGGGAATAGAAAAAAACTGAAGCTGCAAGTACTTTTTGTTTCTTAACTGAAGAAGTTTTCTCTGACCATTTTAAAAGTCACCAGACTTTCTGCCACATAAGCCAAGTAGAGGTGATACTATCTGCCTTGCTTAGATGTATGGGCTTGTGCAAATCAAATGGAAAAATGATATAATGTATTTAAAAGTAGTTTAGAAAGAATAAAGCACAGGGAATTCTGGGTTGTATTATTTAAAATGCATTTTCTTAAAGTTTCAACCTAAGTGCCTTTTTAGTTCTCCATCAGGAAGTCTCCTTTTGTTCTCTTCTCATTGCACATCAGAGTTCTCTTTTTGAGACATTACATAAGTTTTTAGTTTGACTAACTGACACTGACATTAATTATATGAGTCTATGAATTTGAAATATCCATATCATTACTGACAACCCAGAATCTGATCATTCACTTTTTTATCTCCTCATCACAAAAAGATGTGCATGAAATTATATTACTGGAAGTGAGTGGCAACCACAAGGATTACTACCTGAGTGGGCATGCAATAAGCATGAATTAAATGGATGAATGAATCAATCAATGAATGAATTTTTAAACCAATAACCAAATTTGAGATGTATTATAGGACTTTCATTTTGTGCAACTTGGTCTGTGGCAATAAGAAAAAATCAAAATCACTAAGTTTTGTGGTCTAGGCTAGTTGTTCTTAATCTATTTTGAAATGGGGGTCATGAAATTCTTTGAGAAATTGAATAAATAAAAATTCCTATATGTACAATATCATATAGTTTTGCATATAATTTCAAAGGAGGCTACAGACCTCGCAAAGTCAATTCATGGGACATAAGTTAAAAATCAAGAGTCTAGTCTAATTTGCTTATGAATTTCTATCCCAGTTCTACCCAATAGAGATATAATATGACTCATATAGTAACACAATAAAATTTTCTATATTAAATAAATTAATAAATAAGTTATATATGCTAACATATTAAATTAGTTATTTAATAATTATTATTTAATAATTTAATATCAAATATATTAAATAACAAAATCTAGCAATAAGTTAATTACATAATTTTAATTTAGTGACATATATATAAATATTTCAAGATTTTGCAACATCTATGAGGTTGGCTATTTTAGATACTTTATGTAAGTGGAATTATGCATCATCTATCATTATTTCACTTAACATAATGTCCTATAGTTTCATTCATATTGTCACAAATATCAGAATTTCCTTCTTTTTGAGGCTGTATAGTATTTTATTATCTGTATATACCATATATTTTTATCCATTCCTTTGTTGATGGACACCTGGGTTGTTTCCATATCTTGATAACTAATCACATTTCAGGTGTTCAATACTATGTGGTTAGTAGTTACCATATAATATAATGTAATTCTAGACCAAACATCAGATTATGACAGCTAAATGATGTTAGATAATTAGCTTGAGTATTTAATTATCTACGTGTCTCACATTATTCTGAGGCAGAGCACCATCTAGGGTCACATCTGAGGATGAGACACCCAAAGGTTAGACTGGGCAAGCACCAGAACACTGCTAATGTGAATAGACTGCTCTGTAGTGTCAGCCGCTGCATTACAGCCCTTTAACTGGTCACAGCCAATCCTTACCTCACAACAAAACAGCCCAAGATGCAAATAGCAACCAAAGCTCAACTACAACAGGAAGGCAAATATAACACAAGGGAATACCTGGAGCACCTGGCTCAGGTGACTAAGGAAAAATGTGCTACTGAGCTATACAGAACAACTACCACAAAAGGCCACTCTACTAAGACCAGAAGACATAGCAGCCTTACCTAATAGATAGAAACAAACACAGGGAGGCAGTAAAAATAGGGAGGCAAAGAAATACATCTCAAATGAAAGAACATAACAAAGATCCAGCAAAAAAATAAAACTAAACAAAATTAAGACAATCTACCAAATGTAAAGTTCAAAACACTGCTTAAAAGTACGTTCAATGAACTTAGAATAAGAGTAAAAGAACTCAGTGAGAACTTTAAGAAAGAAATAGAAAACTTGAAAGTATAGATAGAAAACAAAAAAGTCAGAAATAAAGAATACAATAACTGAAATTAAGTATACATTAGAGAGAATCAATAGTAGATTACATGAAGCAGAAGATCAAATTAGCAATTTAGAAAATAATGTAACAATAAAGACCCAATCAGAACAGCAACAAGAAAAAGGTTCCATAAAAGCAAGGCTAATTTAAGGAGCCTCTGGGAAAACATGAAGTGTACCAACATTCACAACATAGGGATACCACAAGGAGAAAAAAGAAAGTGAAGAATTACAAACATATTTTAAAATATAATGATGGAAAACACTGGTCAAGATAACATGGAAGGTAGATGCTGTACACGTTTTCTTTCAAGGACACACAGAAATTATAATGAAACTACAGAGCAACCAGCACATAGAGCTGCTTCAGTTCTGGCTGAATAGAAGCCCTACAACTAGGGACAAAAATAACAGGTCACATTAAACAGGTAGGAGCAGCAGAGATGTGAAATGGCCTGGTCCTACAACTGCATGTGATGATTAAAAATTGGAAAGGTTACCTTCACTGCAGGGCCCACCTAAAAAGTGAGGGGTCCTAGCCCTACCCTGTACTCCCAAGTCCAGGGTGTCAGTGCCAGAAAGAAGTTACCACAACTTCTCGCTACGAAAACCAGCAGAAATTGTGGCTGAGAGAGATGGAAGTCTACAGAAGTCACAGACATCCTTCCCAAAAGACCGAACACAAGGCCATACTCGCTAATAGACTCACTCTGAGATCCAGCACTGGGGAAGCCACTCTAGGTGTACCAGGGACATATGGGGAGATACTGAGCTATTGGGCTTCAGTGTGATAGCTAGAGAGGTGGCTTTCTCCAAGGCAGAAGTGGTAGCAGTATTTATTGCTCCTTTGTCGAGGCTTCTCCACTCCTAGCACACAGATGTAGGCACGGCCATAGCTGAGGAGCAATCAAATTGGATAACACAGGTTGCTCCACCTAAGTGATCCCCTGAGACCTCACCTCTCCCAAGTCATGGGCCCACCCAAGCACCTCCAATAGTTTATTCCACACAAATGGTCTGTCTTGACTCATGCTTTGAAATTTCCTAAAATCTCTCAAAGTCTTATAAGACTTAAAGAAGCAGCATCTGGCTTCTGCATGACCCATGCCTTGTGCTGAGCAGCACTGAGTCCCTTACTATAGCAGTTGGCCTCAGTTCTGGCTTGGCCTCTTGAGACACTTGTAAGCTCACCACAGGTGGCAGCCATCTGTGGATTGCTTGATGACTCTTACCAGGTGGCCCAGGAGGTACACAGGCTAGGGATGAACTTAGTCTGAAGCTCAACTCCTCCCAGGACTGTCCCACTGAGCTCACAGGGCACCTAATACATAAAGCCACTCTAATAAAATGAGGCAACTTAGGAGCCCTACCTAATACATAGAAACAGACTCAGGGAGGCAGCCAAAATGGGGAGATAAAGAATCATGTCCCACATAAAAGAACATAACAAAGTTCTAGAAAAAGAAGTCAACAAAATAGAGACACACAATCTACCAGATGCAGAGTTCGAAACACTGCTATATAAATGCTCAATGAATTTTAGGGACGAAGTAGGTGAACTCAATGAGAACTTCAATAAACTGAAAAAAAAAAAACATAAAAAATGGAGTTGGAAAACATAACAGGAAACCAGTCATAAATGAAAAATACAATATCTGAGATGAAGAGTACATTAGAAGGAATTGACAGAATAGATGACACAGAGGATGATTACTAACATGGAGGACAAGGTAGCAAGGACACCCAATCAGAACCGCAACAAAAGAAAATCTAAAAAAAAAATGAAGATAGTTTAAGGATCTTCTGGGACAACGTCAAGCATAACAGCATTCATAACATAGGGTACCAGAATGAGAAGAGAAAGAGCAAGGAATTGAAAGCCTATTTGAAGAAATAATGATGGAAAACTTTCCTAATTTGGCAAAGGAAATAAACATACAACCCCAGGAAGTTCAGAGTTTCAAAAAAAAAAAAAATGAACCCAAATAGGACCACATCAAGACACATCATAATTGAAAAGCCAAAGATTAAAGACAAACAGAAAATCTTAAAAGTGGCAAGAGAAAAGCAATTAGTTAAGACAGTCAGTCAATTTCTCAACAGAAACTTTTCAGGCCAGAAGGGTTTGGCATAAAGTATTCAAAGTGATGAAAAGCAAGGACCTGCAACCAAAATTACTCAACCCATCAAAGCTATCATTTAGAATTTCAGGACAGAAAAAGAGATTCCCAGGCAAGATAAAGTTAAAGAAGTTTATTACTTCCAAGCCAGTGTTACAGGAAATGTTGGAGGGACTTCGTTAAGAAGAAAAAAATAGAATAAAAGGTTTAAAAATATAAATAATAAAATAGTAAAATAATAAAATGAATTATCAAATATGAATACATATCTATCAAAAATTACTTTAAGTGTAAATAAATTTAATGCTCTAATTAAAAGTTGAATGGATAAGAAACCAAGACCCTTACATGTGCTGCCTATGGCAGACTCACTTTAGATCAAAAGACACACACGAACTGTAAGTATAGGGATGAAAAAATGAGTTTCCTGAAATTGAAAGAAACAAACAAAAAAAGTTGGGGTAGCAATACTAATAACAGAAAAAATAGACTTTAAAAAAAAGGGTATATCAAGAGACAAAGCAGGAGCCAGTTATACCATGTCTGGGTATTTATCTAAACAAACCCAAAACAATTCTTCTAAGGGGCATGTGAATCTATATGTTCATTACAGCATCATTTCAATAGTCATGATATGGAGGCTACCTAGATGTTCATCAATGAATAGATAAAGAAGAGGTGATACACACACACACACACACACACACACACACACACACACACACTCAGTTATAAAAAAAATAATAAAATCTTGCCATATGAAACATCATGGATGGACCTAGAGGGTATTGTGCTGAGTGGATTAAGACCAACAGAGAAAGACAAATGCTATATGGTTTCACTTACAAGAGGAATTTAAAGAAAAAAAATTAACAAAAACGAAACAGAAACGAACTTGTAGATACAGAGAACATGTTGAGGGTTACCAGATGTGACAGCATTGAGGACTGGGTGAAATGAGGGAAGAGATTATGAAGCACAAATTGGTAATTATGAAATAGTCAGGATATGTAAAGTATAGCATAATAATATTACAATAAATATGTATGATGTCAGATGGGTACTAGATTTACCAAGATGATAACTTTGTATGTTATATAATGCCTAATCACTAAGTTGTACACCTGAAACTACTGTAATATCTGTTTTCAACTGTAATTAATGTAACTAAATAAAATGGGTTCTGTTTTAGTTCTATCAATTTATTTTCTGTTAATTTTTTTTTATTTTCATGCCCATTAGATATTTTACATTTTGCTTATGGATATGTGTGAGGGGATTAATTTTATATTCCTAATTTTCTTCTGATAAGTTGAAAAGCTTTTTCATGATTCAAAATAGCACCCTATTTAATACATTTAGTTAATTATAATATATTTAAACATTTTTCTTGATTTAACATATACAAATAGTAGTTATAGAATCCTCCCACCCCAGTGTAAATAAGAAAACTTAGCACACACACACACGCACAACAGACACACTTCCTTCCAACTCTCATGTTCCCACTTCCAGTTTTTGTTAATTTCATTGTCATATATATTTCTTGTAGTTTATAGCAATCACAATTTGCATAGTAAACAAAATTCTCATAATTCTTTAACCTCTGTTCTACATTATAATAAATTCAGCACATAAAAAATAGTAAAACAGTAAAGATATAGAAAATTTGAATAGTACAATTAATGCACTTAATTGCAGGAACATATATATAAAACCCTGTCTCCAAGAATTTTCAAACACACTATCTTCTACACTACACAAAAAATATTTGAAAAATTGATTGTGTATAAGATCACACAGCAGAACATTTTAAGAATTTGTATCATACAGATCATATTATAGATCCACAGTGAAATGATTAAAGCCCTGTACATTGGAAATTTAAAAACAAATGCTAAAATTCTACTAGTCAAAGAAGATTTTATAATAAAAATTTTAAAATAATTAAAACTGTATAATAAAAATTCTTCATTTGAAAACTTGTAGTAGACATCTAACTTGTTACTTTAAAAAATTGTTTAAATATGTTTGACATATAAAGATCTGTACATACTTAATATATACTACTTGATTTGAAGACAAGTATACACCTGTGATTCCATCACTACAGTCAAGGCCATAAACATATCCATCACCACTAAAATTTCCTCCCATTCTCTTTTTAATCTTTTTCTTTTGGAGTAAGAGCACTTAACATACAATATACCTTCTTAATAAAGTTTTAAGTAAACAAGACAGAATTGTTAACTAGAGGCACTCTTAAAAGTGATAATAGAAAAAGCATTTTCAAGTTTACCAAGTACTATTTCATTGATAGGTAGTCTCAAGTCTTAAAGAGAAGGGAAAACAATCAAAATTAAACTTTAAAACATGCAAGTAGAGAAAGCAAAACCTTTTTCATGAAATCTGTGAAATACTTGTGAGAAATTGTAACTTGCCTAAGGTCAAATAATTATTAAATTGAAGAGATAGCATTTGGACTGCAGCAATGCAACTTTTGATTTCATGCCTTTAATGAGTATATCATGCTTCTTTCTCTCTTTTTCTTTTCTTTTCTTCATTCTTTCTTTTCTGAAAGACACTTATGCAGAAACTACCTTGTGCACCTGTCTACCAATAATTTTACTTGCAGAAGAAAGAGTTGAGGACACTTGAGATTGTAGGGCTGAGACTAGCAGGCACAGAACTGTACCAGAGCTGCCACAAATGTCATAGATCAAAAACTACAATTAGGCTACTTTTGTTGTCCTGTTTAAAAATTAAAGTAAAACAATGATTTTAAAAGTGTAAATGTGTCAACTAATTTAATACTCTATTTTAGAGCATAATTCTAGAGTTTAAAAAGCCCTACTTTAAATATGTAATACTATGCTACAAATCAAATGGTTTGGAATTAACTGTTTATTCACATGCCACCAGGGTTTCTGCTTCTTCGGATTGTTAAGTTCAGGACATTTTCACATAGCTAAAAATCAATATTCTAAAGTGAAGACCAATTCACACCTCTAAACTATGTATTTTACATTGCAGTTCCTTTGTTAAACTTTTGCCAAAATCAATAAGCAATGCTCATATAACCATTTTCATGTAAATAAGGATGTTTTAATTAATACTGCTAAAGTAAACAAAGTGTTGAGACACTAAGTTGAATATAATGAAAAAAATGTTTCACTAACACTTAAAATGATTATGTACCATTTGTTTTCATTAAGATATTTCTAATGTTTATTGGCTAGACATACAGTTAATAGTGGCTTACATTAGGAAAGGTAAGTTAGAGAATATGTTGTCCTTCTACTTAATGCAGTTAATAAAAAAAACTAAATTTTGGTTGTTCAAAATTTTATATCTTGATCAGAAGTGGTAATATATATAATCTCATACCAAGCACAACTCTCAAGTATAAAATTCAGGTGTTAAGTACTTGTTAAATCCACGTCTGCACTATCATATCTTTATTGTTCTTTAAATGAAATCCTCTAATTGCTTAATAATGTCTTTTACATATTCCCCATGGTGTTACATATTTACAATTATAATTTAATACCTACTTTCTATACTGTACTTTACTTATACATTCAACTAGGTTTGGACTTGTATCCTGGTTCCAATTCTTTGTTTTT
This sequence comes from Cynopterus sphinx, assembly GCA_030015415.1. Lineage (NCBI taxonomy): Eukaryota > Metazoa > Chordata > Mammalia > Chiroptera > Pteropodidae > Cynopterus > Cynopterus sphinx. The sequence goes on along the minus strand of CM057388.1, from coordinate 72,592,277 downwards.
GTAACAAGTATTTCCTTAGGCTTATTTCCTAAGAGTAAAATAAGTGGTCAAAATTGTATGGCTCTTGATATATATTGCTAATTTTTTTTACATGTTATGCCAGTTTGCACTGCCACAAACAAAGCTAGAGTGCACTAATTTAATCACATGTTTGTCTTATTTGAGTCAAGTCAATTTTTTTTTAATTTAATAGGTGTAAATGGCAGTTTATTATTATTTCAGATTTACTTACTAGTGAGGCTGGACAGTTTTCCTTATGTTTCCTTCTCTGTTTTTAAAAATATTTTACTGAATGTTTATTAGTTTTACTCATTAGCATCTTAATCACATTTTTATCAGAGTTCTTTTCTTGTTCATTATTGATGTTAATTCTTGATCTGTTACACTTGATACCAGTGTATAGTTTTCTTTTATTTCCATTTCTTATTCTATTGAATAGATGTTTCACATTTCATATACCTGAATCTGTCAATCTTCCCCCTTTTTCTCTTTTAATCTTTTCTCATCACTTAAAATTGCGAAAACTTATCATCCCTCCAAAGAGCTTATTCTATTTTCTGCCAGTTTTGCATAGCAAGATATAATGTGCAATTCTTTATTCATTTGGACATTATTTGGATTTTACGTAAAATTGTACCTAAACAGAATTTTTTGTTTTATTTTATTTCCATCTTTTTGAAATACAACAATTAGTTGTTTGTATTTACATTGTTCATTTCAATGAGTTTTTTTTCAATTATAGTTGGCATACAATATTATACCAGTTTCAGTTATACAACATAGTGATTAGAGATTTACATAACTCATAAAGTGATCGATCATCTCACTAAAACTAGTACCTCTCTAACCCCTTACATATTTATTACAACATTATTAACCATCTTCGCCATGTTACACTCTACATCTCCATGTGTATTTTTCAAATTTCTATTGTACTTAATCCCTTTCCCTTTTTTGACATCCCCCATCACCCCACCCTCAAAATATTCTCTGTATCGATGAGTTTATTTCTATCTTTGTTACTGTTGTTTATTTTATTCTTTAAATTCCTTATACATGAATCCATGTAATATTTGTCTTTATCTGACCCATTTCATTCAGTGAAAAAACCTCTAGGTCCTTCAAGCAATATATTTTCCCATCCCCTTCCTTTTAATCTGTGCTTGTCTTTTAATATGAAGTGAGTCTCTTGTAGGCAGCATATGTAAGGGTTTTGTTTTCTTATCCATTCAGCCACTCTCTCTGTCTTTTTGTTAGGGCATTTAATTCTTTTCCATTTGAGATAATTGTTGATATGAATGTAGTTATTACCATTCTCTATTCATGCTTTTAATATATGCTTTTTCATCTTAAACAAGTCACTCCAACATTTCCTGTAAGACTGAGTTGGTGTTGATAAATTCTTTTAGCTTATTTTTATCTGGAAAGCTCTTTATCTGTTCTTCAACTTTAAATGATAGCTTTGCTGGATAAAGTGTTCTTGTTTGTAGGTCCTAGGTTTTCATCACGTTGAATATTTTGTGTCAGGCCCTTCTGACCTGCATAGCTTCTTTTGAGAAATCAGCTGCCATTCTTATGGGTACTCTCTTGTAGGTAACTAACGGCTTTTTTTCTTGCTGTTTTAAAGATTCTCCCTTTGTATATAAACTTTGGCATTTTAATTATGATGTGTCTTATTGTGGGCCTCTTCGGGTTCATTCTTTGGGGAACTCTCCAAGTTTCCTAAAGTTGCATGCCTATTTCCTTTACAAGGTTAGGGAAGTTTTCCATCACTATTTTGTCAAATAGCTCTTCATTGTTTTGTTTTCCTTCACCTACCCTTATGATACAGATATTTTACATTTTATTGTGATAGGCTCCTTAAATTATTATTATAGTCTCAGATTCTTTATTATTGCCATTCTGACTGAGAGTCTGTGGCTTTCCCATCTGCTATATTAGTGGTTCAATCCTCTTCTTTATCCACTCTGTTGTTCTCATCTAATATACTCTTCATTTCAGATAATGTGTTCTTCATTTCTGATTGGTTCCCTTTTATGTTTTCCATTTCCATTTTTATGTTTTTAAACTCTTTGCTAAAGTTCTCATTGAATTCATCTACATATTCCCTAAGTTCAGGGAGAACCTTTATAACCAGTGTTTTGAACTCTGCATCTGTTACACTGCTTGACTCCATTATTCCTGGATATCTGTTCTTTTATCTCTTATGGGTTCTGTTTCTTTATCATGTTCCTATTTTGGTTTCCTTTCTGGGTGTGTTTCTATGCACTAAGAAAAGCTCCAAAGTGTCTGGTCTTATTAGTGCAGCTTTGCGTAGTAGGTGTCCTATGGCACAGTCCTGAGAGGCGTTTAGTTGCAGGCCAAGTTTATTCCCACCCTGTACCTCTCCTGGTCCACCTGTTAAGATCCGAGAAGCAATTATCAGGTGCTGTGCTTATAGTTGCCTCAAGAAACCACACCAGAAGCCTAGGCCAGCCGCTACCAATGTGAGTCTTAGAGACAATTTTTCCTTGACTCTTTCATATTTTCTTTTTTATCTACAGACAACCTTTGTGTTCTTGGCTTATAGATGCATCTCTCCAAATTCTCTTCATAAGGCCATCTGCCCTTGTGTGTCTCGGTGCTTTCTTCTTTTCTTTGCTATCTTTTATAGGGACACTATCATTGGATATAAGGCCTCTCCTACATTCAATATAATCTCACCTTGAGATTCTTAACTTAATCACGTTTGCAAAGTCTATATTTCCAGGTAAGGTCACTTTCACAGGTACTGGGGCTTAGGACTCGAACATATTTTTTGGTGGCCCCTATTCGACCTACTGAAGTTCACTCTCTGGTTCTCCCAAATTCATGTCCATACCACAAGTGAAATATATTCTCTCTGTCCCAACATCCAAAAAGTCTCAACCCATTATAGCATCACTCATAACTCTAAACTCTTATCTAAATATCATCAGCTCAAAAAGTTCCAAATCGCATCTTCTAAATCAGGTTATGAGTAAGACTGTATAATACAGGTTTGCCAACAACTGTCTATATTAGCCGTTTTTTGTTTTGTTTTTTTTTTCTGCTTGAGAAATTTTCAAAGTCTAGTTGCTCTCTTTTGCTTGGTTCTCTCTCTGTCCCCTTCAGTCTAAGCTGGCAATGTTTCTGTTAATACATATTCTGAAGAATCTCACAGCCTCTTGTATATGTGAAGGGCATCCACTCTATTAGACAAGATGGTTCTCCATAGAGATTTTCTGAATAACCTCATCTCTATCTCTGGGATCTGCTGAGACTGTTGATTGGATTCTTGAGTCATACATATAATTTCCTCAACAGTGGTTTCCCCTCACCCTGCCACAGTCTTGGATTTCTCCCTAAGGTATGCCTTCCAAAAAATGAATCTCCTAGCACTGGCATTTTTTGCCATTGGATTGCCTGGGAATTTCCCAAATCATCAGTGCTGCTTTCCTTTTAATTAACAGTGCCTTCCTCCATATATTTCTTTCCTCTGGCATATTCCTCTTGCATTTAAGTAGAAAGGAGAAACACTTTACTTGGAAATCTCAACTAAATATCCAGGATCATCACTTATAGTTTCTGCTTTCCACCCAAAATAGAACACAATTCAGTCAACTTTTCTATCAATTTAAGACAAAGAAAATCTTTCCTTCATATGTTCCTCATTTCCATCTGAGACATCACCAGAAGCACCTTTAATGCTCATATTTCCTTCAACATTTGGTTCATGGTGATATATGTATTCTTTAAGATAATGGAAGCTTTCCCTAGTTCTCCTCACTTCCTTACAAGTCCCACCAGAATAACTTTTAACATTCACATTTCTACCAACAATCTCTTCAAACAAATCTATTTAATTTTTATTATGTGCATTAAAATTCCACAAGCCTTCACCCATTATTCAATCCAAAAGCATTTCCACATTTTTAGGTATTTGTTATAGCAGCACCCTACACCCTGATATCAAAATCTGTATTTTTTTTCCCTAGATCAGCTGTAACAAACTACCTCAAACTAGTGGCTTAGAATAATTTAAAAAAAAACATCTAATTTATAACAAAAGGCTAAAAGTTTGAAATAAAGATGTTGGTAGGGCTATACTTCTTTTGAAGGCTCTATGGGAAAATTTATTCCTTACTTTTTCCAGCTTTTGCTGGTTGCAGACAATCCTGGTCATTCCTTGCCTTGTAACTGCTTCACTACAATCTCTGCTTCTGTCTTTAAATGAACTACCCCACCCCGTGTCTCTGTGTCTTTTTCTTTTCTGTCTCATGTAGGGATACTGTCATTGGATGATCTCATCTCAAGATACTTAATTACATCTGCAAAGATGTACTTCTAAATAACATCACATTCACAGGTACTGAAAATTAGAACCTGAACATATCTTCTTGTGACCATTCAACATATCACAGATATCTGCATAATATTTCTACCATATTCATAATATTTTTAACAATTTCTCTCCCTGCTTCTTTGAATAACTGAATAGTAATGCCAGTTTAATCCTCCAACCACATCTATTTATCCTTGTATTATTTTTTAATATGGCTGTTATTTTAAATATATGTTAATATTATATATTATTATTATTCTCTCTTTTCTTCTTACAAATATATACTTTTTATATCCTCACCTGTATTTACTTAAAAGTTTGCTCTTCATCTGATTGATATATATCTATCTAGTAATTTTATTTGTTTTCTGGGGGCTTTATTATAAAAGTATTCAAAAGCATATTGTAATTTTTTCTAATCAATTATGAAGAATTTTACCTCTTAATCATAGAGGGGTAGGAGTAGGATTCAGCATTATATCAATGCAACTTTATAATTTGCATGAAGTATTCCTCTGTGCTCCTATTTCATATTTATGTGTTGCCCATGTCTCTTTTGTAAGCAGTATGTCATAACTGCTTCCTTTTGTTAATAAACTTTAAAAATGTATATTTATATTTGTCTTTATGTGTATATATCTGTACCTGATAAAATGTTTACATTATAAATGTTCAGCAGCTTGAGTAATTTTCACAAAGTAAACACACTCACATAACTTGCCCTGAATCAAGAAATAGAACATTACCAACACTCGAGAAGCCTACCACATACCTCCTCAGAGTAAATACCCCTGCCTGCTCCCAAAAGAAAACCACTGATTTCTTTACTAGTTTGTTTGTTATTAAACTTTATAAATGTATCTGATGTCTTCTTTTTGTCTGACTTGTTTCTTCAACATTGTTATGTGTTGTTACATATAGTAATAACTTATTTTCATTGTTCTCTAGCATTCCACTGTTTGAATATACCATTATGCATTTATCTACTCTAATATTAATGAATATTTATGTCATTTTTAGTTGTAGTTGTTATGAATAATGTTGTTATAAACATTCTAGTATTACTTTTGGTGAAAATACAGTATAACCTGTGTATTAAAAGATAATTGATTTTTCAGTGTTGAATCTCTATCCTGTTACCTTGATAAACTCTAATTAGTTCTAGGAGTTTTTGTGTAGGTACATAAGATTTTCTACATGGGCAATCATGTTGTCTGAAAATAGAAACGATTTTATTTTTTCCTTCTCATTATGTGATGATTTTTACTCATGTATTTGCTATATTCTGCTAAGTGTTCCAGTATAATGTGGAATAGGTGGGGTGCCTTAATCTCATTTTAGCAGGAAAAAATTCAATATTTCACTATTAAGTATGATGTTAGCTATAGGGTATTTTTAGATATACTTTGTGAAGTTGAGGAAAGATCCTCTACTTTTAAATTGCTATGTTTCTATCATGAAAGAATATTGTATATTGTCAAATGCCTTTTCAGTGTATGTTTTATTTTTTAAAGCTAATTGTATGGTGAATTACATTAATTGATTTCTGAATATTGAAGCTGACTTGCATTCCCTGGAAAAACCGCACCTAGTCATTAATTTATATAGATACACATACATACATATTAATTTTACATACATACATATATATATATATATATATATATATATATATATATATATATATATATATATACACGCACACATGTTTCCTTATAGTTCTGGAGGTCAAAATGTCTAAATGAGTCTCACTGGGCTCAAATCAAGGTGTCGGCTAAGCTGCACTCCTTCAAGAGACTGTAGGGAATCATTCATCTCTTGCTTTTCCCAGCTTCTGAACTACATTCCTTGCCATACTTGGCTCAGAAGACCTTCAATCTTCAAGGCCAGCAGTATAGAAATTTCAAATCTCCATCTCTGCCTCTGTATTTACATTGCCTTTTCTTTTATAAGACACCTTGTGCTTACATTGGGCTCAAATGGATAATATAATTTCCCTATATTAAGATTCTTAATTAAGTCACATTTGCAAAGTCCCATTTTGCCATACAAGGTAACATTCACACCTTCCAGTGATTACGATGTGCAAATATTTTGGGAGGAGCAGCTTAAAGCCCACCACAGTGACTTTTTAGAATTGATCCATTTCATCACATCTCAGTTGTTGAATTTATATATGTGGAATTGTTTCTAGGATTCCCTTAATATATTTTTTCATGTTTGCAGTCTGTTATTATATCCAGTCTTTTCTTTCTGATATTGGCCATTTTGCTTCTCTCTCTTTTTCTTTGTAAGTCTTGCTAAAGATCATTGATTTTATTAATTGTCAAAAAGAACAGCTTGGTTTCATTGATTTTGGTCTTGATGCTTTTTTTTGCATTTTAATTTCATTAATTTCTCCTGTTATCTTTATTTCCTTAACTCTTCTTGATGTGTGTCTTTTTATCCATATTTTTTCTAGTTTCTTGAAGTGAAACAGTCAATTATTGATTAGAATCTTTCCCTCCTTTTTATTTTTCAATTACAGTTAATATTCAACATTATTTTATATTTCAGGTGTACAGCATAGTGGTTACACATTCATATAATTTATGAAGTGAATCCTCCCAATTAGTGTAGTACCCACCAGGCACCATACATAATTATTACAACATTATTGACCATATTCCCTATGCTCTACTTTAAATCCCCATGACTATTTCATAACAATGAATTTATACTTTTTTAATGCCTTCACATTTTTCACCTGGATGCCTAACCCCAATCTGGCAACCACCAGTTTTTTCTCTGTACCTATGTGTCTGTTTCTGTTTTGTTTGTTTGTTTATTTACTTTGTTATTTAGATTTCACACATAAGTGAGATCATATGGCCTTTGTCTCTTCTGACTTATGTAGCTTAGCAAAATATACTCTAGGTCCATTCATGTTGTCCTAAATGGTAAGATTTAAATTTTTATGGCTGAATAATATTCTGTTGTGTATATGTACCATTTCTTCTTTATTCAATCATTTATTAATGGGCACTTACGTTGCTTCCATATCTTGGCTATTGTAAATAGTGACGTAGTGAACATAGGGGTGCATATAACTTTTTGAATTAGTGTTTTGGCTTTCTTCAGATAAATATTCAGAAGTGGAATTGCTGAGTCATAAGAAATTTCCATTTTTAATTTTTCGAGGAAGCTCCAAATTGTTTTACATAGTGGCTGCACCACATCCTCTCCAAAAATTACTGTACTTTGACTTATTAATAATAACCATAATTACAGGTGTAAAGTGAAAACTCATTATGGTTTTATTTTAATTTACATTTACATTATGATTAGTGATGTTGAACATCTTCTGTATGTATTTCCTCTTGGGGGAATGTCTATACAGATCCTCTGTCCATTTTTAATTGGATTGTTTGTTTTTTTATGTTTATTTATATGACTGAGTTCTTTATAAATTTTAGATATCAAATCCTTATTTTATATATTGTAGGTGAATATCTTCTCCCTTTCAATAGGTTGTCATTTCATTTCATTGACAGTTTCCCTTGTTGTGAAAAATCTTTTCAGTTTAGTGTATTACCATTTGCTTATTTTTTCTTTGTTTTTTTTTTTTTTTTTGCCCAAGGAGATGTACCAGAAAAATATTACTAACAGCAATGTAAGAGAGTTCTATGGTCTGGGATCTTGCATTTATGTCTTTAATCTATTTTATATCTATTTTTGTATATGGTGTAAGAATGTAGTCCAGTTTCATTTTTTTGCACATATCTGTCCAATTTTCCCAACACCATTTATTGAATCGATTGTCTTTACCTCATTTTATATTCTCGCCTCCTTTGTCCAAGATTAAATGATTATGTAGGCATAGGCTTATTTCTGAGCTCTATATTCTGTTCCATTGACCTATGTGTTTGTTTTCATGCCAGTACTATGCTGGTTTGATTAATATAGTCTTGCAGTATAGTTTGAAAAAAGGTAACATAATATCTCCCACTTTGTTCTTTCTCAAGATTGCTATGGCTATTTTGGGTCTTTTATAGTTTTCTATGAGCTTTAGGATTATTTATTTTAGTTCTGTAAAAAATGTCATTGACATTTTGATAGGGATTGCATTGAAGTTTTAGATTTCTTTGGGTAGAATGGACATTTTAACAATGTTAGTTCTTCCTACCCATGAGTATGGTATATACTTCCATTTATTGGTATACTCTTCAATTTCTTTCTTCATTGTCATGATTTTCTGAGTACAGGTCTTTTACTTCCTTGGTTAAATTTATTCCTAGGCATCTTATTTTTTGATGCAATTATATATAGTATTGTTTTCATAATATTTCTTTCTTATGGTTCAATATTAGAATATAAATATTCAATAATTTCTAAATCATAATATTTTTTTGGTTAAATCTTTGGAGTTCTTGCTATAATATAATGTCATCTGTAAACAATGATAGTATCAATTCTTCCTTTCCAATCTGAAAGACAATATACTTTTCTTGTCCAATTGCTATGGCGAGGACTTCCAATACTTCATTGAACAAAAGAGGTGAAAATATACACTTTTTTCTTGTTCCCGCTCTTAGGGAAAATACTTTTAGCTTTTCAGCATTGAGTATAATGTTAGCTGTGGGTTTGTCATATGTGGCCTTTATTATTTTGAGATATGTTCCCTTTATTCTCATTTTGCTGAGAATTACTACCATAAATGGATGCTGCATTTTGTCAAATGCTTATTCTGCATCTACTGATATATTCATTAAAATTGTATTTTTTAACTGGTTGTGTCACAGTAACTGAATTGTAAAAATAGAGCCACCTTCACATCCCAGTAATAAATACCAGTTAATCATGGTATATAATTTTTTAAATATATTTCTTAATCAGGCTTGATAATATTTTGTTTAAGATTTCGCATCTATACTCATAAGGGCTATCAGTCTATGATTTTTATTTCTTTGTAATGTCTTTGTCTGGCTTTGGAATTAAGGTAATTGTGACCTCATAACATGAGGGTGAGAGCCTTCTGTCCTCTTGAATTTTTTTGATATAGTTTAGAAAAATAGATGCACTTTTTTCTTTGAATACTTGGTAAAATTCACCTATGAAGCCATTTGGTCCAGAACCTTTGTTTGTTGGGATTTTTTTTTTTTTTTTGGCTTACTGATTTGATTTTCTTACTTGTCAGTTCAAATTTTATTTATCTTCTTGACTCAATCGTGGAAAATTATGTATTAGGAATGTATCCATTTTTACCAAATTGTTCAATTTGTTGGCATATAATTGCTCATATTATTTGCTTATAATCCTTTGTATTTATGTGGTGTCAGTTGTTACTTCTCTTTCATTTATGATTTAATTTATTTGAGTCCTCTCTTCCATTTTTAATGAGTCTAGTTAAAGGTTTATTGATTTCATTTATCTTTTCAAAAAAGAAGCTTTTGTTTTCATCAATCTTTTGTATTTTTTGAGACTTCATTTTGCTATTTCCACTCAGATTTTTAAAATTATTTTATTTCTTCAACTCATGTTAGGCCTTGTTTTCTGTTTTTTTTTTTTTTTTTGTCTAACTCCTTTAAGTGTAATATTAAATTATTATTTGAGATTTTGTTGTTGTTGTTGTTGTTGTTGTTGTTGTTTCTTACAAAAGGTCTGTATTACTAAAAAATTCTTCCTAGGACTACTTCACTGTGTTAAATAGATTTGGGGTCATTACATTTTCCTTTTCATTCATTTTAAGGTATATTTTGATTCCTTATTTTACATTTCATTTTTAACCCATTCATTGTGGTCTATCTTGGAAAAAGCTTTATATTCACATGAAAAGAATGTATATTCTTCTGCTTTGGGGTTAAATATTCTACAAATATATTTAAATTCATCTGATCTAGTGTGTCATTTAAGACTTCTGTTTTCTTGTTGATTCTCTTTCAGGAAGATTTGTTTATTGGTGTCAGTGGGGTATTAAATTCCCCTACCATGACTGTATTTCTCTCTATATAAATATATATATTTTCTCATGTCAGTCAATATTTGTTTTATACATTTAGGTGCTCCATTGTTGAGTGCCGAGATGTTTACTATGATTATATTCTCTTATTTGATTGATCCCTTTACCATTATATAATGTCCTTCTTTGTCTTTTATTATAAACGTTATTTTAAAGTCTATTGTGTTTTCTATAAATATTGCAACCCCAGATTTTTTTCTCATTTTCATGAAATATCTTTTTCCATGCTTTTAATTTTCATCTGTATGTGTTTTTCATTCTGAAATATATCTCTTATAGACAGCTTATGTAGGTATCTTGTTTTCTTATTCATTCACCACCCTACGTCTTTTGATTTGAGGATTTAATCCATTTATGTTTAAAGTGCTTCTTGATGAATATGTAGTTATTGCCATTTTATGTTTATAGTTTTAAATTTTTTTCTTCATAAAGAAGTTGCATTAACATTTCTAGTAATACAGGTTTGGTGGTATTAACTTTTTAAGTTTTTCATGTCTGGGAAACTTGATCTGTCCTTTGATTCTAATTGATAACTTTGCTGGGTAGGGTAATTTTGGTAGTAGGTCCTAGCTTTTCATCACTTTAAATATTTGTACCAATTACTTTGGGGCTGAAATCAGAGAGTATGATGCCTCCGACTTTTTTTTTTTCTTTCTCATGATTGCTTGAGTTATTCTGGGTCTTTTGTAGTCCCATACATATTTTGGATTATTTTTACCTATTTATGTGAAAAGTAATAGGTATTGTGATAGGTATTGTGATAGGTATTGCACTGAATCCATATATGCAATACCTGGATAATATGAACATTTTAATAATATTGATTCTTCTGACCTATGAACACAGGATATCTTTCCATTTGTTTGATTCTTCTTCAGTTTTTTTCATTAAGAATCATATTTTTTAATGTATAAATCTTTTTCCTCAGTTCAATTTATCCCTATGTATTATTTATATTATTGCAGAAAGATAGTTTTCTTTATGTAATAACTACTTTAGAATCTTTGTCAGATAATTCCAACATCAGTGTCTTTTTGGCCTTTGGTACCTACTAACTGCCTTTTCCTCACACGGTTTAGATGTTCATGGTGCTTTATATGACACATTATTTAGAATTTTACCCAGAGCATTTTGATTATTAGGTTATGAAACTATGTGTCTTACTTAAATTCTATAGAAAATGTTGATTATATTTTTTAGCCTTGGTTAGTTTAAAGTTGCAAGTTCTGGACTTCTTTATACAACTTATGGTTTCTATATCAGTTCACTTTTCACAGCTTTTGAACTGCTCTTCAAGTATGTCCTTGGTTTATAGTCGGTGACCTAGTTGATAGTGTGTGGTTGGCAGAGCTCTCCAGTGCCTTTGGTATGCTAATCTGAATCAGTTTTGTGCCTGTATGTCACGAGAATAATTTTATAAAGTTTATAGAGTAACTTTTCAAAGCTTCAGACTCTCCATGATTCTCCCAGTACTTTCTGGATTCAAGTAACATAAGAGCAGAAACCCACCCTCTTGGAAACATAGCTCCACTAAATGAAAAGGAAGATCACCCTTCCTCACTGTTTGCCTCCTGCAGTCTCTTATTATTAGATATTACCCCTACCATCATCAAATTTACTGATTGCTGGTGTGCGCGCGCACGCGCGCGCGCGCGCGCACACACACACACACACACACCAGGAAAAAAGTAAGTGACTTTTGCACTCTCTGAGTATTAAGGATCCCCTTTCTTGATCCTCTAGCTAAAGCTAGCGGGTTTCTCTGGAGCTATTTCTCTGTGTGCCATAATGGTTACTCCAAAGTATATGGCTACGTGAGTTTAGGTTAAAGGAAATGAGAAGAAAAAATAATAAACTCATGGTCAATTTGGTGGTACATGAAATTCTAACAATTTCCCCCAATTTTCCTGCAGTTATTAACTTTTCATATTTCTAAATAACTGTATCATGTAGTCTGTCACATTTTATAGGTACATTCAATGGGAGGGAAAGGAAAACATGCTTTTATTTCATATTCCCTGGAAACAAAATTTCTCCAGTATAATTTGAATAGAAGTGATGATAAAATATATTTTTATTTGTTTCTGTGCTTAAGGAAAGAGCATTGAATCATTCAGCATTTATTTTTATGTCAGTTATTTTATTCTTATAATTTTCATTAGATTAGGGAGTTTTCTAATATCTCTAAGGTTTCTAAGAATTGTATCATAAATTTTACCAAATGTTTTATTGTATATCTATTAAGAGAATCATTATTCTGTTATGATAGTAAATTTCATTGATTGATTTTTAAAATGTTGAACAGTCTCATGTTTCAGAAATGAAATCTAATTATCATAAATTGTCCTTTCTATACACCCGAAGATTTGCTTTTCTAATATTTAATTTAGAAATTTTGCAGTTTTGTTTAAGAGTTTGATCTGCACTTTTCTATTCTTCTAGTGTCCCTATCAGGTTTGGGTATAAATATTATTCAGACATCATAAAATAAATGGGGATTTATCCTGAGTTTTCTATTCTCTAGAAATTTTTGTATATGATTGGTGTTATATCCTCTAGAGCAAACTACTGGTTAAGCCATGTGGTTCTGAAATTACCAAATGAATTTCTTAATTTGTATAAGCTATTCATATTTATATTGATTCTTGTATTAATTTTTCTGTTTTGTACTATTCAAGAAACTTATCTACATATTCAAATATACTGGCTTATAATTGTTTATGATGCTCTTTAAAATACATCTGTATTTTAAATACATCTGTAATACATCTGTAGTAGCATTCTCTTTTTCCTAGTAACCACTAAACTGTCATTTGTGTCTTTGAGTCTCTGATTTTCTTTTTCATTTGTTGCTTTCAGATTTATATTCTATGTATAAGTGAAATCATATGGTTCTCAACTTTTTCTGTATGACTTATTTTGCTTATAATGATAATCTCAAGATCCATCCAGGTAGTCATAAATGACAGCATATCCTCTTTTCTTATGGCTGTGTAATATTCCATATTGATGGATACTCAGGTTTCCTCAATATCTAGACTATTGTAAATAATGCTGCAATGAACATATGGATTTATATGTCCCTTAAAAGTAGTTTTTTTTGGGGGTTTCTTAGGATAAATAACCAGATTTGGATGGATTTCTGTGTTCTTCATTGTGGAACCTGACAATAAATTCCCTCTCACTTACAGTTTTGAGTGTACAGATTGTAGGTCCTTGCTTATTCTACTTTGAATATTTTGTGTCAATCCTTCCTGGGCTGCAAAGTTTCTGTTGAGAAATTGTCTGATAATTTTATAAGAGTTCCTTTGTAGAAAAATAATTTTCTCTTGTTTCTTTTATGATTTTATATTTGTCTTTAACCTTTGGTATTTTAATTATGATGTGTCTTGGTGTAGACTTGTTTGGATTAATCTTGTTTAGGACTCTTTGTTTCCTGGACTTGTATGTTTATTTACTCCACCAGGTTATGGAAGTTTTCTGCCTTTATTTTTTGAAATGGTTTTTCTATCTCTTGCTCTTCCTCTTCTCCTTTTGATACCCTTACAATGCGAATATTGGTATGCTTGATGTTGTCCCAAAGACGTTTTAAATTATTTTTTCCTGTTGTTCCTCTGATATGATGTTTTCTGTTACCTTATTATCTAAATCACTGATTTGGTCCCCTGCTTCATCTAATCTACTGTTGATTCCCTCTAATGTATACTTTATTTCAGATATATTCCTAATTTCCAATTGTTTTTAATGTTTTCTTTCTCTACTTTTGTGTTTTCTATTTGTTTTATAAAATTCTCACTGAATTCCTTTACTTTTCCCCTAAACTTATTGAGCATGCTTATAACCAGTGTTTTGAACTATGCATCTAGTAAATTGCTTGTCTCCATTTAGTTTAGTTTTTCTTTTTCTTTTTTTGTTCTTATTTTTGTTTTTGTTTTTGTTTTTTTTGTTGTTGTTGTTGTTTTTGGAGCTGTTTTCTGTTATTTTACTTGAAACAATTTTTACCTGCCCATTTTGACTGCCTTCCTATATTTGTTTCTATGTATTACATAGAGCTGCTACATCTCCTGGTATTAGTAGAATAAACTTATGTAGTTGAAATCCTGTGGGACCCAAGGATGAAGTCCCCTGGTCAACTGAGCTGGGTGCTCCAGCTCTGTTCCTTATGTGGATTATGCATGAACTCATGTTGTAGTTGAGCTTTTTTCGCTATTTACACAATCATTGAAGAGATTCACCAGGATGCTGATTGTTTGTGAGCACTGGCCAGTGACAACCGTGGAGAAGCTTTTGTGTAGGGGTTGATGTTATGGAGCAGGGTTTGCTTTAGCAGTGCTCTGGTGCCTGCACAGTCTGCCCTTTGTAGTTATTGTCCTCCAATGCAGCCTGGGTGTTTCTCAGGCTCAGAATAAAGCCAGCCACTCAGTGTGCTGACCCTCAGCCATTCTGGGAGGAGCCCCACTGTAGACAATGTTTAGGTACAGACTGTTCCCAGCACAGGACTACCTACCATGAGCTGCCAAGCAATCCACAGGTGACCACTATTATGCTTGACTGGAGATGCCTCCAAAAGCCAAACCATGAACCAAGGATGGCTGAAACTAGTGCCAGGCTCAGGAGTTCTCAGCAAGAGGAACAAGGCATGGTGAGGCCAGATGCTGCTTATTTGTAGTTTATAAACCTTTGAGAGATTTTAAGAAAGTCAACAGCATGAGTCAAGACAGTTCATTGCTAGCAAAAGTCACTGGAAGTAACTTGGGTTTACCTGCAAGTTATGTGGGGGTGAGGTCTCAAGTAATCAACAGGATGGGGTGACCTTTAGCCAGATTAATAGAGATCCGGATATGATGGCTACCTGTATTTGCATGGTAGAAGAGGGAGGGCTCAAAAAGAACAATGTCTTCTGCCATAAATTCTGTCTAGGAGAAAGCTGCCCCTCTAAACCTCATCTAGAACCTAGACAATTCAGCCCCTCTGCATATGTTTCTGGTGCCTTTCAAGATGCTGCTTCAGTGTTGGAGCTCATAGTGAGTGAGTTTATTAGTGAGTAACTTCCTGTGCCAGCCTTTTAGGAAGAGCACCTGGTACTCCAGCCACTCTTCAGCCACAATTTCTGCTGATTTCCACAGCCAGAAGTAGTGGGAACTTTTCTTCTTGGCACTGGAATCCTGGGTTAGTTAGGGAGCCTGTCATGGTGCTGTGATCCTTCGCCCCTTAAGGGATATCCTTTTATTTTTAACTTACAAGTGATGTGAAACCAGCTCATTTCATGTCTCCACCACTCCTGCCAGTCTCGCCATGGCTTCGTCTGCATATATTTAGTTGCAATACTTTTGTTCAGCTAGACTGCAAGCAGTTCTCAGTGATGGTTGTTCTTCAGTTGTAATTTTAATGCGATAGTGAGAGGAGGCAAGCACAACAATCATCTACTCCATCTTGACCAAAAGTTTTTTGTTAATTTTAACTTACAAGCAATGTACTTCTTGTGTTAAATTTTTTCTTAAATATTTTGTTCTTTTAGATGTTTGCGTAAAATGTCGTATTTTTAATTTCATTTTTGAATTATTCAAAGTTGGGTCATAAAAATTCAACTGAAGTTTTAATATGCATATTGTATACTGTAATATGTTGAGTTTGTTTATCACTTCTAGTGGTTCTTTTGTGGATTCCTTTGAATTATCTATATATAAAATCATATCATCCATGAAAGTAGTATATTTACTTCTTTCTTTCCTATCGGGTTTTAATTTTATTTCTTCCCTAATTGCCTTGACTAGAAACTCCAGTATAATGTTAAATAGAAGTTGTTAGAAAATACACCTTTGTCCTTTTTTTTAGTAATAAAATCTTGGTAAATATTTTTCCAAGCTTAATAATTATTTGATATTTAAGTTGGATGTTACAGTACACTTATAGATTCCATTTTTCCAACATTCTTACTAGCAGTTGTAATAAGGAAAATGTCTCTTACTCTTAAAGTTTTTTTCTTCTCTGACAAGTAGAAAATTATAGTCTAATAAGATATGCATAACCTCCTTGTGTGTTCTTGTTTCCTGTATTTACCAAACATAGTCTATGAAAATTATTTAGTTTTTCTTTGTAATGTGTGTCTTTCTACTTATTATAGCTAAGTTTGAGGAAAAGGTAACAGAGATCCCAGAATGTTAGTTTTTGTAATAAAATGGAAAGGTTTCTGCTCCCAATTTAAAATCTTTTAGTATAATTTCTAATAGCTATTCTTACAGAAGAAGCTTATACAGTGCTGCATATCCTTTCAAGGCTGACTTTTCCTTCCTGCTATTTTGTTAGTTTACCTGACTATAAAAATTCAGAGTTCAGTTTTAATTCAGCTATGAATGACTCTTCTAGTAGCAATACCAGGGTAGAAAATTTCATAGGTCACAGTCTGTTCCTTTCATTTTTTTCAAATTAATTTTCTTTCAGTCCCATCAATTTTCTCATGGTTTTTTGTAACATATTCCAGCCACTGAGGAGTTGTGGATACTGATATTCAGCCTATTCATAATTTAGAAGGTATTTTTTCAATTCTTAAAAAAATTTGGTCTCTTCTTAGGACTCAGATTTTTCTATCACAGAGTAAAGGGAGATTATGATATATATTTATCACCATACATGGAGATGGTACTACAGTAAATAATTCTTGGATTGTCTTTATGTCCAGAGTATTTTCAGCACTTAATTTTATTTGTAATCATAAATTTTCAATGATCACTTTTGGCTTTTCTTTAAAAAAATTTTCAAACTTATATACTCAAAATACATTTTTAAATCAAATAGTATGTTTTAAATAAATAATAGAGAACTTATTATAAAAACAATACTATCTCTACACCTCTCCTGAGAGAATGATTCTTAAATATTTTGACTACTTCTAGTTGTCATTTCCATGTCTCTAAATAACATGCTTATACTGTTTAATCTTGACTCATGAATATTTTTACTTCCTAACATAATAGATTAGAAATAAGCTTACTTATACCACACCAAATAAATAACATGAAAATATAATTACATCTCTATTTTACGTATCTGTATTTACTGTTTTTATAAACAATATACTTAAACCCTAATGTCTTGTTTCATCAAACACAAACAGGATCTCTCAATTAGTACTTTGTAGAATAAAAATATGAGTCTTTGTATTTCTACATTAGTTCTCTTGCTCCTTTCCATTAGCTCACACTTGTTCTCTATATGAATAAATTTTTATTGCAAACGTTAAAAGCATTTACATACTTTTCAATAACAATTTAAGTTGTCCAGACTTTATCTACAAATTATTCTAAAAGTTGAAAATAAGAAAACATTGTTTACATTAGTATGAGAACATGAAGGACATAAATCAAGTTAGATATTGTAACTGAATTTCTTTGTTCCAACTTTTAGCTTTTGTTGCCTTTTTTGTTTAAATAATCTTTATTGAGATGCAAATCACACACCATACAATTTACCCTTTTAAAGTATAAAATTCACGATATCAGTATATTCACAGAGTTTTGCTGCCATTCCAAGAGTCTAAGATTAGAAGATTTACATAATTCCAAAATTAAAAAAACTGTACCCATCATGACTCATTTCTAATACCTTATACCAAGGCTTAAGCAACCGTAAATCTACTTTCTAACTCTTTAGAATTAACTATCTTGGACATTTCACATTGGTCAAAAGGTATAAACTTTTAGGTAAAAAATAAATAATCTGTTATACAGTATTATGATTATAGTTCACAGTACTGCATTATATACCTCAAAGTTGCTAAGAGAATAAATCTTAAATGTTCTTACCACAAAATGAAATGATTATGTGATATGACATACTTATTATTACCACAAGGGTAATTATATTAAAATATATAAATGCATCAATCAACATATTTTATACCTGTTGAGGAAGGTCATGAAGAAGATGTGGCCACCAGTTTTACTCACAAGGTGGACTCAAGCAATTGGAGACTTCCCACTCCATTCCTTGTGCTTGGAATGTACACTTTGCTTGCCTTCTCCACTCCTAGAAGCTGCCCAAGGACAAAGCCTTGAGACAGTAATGCCGTGATGAGATCATTTGGACTGAGTACATAACTAAACCCACTTAAGGCCCCTTGTGGGCCTAACTGAACCCACTTAAAGCCTCTACATAAATTTTTAAGATTCTGGCAGCCGGGTGCAGAAAACTACTCATCTTACACTGCAAAAGACAAACCTAGTAACTTTCCTTGTTTATTAAACTTGCAATCAAATGATCTGGAGAGGTCTGACCTTTTTCTTTGGTCTCTTTCTGTCTTCCACATATGGGAGCCATTATCAGATTATAACCAGAGAAGTTTTGAACCCAAAACACCTTAAACTTACACAATGTTATATGCAAATTATATCTTAAAAAAAGAAAGGAATCTTGTAATATATGTCTTTTGTGACTTGTTTCTTTCACTTAGCATAATGTTTTTGAGGTCCATCTATTTTGTATTACGCCTCATTGCTTCATTCCTGTCTATCGCCAAATAATATTGCATTATATGAATATATCATATTTTAGTTATTCATTCATCAGTTGATAGATTTTTAAGTTGTTTCTACATTTGGTTGCTATGAATAAAACTGCAATAAATATTTGTGTACAAGTTTTTGTGTGAACATTTGTTTTCACTTCTCTTAGATATATAACTAGTAGTAAAATTGCTGGGTCATATGGTAACTCTATGTTTAAATTTTGAGCAATTGACAGATTATTTTCCAAAGAGGAGATAACATTTTATATTTATATCAGGAGTATATGATATTTCTAATTTATCCAAATTCTCCTCAACATTTGTTATTTCTTTTATTATTATTATTATACTTACTTTAGTAAATGTCGTTATATATCATGAAGCTGTTGATTTTCACTTTCCTAATAAATAATAATGTTGAGTATCTTTTCATATATTTATTTTTCATTTCTATATTGTCTTTAAAGAAAAGTCTAAGCAGATCATTTTCTCATTTTTAATTAAACTATTTATTGTTGAGGTATAAGAGTTTTTGAGGTAGTCTGTACATATGTCCACACATGTTCATTATCAATTATAAAGTTTTCAAATATTTTCTCCCATTCTATGGGTTGTCTTATTTTTTGATGGTATCATTTGCAGCACAAAAGTTTTTAATTTTGTTGCAATACAATTTATTTTCTCTCTGCTTTTGTTTTTGACATATCTAATAAACCATTTCCAAATCCAAAATAACAAAGATTTACTACTACAATTTCCTGTAGAGTTTTTAACTTTTAACTAACTAGGTCTATTATGTATTTCGAGTTAATTTTTATATGGTTTGAGGTAGAGGTCCAATTTTATTATGCTGCATGTAGTTACCCAGTTGATCCAACACTATTTATTGAAAAGGTTATTCTTTTCCCCCATTTAATTGTGCTGGGAAGATCGCTTCCTTGCCTTTTGGCTAAGATCAAGGGTAATTGTCCTGAGATCATGTTGAAAATAAATTGATCACAACTGCAAATCTTTATTTTTGAATTCACAATATCTTTAATCATTCTCTATATCTTGTGCCAGCACCACACTATCTTATTTACACTTGATTTGTATTAAATTTTACAATCAGGATGTGAGTCCCTCAAGCTTGTTGTTTGTTTTCAAACCTTATTAGCTATTATGGGTCTCTACCCTACATCTACATGTGGCTTTGAGAAACAGATTGTCAAATTTTGCACTAAGACTCATTCAAATTCTAATAGAGAGCATACTGATCTGTATTATTTTGGGGAGTATTGACATCACATCTCTGTTCAGTCTACCAATCCAAAAACATAAATATGTCTTTCCATTAATTTAGATTTTCTTTAATTTCTTTCCATGATGATTTTTGTAGTTTTCAGCATAAAACTCTTGCACCTCTCTGTAAATTTTTAAAATTTAATTTAACTTTTTAATTACAGTCAACATTCAATATTATTTTTTATTTAGTTTCAGGTATACAATGTAATCTTTAGACATTTATATTATTTATGAAGTGATTCCCCCCACATGCTTTGGAATTATACATAATTATTACAATATTACTGACTATATTTCCTATGCTATACTTTACATTCCCATGACTATTTTGTAACCATCAATTTTTACTTTTTAATCCTAGCCTCCAAGCCCCCTTCTATCTGGCAACCACTAGTTTGTTCTCGTTACCTATGAGTCTGTTTCTGTTTTGTTGGTTTGTTTGTTTTGTTTTCAGACTTCAAATAAAAGTAAGATTATATGGTGCTTATCTTTATCTGATTTATTTCACTTAGTAGAATACAGTCTAGGTCCATTTATGTTTTCTCAAATGGTAAGATTTTATTTATTTATTATCACTTAATAATATCCCATTGTATATACACTCCACCTCTTCTTTACTCAGTTGTCTATTAATGGGCACTTGCATTGCTTCCATATCTTGGCTATTGTAAATAGTGATGCAGTGAACATAGAGGTGCAAATATCTTTTTGACTTACTGTTTTGGATTTCTTCAGCTAAATACCGAGAAGTGGAGTTGCTTGGTCATAAGGAAGTTCTATTTTGAAATTATTGAAGAAACTCTAAACTATTTTCCAAAATGGTTGCACCAATTTCCAATTTCACCAACACTGTAGGAGGGTTTTCTTTTCTCGACATTCTTACCAACACTTATTGTTTGTTGATTTATGATAATAGCCATTCTGACAGGTATCAGGTGATATCTTATTGTCACTTTAATTTGCATTTCTCTGATAATTAGTGATATTGAGCATATTTTCATATGAATTTTTTTTGTTAAATTTATATCCAGGTATTTTATTTTTGATGTTATTAAAAAGGATTTATTAATTTTACCATAGAAAAAAAATGAAGAGAGTTATAAATGTTAAATAATAACATTAATATAAGAGGAGTGACATCAGCAAGATGGTAGAATGGTTTTCCATTGTCATTCTCCTAAATAACATCAAATTTGATAATCTATAGATGAGAGTACATTTGTAGGAGTCTGGAATTGCAACATAGAATTTTCAGGAGCATTGGAACAAAAAATCTGAGAATGGTAATTTTACCATTTGCTATTTGGTTTTTGGTCTTTATTTTATTAATATTGTGTTTTCTTGGCACCCTTGTCAAAGATCAGTTGTCTACATGTGTGTGGGTAAATTTCTGGGCTCTTTACTCTGTTTCATTAGTCTGCATATTTTCTTGTTTCACTTGATAGTTTTCCATGGTTCAAGTAAGTTTTTTTCACTTTTTTAAAAAAAATTCGTTTTACTTTTTTTTTCCTCTGACTGTATAATTTCACATGATCTGTCTTTAAGTTCATAGCTTTTTTCTTCTATTTATCAAGGCTGTTTATGATGTTCTCTATTACATTTTTTTTTATTTAGTCATTGTATTCTTCAGCTCCAGAATTTTTGTTTGGTTCTTTTTTATGATTTTTTGATCTCTGTTGAACTTCTCATTTTGTTCCTGATTTCATTTAGCTTCCTATTTATTTGTGTTATCTTGTAGCTTGTGAGATACTTTAAAGTAAATATTATAAATTATTTTTTATGCAAAAGATTTATCTCTATTTCCTTAAGGTCAATTACTTGGAAAATTATTGTGTTCCTTTGGTCATATCATGTTATGTTGGATATTTTGTGTTCTTTGCAGTTTTGTGTTGCTGTCTTCATATTTGAAAAAGCAATCACTTCTTCAGTCTTTACTTGACTCTGAGAAATACATTCATCAATCAGCCCCACTAGGGATTCTGAAGATTTTGTAAAGTTTTTCTATAGATGTGCAGTTCCACATTCCTTGTTTCCTTCTTAAGATTTTTACTTTCTCTTGATTCCAAAAATCTGAGAGCTTCTCACCTGCTTTCTCTAGGGTGGTATCCTGAAGTGTTCAAGTTTTTGTGCTTTCTCCTAATCTTACAAAGTTGAGTAAAGTTTCTTCATGTGCTCACTAGCTGTATGTGAAGGTTTAAACTTGCCCGCCAGGCCATGTGAGGGAGGTGGCCACACAATACAACACAAGGTATTGTGTGGGTGAAATGCATAGAACCACTTTGGGGCTTCTCCAGATGAGGTATACCCAGTGTCTTTTGGGCCGGCTTCTTGATGGAGTCCATGAAACATTTAATATGATCCACGTCCCTTTAACGAGTTTCAAACCATTGCTGCTGTGCTCTCAGCCTCTATCAGTCCCTCAGTTGAGCAGATAATATTAGTATACTGGGTGGACTAAAATATAAGTAGACATCTTTAATACCACCCCACGCAGTTGAGAAAGGTACACACTTATTCACTATGCTCTCACTTTTTCCCATGGGAGAAATTAAAGGCCAAGGGATTTTCTCTTGACACTGAGTTGCACCACATTTGGAGAAAGCTGATACAGATAAAGTGAAACTCTTCTTAGCTTCCTCAATGTACCATTCTCAGATTTTTTGTTCCAATGCTCCTGAAAATTCTATGTTGCAATTTCAGACTCCTACAAATGTACTCTCATCTATAGATTATCAAAATTGATGTTACTTAGGAGAATGACAATGGAAAACCATTCTACCATCTTGCTGATGTCACTCCTCTTATATTAATGTTATTATTTAACATTTCTAACTCTCTTCATTTTTTTCTATGGATTTGAGTTACAATTTAGTATCATTTCCATACTCCAATACTGCTTTTTCTCCCATATTCTACTTTGGTGTTATTGTCAAATAAATTACATTTATATGTGTTATTAACCCAACAATACAATAATTTGCTATCATTTTATTCAATTATTTTTAAATCAGTTAAGAGAATAAAGGGAATAAATATACAATTATACTGTCTATTATATTTCTCTATATAGTTAATATTACTGGTGCAAATTATTTCTTCATTTTGATCAAGTTGCTATTTATTTTATTTTTTTATTTTTGCCTAAAGGCCTCCCCTTAGTATTTCTGCTAGAACAGACTTGCTAGTGACTGATACAATCAGATTTTGTTTACCTGAGAATGGCTTAGTTTTTCCTTCCTTTATGAAAGATGACTTTGCTGAATATAGTATTTCCATTTGACAGTTTTTTCCCCCTAACAATTTTTATGTGTCTTATCACTGCCTTAAGTTGCCATCGCTTCTAATGAGATTTCAGCTATTAAACTTACTGGGGTTCCCTGGTATATGATAAGTCATTTTTCTCATTCTTTTTTCAAAATGTTCCTTTTGTCTTTTTTTTCACCATTTTGACTGTGATGTGTCTAGGTGTGAATCTCTTTGAGTTTATTCTAGTTTGCTCTTTCTGTTCCACTTGAATATGTATATAAATATTTTTCTTCAAATTTGGCAAGTTTTCAGTCATTATTTCTTCAAATATTCTTTCTGCCTCTTTTTTATTCTCTTCTCTCCATGTGGTATTCTCATTATGTGCATGTGTCCTACTTTTCTCTGGGGCCATGTTTTTCTTCATTCTGTTTTCTCACTTTTCTTCTGATTAAGTATTCTCTCTTGGTCTATTTTGAAGTCTTTGATTTTTCTTCTGCTACTTTAAAAGCTATAGACTCTCATTGTTCTTATGATTTTGTGGATATTCTTGACTATTTCTCTCTTTGTTGTATGCTTTCAGATGTGAAATGATTATTGATACACACACACACACACACACACACACACACAATCAGAGTTAAGGTTACTAATCTGCAGATCTTGGGATAGGGAGGTTATCCTGGATTATCTTGGTACCAAATGTAATCAAAAAGGTTTTTTAAAGTGGAACAAAAAGCAGAGAAGAAGTGAGTGTCAGATTGATTCAATGTGAGAAAGACTCAACTAGCCATCACTAGCTTTGAAGATGGAGGAATGGGCTATCATATAAAAAATGTGAGAAGCCTTTACCAGCTAAAAACAGCAACTAGATTCTTCCTTAAAGCTTCCAAAAATGAATACATCCCTTTCCACAATTTAATTTCCACCCAGTGATATCCATATCAGTCTTATCTACATCAGAATTATAATATACTAGATGTGGCATTTTAAGCTGTTACATTTGTGGTAACTTGTCAAAGCAACAATTGAAAGTTAATGAAATCACTAACATGTAACATAACCCTTTTTGCCTTCCAGAATTTTTGATCCAGTTGTTTCTAGCTTTACTGGTTGTACTCTAGGTCTGCCACACATTTATACAGATATCACCTGAAGAGGTAGTGGTAAGATTAGAATAATTGTTTTCTAAATGTCACATTATATTATTTATTCATAAAGCACTTAAATTTTTATTTCCTGAAAGAGCTCATAGGATTCACACTCTTTATACTTATGAAAGAGATCTATAATGAGCAAGGGTGTGATATACCATCAGCATGAGGATACACACTTAAAAATGTCCAAAGATATCAGATTCTGGCTTCTAATCTTCCAATTGTTGGATCAAAGAAGGATGCATTTTGTTTATGAATATCAAATGATTACCAGTGTGGATTCAAAGTGTTTTTGTGAAAAACTTTTGGAGAAAGATTCATAATCTGTTCATTGTGGAGAGTTTTATGGTAAACTGATTTTATGGTATACTAGCTATATAACTAGCCTTAATCATTGAAATTCCCCAAACCACACCAAAATTAATTGCAAATCATCAATCCAACTATTATTATTATTATTACTAAATAGTGCTGACAGAATGTAATGTTCCACACCTGAAACAACTCATGGGCCTATGGTTACTCAGCATCATCTGTCTTTACTTAATACATTTTCTAACACTGGCCAAGGGCCAATACTTTGAGATAAGAAAAAAATCAATTTGGACTTAATGAAATTAATCTATGTGGTGCATATATATTTCTCTTCCTTGTTCTACTTGTATTGCTGAATTATAGAGTCAAGAACTATCATAAGAGAGTGTAGAAAGTTAATGTTTGTGTTTTTATATGTCCATATGTATATAAATATATATAATTATATATATAAATATATAATTATATAGATATAATAAATATATATTTATATACAATTATATTTATATATAAATTATATAATATTTGTAGATAAATTATATAATTATATATAAATTATGTTATATAATTATATATAAATACATATAATTATATATATAATTATATGTATAAATATTATATATATATATATATATATATATATAATTATTATGTCCTACTCTTAACTTAATAGTTTGTCTTGGTGGAGAATTACAGATTCTTAACTATTTTACATCAGAATATGGAAGGTACTTTTACTATTTTAAATCAGAATACGGAAGGTACTTTTATTTAGTGTTACTAATGAAAAGTCTGGTGCTATTCTTGAATACTGCTTTTTTGTAAATGACCTGTTTGCATTTTTGTCTTGTGTGCTGTTCTCTGGAAGATTCTTTTTATCTTTTTGTTTATTTGTCTGTCTGTTTGTTTGTGTTTACAATTATTCAGTTCTTTTATTTATTATACAGGATGCATAATGAGCCCTTAAAATCTGAAGACTCATATGGTTTTTTTTAACTTTAGAAAATTTTGTTATTTACTTTCATAGTTTCCTCTCTTCTTTGTTACCTATGCTCTGTTTTTAGATTCCCATTAGATATTGGGCTACCTAAACTGTCTCTCTTATCCTCTCAATGTTTTTCTTTCACATTTTCTTTATGAATTTGTTTAAGTTGTTTCTGGACATGTCTATTTTATCTAACTAATTTTTGACATACAATTGTTCACAGCATTCTCTTATAATCTTTTTTCTACTGTAAAGTCAGTATGCAATTATAGTTAGAGACCATATTTTATATGGTTTACATTATGTTAAATGTATTGAGCTTATTTAATGGCTTAATGTATCATCTATTTTAGAAAATATTTCAACTTCATGTGAGAAGAACATTTATTCAGCTGTTATTGAATGAAGTATTTTATATATGTCAATTAGGTCTAGTTAGCTTATATTGTTGTTCATGTCTCCTATTTTCTTGTTTTTAGCTATCTCATCCATTTATCAAAGTGAAGTATTTATGTGATTTAGTGTCATTAACCTCTCCCTTAAATTGTTTCTGTTTCTACTTTTTAGGTTTTGAATTTATTTTGTTAGGTAAATTTATCTTTATACTTGTTATGTCTGGTAGAAAAATTATCCTCTGAGAATTATAAAATTATATTTCTGTCTTTAGGAACATGTTTGTTCCTCCAAGGTTATTTTATCTTGTATTAATATACTCACTATAGTTCTTTTTTTTATACCCTTTGCATAGTAAATCTTTTCACATCCTTTTAGATTAAAACAATTGATGTTTTTAAATGTATCACCTCTGAACCACATATTTGAATCACCCTTTCACCCATTAATACAAAAGTGGAATTCTGAGAAATGCAAAAAGATAATACATCATTACCAAGTGAGGTTTATCCTTAGTTCAATATTGGCTTAAAATTCAAAAATCAATAATCATTGAATAAAAAACAGTAATCATAGTTTCTTATGTTAACAGGAAAAAATGAAAAAATAACACTATCATAATGTCAATGAAGAACAAATTTGATGAAAT
Source organism: Cynopterus sphinx (assembly GCA_030015415.1). Classification (NCBI taxonomy): domain Eukaryota; kingdom Metazoa; phylum Chordata; class Mammalia; order Chiroptera; family Pteropodidae; genus Cynopterus; species Cynopterus sphinx. The sequence goes on along the minus strand of CM057388.1, from coordinate 72,565,408 downwards.
TCAACCCTTAGTCATAATAAAAATTATCAAGATAGGAATAAAATAGAACTTACTTAAATAAAAAAATCTACGATAAAAACTACAGCAAACATTGTACTCAATTTTTCTTAGAACAAGACTATTACATTGATGCCACCTCTTACCTCTTCCATGAAACAGTGTACTAGAGATGCAAGTCAGTGCTATGAGACAAAAGGATAAAACAAAAGACACAAGAATTAAAAGGGAAGAAATGAAACATTTTTTATTCCTGGAATTAATTTAAATGATTTCATATGTAGCCAATCAAAATTAACTTACAATTAGTATTAATAAGTTAATTATCCAAGATTGGTTGATATAAGGTCAGCATTTTAAAAACGATATTTGTTTGTTTATTTAGATAACAACAACAAATAGAAAATTTAGTTTAAACTAAGTAAATAATTTTTAGTAATATTAGAAATATTAGAAATAACATTAGAAATATCAGTACTCTAGGGTACATATTGTAAAATATGTTAGACCTCTGAAATGAAGATTAGAAAATACTTGCTGAGAAAAATTAAAGACTCAAATAAGTACAGAAATATATCATATGTGCATACAGAAAGGCACACTATTATAATGATGTCACATTTACACAAATTGATCTAGTCAAAGAATCCTAATAGAAGTTTTATATTTTATGGAAATTGATAATTTAATTACAAATTTATATAAAAATAAAAGGGAAAAATAGCCAAAAAAGAAGAGAAACAAAGCTGAAGGACATACATTAATATATATAAAATATTACTATAATGCTAAAAATTTTTTTAAATATTTTATCTTTTCAATTATAATTGACATACAATATTATATTAGTTTCAGGTGTACAACATGGTTAGTAACATTTATATAACTTATGATCAACCAGGTAATTCTAGTATATATTTGACACCCTTCATAATTTTACAATAGTATTTACTGCATTCATATGCTGTACTTCACATCCCTGTGACTACTTTTTAATCCCTAATCTGTAATTTTTAATTCCTTTATCTTTTTTACTCAGCTCCTGGAACCCCCTTCTATCTGGGAATCACCTATTTGTTCTGTTTGGTTCTGTACTGAGTCTGTTTTTTGTTGTTATTGTTTCTTTGCCCTTTAGATCCAAATGTAAGTAAAATCATATGGTATTTATCTTTGTCTGATTTATTTCACTTAGCATAACACACTCTATTATATTTTTGCATATAATAGAATTTCATTTTTCTTAAATCTAAGTAATATTTCAATGTATATAAATACCACTTCTTTTTGATATAACCAACTATTGATGGGCACTTGGGTTGTTTTTCCCATCATGCATATAGTAAACAGCATTGCAGTGAACATAGGGGTGCATATATCTTTTCAAATTACTGTTTTGGTTTTCTTTGCATAAACACCCAAAAGTGGAACTGCTGGGTCATAAGGTAGTTCCATTTTTAATTTTATGAGAAATCTCAAAACTATTTTCCATAGTGCTGGAGCAGTTTTCAATCATACCAACAGTGCGTAAGTATTCCTTTTTCTCCACATCCTCACCAACACCTACTGTTAGTTGATTTATTGATGATGACCATTCTAAATGTGTGAGGTAATATCTCATTGTGCTTTTAATTTGAATTTCTCTGATTATTAGTGACTTTAAGCATACTTTTATATGTCTATTTTACATTTGTATCTCTTTGGATATTTACCTATTCAAGTCTCTGCCTAAGTTTTAAATATAATTGTGGTTTTTGTTGTTGTAGTCATTGTTGCGTTGTATGAGTTCTTTAAAATTTTGGGATATTAACCCCTTGTCAGATGGATCATAAGCAAATATCTTCTCCCATGAGGTAGGTCTTCTTTTCATTTTGTTTATGGTTTCCTTTGTTGTGCAAATGCTTTTTAGTTTGACGTAGTCCCATTTCTTTATTTTTTCTTTTGATTTCCTTGTCCTAAAAGATATATCAGAAAAATAATTGCTAGTAGTAATATCAGAGAGTTTACTGCCTATGTTTCCTTCTAGAAGTTTTAGGGTTCCAGGTCTTAAATTTAAGTATTTAATCCGTTTTGAGTTTATTTGGGTATGTGGTGTAATATGGTCGTCTGGTTTTATTTTTTTCTTTGTATTTCTACAGTTTTTTCAACACCATTTGTTGAAGAGACTTTCTTTATCTTTATTGTATATTCTTGTATTCTTTCTCATAGATTATTGCCATTTAGGCATGGATTTATTTCTGGCCACTTTTTTTTCTGTTCCATTGATCTATGTGTCTGTTTCTGTGCCAGTATCATGCTGTTTTAATGACTGTAGTCTTGTAGTATAGTTTAATATCAGATTGTGTGATACCTCCAATTTTGTTCTTTCTCATAGCTGTTATTGGTAATTGAGATTTTATATGCTTCCATATAAATTTTTGAGTATTTGATATAGTTTTCTGAAAAATGTCATTGGTATTTTGATAGGTACTGCATTGAGCCTATAGATTCCTTTGGGGAGTATGGCCATTTTTACTATGTTGATTCTTCCTACCAATGAGAAAAATATATGCTTCCATTTATTTGTATCTTCTTCAGTTTCTTCCTTCAGAGACTTATAATATTCTGAGAACAGGCTTTTTACTTCCTTGATTCAATTTATTTTTAGGAGTTTTTGCTTTTTATATAATTGTAAATTGGATAGTTTCTTTATTTTGTTTTTCTGATAGTTCATCATTCGTGTATAAAATGCAACTATCTTCTGAAGCTTATTGAATTCATTGATTGGTTATAACAGTATTTTTTTTTCATGGAATCTTTAGGGTCTTCTATATAGAATAGCATGTCATTTCCATATAATGACAGTTTTAACTCTTCCTTTCCAATTAGGATACCTCTTATTTTTCTTATCTGATTGCTTTAGCTAAGATTTCCAATACAATGATAAATAGACCTGGTAAAAATAGGCATCAATGTCTTGTTCCTAATATTAAGGAAAACAATTTTAGTGTTACTCAATTGAGAATGATGTTAGCTATAGGTTTGTCATATATGGCCTTTAATACATTGAGGTATGTTTCCTCTATTTCCACTTTACTGAGAGATTTTATCATAAATGGATGCTGGATAATGTTGAATGCTTTTTCTTAAGCTACTGATATTATTATATGATTTTTTATTATTCAGGTTGTTAATGTGGTGTATCAAATTAACTAATTTGTAGATATACCACCTGACATCCCAGGAATAAATGCCACTTGAGGACATCAAAAACATGGAGGAGTAAGAGAGGTCCCCAAATCTTTCCCCTTGAAACACAAATAAGCTAAAAATCTAAAACTCAACGGAGAACACTGAAACTATACACCAGCATGTCTGAATATGAGGTTTGCGCAGAAGAGCTACCACAGATCAGAATCTCAAGTGTCAGGTGGTGGACTGGGAGGAAAAAAGAAGCTGCCTCTTGCAGGTGGAGCTCCCTGAAAAAAGGGGTGGGGGAGGGGAGAAGGTGTGGGGATTTACCTTAACAGTTCTGCCTGGGAGTGCTGTGACCTCCACGCAGCCAAGAACAATGTCCAGTCATCAGGACAGAAAGCAAAGAAGTGGGGATGGCAGAGAACAAACAGTTGATTTTTACCAATCACAGATGCAAAATATGAGGCTAAGCAACTGCCCGCATCCCACAACCCAGAAGGCCTCTCCCCAATATCATCCGAAACCAAGTACCATGAAGCCCCAGGGAAATCTGTTGCTAACACTGACAGGGACTGAGACTGAGAGTAGCAAGTATGATTAAACATCTATAAGAACAAAAAAGGCATTATTAAGGCTTTATATAAAGCAGTGATCCAAGAGGCTTAGACACCACTTACAGGAAACCAAAACAAAGACACCTTATATGCAACAGGCTGCTGATACCTTAATGATATAAAACTTTCTGGACGAAAGTAAAATACAATTCCTTTAATGCCAAGGAGGAGAAATAGTCCATTAAACACCATGAACAACAAAGGTGACAAGGCATCTAAGAAAGAAAGAGATAAATCTTCAGAAAATAAGCTTACAGACATAGAAATATATGACTTAAATGACAGAGATGGCACTTCTGAAAAAACTCAATGAGATCCAAAATGATTCATATCAACAAATTTAGGAATTGAAAAACCAACTAGATGAGCAGAATGAGTTCTTTAGCAAGCAGATTGAAACCCTTGAAAAGTACCAAATAGAATTTCTGGAAATAAAGAACACATGTGTGAAGTTGAAAAATTAAATAGCAAACTTGGAAAATAGACTCGACCGAATGAAGGAAAGAATCAGTGATATTGAAGACAGAAATCTAGAAATAAATCAGAAGGAAGAAGACAGAAACTGAAGAATGAAAAATAATAAAAGAGAAATATAAGAACTAGCTAATACCATCAAGAGAGGAAGCATAAAAATAATGGGCATTCTCAAAGGGGAGGAAAAGGAGCAGGGATTAGAAAGCATTTTCAGACAAATGGTTGATGAAAATTTCCCAAATCTAAGGACTGAGGGGGATATTGGAATTCAAGAAGGCAACAAAAGACCTAATTATTTCAACTCACAAAGACCTTCAACATGACACATACTAAAATTATCAAAATCAACAACAAAAAAATAATTCACTGAGAAGGCAGGGAAAGAAGACTATAAACTATAAGGAAAATATATTAGATTATCACTGGACTTATAAGCACAAACCTTACAAGCCAGAAAGGAGTAGAATCAAATATTCAAACTATTAAGTGAAAGGAACTACCAGCCTAAAATAACATAACCAGTTAAGCTCTTCTTTAGAAATGAAGGAGAAATATTGAGCTTTCCAGATATACAAAAATTGAGGGAATTCTACACTACAAGGCCTGCATTAAAGGAAATGCTGAAAGAGGTCAGCTCACCTAAAACAAAGGATTAAAAATATATATAAGATGACTACTGGCTGATAGAAGCAGAGGAGTGCAATCCTTACTAAGATCAGGACATTATAAGCTTAAACAATAAAAAGAAATTTTTATTAAAAATAAAAAGAAAGTAATAAACATTCAGCATACATAGGGACAAATTGAGACAACAATGACAGAAAAGGGGAGGATTCAAAGATCCAGATTCACAAAGGGGAATGGAGATAAGACACATGCAGAAGAAAATTAATGACTGTAAGTGTGTGTGTGTGTGCATTATACTTTACATATTCAAAATAGTAACCACACATCAAATATTCAGGAGTAATGTATATAACATAAAACAAGAAGGACCATAGGGAAACCCCACAAAATTCAAACAAAATAAAGAAAACAGAAACACAAGAACAAGAAAACAATGGAAACACCAAGTTAACAGAAAGCAAAATATAAAATGTCTAAAAGACCTCATATTTCAATAATTGCTCTAACATGAATGGACCGAACTTACCAATAAAAAACACAGAGTTGCAGATTGTATTAAAAAAAATAAAATCCAACCATATGCTGCCTCGAGAAGACACATCTCAATTCAAAAGACAATTATAAAATTAAAGTTAAAAGATGGAAAATGATATTTCAAGAAAAAGGAATTCAAAGATATCAGAAGTAGCATTACTAATGTCAGATGGAAAAGTCTTCAAAATAAAAAAGGTACAGAAAAATACTGAGAGACACTTCATAATGATAAAAAAAACATACTCCAAGAAGACATAACATATATATATATATATATATATATATATATATATATATATATATACTCAATCAGGGAGCCATGAAATATATAAAGCAATTATTACCAGAACTAAAGGGAGAAACAGACCAAAACACGATCTTAGTAGGGGATCTAAATACCCCATTGGTGGATATGGATAGTTCAGCCATACAAAATATCAATAAGGAAATAACAACCTTAAATGACACATTGGACCAACTGAACATAATTGACATTTACAGAGCCTTCCATCTCAAAAATACTGCTTATACATTCTTCTCTATGCACATGGAAGATTATCAAGGTTTGATGACATACCAGAATGCAGAATTAGCCTCAACATATACAAGAGGGTTGAAATCATATCAACCATATTCTCTGACTATAATACTTTAAAAGTAGAGATCAATTGCAAAAATAGATCAGGAAGAACCATAAATACATGGAGATTAAACAACATGCTACTGAAGAATAATTGTGTCAGAAAAGAAAGAAAAAGAGAGATTAAGATATACATAAAGACAAATAATAATGATAATACAACATATCAAAACTTTGGGAAATGACAATAGCGGTGATAAGAGCCAAGTTCATATCATTACAGGCCTATCTCCAAAAACAAGAATGAGCCCAAATAAAAAACCTAATGCTTCACCTTAAAAAACTAAAAAATGAACAAATGAAGCTTGAAGTCCACAGAAGGAAAGAAATCATCAAAATTAGAGCAGAAATATATGAAATTGAAAACAAAAACAATAGGAAAAATATGCAACAAAGAGCTAATTCATTGAGAAGTTTAATAACATTGAAAAACCCCTGAATAGATTCACTAAAGAAAAAAGAGAAAGAACACAAATAAACACAATCAGGAATGAAAGAGGAAATTATGACAGACACCACAGAAATACAAAGAAACATAGAAGAATGTTATGAAAAAGTATATAACACCAAATTTAATAGCCTAGAAGAGATGGACCAGTACTTAGAAAAATACAGCCTTCCTTGACCGAATCAAAAAGAACTGGAAAATCTAAATAGACAGATCAGCAGTATGTAAATTGAAACAATCATCAAAAACCTACCACAAAATAAAGTCCAGGACCAGATGCCTTCATTGGTGAATTCTACTAACCATTCAAAGACAATTTAATGCCTATTCTTCTCAAACACTTCCAAAAAAATACTTTTTTGAAGTGAATATTACCCAGATACCAACACCTAATAAAGGAAAACACCAAAAAATAATACTATGGACTGCTATCTCTCATGAACACAAATACAAAAATCCTAAATAAACTATTAGTGAACTGAACACAGAAAATATATTAAAAAGATCATACACCATGAGCAAGTGGGTTTCATTCTAGGGATACAGGGATGGTTCAAAATAGGCAAGTTGCTTAATGTGATACACCTTATAAAAATCAAAAATAAGAATTATATGATAATATAAATAGAAGCAGAAAAAGCCTTCAACACTTAACAAAATGTAATAGAAAGTAAATAGCTTAACATAATAGAGGCCACATATGACAAATCCTCATCCAACATTATACTCAATGGTGAAAAAATAAAACCTTTTCTTTAAGATCAGAAACAAGGCGAGGTTGTCCCTTATCACAACTGTTATTTGATCAAACACTGCGGGGCCTAATAAGTGAAATCAGAAAAGAGAAAGATATAAAAGGCACCCAAATAAAAAACAAAGACGTCAAACTGTCACTATTTGCAGATGACATGATTCTCTATATAGAAAACCCTAAAGATTCCAGAAGAACACTACTAGAAACAATAAGAAAATATAGTAAATTTTCTAGACACAAAATCAATATTCAAAATTTCATAGTGCTCTTATACACTAATAATGAAGTGTCAGTAAAAAAAAATGAAAAAAAAAATCCCTGTTGCAGTTACAACAGAAAGAATAACATACTTAGGAATAAACCAAATGAATCATGTGACAGACCTACACAAGGAAAACTATAAGATCCTATTAAAAGAAATAGAAGAAGATACAATAAAATGGAAAGATATTTTGTGTCTCTGGGTTGGAAAAATTACTATATTTAAAATGACTTTATTACCTAAGGCATTCTACAAATTTAATGTAATCCCTATCTAAATCGCATTTGTGTTTTCTAAGGAAACAGAACAAAAAATCATCAGGTTTGTTTGGAAGCACTAAAGACCCTGAATTGGTAAAGCCATCCTGAGGAAAAAAAATGAGTCTGGAGGAATCACTCTGACTGAATTAAATTATACTACAACGTGAAAGTAATGAAAACAGCATAGTATTGTCAGAAAAACAGCTACACAGATGGATGGAACAGAATAGAGTCCAGAAGTAAACCTATTTTTACATGGGCAAATAATTTTTGACAAAGAAGCCAAAAACATATTGTGGAGAAAGGAAAGCCTCTTCAATAAATGGTGCTGAGAAAACTGGAAAGCCACCTGCAAAAGAATGAAACTAGACTCTTGTCTCTCACCATACACCAAAATTAACTCAAAATGGATTAAAGCCTTGAATATCAGATCTGAAACAATAAAATGCATAGAAGGATACATAGGAATGAAACTCATGAACCTTACACTTGAGGATTTTATAAATTTAATTTCAAAGGAAGGCAAGTAAGAGCAAAAATAAATGAATGAAACTACATCAAATTAAAAAGCTCTGTACAGCAGAAAAACTGTCAACAAGGTAAAGAGACATGCATCTGAACGGGAAAATATATTTGCAAGCAACATCTCCGATAAGGGCCTAATATTCAAAATATACAAGGAACTCATACAACTCAAAAAGAACAAAAATTCAAATTATCCATTCAAAAACATGGGCAGAGGACCTTAACAGACATTTCTCCCTTGAGGACATACAAATGGTCAGCAAATATATGAAAAGATGGTCATTATTGCTAGCTATTAGGGAAATGCAAATCAAAACCACAAAGAGATACCATCTCACACCTGTTAGAATAGTTGCAATCAACAGGACAATTAATAACAAATGTTGGAAAAAATGCAGAGAAATAGGAACCCTCATATACTGCTGGTGGGACTGTATATTGGTATAGCCACTGTGAAAAACAGTATGGAATATCCTCAGAATACTAAGAATTGATTTACCATATGATCTAGCAATCTCTCTACTGGCTATTTACCTCAAAGACTTGATAAGCCATATCCAAAAAGATATTTGCACATTGATGTTCATAGCAGCATCATTCACAGTGGCCTGGACATGGAAGCAACATTGCTCTACAATAGATGATTGGATAAAGAAGCTGTGGTACAAAAATACAGTAGAATATTACTCAGCCATAGCTAAAGATGAAATACTGCCATTTGCAATAACATGGATAGACCTCGAGATAACCATGCTAAGCAAAATAAGCCAGATAGAAAAAGTTGAAAATCACATATCACTTACATGTGGGATAAAACTAAAATCAAGAAATGCAAAGGAAAAACAGAGACTCATGGACATGGACTATAGACTATGGTTACCAGAGGGAAGGAGGTGAAGGAGAAGGGAAGTAGACAAAGTAAAGGTGTCAAATATGTGGTGACAGAAAGAAATCTAACTATGGGAGTTGAACACACAGTTTAAGTATGTATGTATATATTCATATGCCTTATTGCTAAAGTTTACAACTGAAACTTGAAACTTATTGGATTTCATTAACCAATGTCACCATAAAAAATTTCAACTAACCTATAGAACAACCATCAGTGAGAATTGCCTGAAGTCTAGCTGTACAGAAGTCCCATAATTAAAAACGTGCAGAAGAAGCCATGTTGAGGGGGGTTGGAATAGCTGTGATATGCAAAATTCTGTCCTACTCTCACATGTGGCAACCAGGAGCAATATCTCTGCTATAGACATACCCTCTGAGGAGGGAGGGGCTCCCAGTCTTACACCAGGATTCTCAGTCCAGGGTTTCAGTGCTGGTAAAAGAAGTGCCCACAATTTCTGGCTGTGAAAACCGGAGATATTATTGCTGAGTAAGATAAGGACAGCAGACGTTCCAGGAGTTCCTCTTAAAGGCATGCACACTAACTTACTCACTGATGAATTCACTTACTCTGAACTCAAACGTAGGGGCAGCAGCTTGAAAGGTACCTGGGACATAGAGAGAGGTTTTGAATTTTCTAGCTTCAGAGGAAGAGCTGGCCGAACAGCTTTCTCCCAGACAGAAAAGCTAGCAGAGGGCATTTTCCCTTTGTTGAGAACCTCCTTGCACCTAGTGTATAGAGACTAGTAAGAAAAGAAAAGAGATTCTAATATTGGAGTGGAAGGTGTACACTACATTAAAATATTATAGTATACATGAGGATTCCAAGATAATAAAAGGAAAAATAGAATTAATAAGAAATTTCAATAAACTTGTTGTTATAAAATTAACATATTCACAAAGAAAATAATAGTTTTATCATATAACACAGTTTCTGAATCTCAGTACAATTAGCATTTGGGATCAGATAATTCTTCATTATGGAGGACTGTCCTGTGCATTTTAAAATGTTTAGCAGCATCCCGGCCTTCTACTGATTAGTTGGTAGTAGCACCACCCTACTCCCACAACTATAATAAAAGTGTCTCTAGACATTGCCAAACTCTCTCATTGAACAAAATCATCCTTGCATATACAACAGAAAAAAAATGAACTAATCCGTAAAAGCATCAAAAATACATGGTAGTTATGAATAAACTTGGCAAGAAATGTTCAGGAACTACATACAAGAAATGTTCAGGAACTACATAAAAAAAACTGTAAGCTTAACCAAAGGAAATAAAAGAGGATGTCAAAACGTAAAAAGATCTAATGCATTCTCAGATGGAATATCGGTATACCACATACATATGTAAGCTCGCCCCAAAATTATTTACATACAACTTTAATCAATACCTCAGTGTACTTCATTCTGTATTTACAATTATTTTTTAAATTTATGTGTAAGACTGAGTAGGCCAAAATAATCAGATATATATTGAAAATTAGTACTGAGAAAAATAAAGATGCATTATCATATGGATGAAAAAGGGAGTACAGACTAAACCTGACAATCTCAGGGTGTCTGGCTAGCATGGCAGGCCCTACGAACTCAGAGACCAAATGTAACTACATACGATGTTCTAACAATAAAAATTCCTAACTAAGGTGGGTCATGGTGGGTAGTCACATCCTAAGCCTGTAGCTTCTTTGACAAGGTCAATCTTTACCTTAAATGAGCCTGTCTATTGTCTTTTTGCATGTAAGATATTTATCTTTGAAATGTCAGAGTAATCTTTTCCAGGTCCTCGGAGCATGAGACCAGAGACTACAGAACTCCTCATTGTCATTCTGTTCCCTCCCCCCATACCAATTCTATATGCTGTAAATGTTAATTATTAACTTCCTTGTACCTACCGATGTAAAAAAAATGTATATGTCTCTTTGTTTTTCTTTTTAACCAATCTCAGAGATTTCCCCACTTGTCTTCCTCCTATTCCCTTAATCTACCACCAATCAATTTCATGTAATTTTCTTTAGGTCTTCTCCTTTGATTCTAATGTATAAAATAAGCTGCAAAAATGCCATTCTCTAGAGCATTTTCTCAATTTATTGAGATTTTGCTTCCTGGCAATTGTCATCAGTTTGGCTCAAATCAAAAATTCTCTACAGTTTTAGACATTTCTTACATTACAATCAGGTAATAAAAACTTTTATTTTTTCCAGCTTAACTAAGATACATTTGATATAAAACATTGTATAAATTTAAGGTATACAACATGATGATTTCATGCACATCTATACTGCGAAATGATTATCACAATAAGGCTAGTTAATATAACCATTACCTCACAAGTTACCATTTTTGTGTGCATAGTAAGACATTTTAAGAGGTACTCTTTTAGCAACTTTCAGGTATACAACACAATACTGTTAACTATAGTCATGCTGTATATTACATCCCCAGAATTACTTATCTCGTAACTGGAAGTTTGTATCATTTGATCACCTTTGCCCACCCCACCCTACCTCTTACAACTACCAATCAACTCTCTGTTTCAGTAAGTTTGGGGATTTTAGATTCCGCATGTGAGATCTGACAGTGTTTACCTTCCTCTGTGTTATTTCACTTAACGTAATAATCTTAAATCCCATCTATGTTGTTGCAAATGTCAGGATTTCTTTTTTTCATAGCTGAATAATATTCCATTATATACATGCATGTATATGTATGTGTGCATATGTATATGTATGTACGTATGTGTATACAAACACACACTCTGTTTTCTTTTTAATTCATCCATTGATGGACACAGGATGGGGCCACTAGGTGAGTTCTCTGGGTGGGTGGGGATTCTGGCTATACTTCAGACAAGTGGGACTGCTAGCTGGGCTCTGTAATTACCTCTGCTTAGTAAGGGTCACAGGTCATTTTCCCTAGAAGAGCAGATTCACTAGTTAAATTCTACAACTGGTAGAGCTTTGGTCCATATTCCACAATCATTCCTGGGCAGGGGGGATCTCAGGCTGTGCTTTCTGACCATACAGTGGCACTGGCTGGATTCCACATTTAGGTGGAGCCAGAGGCCTTGCTTCCTGGTCAAATGGAGCATGCACTGTGCTTTGCCACAATCAGGAAGGGCCACAGGCTGTGCCCAAACATAAGATGGGGCTTCACCCTGGGCTTTTCGATTGTATAAGCAATTGACTCTGGTTTGCTGTTGAATGAGATTGCTGGATGAATTCTCTGGTCATGTTAGGACTCTAGCTGTACTCCACAGTTAGGTGGAGCTGAAGACTTTGCTCTGCACCTGGTCCGGGTTGCTCTCAAAAATCCCTGGGCATGTGGGTCCGTCCACAAGCTATGCTCCACAATTGATCAGGGCTATTGGCTGTGCTCCCTCCCTGGGTGAGCTACAGGCTGTGCTCAGCAATCAGGCAAGGTGGTATGCTAGGCTCAGCTGTTAATGAGTTAGTGGGTTGAGCTCTGCAGCTGGGCAATACTATGGGCTGGGCTCTGAGGCTGCTCAAGGTCATTGTTCAGGCTTCCTGGTTCTCTAGAGCAAGGGTCTATGCTCAAATTTGGGCAGGGCTGTTGGCTTGTCTCCCTGCCCTCATGGTCCATAGGACATGCTCTACAGCTGCCAGGCATCTGTGTCCACACTTTTCAGGGGTGAGAGACTAAAAGCTATGCTCAGCAGTTGAGTGGGAAAATAAAAGTTATTTTAAAGCTATCATAATAAAGAAAAACATGAGCTAAAAAAGAATATACAGTGAAAGCTATGGAACAAAATAATAGTCTAGAACCACACTTATTTTGAATGTCAAACCTGAATGGCATAAAATTTTGAAGAATATTTTTAACATATGATAAATATTGCCCAATAACCATTATTTGTAAATAATTGAAATCAGTAAAAAATTTCTCAATTAAAAGTAGTCCAGTGACATGATCAGCAATTGAAAAAACAAATAAAATCTGAGAATCATTTGGCATTAATTGTGCAGCTTAAATTTCCCTTCTTTAAAAAGGGTTCACTGACTCTTTAGTCTAGGTTACATCTCAAATATATGTTCACATAGACCCTTGACTTAAGCTTCATAGCTGCTATTAAAATTTTAACTTAACAATTAATAGAATTATTTCATAATATTTATCATAACCACCTCTCAAGTCAAACTCTAAGATTTAAGTTGATGTGCTTGAGCTCTTTCAGTGTTTCAGCACCAGATATAACACAATGTTTGGCTTTTAGTAGGTGTTGAACAAATTTACTAAAAGGTATGATTTGAGACTGTAGAGTCAGACTCTAATTGACATTAAATTCTAATTCCAGAAATAATACTCACTAGCCATATAGCTATGTGATTTTGACAAGTAATATAACCAGTTTTTGCTTCAAGTTTCTCATCTGGAAAATAGGATAACAGAAATACACTACCTATTACGGTTGTGTGTGTGTCTGTGTGTACACTATATGTAAAATATTTAGAATAGTACCTGGCAGAGAGTGTTATATAAATTATATAAGTGTAAGATATTTATTAAACTGATGTTAAATGAACCTCATTTCAATTTATTAGTCATTGATGCTTATTATAGCTCAGAAATTTCACAATCCCCAAACCCATATATCAAATTATATATATATATATATATATATATATATATATATATATATATATATATATATATTTGATATACAGTTAACACTTGAACAGCACAAAGGTAGGTTTGCCAACCCTCACATAGTCGAAAATTCACCTATACATTTTTACTCCCCAGTAGTCCCTCAGTATCCACAGGGAATTTGATCCAGGACTCCTGTGAAAATACTAAAATTTGTGAATGCTCAAGTCCTAGTAAGAAACGACATAGATCAATTCATACATTCATGCTCTGCATCTGCAAAATTCCAACCATGGATGGAAGACAGTACAGATAATTATTGAAAAAACCTGCATATGTGGACTCACACAGTTCAAACCCATGTTGTTCACAGGTCAACTGTATATAGATTTACATATATGTGTATATGTATATGTTAAAGTAATCAAAGAAATATATAATAAACAATGTATACTAATACTACAATTTCATATAATTACTCTATAAAAATATAGTAATCAAAAAAATGAAAATCAACACAAGGAAAAACCATTTTAAATTTTATTCCTAATAATAAAAATAATTATGAGTAAACAGTATTCCCATAAACTGTTAAGAGCACAAATTAATATACCCTTATGTAAAGCAATTAAATGGTCCTAAATATGTTTTTATTCTTTAGAAAATCAAACTTCTTCTAGATATTCTTTATGAGAAAATATTCAGAAATCCATATATTATTATTCAAAATGTCAGCACTTATAATAGTAATAATTTTGAAACTAACTAAATATCCACCAATAAAACATTTGCTAAATAAATCGTAGCCTATCCATGAAGTAGAATACTATTCTATCTTTAAAAAATATACAAATATGTGTCATTAAAAAAATGTAATGGGTAAAAAATATGTAATGGTGTAGTAAAATGTTTATAATTTTTGTAGTAAAAACAGTTTATAATATTAAACTAAAAATATGTGATTATATCAAATATGCATAGAAGATGAATAGGCTATGGTTTCAGTTTTATCTCTGAGTGATAAGGTTTTCATTTTCAAGGTTTTTATTTCCTTATTATGCTTTTTTAGCATTTTATTTTATTTTATTATTAGTTTCAAGTACACAGTACATTAACTAGACAGTTCAGGTACATTATTAATTGGCACTTCTTAGTGAAACTAGGACTCAACCCTATTTCTTTCCAGTATACTAACTTCTGTTGTCTTCCAACTTCAAAGAGGCCATTCATTCTGATATTCTAGCATTTAGTGAACAAATCCATGTATACTCAGGTTGCCCCTTATTACCTTACAAACTTGGATTTCAGCCTGTATTTAAAAATGAATTTTAATTCTTACTCTGTACTAATATAGCAGTCCTATAGTTCTCCTCCCCCATCCCTTGACCCATTAGTTGTAGGTTTTTTTCATCTTTTTTCTGCATGTTATGCAACACAACACTATAGTATCTTTCTTCAATTGTGATGCCTGAAACCCAAATAAGTTTTCATGAGTTATAGAATCTTGTGTTTTAATATAAACTAAAGATAAAGGGCTCAAGTGCTCTTAGCAATTTTGTAAAAAATTATATTATTACCATGTTTATCTTTGGTCTGTAACAATTACTCATTTCTGTTTAGTCAGTACGTTTATGTTAGTCTATTTCATTTGTTCTACAAACAAACCAACAAGAAAAAAAACAGTATGACAAGAGTAATATGCTTATCCAGCTTCGAAAGGACAATACCCTTGATCTTTGTCTCCCCTCTACCTGAGAGAAATTGTAATATAGCATTTTTATCTACTTTCATTCAAAACCTTTAAAACCACTAATATGCTTAATCCATAGAACTAGTGATTAGAGCTGTGCAAAAGAATGTCCTAGAGTATATAGACACACAGACTCAAGGTTGATAGGTTTTTGAAACCTATAAGGGCTTAAAGCACATCTTCTATTCTATCATTAATTGATTGACATTCTTTTGACTGCTCTCCAGTAACACAGAGAAAACTTTATTATACAGTTCAGTGATACTTTAGATAGAGTGAATACTGGGGAGACAGTAGGTTGTCTGAACTGGAAAAAAAGAAGATAAGTAGATTTATATCTTTTTTTGTTTTTTTTTCTTCCAACTCTGAAAACACAAACACAATTTTATAGCCAACCATTAAAACCCCTTTATTTTATTGCATAGGCCTAGATCAAGATAATTGCTTTTAAACACAACAATGATGATGTTGCAGTGCTTCTTTAAAAAGTTCTCTTTCTAAAGTTTCAGTAGCTTTTTAAACTTGTTGCTTTGATTAGAGTATTTTTTTTCTTATTTTCATTTGTAAATCAAGTAAATGTAATAAGCCCCCTTTTGAAAAATCAGCCTGGCTTAAAAGCATACATTCTTTGTACAATGTTTGGAAGAAAATAGTTAACATTTTCTTTCATGACTTGCAAATGAAAGAAAATAATAATGCTTAGCAAGACATTAGAAAAACACATTCACCATGAATCTTACTGCCCTTGAAGATGCAGCTTAAAAAAGCAGAGAAATAGATTTGACACCACTTAAACTTGCAGCTTGGATATTCTGCTTTAAACTGTTCAAAATTAATTTAATCTGAGCAAGGAGAATAATCGCCTCTCAATTTAAGGCAGCAATTTGCACTCAGAAGTACTTCCAAAGGGAAAGAATAAATGAAGGGCAACTCTCCAAAACTGAGTGA
The DNA here is from genome assembly GCA_030015415.1 of Cynopterus sphinx. NCBI lineage: Eukaryota > Metazoa > Chordata > Mammalia > Chiroptera > Pteropodidae > Cynopterus > Cynopterus sphinx. The sequence goes on along the minus strand of CM057388.1, from coordinate 72,548,907 downwards.
GCAAACATATTCACTAAATGAAGGCCTCTTGATCACCCTATAAAAGATCATTCAAAAATGACATATTTTATATTACTCTCTTGGTTAGGAATTTTCTCTTGCAGCTATTCAGCTGCTCTGCTTTAGGGATAGACTCAACCCTTTTTGAATTAATGGCTCTGAAGGAAGGGTCTGGTTTCAGTTGCTACATTAACTCAGTGGCCCAAAACCAGCTTGATAAAAGCTCATGCACTCACGGGCTTTGTACCTGATATTTTATTTTATATTCTTGGGGAAGATATTTCTTGGTAAGTGAGAAAGAATCACAGCAAGTATTTACATTTAGTTACATATCCATATCACTGTTTTACAGCTACAAAAATGCTCTCATCTAACACAGGTGCCAAGGTGCTGAGTACAGGGAAGGACATGTACCTAAGAGATGGTATTCACAGTAAAAGATCTGACTCACCAAACTAATTAATGGAGTAACCAGCAAGGACAGACTGGTGTATGGTGTGATTGGAGGATCACACAAGGATCTGCTTGCACAAAATTTTCACTTCCATTAACTTACCACAGAGTCAAAAATTATGTCCACATATTACTCCCTTGGGATAATTTCTCAGGAATTACTGACATATTTATTTATCATATTAGCAATCATCTAGCATTTCACAGAATTCTGAGAGACTGAGACACAACACAGAGGAAAAGAACTTCAGGAGTTTGGAGCAGATAAGTCCCTTTAGAAGTAAATAAAAGAGTAATCTCCTGATGAATGCCTTTTAGTCATAACTAGTAAAACAGGAATGAATGTAGACAAAAATAGTGATACTAAGTACCCAAATAATACATTCATGGAAAATCAAGACTAACTTCATTTTAGACAATTTTTTGAGTTAATCAAGATATTTTCTGTGTACACTGGGTGAAATTATTTTTCTCTTAATTTGAGCTCTAATGGTGGTAAGAAAAAACATTCAGGAAAATACTAAGAATGGAATTCTCCAAATAACATGGGAATAAACAATACATCACTATTCAGGTTTCGTTTCCAATTCCTTAGTATTTTTTTTTTTTTTTTTTTTTGCAAATTTAGAGAAAAGAAAACCAAAGGTATTTATAAATCTCTGATAACAATATATTCTGAATAGTTTACCTGCCAGTAGTTACTGTTCTATAATTCAAAGAATTCTGGTTATGCCAAAGGCCTTTAAAACATGTGTCTAGGATATGTTAAAGGTTTAAAATTAATTGAAGACTTTAAGGACATTAAACAATATATTCAACTGCTATTGGTCAATACTGCTGACTAAAAACCTCCAAAAAAGATTTAACAGGAATGAATATTAGTTGAGCAGGTTTAGAAGGAGTCTCTCCAGAATGTGGCACTTTGGCACGTGAACTATTTTGAGCTAGAGACAATTGAGGCCCAAAATGATTCAGGAAGAGCTTATTACTTTTCTTTTAACTGCTGGAGAGTTTAGATAAAGTGCCAAAGCCAGGAAGGAACTATCACCAGAAACAACTACAAAAAATAAGGTTTAGGTGTGATGAGCTTTGGGAGTCAGGGGACAGCTCAACAGGGCCTGTTTATTGAAAGTTATCTTTGTGTTTTTTTGTCTCTGCATGACATGGCAAACATTTGTTTATCAACATTTGCTCTTCCAATCTTCCCATGAATCATTTTCCTTCCATTTGAAGCCACATACCCTTATTCCATTCCTTCACTCAAGATGGCATGTAATTTCCAACTGCCTGACTTGTCCTTGGGTCTTAAATACTTATGAGGCTCCCATGAGTAGATAATTAAATTTGTTTTTCTCCTGTAAATGTCTTAGTTAATTTGATTCAAGCCAAAGAATCTAGAAGAGTACAATAAATTTTTTTTCCTCCTCAACACATAAAAAGTTGTACAGAATGTTTGTATGCTACTTCGATCTTTAGTGAAAACTGATTAAATTTCTTCCCAGGGTGATACTTTTTTTCATCAGTTAGCTTGATATTATTATATGAGTGGTTTTAAAACTTTTTAAGTTAACAGAAAATTTTAAAATAGTGAAAATTTTGTTAATCTCCTTATATTGGCCAATTTCTTTTCATAAGAAAGAATGACATCTGTGTATTACCACTTGATAACAAATTAAGTCATGTTTCTCAAAATGGTGTGTGAACAATTCATATCAAAATCACTTGTGTAATTAAGAAAATAAGGAGATATGGTCATTATGGTGTAGAAGGTAGATGCTGTGCTAACCTACTCTCACAAGCACACCAAAATTATAACAAAGCTACAACACAACCATTACTGGGAGTCACCTGTGGTCTGCCTGAAGATAAGTCCTACAATTGAGGACATACATAAGATATCAACTCAAAACTAGTAGGAAGGGCAGAGATGCAGAATAACCTGGTCCCACAACTGCATATTTATTATAATTGAGATTCAGAAGGGTTATTTTGGCTGCAGAACTTCCTACCCCCCAGGAGGAGTGAGGGGTCCTGGTACCCCATCCCAAAGTTCCAGTGCTGGGAAAATAAGTCTCCAAAACCTCTGACTATGAAAACCAGTGAAGATTGTGGTTGAGTGAGACAATCAGCTGACTTCTCAACAGAAGCTGCAGGCAAGAAGAGATTGGCACAAAATATTTAAAGTCATTAAAAGCAAGAACCTACAACCGAGATGATTTTACCCAGTAAAGCTATCATTTAGAATCAAAGGACAAACAAAGAGCTTTCCAGAGAAAGAAAGGTTAAAGGAGTTCATCATCACCAAGCCAGTATTACAGGAAATGTTGAAGGACTTTTTAAGGAAGAAAAATGTATGTATCAAAAATATAAATAAAGAATGGTAATAACTACATATCTATCACAAAGTACATCAGATGAAAAACAATTAAATGCTCTAATCAAAAGATAGAATGGTTAAATGGATAACAAAACAAGATTCTTACATAAGCTGCTTGCAAGAGACTCACTTCAAATTAAAAGATACACACAGACGGAAACTAAAGAGATGGAAAAAGATATTTTATGATGAACCTAGAGAGTATTGTGCTGAGTGGAGTAAGTCAAATAAAGACAAATGCTACATGATTTCACATACATCCAGAAACTAAATAACAAAATAACAAAACAAAAAAACAAACAAAAAAAAACAGAAACAAAGTCATAGATAGAATATTTTGAAGGTTACCAGATGGTTGGGTGGTTGAGGGGAGCAGTGAAAGGGGGAAGGAATTAAGAAGTACAAAATGGTAGTTACAAAACAGTCATGAAAATATAACAACAAGATAAAACATCCATTTATGATCAAAACACTTTTAAAAATTGGTATAGAAAGTACCTTAACATGATAAAGGCCATATATGAAAAATCCTCCGTTAACATTATACTTAATGGTGGAAAACTAAAAACCTTTCCTCTAAGATCATGAACAAGACAAGCCTGACCACTATCACCACTGTTATTCAACATAAAATTAGAAGCCCTAACAAGTGCAAGCAGGAAAGAGAAAGATATAAAAAACATCCAAATAGGAAATGAAGAAGTCAAACTGTCACTATTTGGGGATGACATGAATCTCTATATTATAAATCCTAAAGATGTCACAAGAACACTACTAGAAACAATAAGCAAATACAGTAAAATTTCTGGATATAATGTCAATGTTCAAAAATCCGTAACATTCATATGCTCTAAAAATGAACTGTCAAAAAAGAAGTGGAACTGTGCTCATGGGTAGGAAGAATCAACATCATTAAAATGGCTATACTACCCATAGCAATCTATGGGTTCAATGCAATCTCTATCAAAACACCAGTGACATTTTTCAGAGAGCTAGAACAAATAATCCTAAAATTGATATGGGACCATGAAAGACCCTGAATATCCAGGACAATCTTGATAAAAAACAAAGTCAGAAATATCACATTACCTGATATCAATACTATACTACAATGCCATAGTAACCAAAACAACATGGTACTGGCATAATACAGATACGTTGATCAATAAATCCCACATGATTTTGTTGGAACAAAATAGAGAGCTCAGAAATAAATCCATGCCTATACATTCATTTAATATATGACAAAGACTGTAACGAATGACAGAAAAAGGCATTACACAATGATAAAGGGGTCAATCCAAGAAGAGTGTATAATATCTGCATGTTTTTACACTCAATATAGGAGAAATGAAATTCATAAAGCAAATACTAATAGATATAAAGGAAGAAATTAATAATATACAGTAATAGTTGGAGATTTTCATACTCCACTTACATTTATAGATAGATCATCCAGGCAGAAATCAACAAGAAAATATTGACTATAAACAGCATATTACACAATATGGGCTTGACATATAGAGAACATAGCAATCAAAAACTGCATAATGCATATTCTTTTCAAGTGCTCATGAAACATTCTTCAGGACAGATTATATGTTAAGCAAAAACTTTTTAAATAAATTTAAAATGATTAAAATTATATCAAGCAATTGGAATGAAACTAGAAATTAACTACAAGAAGAAAACTAAAACAAACAAAAAAAAAACACCTGAAGGTTAAACAACTTGCAACATGCTACTAAATAATTAATGGACCAATGAATAACTCAAAAAAATAAATAAAAATGGTTTGAGACAAATGTAAATGAAAGCAAAAGCTGCCAAAATCTATGGGATGCAGCAAAAAGCAGTTCAAAAAGGGAAGTTTTAGCAATACAGGCATATTTTAGGAACAAACAACAGCAACAAAAAATAAATAAATAAATAAATAAATAAATAAATAAATAATAGCGCGATAAACATTTTCACCTAAAGTTACTAGAAAATGAGGATGGAAATTAAAAATAAAGATCAGAGTGAAAATAAATAAAATAGACTAAGAAAAACATTGGAAAGATCAATAAAACTAAAAGCTGACTACTGAAAAAGATAAACAAAATCAATAAAACTTTAGCCAGACAAATCAAGAAAAAAGAGATATAACTAAATAAATAAAATCAAAAAGTGAAAAAGTTACATGTGACACCACAGAACTATAACGGATATTAAGAAAGTACTACGAGCAATTACATGCCAACGAATAGGAAAATCTAGAAAAATAAATTTTCAGAAACCAACAACCATTCAAGACCGAATTATGAAAAAGTGGGAAAAAATCTGAATAGATTTATTAAAGTGATGAGATTTAATGTCTAATTTAAAAACTAACAAAAAACAAAAGTACAGTATCAAATGGCTTCACTGGTAAAGTCTACTGAACAAAAAAGGAATACCAATCCTTCTCAAATTATACCAAAAATTAACCCTTCCAAACTCATGTTACAAGACCAGGATTACCCTGATTTCAAAACAAGACAAAGATCGCACACACACACACACACACACACACACAGACACACACACACACACACAATTTGCATAGGCCAATATCCCTGACGAACATAGATGCAAAACTCCTCAACAAAAATATTTTAAAATTAAATTCAACAAAACATTAAAAGGATTGTGCAAGAGAATCAAGTGGGATTTATTCCAGGAATAAAAAGATGATTCAACATCTGCAAATCAATCAACAGGATACAACACTTTTACAAAATGAAAGCTGAAAATTATATGATCATCTCAATAGATTCAGAAAAAGCATTTGACAAAGCTCAACTTCTACTTAAAATAAAAACTCTCAACATAGAGGGTATACAAGGAACATACCTCAACATAAAAAGGCCATATATGACAAGCCCACAACTTGCATTATATTGAATGGTGAAAAGCTGAAAAGCTGAAAGCACTTACTGTAAGATCAGGAACAAAAGAAAGATACCCACTCTCACCACTTTTATTGAATATAGTACTGGAAGTTCTAACCACAACAATTAGGCTAGAACAAGAATAAAACGTGTTCAAATTGGAGAGGAAGAGTAAAATTGTCACTGTTCACAGATGAAAGGATACTGTATAGAGAAAACACTAAAAATTAAAAAAAAAACTATTAGAACTCGTAAAATAAATTCAGTAAAATTTCAGGATACATAATTAATAACCAGAAATCTGTTGTATTTTTATACACTAATAACAAATAATCAGAAAGAAAAATTAAGCAATCCAAATTAGAATTGCATCAAAAACTATAAATTACCTAGAAATAAATATAATTAAGGAGGTGAAAAATCTGTACTCTGAAAATCATAAGACATCGATGAAAGAAATTCAATATGACACAAACATATGGAAAGATATACTGTTCTCATGAAATAGAAGAATTAATACTGGACAGTCTTTGCCTTGTTCCTGATCTTAGAGGGAAAGTTTTTAGTCTTTCACCTTTAAATATAATGTTGGCTGAACCTTTGTTATATATGGCCTTTATGATGTTGAGGTACTTTCCTTCTATACCGATTTTGTGAAATTTTTTCATCATATATGGATGCTGTATCTTATCAAAGGCTTTTTCTGAATCTATTGTTATGATAATATGATTCTTATTTTTTAATTTGCTTATGTGGTGTATCACATGAATCAATTTGTATAGGTTGAACCATCCCTGTGCCTCTGGGATGTAGCCTACTTGATTGTGGTGTTACAGTCTTCTTACTATGTTGCATTTGGCTTGCCAGTATCTTATTTAGGATTTTTGCATTTGTATTCATGAGAGATATTGGTCTGTAGTTTTCCTTTTTGTGTTAACTTTACCAGGTTTTGGTATCAGGGTAATATTGACCTCATAAAACGTGCTGGGAAATATTGCCTTCTCTTCAATTATTTGGAAGAGTTTGAGAAGAATAAGTATGAAATCTTTGAATGTTTGGTAGAATTCACTGGTGAAGCCATCTTATCATGTGCTTTGACTTTTTGGTAGGTTTTTTGATGATTGTTCCAAATTCCATACTGCTGATCACTGTATTTAGATTTTCCAGGTCTTGATTCTGTCTAAAAAGATTGTAATTTTCTAAGTACTGGTGTATTTCTTCAAGGTTATTAAATTTGGTGTTATATACTTTTTCACAAGATTCTTGTATGATTTTTGTATTTCTGCAATAGCAATCATAATTTCCCATCTTTCTTCCATGATTTTGTTTCTTTCTGTCTTTTCTCTTTTTTCTTTAATGAGTCTAAGCAGGGTTTTATCAATTTTATTAACCTTCACGAAGAACCAGCTCTTTGTTGTGTTTATTTTTTCTACTGTTTTTTTCTTGTTGTTGTTGATTTTATTTATTTCTGCTCTAATTTTGATAATTTCTTTCCTTCTACGAACTTCAGTTTTTCATTTATTCTTCCTTTTAGAGATTATTAAGATGAAGTGTTAGGTTTTTTATTTGGGCTCGTTCTTGTTTTTGGAGATAGGCTTGTAAAAATATGAACTTCCCTCTATGACTGCAATTGCTATGTCCCCGAATTTTTTACATGTTGTACCATCATTATCATTTGTTTCTATGTATCTCTTCATCACTCTTTTTCATTCTTCTCTGACCCAGTTATTCTTCAGTAGTATGTTGTTTAAACTCAATGTATTTGTGGTTGATTCTTCCTGGTTTCTTTTTGCAGTTGATCTGTAGTTTCAAAGCATTATGATCAGAGAATATGGTTGGTATGATTTCAACCCTCTTATATTTGTTGAGGCTATCTCTCTATCCCAATATATAGGTTATTCCTGAGTATGTTTCATGTGCACCAGGGAATAATGTATAAGCAGCTGATTGGGGATAAGCACTCTGTAAATGTCAATTTTGTCCAGTTGGTCTAATATGTCATTTAGAATGTTATTTCCTTATTGATTTTCTGTTCAGATGATCTATCCATATCCAACAGCGGTATATTTAGGTCCCATACTATGATAGTGTTTTGCTCTATTTCTCTCTTAGTTCTTTTAGTAATTGCTTTACATATTTTGGAGCTTCCTGATTGGGAACATAGTTATTAATAAGAGTATGTCCTCTTGGAGGATGATATTTTTATCATTATGAAGTGTCCCTCCATATATTTCTTTAGCTTTTTTTTTTTAATTTTGAAGTCTATTTCATTCAATATTAGTACCACAACTCCCTCTTTTCTCTGGATATTATTTGCTTTAAATACCATTTTCCACCATTTCACTTTTAGTCTATATTTGTCTTTGGAGCAGAGATGTGTCTCCTGGACGTAGCATATGGTTGGGTTTTGTTTTTTCATCAAATCTTTGACTTTTTATTGGTGAGTTCAGTTCATTCACATTTAGGGTGATTATTGTAAAGAAGGTGCACTTTTTTTTGGGGGGGCGGGTTCTGGGAGGTGGTGTCTATATCTCTTGGAATCCCTGCTTTATATATATAGCCTTAATAATGCCTTTTTATCTTCTTGTAGCTATTTAATCACACTTGCTACCCTCAATTTCAGTCCCTGTCAGTTAGCAACAGTTTCGGTAGCATTTGCTGAGATTTCCCCTGTGGCTCCATGGTGTTTGGTCTCAGAGGATATGGGGGCAGGGTCTCTCTGGTTGGGGGTTGGGGGCTGCAGCTCTGCCTCAGTTTTGCAACTGGAGTCAGTAAAAATCAACCCTTGTTTTTCTACCATCACATTTCTCTGTTTTCTGGCCTTATGACTGGGCCCTTCCTCCAGTTACATGGAACTCACAGCTTTCCCAGGAAGTCTGTTCATAGATCTCTCTGCACCTTCTCCCCTCCTTCTCCTTCTCCTCCTCCTACAGGGAGCTCAGGCAGCTATGAATGGCAGCTTCTTTATTTCTCCCAGTCCACCTCTTGACACCCTGGGTTCTGAACTGTAGCAGCTTTTATTCGCAGATCCCACACTTAGATTTGCTGTTGTGCAGTTTGGTGTTTTGTTTTGTTTTGTTTTGTTTTGTTGAGTTTTACATATTCAGATTATTGCTGTTTCAAGGGGAGAAATCTGTAGATGTCTCTCACTTCACCATGTTTCCTTTGTTTTTCACCATGTTTCTTTGGTTTATCTAAAATAGATTTTTTTCTAGCCTTATTAAGCTAAGTTTGTCAAATAAGAATTGTGTATGTTTAGGGTTTTTTTTGGTGTACAAGATGATATAATATAAACAATGATATATACATCACCATTACACTATTAAGGTATTCTAATTTTGACTATATATCTACTTTTACCAGTGAGCTTTATACTTTCATTTTTATGTGGTTTATTGTTCTTTTATTTAACTTGAAGAATTCCCATTAGCAGTTCTTTTTTTTATTTTTTCCACCTTTATTGAAATATAATAGACAATTAGTCATTAATATTTACATTATACAATTCAATGAGGTTCTTATTCAATTATAGTTGGCATATAATAATATACCAGTTTCAGTTACATAGCATATTGATCCAAGATGCACATACCTTGCAGTGATCACCCCATTAAATCTAGTATCCCTCTTCCCCCTTAAGTATTTATTACAAAATTATTAACCATATTCTTCATGCTACATTCTATATCTCCATGTCTATTCTGAAACTATCAATTTGTATATCTTTATCCCTTTGGCTTTTTCCCTCACCAAACTCCCCTGTCATCCAGTATTTCTCTAAATATTCTCTGTAACTATGATTCTATTTCCACTTTTGTTGTTGTTGTTTATTTTGCTCTTTAGATTTAATATGTACAGGAAATCATACAGTATCTTTCTCTATCCAACCCATTTTATTCAGCACAATACCCTCTAGGTCCATCAAGGAACTTCTTCCATCCCGTTCCTCTCAGTCTGTGTGTGTGTCTTTTAATCTGAAGTGAGTCTCTTGTTAGCAGCATGTGTAGGGGTCTGATTTTCTTACCCATTCAGACACTCTAATTTTGGTTGGAGAAAAATTTTTTTTCTATTTAAGATACTTGTTGATAGAAATGTAGTTATTACCATTTTTATTCCTGATTTTGATACATGTTTTTTCTTCTTAAAGAAGTCTCTCCAACATTTGCTATAAGACTGAGTGGCTGTTGATAAATTTCTTCAGCTTATTTCTGTCAGGTAAGCACTTTATCAGTCCTTCAACTCAAAATGATATCTTTGCTGGATAAAGTATTCTTAGTTGTAGATTCTAGTTTTTTTTTTCATGTCGAATATTTTGTGCCAAGCCCTTCTTTACTGCATAATTTCTTTTGAGAAATCAGCTGCCAGTCTTATGGGTGCACCCTTGTAGGTACCTAACTGCTTTTCTCTTGCTATTTTCAAGATTCTCTCTTTGTATTTAACCTTGGCATTTTAATTATGATGTGTCTTGGTGTGTACTTCTTTGGGGACTCTCTGAGCTTCCTGGGGTTTTATGTCTATTTTCTTCACCATATTAGGGAAGCTTTCATTTATTATTTCTTCAAATAGCTCTCCAACTTCTTGTTTTCTTTAAGTTGCTCCTCCTCCTCCTCCTCCTCCTCCTCCTCTTCCTCCTCTTCCTTCCTCTCCTCCTTCTCCTCCTCCTCCTCTTCCTCCAACTCCTCCTCCTTCCTCTTCTTTTTCAACGTCTATAATCCATATGTTAATCTTTTGTTGATGTACCCTAGGTCACATATGCTTTCTTCATTCTTTTATCTTTTTCTCCAACTGGCTAATTTCAAATGACCTGTCTTTGAATTTTTTTTTTTTAAATTCTATCTTCTGAATAACTGAGTATTTTTCTGAAGTTCTCTATTGAATTTTTCAGTTCTGTCATTATATTCTTCAGCTCTAAGATTTCTGTTTGGGTTTTTATTATTTTTATTTCTTTATTAAATTTTTTATTTTGTTTATGCATTCTTTTCTGCATTTTATTAACTTGTCTCTCTCTGTTATCTTTCATTTCATTGAGCTTCTTTACATATTAAAATATCAATACATTATGACTGAACAAGGTTCACCTTGGGTTGATTTAACATTCAAAAGTTAAGTAATGTAATATACCATATTATAAATCATACAGGAAAATCCATGTGATTATTTCAAAACTGCAGTAAAATATTTGGAAAATTTAACATTGTTTCTGTTATAAATTCTCAGAAAAGTAGAACTAGAAGGAAACTTCTTCATCCTGATAAAGAACACCTATGAAAATTTTAGAGTTAATATATTTAAATTGTAAGTGATTGGGATGCTTTCAATCAAATATCAAGATCAAAACATGGATATCTACTCTTACCCCTTCTCAAATTTTCACATGGATAAATCTCAAAATAATTTTGACAAATGAAAATTTCAGATAAAAAGAGTACATACTGTATAAGTTTATTTATATAAAATTCTAGAAAATGCAAAGTGATCTACAGTGACAGAAAGTAGATCAGTGGATGCTAGAGAATGTGAGGAAAAAATTACAAGGGGTATAAGTCAACTTTTGTGAGTAATTAATATTTTATATGGATATATCACTTGTGATGGTTTCATGGGTATGAAAATATGTCAAAACTTCTTATATTGTATGTTTCAAATATATGCAATTGCTCTCATGCTAGAAGCTTCAGTCACAAGTTACCTCTTTCCTAATTAGCAAAAAAGGGAATCTGCTTTTCATATACCTTGCACATACATTTCAGAGTTTACTCATTTTTGCCCTGATAGGTGTGCACTATTAGTCATGCCCCTGCCTTTTAATCAATCACACTAGCTTGTGAATAGAATACATGGCTTGAATCAATTACAACCTATCCATGGAATATGAAATGGGTTTAATCCAACCCAACCACATGGTGTCCAGGAGCCAGATCAGACTGAACCTTAAAGGATGTGAAAACTAGAGTAGATTCTATTCTAAATGTGACTAGAAGTCATTGGAGAATTTGAGCAAATATGTGATATAATATAATTTAACTGTAAATAAAAGATTACTCTGCACAACTACTATGGAAAAGAGTATGGAGATACCTCAAAAATTAAAAATATAACTGCCATATGATTCAGCAATTCCTGTTTTGGACATTTATCTTAAGAAAACAGCAACAACAAAAACAATTCAAAAAGGTATATCCACCCCTAGATTCACTGCAGCATTATTTATGATAGCCGTGATATGGAAGCATCTTAGGTGTCCATCAATTGATGGATAAAGAAAATGTGACACAGACATTGAAATATTACTCAGCAAAAAAAGAGAATAAAATTTTTCAATGCAACAACATGAATGGACCAAGGGATGGACTAAGTGAAATAAGTTAAAGACAAATACTGGATCATATTTCACTTATACATGCAATCTAATAAACTAAACCAATGAACAAACAAAACAAATAGACTCAGACACAAAGAACAAACTGATAGGTACCAGAGGGTTGGGTAGTGGTTGAATAGGCCAAAAAGGTAAATGGAATTAAGAGATGCAAACTTAGAATTATAACACAAATAAGTCACAGGATGTAATGTACAGCATAGGAAACACAGTAAATAATATCACAATAACTTTGTACAGTGATAGATGTTTACTAGACTTCTCATAGTGATCACTTTGTAAGATATATAAATGTCAAACCACTATGCTGCACGCCTGAAACTAATGTAATATTGTATGTCATCTATACGTTCACTAAAAATACCATTATATTCCAGAATAGAAAATTCAAAATGACTTTAGGACCATTCTCTTACAGTAGTATTTATTTGATCACTTCTTTTGAGAAAAAAAATAAAAATAAAAGTATTAGTGCCTTTGTTTAAAAAGTGATGATTTGCATAACTTACCATTAATCTTTTCTGTTTTGTTTTAATTTATTTTTTATGGTGACAATGGTTAATGAAATCCAATAAGTTGCAGCTGTACACTTTCACAGTAAATTATTCACCTACCATAGTTAGATTTCTTTCTGTCACCACATATTTGACCCTCTTTACCACATCTACCTCCTCCTCTCTACACTCTGGTAAACCACTAGTCTATTATCCTTGTCCATGAATCTCTGTTAAGTTGTTGCTTTTATGTTTATATCTCACATATAAGTGATATAATGTAGTTTTAAGTTTTTTCTATCTGGCTTATTTTACTTAGCATGATTATCTCAAGGTCCCTCGCTATTGTCATAAATGGCAGTGTTTCATCTCTTCTTATGGCTGAGTAATATTCCACTGTATACATGTAAAACCATTTCTTTAGCCAATCATCTATCACTGGACACTTAGGTTGCTTCCATGTCCTGGCCACTGTGAATGATGCTGTTATGAACATCAATGTGCAAATATCTTTTCAGATATGGGTTTTCAAGCCTTTGGGGTAAATACCCAGTAGAGAGATTGCTGGATGATATGGTAGATCAATTCTTAGTTTTTTGAGGAACCTCCATACTGTTTTCTATAGTGGCTGTACCAATTTACTATCTCACCTTCTCCATAAATTTTATACTTAAAGACTATCTAGTTCTCTAATACTGGTACCCCTAACATCTAAATTATGTTTAATGTAATGATAAAACTCAATAAACTTTTGTTGAATGAATAAATGTTAATCATTTTTCCATGCCCACCAAGTCTACTTTTTGAACTTCAGGTTAAGTTCTCTCTCTCATAAGGAGGAATTGTGCTGCATTCTTTTCACAATAACTTGCATGAGGTATGTATTAATCACTCAAAGGTTCTTGTTGATTCGCATTTGTGTATGTGAAATGCTGCCCTATTAGCTTAGTTAGGATTAAAATTAGCTAAGAAAGGTTGATGCTCAGCATTACCTTGAATTGATATTATAGAAATAAGTAATGCACTTGATAAATTGTAAAATAGATGAAATGTGTTTTTCAGGTTTATCTAATACTTATTGCATTTTCTACATAACAAAAATAATTTTAAATGTTTTTTTTATAGAGTTTCATATTGAACAAATTGATTTTCAAAGACTTAACTTTCACAAAATCATAGATCTCAGACATCACAGAACTGGAATTCTTATACCTTAATTCATGGTTCCAAATAATGTGTTTGTACTTTTCTCTTTCGTTGTTTCTCCTCCAGCCAAATGCTTCCTAGGTATTGCCTCTATGTATAATGTACTGTGTTTGGTACTGTAAGAATTAAAATTGAATACTATATAATTCTAGTTCTCAGAGATTTATGTAATCAACTGTAGAATACAGAAATGTCATAAGAATTGGCAGGAAAGAAAACTTAGCATGGACATATCCGAATTCAAATTTAATCTACCCATTCAACAATATATTCTCAGTAACTACTATGTGCAAGGCACTATGCTGGAAACTGGGGATTAAATGATGAATATAACCCACCACAATCCCTATGTCTGAAAATACTTTCTAGTTTCTGCTCTTTTCCCCTAAATGTCATCAAACTGCTCTCACTTTTAAGGAAATAAAAGAGATATAAATTCTATTTGAGGTTTGACCAAGTGTGTTTTTAACAAGTTGAATAATGCAACAAATATATATTGTTTTAAATGCTATCTGTGTCACTAAGAGGTGCTTTTATAACTTCGCAAATCAGAAGTTCAGGGTAAATTAAACCATAGAACATACTTAAAGGCTTATTTCAACCCAGACATAAGTGTATGAACACATATTATATTCATGGAAGATATAATATCACAGACATTTAGCAGAAGAAATAGACTGCATAGGTCATGCTCTACTCATTATGCACATCTATAACTTTAACAATGTATGGGTTTTGTTAATATTCAGGGAACTGTGTAAGTGAAATATCCCCACCAGAAATTATAGACTCAAGTGAAAAAAATTATGCTTCCTGATTCCTAGGCTAAATAGAGAACAAGGAAGCAAGAGTAAGCACAAAGGCCTCTTCCTATTTAAATAGTATGATGCCTTTAATGATCATGTACTTGATCCAGGACCAATAGTATCCATTTTCTAAATTTCATAAAATATTAAAGAACATTTTTAAAAATCAAATTTTACTAACACAAGAAATATTTCAGCAAAACATTTTTAAAGAAATTATTGAATAAAGGTATCACATTGCTCAGACTTGTTTTTTTTTTTTTTACATGTATGTAAAGAAGATTGAGAAATTTTGGAAACTTTAAAGATCAAATAAATTTAATTTTGTCAATTACACATTTTTAGTTTAACAATTGTATTCCCATTTGATGGTCTTGAATGTGTTCTACAGTAATGGCACTAGAAAGCTCTTTTGATTTTGTAGCTCATCTCATAACTATATACTTCATTTTTTCAGTTCAATGCTCAAATTCAGGACAATAACTAAAATGGAGGCTGTTGTTGAATGTAAGCTCTATTATTGATTTAATATATTTTATTATTATTACTATTATTATGATTATCTCATTGCACATAATATTTTGAATTTTATTTTAAGCACCTCTTCACTTGCTGTGATTTCTAAAATATTTGTTCATTAATATCATTATAATTTGAAAATATGTCTTAGTCGGGTTGAACTGTTATAACAAAGTATAGTAGATTAGATGGTTTATAAAAACACAAATTTATTTCTCATGGTTCTGGAGGCTGAAAGTCTGAGATTAGGGTGCTAGTATGGCCAGGTTCTGATGAGGGCCCTCTTTCAAGATGCAGACTGCCAAATTCTCCTTGTATCCTCACTGTGTAGAAAGAGTGAGAGATCCTTCTAGGGCCTCTTTTGTAAGGATGGTAATCACATTCATGAGGGTTCTATCTTCGTGACTTAATTACTTCTCAAAAAGCTTCATCTCCTAATACTATCACATTAGAGGTGAGTGTTTCAACATATGAATTTTGAGGGGGAACAAATATTCAGTCCACAGCAATATTCAAAACAGCAAATTTTTAAAAATTTACAATGATCTATCTGAGATTAGAAAAGAATGTCTTCTAAAATTTGAATTAATTAAATGTCTTCTATACAAGATTTATTAAATTTATTAAATAAATTTATTAAAATTCTAAGAAGCTAAACTCCACTGTAGATCAAGTATGGTTGATTGCCAGCATTTATTTTGTTTATTACTAAAATCTGTGCACATCTTTCGAGATTTTTGTGTATTTGAGTACCACGGGAAAAATACATGTTCTAGTTCATTATTCAGTATTTCTGTGTCATTAGTGAATTTGAAATATAGTCCTTTGTTATCTAAACAAAACTGCAAATGAATAATGCTAGAAAATAAGATAATAGGAAGAGAACATTAGAGATGAGTTCACAATATAATAAAAACAATAGAAAATCAAGTGCTTTTCTCACAATACAAGAGAAAGTGGAACATAGTTTTATCAATCAATGAATGAGATACTGTCAGTGCTCGAGAATGTGAATGAAAGAACACTGATAGTGTTTATTAACAAAAATAAACTTTGAACAGTTAAATCAGCCTTAGTCTCATCAGTAGAAAACTTCATGAGTGATAAGAAATGTTGAATTTCTGAAACAGTGAAAAATTTTAACATGTAATTTATGAATATGGATACTTGTTGGAACTCCTTCTAAGAATATTTAGTTACCTAAATTATCAACAAGAAAAATCTTTACTCATTAATTGTTTTTCTGTAACCAAAAGATGTCTAGGAGTGGAGGTGTTAGGAAAGAGATAGACTTATAGTTTCCCTGTATTAAATTAATCTGAAAACTTGAATTATATTTTATAGACTCCTTACTTTCTCTAATAATTCTGTCAAAGATGTTGAATCTATGAATTTACCTAAATCTTAGCAAACTATTTATATTGATATGTTATCTAACATTGGATTACAAAAATTACTAACTATACACTGCAGGAAAAAAGTAATATTAATTTATGTTGTGTCTGCATTCTATACAGAAAATAAATATAAAGAATACTCTTTCAAAAATCCCAAGAGTTCTATTTTAGGTCCATAAGAACACAATATGATACTGAGAAAGATGATTTAGTGTTGATGTTTCCCTTCAAAATTAATCATATATTTTGAGTTCATTTTATAGCTAAGAAAAGTATATCATTAAAATGTTCACACTGAACTCTTCCATCCAGCCTGAAATGCTGCCTATAAGATAGCAGAGTAGGTAAAAGCTGTGCTTTCCTCCTCTTCTGACCATAACAAAATTATAACTAAACTACAGAAAAAAAAAATGATTATTGAGAATTGCCTGAGGTCTAGTAGGACAGACGTCCTACAGCTAAGGAAATAGAAAAGAAGCCACCTTGGGACTGGTAGGAAGGTGGACACTGAGAACAGGTTATTTTCATGCCTGCATTTGGCAGTTAAAAATCAGGAGGGAAAACTTGGCTCCAGAGGTATCCCTGGAAGAGCAAGTGGTCATATCCCCAAATTAGGCTCCTCAGCCCAGTGTTCCAAGGTTGGGGAGAGAAGTTCCTAAAACTTCTGGCTGTGAAAATCAGGAAAGATTGTGACTGAGTGGGATGGAGTGCTGCTGGAGTTCAGGTGATCATCTTTAAAAAGCCCATGCATGAACTTAATTGCTGATGCACTCACTTGTTCCAAGTTCCAGCACTGGGGCAGCAGCTTAAAAAGCACTAGATACATATGGAGAAGAACTGAATTATCTGGGTTTAAGAAGAGGGTTGGAGGGGCACTTTTCTCCCAGACAGAAGTGCTGGCAAAAGTCACTGTTCCTTTATTGAGCCCTCTCCCAACCCAACATACAGACACTGGCAGCAGCCATCATATCTGAGTCTCCATGAATCTGGATAACACTAGTCAACCAGCCCAATGATTCCCTGAAGCCCCGCCCAATTTGCAGTCCTACCCAAGCTTCTTCTGTGGTTTTCCATACAAATAACATGTCCTGATATATAGGGCAAACATTCCTAAAATCTCTCAAAAGTTCACAAAACTCAGACAAACAGCATCTGGCCTCAGTGAGCTCTGTACCTCTTGCTGAGAAGCCACAAGCCCAGCACTAATGACACCCTGCCTAGGTTCACAGCTTGGCCTCTTAAGGTACCTCCAAACCCAGTGCAGGTGACAGCCATGTGAATTGCTTGGTGTGTCATGCCCCTGGTCATAGCACAGGTGTCGGTTGTGCTTGGCCTTTGATGGAGCCCCTATTAAGGGGCTCCAGGGCCAACAGGTCAGGTGACCAACATAGACAAGCCAAAGCATCAACTGGAGCCTCATCCAAAAACAACAAACCAAAAAGGCAGACAGGGCAGGCACCAGAGTACTGCTAAAGCACATCTTGCTCTGTAGGGTCAGCACCTGCACAACAGCTCCTCAACTGTAGTCACTAGTCAGGACTCAAAATCAATTAGCCTAAGGGTTAATCCCTTCCACTGATGAGCAAACAGCAACCAAGGCTCAACTACAACAGGAAGAACACGCAACATATCTGGAGCACCAGCTCAGGTGATCAGGTACACTGCATCACTGGGGCTCACGGGACACTTACAAAATAAGGCTATCTGCTTAGACTTAGCAGCTCTACTTAATACATAAGAACAAACACAGGAAGAAATCCAAAATGGGGAGGCAAAGAAACACGTCCTCCCTGCCAAAAAAAAAAAAAAAAAAAAAAGAAAGAAAAAAGAAAAGAAAAGAAAGAAAGAAAACAGGAAAAAAAGCTTCAGAAAAAGAACTAAATAAATGGAGACAAGCAATCTACGAGATGCAGAGTTCAAAACACTGTCTATAAGTATGCTCAACGACCATAGGGGAAGAGTAATTGAACTCAGTGAGAATATTAACAAAACAATAGGAAACATAAATGGAGATGGAAAGCATAAAATAGAATCAGACAGAAATGAAGAATGCAATAATCAAAATGAAAATACTTTAGGGGAAAACAGTAGATTAAATGAAGCAGAAGATAGAATCAGCAGGTTCGGAAATAAGGAAAACACCCAATCAGAACAGCAACAACTTAAAAGAACCAAAATAAACAAGGATAGTTTAAGGGGCCTCTGAGACAACATTAAGCATAACAACATTTACATAATAAGGTACCAAAAAGAGAAGGGATAGTAAGAAATTGAAAACATATTTGAAAAAATGATGCCAGAAAATTTCCTTAACCTGGCAAAGGAAATTGATATACAATAGACATAGAAGCTCAGGAAACAAAGATAGCCTCAAATGAGATGAACCCAAAGAGGCTCACACCAAAAAAATAATCATAATTAAAATGCCAAAGATTAAAGACAAAGAGAGAATCTTAAAAGAAGCATGAGAAAAAATTACCTAAAAGAGAGCTCCCCTAAGTCTGTTGCTTATTTTGCAACAGAAACTTTGCAGGCTAGAAGGAATTGTCATCAACTACTCAAAGTATTGAAAAGCAAGGAACTACAATCAAGATGACTCTACCCAGCAAAGCTGTCATTTAGAATTAAAAGACAGATAAAGTTTTTAATACAAAAAAAAATGCTAAAGGTGTTCATAGCCACCAAGACAGTATTACAAAAAATGTTAGGTGTTTATAAGATGATAAAGAAGAAAAGATAAAGAATATGAATAATAAAATAACATCTATCAATAATTACTTTAAATGTAAAAGGATTAAATACTCCAACCCAACCAAAATATAGGGTAACTATAAATGGATTTGAAAAAAAAAAAAAAGATTCTTACATATGCCACTTGCTAGGGACTTACTTCAGATAGAAAAACACACACAGACTAAAGTTGACAGTATGTAAAAAGATATTTTATAAAAATTGAGAAAATAACAAGAAAGGTTTGGGTGGCAATACTTATATCACACAAAATAGGCTTTAAAAAAGGCTATAACAGGAAAAGAAGGACCCAGTAATCCTCCTTCTGGGTATTTATTCAAAAAAAAAAAAAACCAAAACACTAACTTTAAAAGACATATGTATCCTTATGTTCATTGCAACATGATTTATGATAGACAAGATATGGAGGCAAGCTGGGTATTTATAAATGGGTGAATAAATGAAGAAGAGGTGGTACACAGGTACAATGGAATATTACTCAGCCATAAAAAAGAATGAAATCTTGCCATTGGCAACAACATGGATAGACCCAATGGGTATTGTCCTGAGTGAAATAGGTCAAAGAAAGAGAAATCTCATATCATTTCGCTTATATGAGGAATCTAAAGAAAAAAATAAATGAATAAACACAACAGAAAGAAAATCATAGATACAGAGAATAATTTAATTGTGCCAGACAGGAGAGGGGTTGCAGTAGGTGGGTGAAGAAGGCAGAGGGATTAATACGTACTAATTGGTAGTTACAAAATGGTTATGGGGATGTAAAGTGCAGCATAGGAAATATAGTTTATATTATTTTATAACTATGGATGATGTCAAGTGAGTACTAGAGTTATCGGGGTGATCACTTTGTAAGTTATATAAATGCCTAATCATTATGTTGTACATCTGAAACTAATATAATACTGCATATCAACTATAATTTATTTTTTAATTATCAGAAATAAACCAAACAAGAAATCAAAATAAAATAAAATGTGGCCTATAGTAGATTCTCAAATACCACAATCTCTTTGTTGATAAAAATAATTATTATATGCACAATTTAGGATGATAGGCATTAATTATTCACATATTCTAGTTCACGTATGAGTTAATGTACTGATTAATATATTATCTTCTTCATAGACCATATATGGACTATCATCTTCAAAACATAGACTTTGGCAAAGTCAATAATATTATGTCTGCAGCTACTCTATTGCTGCTTCTACACTTATTTTATTTAATCCTTACAATGACTCTCTTCAGTAATTTTTAGTATTCCATTTAACAGACGAAGAATTTGAGGCTTACCAAGGCTAAGTTTCCTCCAATTACACAATTAATTAATGTCTTAGCCAGAATTAAAAGAGATCCAACTGACCAGTGCTCCACCCCTGATTTTTGATGTAAAAACCAAATACAAGTAATCTATATTAATTTTTCCTTCATAACCTTCATGATATAAATCATCCTTAGGCAACAGATGTAAAATATGTCACTTATCAGAATTTAAGTAGTCTTATATTCTTCTGTGTTTGTGTTCCATGTGTTTCAGTAAGACGCCAGATTTGGAGTTTTTAAAATTTTCTCAAAGAAGTATTCATTTTCTCAGATTTTTGAAGTAGCTTTCTAAATTTCTATTTACTTTAGTTTTTGAAAGATATTTAAGAATTAAAATTTTGCAAATTTAAGGTGTATATCATGTTTCCTATGTTGATATATTGTTAATATGATTGCCATTGTAGCAATAATTAGCACCTCTATCTTTCTGGATAAAAAAGTCTATGGGACAATTTATGAGAAGAATTAACATTTGAGTACAGAAATGTGTAGTAAAATTCTTTGAAATAAACTCACCTTCCTTTTGGATGAGATTTCCTGCCTTGAACCTTTCTCTCTTATCTCACCTTTGGCATGGACACTCTGCACTAGATATTCTCTGTTCTGCGGAGATATTCTGTGCACTTTAGGAAGCCAAGGCAGCAGCCTTGGTTTCTTCCCAATAAAAGCCAGTACCACTTCTGTTCTTCAATCATGGCAACTAAAAGTTCCTCCAGAAATTGGTGAAAGAAATATCTCTTCAGGGGCAAAGCATTCTGCTAAAAATTGCAGGTTTTTCGAAACACCACAAAAGAATAAAAGCAGATAAGCATTCTATAGGTGCAGTTTTGTTCTACCCGGAAAGAAGGCAGAATCGTAGACATTACTTTTATGACTAACTTGAGGATTATAGAGTTGTCTCCTGAGTGAAAAGAGTATTGAACACATATTATAACTATAATTTATTTTCACTATTTTTTTCCAGATTTACTGAAATAGACAATGAGTTGCACATATTTATATTGTACAATTCAATGAGGGTTTTTTTTTCCAATTATAGATGTCATATAATAATATATTAGCTTCAGTGGTACAGCATAATGATTAGAGATCTACATAACTCGCAAAGTGATCACACCATTAAATCTAGTAACCCTCTCCCTCTTCCCCTACATATTACAACATTAACAACGATTTTCCTTATGCTAAAATTTACATATCCATGCCCATTTTGTAGATATCCATTAGTACTTCTTAATCCCATTGACCTTTATCACTGTTCCACCTAACACCCCTCCAATCTAGTAGCCCTGAAAATATTTCCAGTATCATTAAGCAGTGTGGAAATTAAAACAATTATCAAAAATCTGCCAAAAAGTCCAAGACCAGATGGTTCACCAGTGAATTCTGCCAAATACTTGAAGAAGATTTAATACCTATTATCCTCAAACTCTTCCAAAAAATTGAAAAGGAGGCAATACTTCCCAACTCGTTTTATAATGCAAATATTACCCTGATACCAAAACATAGTAAAGATAACACACAAAAAAAAGAAAACTACAGATGAATATTTCTCATGAACACAGATGCGAAAATCTTAAATAAGATACTAATGAAACAAATGCAACATATTAAAAAGATTATACACTACAATCAAGTGGGCTTCATCCCAGAGGCACAGGGATGATTCAACAGACACAAATCAATTAATCTGATACACAACATAAAACAATTAAAAAATAAAAATCATATGATTATATAAATAGATGTGGAAAAATCCTTCAACAAGATACAGCATTCATTTATTATAAAAAAAAATCGGTATAGAAGGTAAGTACCTTAATATAATAAAGGCCATCTATGACAAACCCTCAGCCAACACTATACTTAATGGAGAAATGCAAAACCTTACCTTTAAGATTAGGAGCAAGGCAAGTTAGTCCAATATAGCCACTTTTATTCAATATAACATTGGAGGTCCTAGCAAGTGCAATCAGACAAGAGAAAGATATTAAAATTATAAAAATAGGAAATGAAGAAGTCAAACTGTCACTATTTGTGGACAACATGATTCCATATATAGAAAACCCTGAAGACTCCATAAGAACACTACTAGAAAAAAAAATAAACAAATACAGTAATGTCTCTGGATACAAAATCAATGTTCAAAATTCCATAGTATTCCTATATTCTAATACTGAAGTGTCAGAAAAATAACTGTAAAAAATAATTCATTTGCAATTGCACCAAAAAGAATAAAATACCTAGGAATAAATTTAATAAAATGTATGAAAGACCTTTATAATGAAAACCATAAGACCCTATTAAAAAAATCAAAGAAGTTACACAGAAATGGAAAGGTATTCTGAGTTCTTGGATTGGAAGAATTCACATAGTTAAAATGAACTTATTACTTAAAGCATTCTACAGATTTAATGCAATCTCCATAAAATCTCATTGGCATTTTTTAAGGAAACAGAACAAAAAGTCATCAGATTTGCATGGTATAACTAAAGACCCCAAATTGCCAAAGCCATCCTGAGAAAAAAGAATGAGGCTGGAGTCATCACTCTGCCCAACTTCAAATTATACTACAAAGTGACAGTAATCAAAACAGCATGGTATTGGCAGGAAAACAGCTACACGTACCAGAAGAACAGAATCGAGAGTCCAGAAGTAAACCTATTTTCATATGGGCAAATAATTTTTGACATAAAGGCCAAAAACATACTGTAAAGAAAGGAACGCTTATTCAATAAATGGTGCTGGGAAAACTGGAAAGCCACCTGCAAAAGAATGAAACTAAACTGTTGTCTGTCACCACACACCAAAATTAACTCAAAATGGATTAATGACCTGAATATGAGACTCAAAACAATAAATTGTATAGATAAAACCTTATGTACTAAACTCAAGGACCTTATAACTGGAGAGGATTTTATGAATTTGACCTGAAAGCCAAGGGAAGTAAAAGCAAAAATAAATGAATGGGTCTAAAATGCTTCTGCTTTGCAATAACCATTAACAAAGCAAAAATGCAACAATCAAAATGGGAGAAATTGTTTGCAAAGAATGCTTCCATAAGGTCTTAATATCCAGAATATAGAAAGAACTCATACAACACAACGACAACAACAAAAAAAACACATATGATCCAATCAAAAAAATGGACAGAGGAATCAAACAGACACTTCTTCCACGAAGACATACATATGGCCAACAGACATATGAAAAGATGTTCAATTTTACCACCTATTAGGGAAAGGCAAATTAAAACCACAATGAGATGTCATCTCACACATGTTAGAATGGCTATCATCTACAGAACAAGTGTTGGAGAGGTTATGTGGAAATAAAAAACTTTCATACACTGCTGGTGAAAATGCAGATTCATATAATCACTATGAATACAATATAAACTTTCTCAAAAAACTAAGAATTGAATTACCATGTGATTCAGCAATCCTCCTTCTGGGCATTAACCCAAAATACCTGAAAACATTTATCTTCAATAAAATATTCACCATAATGTTGATAGCAGCATTAGTCACAGTATCCAGGACATGTAAGCAACTGAAATATCCTAAGAAAAATGATTGGATAAAGAAGATGTGGTACATATATACAATGGAATTTAACTCAGCTATAAGAAAAAAATAAATTACTGTAATTTGCAACAACATGTATAGATCTTGATATGATCTTGATAAGCAAAATAAGTCAGACAGAAAAAATTTAAACCACATGATATCACTCATATGTGGCATGTAAATCTAAAAGCAACAAATAAACATGACAAAAAAGAGAAACTCGTTGTCATGGACAGTGGATTAATGGTTATTAGAGGGAATAAAAAGGGTCAAATATTTGGTGACAGAAAGAAATCTAATTTGGGGTGATGAACACACAATAAAAAATATATATGACATACTCTTGAATCATACACTTAAAACTCATTGGATTTTGTTAATCGCCGTCACCCAATAATTTTAGTAATATAAAAACTTTAACAAAAAGAAAATTGTCATAAAAAGAACACACAAACCATAAAAATATCCATGCAATACAATGATTGCAATGAGGAAGACACTAGAAGGAATAACCTGTGATTAGGTGAATCAGAAAATTGAGTAAGCTATTGAGAAGATAGGGTAGCAGGAAAAGTCCAATAAAAACAGGAAAAAAAAACATGAAAAAAAAAATAGTATAACTTAAGGGGCCTGTGGGACATCAAGCCTAACAACATATGGATCATTAAGGTACCAGAAGGTAAAGAGAGAGAGCAAGGTATTTAAAACCTATTTGAAGAAACAATGATGGAAAACTTCCCTAAACTAGAGAAGAAAATAAAGATACAAGTCCAGGAAACACAGAAAGTCCCAAACAAGATGAATCTAAAGAGGCCCACATCAAGCCATATTATAATTTGAATACCAAAGTTTAAAAATAAAGAGAAAATCTCAAAGCAGTGAGAGAAAGGTAGCTACAAGGGAGCTTCCATAACACTATCAGATGATTTCTCAACAGATACTTTGTAAGATAGAAGGGATTAGCATGAAGTACATAAAGTGATGAAAAGCAAACACCTACAATCCATGTTACTCTACCCAGCAAAACTATCATTTAGAATTGAAGAACTGATAAAGAGCTTCTCAGAGAAGAAAAAAACTAAAGGAGTTCATCATCACCATGCCGGTATTACAAGAAATGTTATAGGGACTTCTTTAAGAAGACAAAAAAAAAAAAAAAAAAGATTAAAAATGTGAATAATAAAATGGCAATAATTACATATGTATCAGCAATTACTTTAAAAGTATATGAGTTAAATGTTTTAATCAAAATTCAAAGGCTGTATGGATAAGAAAACACAATCTTTACATATAATGCCTACCAGAGACACTTCAGATCAAAAGACATATACAGACTAAAATTAATGGGATGAAAAAAACTGGTTCATGATAATGGAAACAACAACAAAAGACCAGTATAGCATTATTTATACCAGACAAGACAGAGTTTACAACAAAGGCTATAACATGAAGCAAAAGACACAGCAATTTCAATTCTGGGTATTTATGTTAAGATACCCAGAACACTAACTCAAAAAGACATATGCATCTATATATTCTTTGCAGCTCTGTTTACAATAGCCACAATATGGAAGCAACCATAAATAAATGGATAGAGAATAGGTGGCAGATATATACAATGGAATATTACTCAGACATAAAAAAGAATGAAATCTTGCTATCTGTCTGAAATAAATCAGACAGAGAAAGATAAATGCCATATGATTTTACTTATATGTGAAATCTAAAACACAAAATAAACAAAACAGAAACAGACTCATATATATGGAGAAAATTTTGTTGGTTGCCAGAGAAGAGGGTTGTGGGGGGAATAAGTGAAAAAGTTTAAGGGATTAAGAAGTACAAATTGGTTGTTAAAAAATAGTCATGAATATGTAAAATATAGCCTAAAGAATATACCCCTATGTTCATGGCAGCACAATGTACAATAGCCAAGATTTGGAACCAACTTAAATACCATGATTGATAATGAATATTACTCAGCCCTAAAAAAAAATGAAATCTTACCATTTGCAATGATATGGACATTATGCTGAGTTAAATAAGTCTGAAAAAGATAAATACCATGCGATTTCACTTATATGAGGAAGCTAAGGAATGAAAAGAACAAACTGATCATAAACAAACTCAGATATAGAGGACAATATGATGACAGAGAAAGGGTTGGGGGAGCTGGACGAACTGAGTGAAGAGTTAAAGAAATACAAATTAGTAGTTGATATGGATGAGGATCATGGCATAGAGAATGCAGTTAGCATTAATGTATTGGCTAGGTGGAGAGCCAGAAGAGATAAAGAGCAATTAGGAGCATTCATTTGTAAACTATATAAATGTCTAACCAATGTACTGTATACTTGAAACTAATAAAATAAAATTTTAAGAAAGAAATAATAAGTTACTTTAAAATAAATGTAATTAATAATATTGTTATAACTATGTATGGTAGATCTGTCGGGCTTATCACTTCGTAAGTTTTACAAATGTCTAATCACTATGTTGTATACCTAAAACTAATATAACAGTATATGTCAACTGTAATTGAAAAAATCAAAGATTATTTTTAGAAAAGATTTATTGTTTTCTACTACACGATTCCAAAAAACCTGTCTAATTGTAGTATTTAGTATTATCATATAAATAAATGACATGGGATATTAGCACTGTAAAATCATTAAATGGTAAAATATAATTTATATCACAGAAAGTACATTTTAAGTGCTGTACAAAGTGCAATGTCAATTAAATATCTTTAAAATTGATACATATAACTCATACTACGTTCAGAGAACATAGTCATAATTATGTCATTTACATTTAAAATGATGAGATTGAATGCACCATAATTATATTATTCAGTTTATGGTGACCCTACAAATGTTATTTTTTATTTAAACATATGATTCATGCTTAAAATATATAAAATAAAGTATACACTGTTCAATATGATAGCCACTAATTACATGTTTTTTATATTTAAGTTTAAATGTTTATAAATAAATAAAATTTAAAATTTAGATTTTTCCATCATACTGGCCATATTTCCAGTGCTCAGTAACCACATACCAATCATTACAGAGAATGTCATTGTCAATTCTGCTATATATATATATATTATAGATAATGATATGAGAAATATATGTATGTTGAAAATATTAAGGATTTCAAAAGAATTTATATTTTTCCCATTTTTAGAAAACTCAACTTTCAGAGGAAAGGTACTTCTAAACATTGATCAGTTCTATTTGATTATATAACACTTATATCAATCATTCTAATTAGAACCAGGTAATATTAAATGCTACTTTATGAGCTTTCAAAAATAACTTTTCTAATTTAATTGACCAACTATCAAACTAAAGACTAGGCTTAAGAGTACACAGAGTACAAAGAAAAGTTTACTACACGTAATTTTACTGATTGACCTCATTATTATCATTATTTCTATTTAGTTTTAACTCCATCTAAAAATAGTACTTAGAGGTAAGGATAATATATTAGTCAGGGTTCTCCAGAGAAACAATAAATATATTTATTATATAAAATTATATATATATATATAAATGTATTTATTATATATAAATTATTTGTTTGTTTGTTTTTAAGGAACTTGCTAACATAATTGTGGAAGCTGGTATGTATGAAAGCTATAAGGCCCGCCAGCAGATTGGATACCCAGGCAGGAGTTAATTCTGCAAACTTGAGGCAGAATTTCTTTTTCTCTGGGAAACCTTGGTTTTTGTTCTTAAGGTCTTATGTTGATTGGAATAGGCCTATCCATATTGTCACAGGTAATCTCCTTTATTTAAAATTCATTGATTATAGTTGTTAATTAACCATTTGGAAAAACACCTACACAACACCTAGATCAGTACCTGATCAAATAAAAAACTGGCCCTAGCCAAGTTGACACAATATTAACCGTCTGATCTCGTAATGAGGTCATTTGAATTCTCTAAAACAGTGCTAGGATGGGAGGAAGGTCTCTTGACATGGCCAAATGTGTCCAGGTCCCTGTAAGCATTTCTACCACTTTAAACACAGATATAAGACTAAATAAATTCATCAATGTGATTAAAAAGATAAATTGTAAAGATGTCCTTTCTTTACAAACTGGATGAATTGTCTTCAGTTTTCTGCCTTTTTCCTGAAAACTATCTCCAGAAGAGTGATGAGTTTTTATTTATTTCCTTTGTCAAAACTCAGTGAAAATAACACTACACATGTGGGTACTGCCCTCTCTCCTCAAAACTTGATGCTGTATTCCTACAATCATTGACCTTTTTCTCAGCCTCTTTCCTTTTTCTCCTTGTTCTAAAATCTCAATTTATTTCAAGAACTTAAATGTATATCTACTTTATGAATAAAATTTTTAAACACTGTGTTAAAAATAAGCATTTTGTGTTAAAGACTGCAGTTGTGGACACTTGAAACTACTTCAAATTTAGAGAAAAACATGAGGAAATATTATTCTATCAATTCATGCTGTATGTGACCTAAACTCTGGTTTTAAGAGTATATATTCTATATTTCTTGTTGATATTCATTCATTTAATATTTATTTTTGATTTTAAAATGAAGTTGAAGATTCTTGGACATTTAAATCTCAAAACAAATGTACATGCTTCATGCATATATGCCTCTGAATTCTAAAGAATGTGCTCTGCGATAAGATCTTGCAGCAACATAGAAAATTATACACCCAAAGGATTCTACATCATATGCTTTGATAAATCCAAAAAAGAATGTTCAAGTTTACAATTTGGAACAGCAATTGCATTGTAACATAAAAGGTAATGAATAAATGCAAGGTTGTAATCATTCACTAAGAAGACCCTTGATGACATAAAATTTGGCAGCACAGCTTCAACAGTTTTTGTATGCTAGGAGACTCCCAAGAGTGACATGCAGCCATTTCCTCCTCCACTGTTGCACTTGATATACAAAGGATATGTTTTTTAATCCTTCTAAGAACCTCCTCTAAAAAACGTTTTTTTACCTGTGAGAAAGTTAAAAGGAAGTTTCCCACTCCATTTTCATGAATGTACAGTTAGAAACTTTGCAGTATGAGGGGATAATGTTTATTCATTAAAAAATAAATGTGTCAAAGTCTGTGCTAGGTGCTAGAAATAAAAAGATGAATACCATGCAGTCCCGCCCTCAAAGAGTTTATAGTGATTTGAGTGCATTTGTCATTAATTTTTATCAAAGTGCCACCTTAAAGGAATTTATAACAGTTGTCTTATTTGTTCCCTACATAAATAACTAGAGCTAAAACATTCTGGATAGACTGTTTTGAATAAATTTTTATTTTGGGAATAGCTTTAGATTTATAGAAAAGTTGAAAACTTAGTATAGATATGTGATGGTCAGTTTTATATGTGAACTTGACTGGGCCATGGGGTGCCTAGATGTTTGGTCAAACATTATTATGAATGTGTCTATGAGTGTATTTCTTGATGAGATTAACATTTGGATTGGTAGAATGAATAAAGTACATTGCCTTTCATTATGTGGATGGGCCCCATCCAATCTTTCAATGTCCTAAATAGTACAAAAAAAGCTCCTATGAATAAAAGAATTTCCTCCTTTCTGACTGCCTTGAGCTGAGACATTGCTTTTTTTTCCTACCCTTGGATATGGACTTGGAACTACTATACTACTACTATGAACTATATTATAAACATGTATATAATGTTTGTTTTGTTTCTCTGGAGAACCTTGTTAATCAAGAGAGTTCCCGTATATCCTTCACCCACTTTCATTTTCCCATAATGTTATTATCTTTATGATTATGATACATTTGTTGAAACAAAAAGAATTGCTACATTATTATTAACTTGAAGAAGGAATGAAGATCTGAAATATATAAAATAGAATAATTTTAACCAAGCTGCTGAAATTATTAATGTTAGCATGAGGAAAGGCTGCATTCTTGTTCTAACTAGTCTGGGAACGTAAACTTTTTTGAACTTTCTAGCCCTGCATCAGTACTTAAATATACACCTCTAATTAACCCTCTAATTAACCCCTGAAGTACTCATGTATACCTGAGTCCTGATATCCATTATCCAGACCACTGAGACTGACCAGACCTCTTGGCACATATCTTCCTGACTGCTTGACATATGCCTGATAACTGGCCTGGACTAATCCCAGGGGTAAGAATGCAAAATGGATAATTCTCCAGGATGTACGTTTTGCTATAGAAAATTTTAACTTTTCTTTTTTCCTTTGAACTTTTCTGGGATTTTGGCTAACTATGTCTTCACTTTGCAAACTCAAAAATCTTAGAATAAATCACTACCATTTGTTTCTAGCAAATCCTCCAGAATCCTTCTGAGTTTGTTTGCCAAGCTAAACTACAGGCTTTATTCAGATCTTACAGCTTTTCCTCTATATACTTTTTCTGTTCCAGGATCCTCTCTCTGTTCCAGGATCCCAATCAGAATATTACACTGTACATACTTTCTGTTTCCTTAATGTCCTCTGGTCTTTGACAGTTTCTTGAAGTCTTTCCTTGTTCTTTGTGAGAATGACAGTTTTGTAGAATGTAGTCTTATATGAGTTTTCTGATTTTTTTAAATCAAGATTAGACTAAGATTATGAATTTGGGGGAAGAATATACAGAAGTGAAGTGTCCTCATGACATTATATCAACAGGTACGTGATATCCATATGACATCAATGGTGATACTAACAAGGATCAATTTTTGTTTATTAATTAATTAATTTATTCATTCATTCATTCATTCATTCATTCAAATACCTACAGTACCTGGTATTCCTAGGTGGTCTCCTATTTAAGTACTAAACAGGCCCAACCCTACTTAGCTTCCAAGATCAGACAAGTTAGGCATTCAGGGTGGCATGATTGTAGATATATATAGTTTTAAAAATAGTTGTTTTCTAGGTTGTTCTACTATAAAGTTAGTATTTCCCACTTTCCATAATCTATTCCTGTGAAAAAAGTCACTATGTCCAGTTCACACTAGCAGAAGTGAATAAACTAATCTTTACCTCCTAGAGGTGGAAGTATCCAGATGTATTATTTGAAAGTTTCCAAATTACAAGATTAAGGTAGTCCTAATACTGAGTAGAGGATATTTCATCAAGAGACTGAATATATGAATCTCAGCTATAGAGCTTGTGGTTCATCTTTGTTTATACATCATAGCATGTTCATGGTGACATTTCTGGGGTTTATGGGTAGTAAACCATTAAAGACTATTTTTTTCTTCACTGGGAGTATTTATGGTGGAAGATAGGAGAGAAAAATACAAACTGAAATGTAACTCCTGTCTCTCTGTACTACATTTCAATTTCTGGCAATTTTGGTCCATTTGCTCCAATATTTACTAAAAATATGAAGATCCCATCCTTGCAATGAGAACTAATAAGAAATTTTATAAATTCTGAACACATTGAGAAAGTTATTAAGAGTCTTTGGTGTTTAGCTCTAGCTATATAAAAAATATTATGTTGTCTTTTAAACAAATATTTCTTATTGTTGTCATCCTGGGATTATGTTTTTTATAGGTTTCACTATAAATCCTTTTTCCAGTTCCTCTCATAGCTGAGCATATCCTATTATTTTCTATGCTGTATTAAGCAACAAATGATTTCACCTAAAATATATCAATATGTGCATTTCAATTTTGTCTTTTTTAGCATTAATCCAAAACTACATTTTGTCTTATAACCCTACTTTTTGAAAAATAATCTATACCATTGAACATTCTTCACTAAATAAAGAAGGTGAAAAAGCCATGATTCCTACTTTATTATAAGAAATATTATATCTCTTTGCAGTTTATAGAGGGTTTTCATACATGTTTCCCCATGTGATCATGTGATCTGCCCCCAAGACCTCAGAAGGAAGACATAGACAAGAAATAATAATTTTTACAAAAACAACAACAACAACAACAAAACTAAAGTTCATAGAAGTTAGTGGCTTGCTTTTACTGCTTTTGAAGCTTAGGGAACACAGGTATAGTACATATGTGGTCTGAATGTTTCATATTAGATGAATTTAGGCTGTTTACCAATATCCCATAAACTTTACATGTCAAAAGTTAATTTCTCACTCACACTAAGTCCACTCTGAGATTGGAAGTGTCTCCAGGGCATTGACCTCTATTTGTTCCTTCAGTATTCCAGACTTTTTTGGGATTTCTTCCTAACCTCCAATACAATAAACACATTCTTCCACAATTACTATGGCAAGAAAAAAGAACATGGAGAATCTCTCACCAGCCCTTAAATAGTTCTACACAGAAATTGCACAGGCCACTTTTCCTATCATTTTATTGTATAAAGGAAGTCATATGACTATATCTAACTTTAAGGAGGCATGTGCCCAAAAGGAGAAGAGAATCAGAGACCTTGGTAAACATGTGCATATCCATCATAGATTACCTGTTTGGTTTCCTTCCACAAGATTATACTGCGTCAACTTAGAATATTCATGTGTAATGTCAATAATGACCTACCAGCTGATGAAGTGTGCTTCTGGACTTATAGCCTAAACAATTTTATGATGCTAAACCACATTTCCAATCTATAGTAGCAAAAATATCTCAAAGACATGCTATCACCTAGTAGTCAAGAGCATGAGGTTTAAAACAAAGACAACTTTTGTTCAAACCTGGCTCAACTACTGACTATCTTTGAGACATGAGACAAGATATGTAACATTTTCAAGTAAAAAGTAGATAAAAATAGTATTTGCTTCACAGACTTCTTTTGAAATTAAGAAAGATAATTAATAAAAGGACAAAACTTGGCATATGATAACCCCTAAATGATGTGTGCGACTTTCATTATACCATAACCAACTGTAATTATAATAAACATAGCTTCTATATTTTCAAAGACAGTCTCAATGTTGTCTTATATATATTTTTTTATTTTACAAGTATTGATTTTAGTGCAAAAAACCTTGCTACAACTATAGTATATAAGATAAATTTGAAATATTAAAAAATGTAGATTATATCTGAAAATGCTTTCTTATAGATAATACACTAGGTTAATACTTCAGGAAGAATATAACATGTTTTACTTCCATTCTATTTAATTAGGTTTCAGCAAAAGGAAAAAAATTAAGTGTTCAAATACAAAGGATTCTTCATAATTTGATAATATTTGCTATACTATTTTGAGGTTTTCAAAATCGTATAACACAAAATAATCAATTGTGTATGTATGTGTGTGTATGTATGTATGTGTGTGTGTATAGATAGATGATAGAAAGATAGATAGATAGATAGATAGATAGATAGATAGATAGATGATAGATTATTTGGTGTTTAAAGCTATGAACTACTAGGATAGAATAATCTTACAAATAAGAAAGCTAGAAAAACAGTTAAAACATAAGAGTCTTTTAACAAGGTACATTTTATGGTATCACTGAAAGCAGTTAAATTTATTATATTTGTTTATTACCATAAGCACTAGCATAACAGAAATACTGTTATTTCTTTAGTATTAGTTCTGAAGGGGTTAATGCTATGTAAATGTTTACTATTGTCAATTAATATGCTTGCAAACACTAACTTTCCCCAATATCAGCAGAATCCCATAAAACTGGACACTTCCTATTTATTTAATTTATAAAAATAGCATTCTGATTTTACAACAGTACCAGATAAGAAATCATTTAGATAAACTCCTAATCAATATCCAGCTAATTTAACTACTGATCAGAAGGAAATTTTTGAACTTTTGAATCTTAGTCATCCACAGTACTAAGAATTTTGTATTTTATGTGTGCACATGTGTGAAACATGAATTTATCCTCAAAATTACCCTGAAATAATCTACTAACCTCTTTTGTATAAATCAGCAAACATATATAAATGAAAGTAAACTGTTGACCTAACATTAAATCACAAAATTATGACTTTATCTCCAAGTCCATGCTAGTTGATAAGCACTTACTGAAATAATATTTTTCACACAAAGAAATAATATGTTTTCTAATACTTTCCTTACCCCACTATTTTTTTTTAAATAAAGTGGTGTTTTTATTGTGACTGTCATTGAGTAAATTTTGCCCTATTTTCCCACTTTTCAAAATGCAAGTAGATGTTTGAAATCTGACTGAAATGAATTACAAATGACAAATTTTACCCTCCTTTTTAGAAAGAAGCTGGATTTTTTTATAATCTACTTTCCTATATTCACCCACAAATGTATCTATTCTGAGAAATGAATTTCCCAGATTGTCTCAGTGAAGTCAGGTTTTCTTGTTAATTTATACTAAGTACATTACATGAGGGGAACAACATGAAACTAAATTGCTAAAGTACCATTAGATTAGCATTCTAACTTCATAGTTTTATACTAGATATTTTGGACCCTTTCATTTTACAAGGTCAACATTAAAATACTTCTTATTAAGAGCTCATGTAAAAAACTTTTTTGCATATTAAATACCTTTTAATTGTTCCAGATAATTCAGAAGAGAAATAAAAATAATGATATGGAGTGAATAACTAGTATATTATAGGAACATTGTTTTTCTAAACATGAATTGGGAAATATTAATCTAGACAGAATGTTACTCAAAGGCAATGACCATGATTTATTTTCCTATGCAGTTTCTCCAGTACCTAACTTACTGCCAGTAAGTGTTTAATAAATGTTGCATGGATGGATGGTTAGATGGGTGGGTAAATGTGTGGATGGATGGATAGATGGATGGATAGATGACAGAGTGAATTAATTAATGAATAAATAAAATATCTTCTGATTAACAGTTGAAATAAGTCACAGACTTCACATTATGAGGTCAAAATTTCTTTGCCCCAAGAAAATGGCTGTTTAAAATGATAAGTTGACATTATCACCTAATCAGTAGATACATTTCAAGAAATAACACATAATTTTAACCTTTTTTATTGTAGCCAACATATATCAGTCTGCTTGATCAACTTGTCAGTTTTCACCTCTCTATACAGTGAGCCAAGCCCTTTGCACTGAAAGTGTTTTAAAATAGCTAAAGAATCCATAAAAAGATCAGGATATATTGATAGAGAAAGCAGATAAAGATTTATTTCTTTAATTTTATTTTATTTTTGTAAGATGAAAATGAGTGAAAATTGATCAGTGGATGTCTCATGACACTTCACTTATTCATGATTTTTTAATTCAAGTAGGAGGACATCGGTTTTCTCACAGTAAGAATTTCTAAATTAATTTAGCATATATTTCTATTTTAAGAACCAATAAACTAAAACTGGAGTTTGAGCTGTATCTTCAGAGGGCATCTTTCTAGAACTGCAGTCTGAGCTGTATTTTCAGCGGTTATCTTATTTATTAAACAAACAAAATAGTAAAATACCCTGAACTAAGAGAAAAATAACACTATATTTCCAAAGGCTAGCTGCTATCAATATCAATCAACATTTTTGATGATCCTATTGAACACAAAACACTGTACTATGTATTATAAAGGGGTTAGAAAATTAATCTTTTAAGTACCTAATATTGATGTAATTATGAAGAGAGAAAACAGTCATATGTAATTCAACCTAAGTCTATTTAAAAACATTGTTTTAAAACCATATCATACACTTAAAACTTATGTAATTTTGTTAACCAATGTCAATTCAATAAATTAAAGTAAATTTTTTTTTAAATAAAGAAAATACTCAACCAACCAAAAAGAAATTCATCACGTGGGTATTAATACATGAGGGAAAAATTTATGGATAAACTCAGACAGAGAAAAAGATTTATAAAATCATATAATTAAATACTAGAAGATATAATATGCAGAAGACACAATATTGAAGGAAGGATAGATGGTGGTTCAGAATAGATGAGCTAAGTCAGTGGTTATCAACTGAGGGAGATTTTGAGCCCCCAGGGGATATTTGACAATACCTGAAAACATTTTTTTTGTTTGTCACAATTGTGGGTATGCTATCAGCATTTAGTTGGTAAAGACCATGAATGTTACTAAACATCTTAAAATGCACAAGATAGTTTCCAAAAGCAAAGTATCTGACCCAAAACATCAGTAGTGCTGAGATTCAGAGATCCGAAGCTAAGTTCTGCTAAGAAAATTCATGGTACTTTTGATGTTCAAATTTCATTATCTTCCCACAGTATTAAGTTACTAAATTTGCACTGCAACAATCATATTTGAATGCACACAATGCTATGAAAATTATGGGATCTAAGTCTATTTGCCTATTTTAATGTAATGACACGACCCTTATGTATCAAAATGATTTTAGTGGTAAACATAAACAGCATTATTGTTTGTTAGGGTATGATATAAAATTATTTTATTTTCCATGGCCATCTTAAATTTTCAGAGAGGAGAAATAGTGAATCACCAAAGAAGTTAATGACAGCATTTTTTAATATGTCTTATGTTGAAGGCAATAAAAATTGAACTATCCATAATGACAAAACATGTATAATTAGCACTGATGATTTTAAATGACACCCTTTGCTCAACTATTTTTACCTCTCAGAGAAAGCAGTGTACTAATGATATCAGATTTCAATTTATTTCTTCATTTTGTGCATCAGTCCTTTTTTATGACTTATGAGAAAAATCACAACTAAGAAAAATTTAAATATTGATGTAATTAACTTTTAAGGAGGCAATCATTTACTGACAAATGTTTCTCTCATCTTTGTCAATGTAAAGTACCTGGCCAGAGAATAAACTACCTTGAACATGCTGGTCTCAATTCTCACTGTATTTGGCTGACGTTTTATATGCTGTTTAACATGTGTTCTAAAAAATGTTCAACAATCTCAAGAATAGCTTAAAACTTGTAAGGCTCCATTTCACATTTACATTTGAGGAAATTAATATAGATTATATAAACCAGAGATTCTAATCAGCAATTTGGAATGCAAGGTAACAGAAAACAACCAATCAGAACAGCAACAAGAAAAAGTAATCCAAAAAAAAAAAAAAGATAGTTTAAGGGACAACACTAAGCATAACAACATTTGCATCACAGGGACACCAGAAGAAGCAGAGTGAGAGCGAGGAATTAAAACCCTATTTCAAGAAATAGTGACAGAAAACCTCACTAACCTCGTGAAGGAAATAGACATATAAGCCCAGGAAGCACGGAGAGTCCCAAAAAGATGAACCCAAAGAGGCCCACATAAAGAAACATCATAATTAAAATGCTAAAGGTGAAATACAGAGTCTTAAAATTAGCAGGGAAAAGAACATTTAGCTACCCAAAGGGAGATCCCATGAGACAGCCAGCTGATTTCTCAAAAGAAACTTTTTCAGGCCTTAAGGGATTGGCATGAAATAGTAAAAATTATAAAAAGTGAGGACTTACAACCAAGATTACTCTACCCAGCAAAAATATCATTTAGAATTGAAGGATAGATAAAGTAATTCCCAGACAAGAAAAAGCTAAAGGAGTTCAGCATCATCAAGCCATTATTACAAAAAAAGTGTTAGTTAGACTTTTTTTAAAAAGAAAAAAAAAACATAATGATCAAAATATTAATAAAAAAGGGCTGTAGCTACATAGCTAGCAATAATTACTTTAAATGTAAGTAAATTTAATGCTCTAATAAAAAGATGGGATGGCTGAATGAATGAAAAACAACACCCTTACATATGGTACCTGCAAAGGACTCACTTCAGATAGAAAGACACAAAGAGCCTGAAAGTAAAGGGATAGTCAAAGATACTTTATATAAATGGAAACAAAGAAATAAAAGTTGTGGTAGCATTACTTAGACAAAAGTAGACTTTAAAGCAAAGACTATGACAAGAAACAAAGAAGAACCCAATTATCCCACTTCTTGGTATTTATCCAAAGAAACCCAAAATACTATACAAAGGGACATGAGAATCCATATGTTCATTGTAGCATTATTTACAATAGTCAAGATATGGAGTCTACCTAGGTGTCTATCAGTGGATGATACACACACACACACACACACACACACACACACACACACACAATGAAATACTGTTCAGTCATAAAAAAAAATGAAATCTTGTCTTCTGCAACAACATGGATGGACCTAGAAGGTATTGTGCTGAGTGAATTAGGTTGGAAAGAGAAA
Organism: Cynopterus sphinx; assembly: GCA_030015415.1. NCBI lineage: Eukaryota > Metazoa > Chordata > Mammalia > Chiroptera > Pteropodidae > Cynopterus > Cynopterus sphinx. The sequence continues at coordinate 72,510,642 of CM057388.1, read as the reverse complement.
TGCCAATGCCATATGATTTCACTTATATGTGGAATCTAAACAAGAAAATAAAGGAACAAACAAGAGAAAAAAATATAGATACCAAAAATATTTTGATTTTATCAGGTGGGAGGGAAGTTGTGGGGATGAGTGAAAGAGGGGAAGAGATTAAGAAGTGCAAACTGGTAATTACAAAATAGTCATGAGAATATAAAGTATAGCATAATGAATATATTCAATAATATTGAAATTATTATGATGGTGTCAGATGGGTACTAGAATTATTGGGCTGCTCACTTCATAAGTTATATAAAAGTATAATCACTATGTTGTACACTTGGAACTAATATAATATTGTATATCAAATGTAATTTAAAAAATTTAGGTGCAAGGTGGCATAGATGGTAGAGGCTTTGTACATCTCTTGTAATCACACAAAAATTGTGACAGAACCACAGAGCAAACAGCTAGCAGGATCACCTAGGGTCTGGATGAACAGAAGCCCTACAGCTAAGCAGAGAAATAAGAAATCACCTTGCAACGGCAGGAGATAAGAGGGGGTAGAGACACATGGCTGTCCAATCCCACACTGCTAAGAGAGACAGAGGCTACAGCAGCTGCAGCTCACAGGTGCAGATGTTCTTCTTAAAAGGGATGTGACAAGACTTTTCTGGTGACAGACTCACTTGTTCTGAGCACCAGTGTGAGCCTGAAAGCTCAGGGGGCACCAGGAACTTACAGGGAGATACTGAGTTGTCAGGCATCAGAGTAAGGGGCAGAGGTGAGGCTTTCTCCGGGGCAGAAGTGCTGTCAGTATCCATTGTTCCTCCACTGAGCTGTCCCCACTCTCAGTGAACAGATGCAGGGGCAGCAAAAGTTGAGACATCATCACACTGAATAACAGAGATTATTCTGTACAGTGGATTCCCTGAAACTCCACCTATCCTATCTTGTGATCTTACCCAAGCTACATCTAGTGGTGTCCTCTGGGCTTCCTGTGCCACTTGCTGAGAAGAACCAAAACCCACACTGGTGGCACTGGCCTTGGTTTCTGGCATAGCCTCTTGAGGAAACTATAAGCATAGCACCTGTGGATTGCTTGCTGAATCTTACCAGGTGGTGCCAGAGGGGTACAGGTTGGAACTAAATTTTGCCTACTTCTGGACCCCTCTCAGGATGTGCCACTGGACACCTACAACACAAAGCCATGCTAATAGAACTCGGTGACTTAAAAGCTTTGCTTAGTACATAGAAACAGACACAGGAAGGCAGCTAAAATGGGGAGACCAAGAAGCATGTCCCATATGGAAAAACAAAACAGACCTCCAAGAAAAATGAAGTCAAGGAATCTACCAGATTTAGATTTCAAAACACTGATTATAAAGAATCTCAGTGAACTTAGGAGATAAGTAAATGAACTCAGTGGAAACTTTAACAAAGAGATTTTAAAAAAAAAACATAAAAATAGAGATGAAATTTATAAAAAGAAACCAGTTAGAAATGAGAAATACAATATCTGAGATGAAGAGTATATTAGAAAGAATAAACAGAGTGGATGAAAGAATCCAAAATAAGGAAGATGATTTAAGAAGCCTATCAGACAACATCAAATGTAACAACATTCACATTATAGGTATACCAGAAGGAGAAGAGAGAGAGCAAGAAGTTGAAAATTTATTTGAAGAAATAATAATGGAAATCTTCCTAACTTGGTGAAGGAAATAGTTATAAACCCAAGAAGCCCAGAAAGTCCCAATGAAAATTAACCCAAAGAGGCCCACACCAAGACTCATCATAATTAAAATGCTAAAGGTTAAAGACAATGAGAGAATCTTAAAAGCATCAAGAGAAAAGCAGTTAGTCTCCTACAAGGGAATATTCATAAGACTGGCAGTTGATTTCTTTAAAGAAACTTTGCAGGACAGTAGGGCTTGGCACAAAATATTCAGTATGATGAAAACCCAGGATCTAAAACCAAGAATACTTTATCCAGCAAAGCAATTATTTAGAGTTGAAGGACAGATAAAGAGCTTCCAGAAGAAAATAAGCTAAAGAAATTTATGGACATTAAGCAAGTATTACAGGAATTATTGGAGGAACATCTCAAAGAAGAAAATAATGTGTCAAAAACATTAATAAAGAATGTCAATATCTACATATCTATCAACAAGGACCTCAAATTAAAAAGAACTAAGTATTCCAATCAAAAGTTAAGGTGGCTGGATAGAGAAGAAAACAAGACTTTTACATATGCTGCCTACAAGGCACTCACTTCAGATTAAAAGACACACACAGACTAAAAGGAACAGAATGGAAAAAGATATTTCATACTTAGAGGCTATTGTGCTAAATGAAGTAAGTCAGATAAAGACAAATAACACATGATTTCACATATATGTGAAATCTAAAGAGCAAAATAAACAGCAACAACAAAAACAAACTCATAGATACTGAGAATATTTTGAGGGCTATTAGATTGAAGGGAATTTAGGGAGTTGGTGAAAAAGGGCAAAGGGATTAAGAAATACAAATCAATAGTTACAAAATAGTTATGGATATATAAAGTGCAACATAAGAAATACAGTCAATAATATTGTAATATATATATATATATATATATATATATATATATATATATATATATATATGTAAAAGGGTTCTAGATTTACTGGGGTGATCACTTTTTGAGTTATATTGATCTCCAATTACTATATTGTACAACTAAAACTAATATATATATTATTGTATGCCAAGTATAACTGAAAGAAACTCATTGAATTGTACACTGTTGATATGAGCAACTAATTGTCTTAATAAAGATGTAAAAATTTTTAAATGTATTTATATTTAAAGAAATAAAGCATTTCCCATCCTAATTCTACTGCTTCCTAAAACCAGATTATAAAATTGACAACAGTTTGCATACCTCTATCTTTTTTTTCCTTAAAACATTCAACATCCCTCTGTAGATTCCAAAAAGATACATAGGTAGATTGAGCCAAAATTGTATTTAACAGGATAGTACAAAGTAATGACAAGTGGATAAAAAATAATAGGAATATTAACAGAGTGTCATTGATGGAACGGGCCATATAAAAACATAGGTAAACTATTATGTTAAAAAGGAAAGAGAATCCTGGAAATCTACAAAGTATGGTCTTAAGAGAAAAAAACACTGCTAACTAACAGTTTCTGGAAATAAATAGCTTCCAGTATTCTTACATTATTTCTAATTTTTAGTAGATATTTCCTAACATTCAACTGACATAACTAATAAAACTATCTAATGAGTTAACCTATTTTGATTGTTTGGTGTATATTTTGCAACCAACTTATACTAGAAGGGTAATTGGAGAATCATGTGTCTTAATTCTACATGTATTCTGAGTGATGTACTGAGCTCTCCATCTTCCAGATGAGAATTATTGCATGTGGCAACAAACTTCGGGATTTCGGTTGTTTTTCTGTGTGCCAAAGCAGAACCCAAAGCAGAACATACTGACCTTGTCAACCCTCAACCCACTTCTGCAAAGATGAAACAGTCTTCTTTTCAAACATTCACTTTCATTGGGCTTCTTTACTTGAGAGGAAGTCGTGTCTATGTCCTATTGCTGTCTGAAGTTTACGTGTCTGCACTTAGCTGTTACCATACGTCATATTCTATACCTCAGACCTATTTCAAATTAATATTTATTTTTAAAGTTATTAAGTGAAATAAGGCTCTTTAGAGGATTGCCTAAAAGTTATGCAAACCATTTATTTCTCTATTTACCAAAAATTTGTCCTTGGATAAAGCTAGACCATCAGGGAGTGATATACTTGAATCATATTATTTAGAACTCATATAAAAGTATTTTATTGATGTCATTGTCTTACCTTGAAGAAGCCTATAGGGAAAATTTCATGAAATTATTAATTATATTTACTGTAAAGCTATTGTTGTGGAAGTTGTTCATCATATTACATAACAACTTCTTTATAACAATGCATTTGGGGAATTTTTTCTAACATCTCAGTACTAGGTATAATTGTAAATCTTTAATAAAATTGGCTTGTTTTTATCTTCTGTTTATTGTGAATCACATGTCTAACTTTGTACTAAATGTTAGGAAGCTCAGAGGTAAATGTTTGGCCTAATTCTAGCAGGTGTGTTGGCATTATGACACTAATTCTGTGTGTTTATATCACTTCTGGCATTGTTTATTTTTCTACATCTATTTTTATTTTGCCCTAATTGATTTCCCTTACTTTTCATTTCAATGCTTCTGTGCTGTATGAATTTTATGAGGCATCTCAAATGCTTTTGTGAACAAGATAAGATATAAATCAGTAAATATAGATATATAAATTATGAAAAAAGAGGGAATCATGGACTACTGGGACGAACAAATGCTAAGGTCACTCAACTGAACTTCTGTTTTCTAATATAAAAATGCATAAGTTGCACTTTCTCATCACTCAAGATCTTTGTGAAAAGAAAATCAGATAGTACATATGAAAATACTTTAAACAGCTGACTAATTCTTAAATGCAAAACAACCTTAGTAATGTCATCTTTCAAGCAGAAAATAATTGCTGATTTGTGCAGTAAGTTAAAAGAAGAATTATGTTCTCCAATCACTTTGAAAATCATAGTAGCCATCTAAAAAAAGACATTGTAGCCAATATTAGCAGTTTTATCCTTAGTCTTGGTGACAATCTAAAATTCAGCATTTTCATCACCTAGTTAAAAATTATAATTATTGCATTCCTATGTGAATAAAATGTTTGGCTACAATCCTCAAAGCTGTTTATCCCAGAAAATAAGTTATTCAATTTCTACATCTATAAATTAGAGCAGTTGTACTACACATTCTTCATATGCCTTTCCAGACAAAATCTATATGCTTTTATAGTTTTTCTGGATTATGTAAACCAAACAACTATTCACAGTATGTTTTTATGTTGTAATAAAGTAATAACTACCATTAACTTTATTAAATATTTATTTATAAAACTAATTTCTACAAGTTCAGTGCCTTAGTTATCCTTCTTGCCATATATAATATAATTTTCCTCTTAATACCAAGGTGTAAGGTGTAGTAGTATCACAAAAGGTGTTAGAAACAGAAAACCACTGGTAATATTGAAGATATATCATATTCGACATCCGCGTTAGGAGCCAAATACAGAACAATAAAATATCTTTTGGAAAACCGATACAGGTAACCGATTTGAATACGGCTATGAACATTCAGGAAAAAAAAGTATTAAAAAGTCTATTTACTTATTGGGGTGATCACTTCCTAAGTTATATAAGTGTCTAATCAAAATGTTGTACACCTGAAAATAATATAATACTGTATGTCACCTGTAATTGAAAAATATAATTCTAATTAAAAACACAGTTAATAAAGCATACAATAATATTAAAATATTAAAGGGACTATAGAAAACATCTATAGGTACCTACTACCATAGTTTCCATTGTAGCCATAGAGAAATTGAATCACTCTTTCAGGTGGCTTTCTTAGTTACTATGAGGAATGACTAAGAAGAATGAATGATCCATAATTTGAGAGTTTTAAAATATGTCCACAACTTCTTTGTTACTCCTAACTTTAAGAGACAGGGCCTAATTTCCTCCCCCTGTAGTGTCAACTGGACTTAGTGATATGCTTCTAACAAATAAAATAAACATTGCATGACTTCAAAGATTAATTCATAAAAAGCACTTCAACTCTCTCTCTCTCTCTCTCTCTCTCTCTCTCTCTCTATCTATCTATCTATCTATCTATCTGTCATCACTCATTATTGAGAGTACAGGATGCTGACCTAAAGACTCTTATCTAGAGACATATGTGTAAGGAACTGAGGCCTTCATGCAGTGAGAAACTTGAAACTTGAGGACTCCTACAAACAGCCAGGTGAGTGAGCTTAGACGTCAATCCTTCAGCCTTTCAATCAGCCCTTCAGATGAATACAGTCCTTCCTGATATCTTGGTTATAACTTCATTGAAGATCCTGAGGTATACTCACCCAGCTAAGCTTCTCCCAAATTTCTGACTCAAAGAAACTGTGAGATAATAAATGTTTGTTGTTTTAAACCACCAAGTGAAAATAGAAAGAAAGCTAAAGAATTCTAAGCTTTGCAAATAAAGAAAAGCTCATATTTTAGCTACTGACATAAGTAATAATACTAACTGTTTTGTTGAAGCCACTGCTATGAGTTGCAAAAGACATTACCACTATAAAATCCACAGAAAGTTCAGACATTGAATTACCCAGAATGTTTTGTAAATCACAACCTCTCTGTTCTGTTCTACCTAGTTAAGAGATTATCTTTTCTAAAGTCTAAACAATCCCCATTCTTATATCTGTAATAATAAAGACTCCTTAAATGTGCAAAATAAATTTCAGCTGTTATAATTTCTTTTAAAAATAAAAGTTCTAGTTTTAGCTAAGATCAGAATGAAAGTGGGACTGAGGTGGAAGTACCAGAGGAATTTAGAGTCCAAGAGATTTTTTTGTATATACATATATTTTTATTCTTTGCAAAAATTCTATGAAGCTGACTTTTACATATAAATAACATAATCAAAAAGTGAATATATTTTTTTTTTCTAATTGATGTACTTAGTGAATGACAACTAAATTTATAATAACATCCTAAGGTTTACAAAACCTATGTATTCTCTGCTGTTTTATACTTGCATAGAGTCCAAAAGTTTATTGTTCTCTATCCTCAGCACTTCTGAAGGGTTCACAGAAATGCTAACACCTATGTATTATAAGAGAGAAAGAGAGCAGTAGGTGATAGATAATAAAAAAGAACTGGATTTAATATTTAGTTCCTTTATGTGTCAATGCTCTTTCTAAACAATTTACAAGATAATGAGTTAAATGTCAGTAGCAGTGAGGATAGGTAAATCGAGATACTTTTTACACTGGTAATAAATTACACAGAAGCTTAGAGGATAGAACTTACCTTACATAGAGTAGGACATTTGGTAGGATACAAAGTGCTGCTATTGCTGTTATTTCTGTTGAAGATTTTATAACACTTAGTATGTTATAAAGTGCCTACAAGAATTTTTATTAGTTATTGTTCATAGGCACCTAAAGAAGTAAGTCAATATTAATTATCCCATTTTTTTAGATAACAACATAAGCATACCTAAATTTTTCAAGTAGTTGTTACCTGAATCATTCATTAACAAAGTGCTTTTTAAAAGCAGTTCACTCAAATAGGAACAAGCTCCAGTCAGGAGTTGTTCTTTTAATCACCAGTTCTTTAACTAGAATGGCATTTGAGTTTATTTAATCTAAAAGTTTTCTTAAAACATAGACTAATATTTTAAATTAAAAACTTCATTAAAAACCACAAAAATATAAAGAGAGCAAAATTAGAACTAGATAAGAAACATATACAGACTGCTGAGTACTAGTTTAAGTATGTACACTATTCATTAAGATACAAATATCAGAGAATCCATTTTTACTGGCCTCTGGACCATGTGGTACTTCCACATCTGTCACATTTCATGCCGCTACTTGACCAGAAAAGACTTACTTAATATCTGATGTGATAATTGTAGGCTTTTTATTGTGTCTCAGAAAGCATTCAAAGTGCAGACTTTATATTACTCAAAAGTCTTTTCTCTTAGCCAATTTCTTAAAACCATACACTGTAGAAGCTAGAATTAAATGATGTCTTTGTAACAATAAAATGGTATGTATGTATGTATGTATGTATGTATGTATGCATGTATGTATTTTGATCAGTTTTTCCCAGTTTTATAGAAATATAATTAACATATATATTGTATTAGTTTAAGGTACAAAACGTAATGATTTGATATATGCATATTTGCAAAGATTACTACAGCATGTTTAGTTCAAACCATCACCTCATACAGTTATAATTTTTTTTCTTGTAGTGAGTTATTTTTATATTAATGGGACTTTAATAGTAATTATTTTATTTTATTTATTTCAAGTATGCAGGACATTGGTTAGACATTTATATAGTTTATGAAATGATTCTACTTATAACTCTATCTTTCTCTGACTTTACATATAGCCATTACATTACTGTTGATGGTGTTCCCTATGGCCTGCTCCCCATCCTCATGGCCATCTACCAAATATTAATTCGTACTTCTTTAATAATTTACCACTTTCTCCCCACCCTCCACCCTCTTCCCTCTGGCCATCACCATATTTTCTTCTATATTTGTGAGACTGTTTTCAATTAGTTTGTTCTTTTGTTATTTAGATTCCACATACAAGTGAAATCACATAGTATTTATCTTTGTCTGACTTATTTCTCTCAGCATAATAAAGTCTAGGTAGATCCATGTCATTGCAAATGGTAGAATTTCATTTTTAATGTCTGAGTAATATTCCACTGTACATATGAACCATAACTTCTTTAATCATCTGTTGGTGGGCATTTAGGTTGCTTCCATATCTTGGTGTGCATAGATCTTTTCAAGTTATTGTTTTTGTTTTCTTTGGATAAACACCCAAAAGTGTGTCTTTTTAAAAATAATTTTATCTTATTCAAATACAGTTGGCATGTAATATTAGTTTCAGATGAACAATATAGTGATTAGACATTTATATAACTTATAAGTGCTCATCCCAGTAAACCTAGTAACCATCTGACACAATACATAATTATTACAATATATCAGAAATATAATCTTAATTAACCAGTATTAAATTTTCTTTTCATGCACCATTAATCTGTCACTTGAGCCCTCTCCATTCCCCCTAGAAAGAAGAGTCAATCTGCATGATAAAATCCTTAATCTCAAAATAATTTCTTCTTTTCTTTTGTTAACAGCTTTCTTGTCCCACTCTTCTTTCTATAAACGTCTCTTATTTTGTACAGTTCTTCAGAGTGCCTTTCTAGATGCTAGATGAGATGATCTCTGATATATGAATTGCTTAATAAAGTCAACTAGATCTTCAAATTTACTTGGTTGAATTTTGTTTTTATATAATTCTGAGCTTCAATTTAGCAGTAAACTTCCAGGCATAAGATTATCCTTCAGTTCAACGGAACAAGTGCAACAGTAAAAGAAATATTATTGGCTCCAAGTTATTCATATTCCCCCCAAAATAACCATTTCTCTTACTCTATAGATGAGCATCCTCACTAACATGATCTGACTTATTATACAAAGATGTCCTTGGCTTTAAAAAAAATTCAAGTCAGTTGGTATTGGGTTGAAAAAATGATAAAAGGCAGCCTTCAAAATGCGAATCAGGATATTAATTGACTCTCATAATTATATCCACAGTACAGTAATTATATCTTCAAAACTATTCTTAATACAAAATTCAATATCTAAAATCAGGCCCTCCCATATAGAGTTATTTCACTTAAATATTTCAAGAAATTAGAAATGTATGTGATTTAGTTTTTGTGATATCTCAATGGCCATTTTTATTTCCTTTGTGTGTTTTCTCACTATCATCATCTGAATATTTGACTACCCAAATATCGTACAAACCAGTGATTTTCTATTCCAATTACTTACTGTGTGTGTGTTGGGGGACGCTTGCTAATTAAGCCAACAAAAGGTATATTTTCTTTCAATAAATACCCAAAAGTGCAATTGCTGGGTCACAAGTATATCCATTTTTAATTTTTTAAGAAACTTTCAGACTGTTTTTCATAGTGACTGTACAAATTTGCAATCCCACCAACAATGTGTGAGGGCTCCCTTTTCTTTGTATCCCTCCAACACTTGTTTGGTTTATTGGTGATAGCCATTCTAACAGATGTCAGGTGATATCTCATTGTGGTTTTAATTTGCATTTCTCTGATGGTTAATGACCTTGAGCATCTTTTAATATGTCTATTAGCCATCTATATTTTCTCTTGGTAGAAGTATCTGTTCAGGTCTTCTGCCCATTTTTTAAATTTGATTGATTTTTTGTTATTGTTATTGAGTTGAATGATTTCTTTATATATTTTGGATATTAACATCTTATCAGATGAATCATTAGTGAATATCTTCTCTCAGTTGGTCATCTTTTTTGTTTTGCTGATGGATACTTTCATTGTACAAAAATATTTTAGTTTGATATAGAGACATTTATGTCTTTCCTTTGTTTTCCTTATCTGAGGAAATATATCCAAAAATAAATTACTTTTAGCAATATGAGAGAGTTTACTGCCTATGTTTTCTTGTAGAAGTTTTATGGTTTCAGTTCTTACATTTATGTCTTTAATCCATTTTGAATATATTCTTGTATATGGTGTAAAAAGGTGGTCCAGTATGTTTTCTTTTGTATGTACCTATCTAATTTTCTAAACATCACTTACTGAAGAGACTGTCTTTGCCCTATTGTATATTCATACCTCCTTTGTCATATATTAAGTGAGTGTATAGTTATGGATTTATTTCTGGGCTCTCTATTCTGTTCCATTGATCAATGTATCTGTTTTTATGCCAGTACCATGTTGCTTTGATTACTGTAGACTACTAGTATAGTTTGATATCAGGTAGTGTGATACCTCCAACTTTGTTCTTTCTCAAGATTGCCATGGCTATTCAGGTCTTTTATGGTTCCACATAAATTTTAGGAATTTTTTTAGCTCCCTGAAAAATGCCCTTGGTATTTTGATAGGTATTGCATTGAATCTATCCATGAGCACAGTATATGCTACCAATTTTTTATCTTCATTCAATTTCTCTTTTCAATTACGTAATTTTCTGAGAACAAGTCTTGTAACTCTTGGAATAATTTAATTCACAGATATTTTATTGTTTTTGATGCAATTGTAGATGGGATTGTTTTCTTAATTTTCTTTCTGAAAGTTCATCATTGGTGTATAAGTTCATCATTGGACTTCTGAATATTTATTTTGTAGCCTGTTACTTTACTGAATTTATTGATCAGTTCTAACAGTTTTTTTTTCTTGCTGGAATCTCTAGAGTTCTCTATATTCGTCTCATGTCATGTGTAAATGATGACAGTTTTACTGATTTACTAACTTGGATGCCTTTTTATTTTCTCTTTCTTGACTGATTTCTGTAGCTAATACTTCCAATACTATGTTGAATAGAAGTGGTCAAAGTAGGCATACTTGTCTTGCTCCTGATAGTCAGGAAAATTTTTTTATCCTTTGCCCTTTGAGTATAATGTTAGCTGTAGTTTTGTCATACATAACCTTTATTATGTTGAGGTGGTTCCTCTATTCAGACTTGATGAGGGTTTTTATGATAAATAAATGCTAGATTTTCTTGAATGCTTTTCCTGCATCTGTTGATATGATCATATACTTTTCATCTTTCAATTTTTAATGTGGTGTATCATATTAATTGATTTGTGAATATTGTATCAACTTTTCATCCCAGGAAAAAATCCAACTTGATCATGGTGTACGATATTTTTAATATATTGCTGAATTCAGTTTGCTAACATGTTATTGAGGATTTTTTCATCAATGTTCATAAAAGATATTGGCCTATAGCTCTCTTTTATATGATTTTTTTTGTCTCATTTTGGAATCAGGTAATGGTGGTTTCATAAAAGGAGTTAAGAAGCCATCTGTCTTCCTGAATTTTTTGGAAAAGTTTGAAAAGAATAGGTGTTAATTCTTCTTTGAATGTTTGGCAAAAGTTGCCTGTGAAGCAATCTGTTCCAGAACTTTTGTTTTTTGGGAGGGTTTTGATAACCGATTCTGTTTCATTGGTGCTAATCGGTTGGATCAGATTTTCTGCTTATTCTTGATTCAGTCTTGGGAGATTGTATGTTTCTAGAAATGTGTCCATTTCTTCCAGATTGTCCAATTTGTTGTCATATAATTGCTCATAGCATTTTATTATGATCCTTTGTATTTTTATAGAGTCCATCATTATTTCTCCTCTTTCATTTCTGATTTTATTTATGTGAATCCTCTCTCTTTTTTTCTTGATGAGTCTGGTTGAGTCTGTCAATTTCCTTTATCCTTACAAAGAATCAGCTCTTGGTTTCATTACACTTAAATCTTCATTATTTCCTTCCTTTTAGTCAATTTGGGCTATGTTTGCTATTCTTTTTCTAGTTCTGTTAAATCTTAGATTTGATTGTTTATTTCAGCTATTTCTTGTTTCTTAAGGTAGGCATGTATTGTTATGAATTTTCCTCTTAGGACGGCTTCTTCTGTGTCCTATGGATTTTGAGTCATTGTATTTTCATTTTTATTTGTCTCTAAGCATCTTTTGATTTCTTCCTTGATTTTATTAACGACCCATTCATTGTTTAGTAGTATGTTATTTAGCCTATATTTGTTTGTGTATTTTCTAGTTTTTTTATAGTTGATTTCTGGTTTCATACAATTGTGATCAGAGGAGGACAGTTGATATGATTTTAATCTTCTTAAATTTATTGAGACTTGATTTGTGTTCTAACATGTGGTCTATCCTAGAAAATGCTCTGTGTGGACTTGAGAAGAATGTATATTCTACTGCTTTGGGGTAAAATGCTCTGAAAATATCTATTAAAGTGATCTGCCCTAGTGTGTCATTTAGGCCCATTGTTTCCTTGTTGATTCTCTGCCTGGAAGATCTGTCCATTGGTGTCAATGGGGAGTTAAAATCTCCTACTAGGAGTGTATTATTGTTGATCTCACTTTTTACATTAATCAATAATTGTTTTTTATACGTGGGTGCTCCTACGTTGGGTGCATATATGTTTACTAGGATTATGTACTCTTGATTTATTTATACCTTCATCAATATGTAATGTCTTTCTTTTTCTCTTATTATAGCCTTTGTTTTAGAGTCTATTTTATATAATATTGCTACCTTGGCTTTTTTTTTTTTTTGATTTCCAATTTACATGGAACATCTTTTTCATCTCTGTACTTTCAGTCTGTGAGTGTCATTTGATCTTAAGTGGGTCTCTTTCAAACAGCATATGCATTGGTCATATTTTTTACCCATTCAACTACCCTATGTGTTTTGACTGAAGCATTTAATCCATTTACATTTAAAGTGATTACTACTAGGTACATAGTTACTGACATTTTATTATTTATATTTATTTGTTTTGTTCTCCCCCCTTTTTTTACATAAGTATCTTTAAGATTTATTATAATATTGGCTTGTTGGTGATGAATTCCTTAAGCTTTCCCTATCTGGAAAGTTATTTATTTCACCTTCCATTTTAATTAAAATCCTTGCTGGATAGAGTATTCATGGTTGTAAATTCTTGTTTTTCATAACTTTAAATATTTGTTGCCAGTCCCTTCTGGCCTGAAAATTTTCTGTTTAAAAATCAGGAGCCATTCTTATGGGGGTACTCTTGTAAGTAAATAGCTGATTTTCTCTTGTTGCTTTTAAGATTTTCCCTTTGTCTTTGATCTTTGACATTTTAATTATGATGTGTCTTTCTGTGGGTCTGCTTGAATTCCTCTTTGGAGAGGCTCTTTGTGCTTCCTGGACTTATATGTCTAATTCCTTTGCCAGGCTAGAAAAGTCATTACTTCTTCAAATAAATTCTCAATCTCTTGATCTCTCTCTCTTCTCTTTTAGTTACTCCTATGATTTGAAGATTTTTTACATTTCATGTTGTCCCAGAGGTTTCTTAAAACTACCTTCATTTTTTAAATTCTTTTTTCTGCTTTTTGCTGTTCCAATTGGATATATTCTGTTACCTTGTCTTCCAGTTCATTGAAGCGACCTTCTGCTTTGTCTAATCCACTGTTGAATCCTTCTAGTGTATTCTTCATTTCAGTTATTGTATTATTCACTTCTGTCTGGATCTTTTTAATGGATTCTATGCCCTTTTTTATGCTTACTGTCTCTCTGTTGATGTTTTCATTAAGCTCATCCATTCTACCCCTAAGTTCATTGAGTATCCTTATAACCGTTATTTTGAACTCTGTCTCTAGTAGGTTGCTTGCCCCATTTCATTTAGCTTTTTTTCTGGAGTTTTCTCATGTTGTTTCATTTGTGGCATGTTTATTTTCTCATTTTTATTAGAATTTCTGAGTTCATTTCTCTGTGTTAAAAAGATTTGTATCATCGTGTAGCCTTGGCCAAATGACCTTATGTGGAAGGAGTCTTGTGTGGCTCAGTGGTACACACCACTTTTTCACCTGTGACAAGGGCTCTGGACTTAAACTTTGTGTGAGTTTTGTGTAGTCTTCTGTTCTAGCTAAGCCTTTATTATTGTTAGTGCATCAGTAAATGAATGGGTTGACCAACTGTGAGAAGCTATGCCCATAGGGTACAAATTGCTATGTAGGGCTTGACTTTGTAAAGTGAGATTTGCCCTAGCAGGCTTGTGTAATTTTTGAGACCACCCATTGTGTGTATGGCTAACAGGGTTAGGCAAGAGTTAAATTTTTATGGTCTAATGCCAACTTCTAGGTGTATTGGTTTTGTGGCCTTTTGGGAGGGGTTCCCCAGGAGGCCAAAGTCAGCTGCTGCCTTTTATTGTTCAGAGCTACCTGGTGAGAGTTACAAAGCCATCCACAGACGGTTACAGCCTATGCTAGATCTATATGTATAAGTGGAAGAAACAAAGATATAGGTCGTTGTCCACTTATCTCCAGTACCATGCCTGGACCAGTTTAACAGAAGGACTAGTGCTCCTCAAGGCCAGAGACTGCCTGTCAGTTGCCTGTAAGACTCTATAACTGAAAGAGACTCTTGGTGATGTGAGTCTTGGGTGGTGCAGGGACCCAGGGAGTCACCTGGATTGAGCAGAATTCCCCCCGCCACTGCTGTGTAAGTTTACATGCCAGCACTATTTCTGTGGCTCCCTGTACAAGTCTCAGATCTCAGCAAAGCCAGCTGCTATCCACCTTGGGCCTGAAAACACCTAAGATCTATTTAAGAATTACTGCAGCTCATGTACACTGTTTGTGACCCACCATCGAAAGCTTCTCAGCTTTGCATGGGCCCCACAAACCATGTGCTGTTGTTTGCTATTCAACTTGTGTCCCAAGGAAAGCATGGGATGTGATTGGGTTGCTTTGGAACAAGCTTGCCACAGATAATTTTTGGATTAGATGAGGCAGAATCTCAGTGAGGCATGGGGATGTCAGCCCTATATGGCACTAGATTTGCTGCCAGTTCTGGGACCATGGGCTTCCACAAAGGTCACATATCACTGCAAGATCTACTGCCATCTGAGATGGGCCCAGAAACTGCTGTGATCTGCCCAAGTTAAATTATAACTTGTGCTGGCAACAGTGATCTGCCAATCACTGTTTTACCTGAAGTTTGCTCACTGTGCTAGCTGAGGTGGGTTGATTACACAGAATGTACAACCCTGGATGGGGACTGAGTAGGGACAGTTTCCTGTCAATGAGCGACCAGGGGCAATGTATAGGTTGGGTGGGTGGAGTCTCAGGGACATAATGGCTGTCAGGCCAATTTCAGTCTTGCTGCAACTTCTGTGTCTGCCCATGTGTTCCCATAAAAGTCACAGATCACAGCAAGACAGCCTGCAGTCTGGGAATGACACACAGATCCCTGTGATCTGCCCAAGCTCGCATTGACAATAATCATTTGCCTGAAACTGTCCCCAAAATGCACTCACAGCACTGGCTAAGGTCTACTGTCTGCACTGAAAGTTTGGCCTTGTAAAGGGCAGTGTGGGGCACTTACCTGGAACAAGCCACCCCAGATAATCTATGGGTTGGGTAGGGAAGGCCAATTTCCTCAAGCCAGTGCAGCTTCAGAATTGGCTGTGCAGGGAAAGGGTTCTGTTGCAGACATGCTGCACTGGCCTATAGATTGCTCTTGACTAACACACAATAGTGGCTGCCTGTCCAGCTCTCATTCTGGCTTTAGATAATGCAGTCTTTCCCTGTATAAATCTCAGTCTAGCCTCTGTCTCACCACTTGTGCCCCGGGTGAGCGTCCACAGGCAAGAAAGCCTGTGTCCCTTTAAAGGAATGTCTGGGATTTCAGTTTCCTTCCATCTCACCCTGACGGCCAGAATCCCCTCTGATTTTTACATTTAGATTTTTTTTGGCAACTCCTCTTCCCTGGGCTGAAACCCTGGGATGGGGAGCCACTGGATGGCACTAGGATCCCTCTCTCTTTCAGGGAGGCCTCTGAAGCCTTTACCGATTGGTGCTCCAATGCCACCTGCGGGTAAAGGTTCAGCCCAATTTGTGATTTTGCCCCTCCTACCAAGATTTAGTGTGACTCCTTCTTTATATTATCAGACATAGGTGTTATAATACTCTGGACTTCAGGTGATTCTTCACATTGGTTATTTAATAATTCGGTTGTGGTTTTAAAGTGGACCTGAGAAGAGGTGAACCTTGCTTTTACGTAGTCCACGATCTTGACCCCTTTTTGATTAAAAAATGGTATTTTGCTGAGGTTTTTATCATTCAACTATTTTATGCCCTTTACCTGTGGGTTACAAATATAATTCTTTTTCCCCACCTTTGTACTCAGTTGCTTAACTACATGAAAAAAATATTTTCCTCTTTCAACACCTGAATAATCATTGATGTTTGACAAAAAAAAAAAATTACTACTGGAAGGAATCAAAACTGCATGGGAAAAGAAATAGATAGTAGGCCTTATTCTAGTGTTACAGTCTTCCAATATTGTCTCTGTAAATATTTTCCCCCATGTTTATTGAAATATAAGTGACAATTAGTTTTTTATATTTATATTGTATAATTCAATGAGTTTTTTCAATTATTGTTGGCATAAAATAATATACCAGTTTCAATTCTATAACAGTGATCAGAAATCCACATAACTCACAAAGTGATCACCCCTCTACCCACTTACATATTTATTACAACATTATTAATCATCTTACCCATGCTACACTCTACATCTCCATGTCTATTCTTTTGAGAAATCAGCTACCAGACTTATGAGTGACCCATTGTAGGCAACTAACTGCTTTTCTCTTGTTGATTTTGTGATTCTCTTTTTGTATTTAAACGTTAGAATTTTAATTATGTTGTGTCTTTGTGTGGACCTCTTTGGGTTTCTTGTTTTTCAGACTCTCTGAGCTTCCTGAGGTTTTATGTTTATTTCCTTCACCAGTTTAGGAAAGTTTTCCATCATTATTTCTTCAAATGGCTCTTCAGCATCTTATTTCCCAGTACTCCAATATATAGATATTTTTTACATTTAACAGTGTCCCATAGGCTCATAAAATTATTATTATAATCTTGGCTACTCTTTTCTTACCATTTACTTTGAGTGTCCTTGACTTTCACATCCTCTATATAGGTCATTTGATCCCCTTCTCTATTCACCCTGTTTATTCCACTTAATGTACTTTTCATCTCAGATAATGCATTCTTCATTTCTGACTGGTTTCCTTTTATAAGTTCCATTTCCCTTTTTAATGATTTTTTTATCTTTGTTAAAGTTCTCACTGAATTCCTCTACACTTCCCATAAGTTTGTTGAGCATCTTTTTAAAACAAGTGTTTTGAACTCTGCATCTGTTAGACTGCATTACTTCATCATTCCTGGATTTCTGCTTTTTTCTCTCATACGATTTCTTCTTCTTTTTCTTCCAGTTTGATGATGTCTCTGCTATGGTGACAATGAATCTGCACACTGGAAGGGGAGAGGGCTCAACAGAGGAACAGTAAATACCGCTGGCACTTCTGTGCAGAGCGAATCTTGCCTTGGATCTCACTCTGACAACTCAGTGTACCCCTGTAAGTCCCTGGTGCACCCTGCACAGCAGAACTGACCCTGGAGCTCAGAGTGAGCAGTTGTGTCACCACGAAAGTAAGCTCTCAGCCATAGCTCCTTTTAAGAGGTGGCTGCAGCTCCCGACTGCTGCTGCTACAGCCTCCATCTCACTCAGCTGATTGGGACCTGGCAGCCCCGTGTCCTTGCCACATCCTATCTTCCACAACTGCAAGATGATTCCTTAGAATTCTCCCTAGTTATACGGCTTGTTCATCTGGATCTCAGGTGGTTTATCCTTGTTGATTGCTCCTTGTTTCTGTCACAATTTTGATTTCGTAGCCAAAGATATGAGCAAAGCCTTTATCATCTACAACATTTCCCCCCTTAGTTTAAAGTATTTTAAAATATTGATTGTTAAATACCTGGTAAAAGAATTGGGTTATTAAATGAGTGAGAATTATCTACCACTCACTGCCTGGAGAAATAAATAAATTTTAATTAATTAATTATTTTTTTATGGTGACATTGGTTAACACATTTAATAAGTTAACACTATACTTTAACAGTAAAGCATATATACATTTACACTGTGTGCTCACTTCCCATAATTAGATTTCTTTCTGTCACCACATATTTAACCCTCTTTACTCCATCTACCTTATCCTCCCACCACCCCCTACCCTCTAGCAAACATTAGTCTATAGTCGATGTCCATGAGTCTCTGTTTCTCCTGTTCATTTTTTGGTTTTAGGATTATATCTCTCACATAAGCAATATTATATGATTTTCAACATTTCCGTCTGGCTTATTTCACTTAGCATGATTATCTCAATGTCCATCCATGTTGTTGCAAATGGCAGTATTTCATCTCTTCATATGGCTGAGTTATATTTCATTGAACCACTGCTTTTTATCCAATCATTTATCCTAGGACACTTTGGTTGCATTTGTCCTAGGCACTGTGAAAAATACTGCAATGAACATCAGTGTGCAAATATCTTTTTGGATATTGGATTTTCAAGTATTTGAGGTAAATACCCAGTAGAAGGACTGCTGGATCATATGGTAGATCAATTCTTCGTTTCCTGAGGAAACTTCATTATGTTTTCCATAGCATCTGTACCATTGTGCTGTCTCACCAGCTATGTAGAAGTGTTCCTTTTTCTCGGCATTCTCACCAAAATTTGTGATTATAATCCTGTTGATTATAGTAATTCTAAAAGGTGTGAGGTCATTTCTCATTGTAGTTTTAATTTGCATTTTCTTAATAGCTAGTGATGTTGAGCATCTTTTCAAATATTTATTGGCCATTTGTATGTCATCTAGGGAGAAGTGTCTATTCAGGTCCTCTGCCCATTTTTTTATTAGATCGTTTGCTTTTTTGTTGTTGTTATTGAGTTGTATGAGTTCCTTGTATATTTTGGCTATTAGGCCCTCATTGGAAGCGTTGCTTGCAAATATACTTCCCATTCAGATGGGTGTTTCTTTACCTTTTTGACAGTTTCTTTTGCTGAGCAGAAGTTTTTTAGTTTGATATAGTCCCATTCATTTGTTTTATCTTTTCCTTACCTTGCTTTTGAGCTCAAATTCTTATAATCCTCTTCAAGGCCAAGGTCCTTGAGTTTAGTTCCTTTCTTTTCTTGTATGCATTTTATTTCTTCAGGTATTATATTCAGGTCCTTAATCCATTAAGAGGTAATTTTGGTGTTTGCTGATAGACAAGAGTCCAGATTCATTCTTTTGCAGGTGGCTTTCCAGTTTTCCCAGGACCATTTACTTAAGAGGCTTTCAATTCTCTACTATATGGTTTTGACATTTTTGTCGAAAATTATTTGCCCATATAAATATAGGTTTTCTTCTGGACTCTTGATTCTGTTCACCTGATCCATATGTCTGTTTTTCTGCCAATACCATGCTGTTTTGATTATTGTCGCTTTGTAGTATAATTTGAAGTCGGGAAGAGTGATGCCTCCAGCCTCATTCTTTTTCTCAAGATGGCTTTGGCAATTTGAGATCCTTTGTGCTTTCATACAAATCTAACAATATTTTTGTTCTATTTCTTTAAAAAATGCCAATGAGATTTTGATGGGGATTACATTAAATCTGTATTTAGGTAATATGGTCATTTTAACTATGTGGGTTCTTCCATTCCAAGAACACAGAATATCTTTCCATTTCTTTGTATATTCTTTGAATTTTTCAATATGGTCTTGTCGTTTTAATTGTACAGGTCCTTCACATGTTTTTTTTTTAACTTTATTACTAGGTGTTTTATTCTTTTTGTTGAGTTTGCAAAAGGAATTAATTTTTCCACTTCTTTTTCTGACACTTCATTATTAGCATATAGGATGTTACGAATTTTTGAAAATTGATTTTTTTTGTACAGACACTGTATTTTATTTGCTGATTGTTTCTAGTAGCATTCTTGTGCAGTCTTTAAGGTTTTATATGTAAAGAATTATGTCATCCACAAATAGTGTCAATTTGACTTCTTCATTTCCTATGTGGATACCTTTTATATCTGTCTCTTGTCTGACTGCACTTACTAGGCCCTCCAATGTTATAATGAATAACAGTAGTGATAGTGGACAACTTTCTCTTGTTCATGATCTTAGAGGGAAGGTTTTAATTTTTCACCATTAAGTATAATGGTACTGAGGGTTTGTCATAGATGGTCTTTATTATATTAAGGTACTTTCCTTCCATACTAATTTTGTTAAGTGTTTTGATCATAAATGGATATTGCATCTTGTCAAAGGCTTTTTCTGTATCTATTGATATGATTGTATAATTCTTATTTTTTAATTTGTTTATGTGCTGTATCACATTAAATGATTTATGTATGTTGTACCATCCTTGTGCCTTTGGGATGAAGCCTGTTTGATGGTAGATATACTCTTTTTAATATATTGATGTATTTAGTTTGCTAGTATCTTATTTAGAATTTTCCATCTGTATTCATGAAAGAGTTTGGTCTGTAGTTTTCTTTTTCTGTGTTATCTTTACCAGGTTTTGATATCAGGGTAATATTGGCCTCATAAAATGAGTTGGGAAGTATTGCCTACTCTTTGATTTTTTGGAAGAGTTTGATAAGAAAAGGTATTAAATCTTCTTTGAACATTTGGTAGAATTCACTAGTAAAGTCATGTGGTCCTAGACATTTACTTTTTAGTAGGATTTTAATGATTGTTTCAATTTCTATACTGCTGATTGGTCTATTTAGACTTTCCAGTTCTTCCTGATTCAGTCTAGGAAGATGGTGTTTTTCTAAGTATTGGTTTATTTCTTCTACGTTATTAAATTTGGTGTTATATGATTTTTCATAGTATTCTTCTATGATCCTTTGTATTTCTGCAATGTCAGTCTTAATTCCCCATCTTTCATCCCTGATTTTATTTATTTGTGTTCTTTCTCTTTTTGCTTTAGTGGTTCTAGCCAGGTGTTTGTCAATTTTATTAAACTTATCAAAGAATCAGCTTTTCGTTGCATTTATTTTTCTATTGTTTTGTTGTTGTTGTTGATTTCAATTTCATTTACTTCTGTTCTAATTTTGATTATCTTTTTTCTTCTACTGACTTCAAGCTTCATTTTTTTCTTCCTTTTCTAGTTTTTTTTTTTTTAAGATGAAACATTAGGTTGTTTATTTGGGCTCATTCTTGTTTCTGGAGATAAACCTATTATGATATGAACTATCCTCTTATGACCACTTTTTCTGTTTCCCAAAAGTTTTGAGGTGTTGTTCTATCATTATCATTCATTTCTATGTATCTCTTGTTCTCACTTTTTATTTTTCACTAACTCAGTTATTCTTTAGTAGCATATTGTATAATCTCCATGGATATGTGGTTCTTCCCACTTTCTTTTAGCAGTTAATCTCTACTTTCAAAACATTATGGTCAGAGAATACGGTTGGTATGATTTCAACCCTCTTGTATATGTTAAGGCTAATTCTTCATTCTGGTATGTCATAAACCCTTGAGAATCTTCCATGTGCATAGAGATGAATGTATAAGCAGCTGTTTTGAGATGGAAGGCTCTGAAAAAGTCAGTTATGTCCAGTTAGTCTAATGTGTCATTTAGGATGTTATTTTCTTATTGATTTTCTATTTGGATGATTTGGGGCATGTAGGTCCTCTACTACAATAGTGTTTTGGTCAGTTTCTCCCTTTATTTCTGTTAGTAATTGCATTACATACTTCGAGGCTCCCTGGTTGGGAGCATAGACATTAATAAGTATTATGTCTTCTTCAAGCATGATTCACTTTATTGTTATGAAGTATCTCTATTTCTTTACCTTTCCTTTTTGAAGTCTATTTCATCTTATATTAGTTCCGCTACTCCTGTTTTTTTTTTTTTTTTTTTTTTTTTTTTGAAGGCCATTTGCTTGGAATATCAATTTTCACCCTTTCACTTGGAGTCTATATTTCTCTTTGGAACTGAGATGTGTCTCCTGAAGGCAGCATATGATTGAGATTTTTTTTATTTAATCTGCAACTCTGTGCCTTTTTATTGGTGAGTTCAATCCATTGACATTTAGGGTGATTATTTTAAAATGAAGACTTCTATAGCCATTTTATCTTTTAATTTCTGATAGCTTTGTGTTTACATTGCTTCTTTGTCCTTGTGTTTCTGCTTTTCTTTATTTTGGATAGCTTTTGTTGGTTTTACCTCTGGTTCTTTTTGTGTTATGTTATATACTTCTGAAACTTTGATGTGCTGTTACCATTATGAATATGTATACAATAGTTATATACATACAATGTTCCATTCTTTTGCATGTGCCTTATCTTTATTCCCCTTTGAGTATTTGTATATATGAATCCTCCCCTTTTCTGCCATTTTTGTCTCAATTTGTCCCTATGTGTGCTGATTTTTCATTACTATCTTGCTATAGCAATTCTCTTCTTATGGTATATAGTGCTGTTCTTAGTAAGGGTTTCATTCTTCTCATTATATTTGTCTGATAGTCACCTTATTCTTAATTGTTTTTCTTTTTTTTTTTTTTTTTGTCATTTGTTTTAGGTGAGCTGAGCCCTTTCAGTATTTCCTATCGTGCAAGCCTCATAGTGGAGAATTCTCTCAATTTTCATATGTCTGGAAAGATCTTAATTTTTCCTTCATATCTAAAGAAAAGCTTAGCTGGATACATTATTCTAGTCTTGGAGTTTCTTTCACTTAATATTTTGAATATTCAATTTCACTCTTTTCTGTCTTGTAAATTCTGTGCTGAGAAGTCCGACAATAATTCAATGTGTTTTCATTTTAAGTTATCATTTTCTTCTCCCTGACTGCCATAAGAATTCTCTTTGTCGTCGATTTTTGATGATTTTAATAAAATGTGTCTAGATGAAGTCTTTTTTGGAGTTGACATAATTGGGTGTTCTGTTGACTTCATGAAATACAAGCTCCAGCTCATTCCTTAGATTTTGAAAATTCTCGTCAACTATTTGTCTGAAAATGCTTTCTAGTCCCTGCTTTTTCCTCCCTTTGATAATGTCTGTTATTCTTATGTTTCCACTTATGATGGCATCAGCTTTTTCTTGTATTTCTCTTTCATTATATTTTATTCTTCATTTTTTCTCTTTTTCTTTCTGATTTGTTTCTAGATTTCTGTCTTCGATATCACTGATCCTTTCCTCCATTTGGTTGACTCTCTTTCTCAAGCTTGCATTTTTATTCTTCTCCTTTTTCAGTGTGTTCTTCATCTCCAGAAGACCTATTTGGTTCTTTTTGTGAGTTTCAATCTTCCTGCTCTGCTCATCTAGGTGTTTTTATTCAGTTCCTAAAATTGTTGATATGACTTGTTTCAGAAGTCACTGAGTTTTTTCAGAAGTGCCATCCTGATTTCTCTGTCATTGAATTCATATACTTCCATGTCTGTATACTTCTTTTCCGGAGAATTTTCTCTTTCTTTCTGCAATGCCTTGTTACCTTGCTGCTCATAGTGTTTAATAAACTATTTCTCCTCCTAGGCATTAATGAAAATGTATTCTTTTTTTTTTCAGGGAAGAGATTTATTATATAAAGGTGTCTCTTTAGCCTGGTGCAAGAAGGTGTTTTTCTTTTCGTTTCCAGTAGGTGG